>CM023485.1:133597460-134257005 GCA_013339685.2 Hyalomma asiaticum
GAGTCGTAAGTGTTCCGTATATCCATTCCGTTTCGCCTAAGAAAGTCGGGAGTACATATGGCCGTATTTTTGGTGCTCCCACTGAGTAAAGTAAGGTTTGTGCTGCCGTGCATAGCAAAATGAGCACTTGCAAGAAAAGAAGCATATTTTTGTCCTGTAAAGGCCAATACGAACAATAATTTTAAAGATTTTCGCATGGGTGTGGTTTGCAAGTTTCAGCTGTGGACGGTTCTACGTAGGAAAAAAAAAGGCGCGTTGTATTCATTAGAGATGAATTGAGCTTACAAGGTCGTTATCCGGTGGAACGCCTTCTAATCTATCGTTGCACGGCCCCGGACTGTAACTGCACGCCCAAGTTAAACGAATGCGCTATTACGTACAGGCATAAGAGAAGAGACGCGTTTAGTGGTCGAAGCCCGCCATATCAGTAATAGCGAAAGCACGAGCGTGAGTCAGCCGTCGAAGAGATAGAATGCCTTAGCAGTTGTCTATCGAGTAGACCGGCACGCGTAACCCTTTGAGAGGTGGTGCTACCATTCCCTAGCATGCGGGGATAAGTTGTGTGTCTTCTTTTTCGCCTTCGTGCAAGTTGATAGTCGGCTTTCGTGTTGTCCGCTCTTCTCCCCTTGTGTCCGTGTGTTTCACGCCTTTTCTTTACATTATGAGCTGATTTAATATTTCAATCGTGCAAGGAAGCCACCGCGTCGCTGGCTGCCAACAGCTTCAGCGCGTTGTGCCGCTCGCCAGAACCATTTGCGGCGGAAGTGGCGACAATACTGCCCGAGGTCGGACAAAAATGAAACTGACATTACCCTTACAAAAATGCTTATAGAGATTTAATTCAGGCTGTATTGAGTTTCCTCCATAAGATGTATTGTGTGCAAATTAAATTCCTATAGACTTGTCCTATTGAAAATCATAAACAGATTGGCCACCGTGTTTCAACTGGAAGTCTCCTTTTGCGTTCCAATTAAGCGTATTTTGAGTCAGCCAAAAGGGCATATTGACCTGCAACTGAGCTTTTTTTGCCCGTTTCTTTATTCAGCTCGATCAAAAGACGCTGGTACGCAATAATGCAAACCGCAATTGTAAAAGAAAAATAGCCTGCGTGTATCCACTGCGGATTCATATTCAAAAACTTGCTTCCGCAGTAGGCACACACAGGCTAGAAGCATAACAGGCACATGACCTCAATAGGTACGCACAACACTGCAGACTAGTGGCATGAGAAAGTAGGTAATGGGAGGAAATGGAAAGACTAGGAGCGCTACAACGTCCTGCATGTTTTACATCTGCATGATATACCCACACACACTGCTAAGATCGAGGTAAGATTCCAAGGAAAAGAATAAACGTCTCCCACGCGTGCCTCTTTGGTAAGAAAATCGAAAAGGCCAGAGAGCTAAAGAGAAAAAAAAAACATGCAAGAAAACCCTATTAAGAAAACATACAAAGAGAATTAGCAATATTTAATGCGCGCTTAGAAGAGATAAGAAGTCCGATGAGCCGTAAGAGTACTTGCTAACACGTGGCCTTATCCGTGGCGTGCGAGCCGATAGTCCATAAAACAAGCAACGGGCTGTCGATTCCTCGCTACGCTGGTCTCCGCTGAAAGCACTGGTGGGCTCGTTGGGCGTGTCCGTGTGCTTGCAGAAAACACCTTGGTAACATCACCCTTCGGCCGTCCTAGTCACACCACGACCGCGTGCGCTCACACTTCTCAAAAGTTCTGCCGCATGTTGGGCCACGTCGGCCCTGCGCGACAGTGCCCTGTCGCCACCACTGACACGTTTCACACATGAGCTGCAACGCTGGAAAGGCTACGCAAGTAGTCCGTAAAGAAAGGGAGAGGTGTATCGCTCCGACACACAAACGAGAGACACAAAACACAGACTCGCACATTTCGATTGCTTCCCCTGTAATTACAAGCGTGTTTTGTTAAGCTGATCAGAACTGTATTATGACGTGAGGTTTCGAGCAAGGCATTTATTGTTTTTAGCTCCCGCGAGCAACGCACTACTTTTTGGTCGTGGAAGTACACAGAGTTAAAATGAGCGCCATATTTTACAACAATGCATGTGCAGGCACGCACTGTGACTAACTTGGTGCGAGTATCGGTACACAAAGGGGCTCGCCGTCTGCGCCCCTCAGCCGGAGGGGTGAGCGCTCTCCTAGGGACGAGTTCTTGTGCTTTTTGCAAATTACCCCTTCCCCCTGAGGCCTCTGTATAACTATTCCAAAATAAAGTTGTTTCTACCTCTACCAGTTTCCCTTGACTGGCACATGAAGTTTCACGTACCCTCAGTGCGTGACAGGCTTTATCTGTGCATTTATCTTAGTTGATTTGCAGTGATATTAGCCATAATAAATTCGCTGGTTATAAAAAATATGCCATGCGTACGGAATGAGCGAGAATATTTTGCTCACAGGTTCCGTGTAAATTGTGATCGTGAACGCCACGCATTTCGTGCCTGATAACACACGCTTGCCTGCAGATTTAAGTAATAAATGGCTGCTTCAGTAAGGGTTATAAATATAATGATAAAATTGGTTTATGTGCCGTGCAAGGCGAGTATTCCCCATAGTGTGTTCCGCAAAAATATCAACAATAATATGTTTCAGACGACACTGAGGCTATACGTCGTTCGTAATTCCTGTCGGCCATGGTAGCAAACATTACACAAAAGATAAATGTTGTGAATTCGACGTCCGAAGTAAAATGTAGTTGTTACTAAAATGAGATCATTTTGGCAATGTTAAATATAGGGTCAATAATATTTCTACTGAGTGCGATTCAATTAAACCTTGCTTAAATTTTGTCAGTTGAATTGGTATCGACTGAGAGTCAATTGGCGCTTTCTATTATTATGCCAATTAAATTTTCATTGAGGGCGCTCAATAGGAATTGCCGTTTAAATGATTTTCTATAGACTCAAAAGGGACTCGATACACAGTCAATTGAAACGCAAAGTGCATGTTTGTAAGGGTATACGTAGTGTATGGTTCTATTTTGCTCTTGTATGATCATTCCTTGAAAGTCAGAACGTCGGGGAAGCTATTTGGAGCACGGAAATTGCAAACGTCACGTTATTAGTTGCTATGGCAGCGGAAACGCTAGCATATACAGTGAATAGAAGAAGCAACCATGATGTACGAACTTCCCCTTCGTGGTTGCTTCGAACCAGTTCCGTTGCCTGCGTCGGACGTGGCGAGCGAAATGCAGCCACGTGATCCCACGAAACTCCACTTGAGAGTAGGCATTTCTTTCTCCTGCGTGTTATCGGCCGAATAACCGGATCGCTGTCGTTTTTGCAGCACTTGTCCGTCCGTCCATCAGTCCACGCAACACGATCACAAAAATGGGCGCTTTATAAGTGTTAGAGGCCCCCTTAAAGACGTTCCCTTATTGGTACTACTAAGGCAGAAGTATCCGCCTCACAGGTGAACTCTGGCACTCAGACACTGCTATCTCTCTAGAAAATAATTAATAGTGTATTACACGAGGGTCGTGTATGACGCGGCAGCCCCGCGTTTAATATATGTTTAGCGTTACAGTAGCGTCGTTAGCATGCCGGAAAATAGTGCAGATTTTGCAGCAAAGCTGTTTAAACGGAAACTCCGGCTGTCTTTCCACCATATTCTGATGTCGCTGTTTTCCAATAGCACTGATAGCCCTGAAGCAGCCAGGGTCAGTCAGTTTGCTCGGAAGCTCACCAATAATTTCAAATAATCCAATGAACGGTGTATTCAGACCAAAAGAAACGGGTAGGCGCTTCGTGCAGCGTGTGCGATGACGTCGCAGCCTCCCCGCCATTGATGCCAGAGACATGAAAGCGGCGGTGTAATCCAACGATGCATTGAGCTCAAAAGGATGAGCGAGTTGGTAAAGGTCCATAGTCAGAAGAAGAGGCGCGCAATACACGGACACAAGGGGAGAATGTGAATTAACAACACGAAAGCCGACTATCGACTGAAGCAGGAGCACAGAGACGAAAAAGAAAGAAGATACACAACTTATCTGCGCATGCTCAGGAACGATAGCGCCGCCTGTCAAACGGTTGCACGTGCTGGTCTACGCAATAGACAACTGCTAAGGCATTCTACAACTGTAATTGCACGCCCGTGTTAAACGAAAGCGAGATCCTGTACAGACATAAGAATGAAGAGACGCGTTTATTGGTCGAGGCGTCGAATATCAGTATTAGTGGAAGTGCGTGTGTGATTCAGCCGTCGATTAGCTTAAACAGAGGGGAGATAGAATGCCTTACCAGTTGTCTATCACGTAGGTTAAACTTGCCGTAGACCGGAACGTTTAACGTCTATCACGTAGGTTAAACGTGCCGTAGACCGGCAATTTAACCGTTGGACAGGTGGCGCTACCGTTCCGGAGTATGCGCAAATAAGTTGTGTGTCTTCTTTCTTTTTTAGCCTCTCTGCTCTGCTTCAGTTGTTAGTCGGCGTTCGTGTTGTTCACTTCGTCCCCTTGCGGCCGTGTATTGCGCGCCTCTTCTTCTGACTATGTATTGAGCTTTTCTGAACTTGACACGGCGATTTGATCGCTGAAGTGTCGCCGTTTTCGTTTAGACGGCCCGCCGGCTCGGATAGGCAGCGCTGCAGGTAATGAGGTCAAAAACACAAACTGGCTCGCGTAGGAATCCACTAAAAAAAATCTTAAAATTAATTTTCGGGAAAAATAAATGACTTGCAACCGTCTGGCTTGCGTAAATTATTGCAGTACCGAGAAGAACGTATACTGAAATTTTCGCTGAGATCAGAGAGAGAGGGAGAAAACTTCATTGAAAAAAAATTTTTACGCGAGCGTGGTTGGGCCCTCATTCCGGGGCACCACTGGCGCGAGCGGCTCGCTGGGCTTGGTCGAGGAGAGCCAATTGGCTCTCGTTTTCCTCGTCCGCAAGCCAAGCCTCCCACTGCCTATGTAACATGAGGGGCTGAGCCATAATACACGGGCTCGTAATTTCTGGAGCTCTTGCCGGGCACTGCCACGTCACATTCTGGAGCGTTGTTTTAAGTTCGGTTGTTGAACCCACGAGCTATATGGTCTGCCGAAACGTTACCCTCAAAGCACTCGTGAGCTGGACACCAGATAATGTCATGGTGTTCTGTCAAGGTTTGTCCAAGAATTCTGCGAACCATTTTGGGTATAAAAGGACAGAAAGTTGAGCGAGTTGGTAAGTGTCCATACTCAGAAGAAGAGGCGTGCAAGACACGGACACAAGGGGAAGAGGTCAACAACACGACCGCTGGGCACCGTTCCATTGAGAAACAGGAGACATGCCGACTGCGAGTCGGACAGTATGACAGCCGGCTCCTTTCTGTGTCCCGCGTCTGCAATGGCCATGGATATTGCAGCCGCTTCGGCGGCGCACGTGGATCGAGTTAAGACTGTGGCCGTTATGACACGTTGTTGTTGGGGGACTGCTAGCGTGTGAGTCACTTTGCTGGCTCTACTGGCGTCTGTGTAGTACGCGATCGAATCTGTCCCAAAACGACTGCGTAGGTTTATAGCTCACGCTCGCCTTCTGCCGGCATGGTACATTGGATGCATATTCTTTGGTAGAAAGGCTACTGTGAGACGAGATCTCATGCCCCTGTCTAGTAGCACTGTACCTTCGGCGCAGTATAGTGGTCGCGGTGTGAAACCCAACTTCCCCAGAACTGCAAGTGCTTTGTTTGTTGAGCCGAGCCTCTCCTTTTAAGCAATGAGGACTGCGCTCGCATATTCCTCAAAGGTGTTGTAGAGCCCTAGCTTCTCGACCTTCTTGTTGCTGGCAATTTAGGGTATGCTAAGAACTCCCTGGAGGGCTTTCCTTATGAATATATTAATTTGTCTCATCTCCTGGCTTGTTAGCCGTTGGCACGGAAGCGCATGCGTCACCCTGCTAATAATAAACGCTTGGAGCTGCCTGATCGTTTCTGCTTCATTTAAGCCATTTTTGCTGTTAGCTCCGGTAGCGCTTGACTCATGGTGCTCCGTGGGTCCTTCTTGTCGTCCGTGAAAGATGTTCTCGTCGCCACTGTTGTAAACGCGGGCGGCCAGGCCGCACCGCAATGAACGGACAGGTGTCGACCAGCAAAAGACGTGCGTTTATTCGAAGCACGCTAACTTAAAGGAAACGGGGTGGGGGAGATGGACGAAAGAAAGAGGCATGCGCAGTGTTCGACTGCGCATCAGCAACTGGTGGCCTGCAAGTTGCAGCATTTCCCTTTTCTTAGAATCTATAACGCTCCACGGGTTTTCTTTCACGGGTGGAACGACGTAGTGGGGTTTAACATCTGCTGCGACGTTCGGCGGGGCTGACTGAAGGGTGGCCGTTCCGTCACTGGGCTGCGCACCGGTTCCCTCGGGGTCATTGCTTGGCAGTGCAAGGGATTTTCTGTCTGGAAGTAGCTTGCGAACTTGGTCTGCGTGACTGTGCACGATGCCATTGTCGGTCTCTACAGGCACCACTCTCGAACCTTCTGTTGACTTGACCTTGCGCGGGGTCAACTTGTCACCGGCTCCGTAGTTTCGAACATACACGGCATCTCCTGGCACGATCGTCCATTGCTCGCAGTCCAATGTCGTCCGAGGTGCTGGCGGCTCCCTGGGGGGAAAACACATATCAAGCCTTGTTCGCAATTTGTAACCCAGAAGCATTTCCGAGGGGGAAAGTCCGGATTCTTGCGGCGCGTTCCGATGATGGCGTAGCAGATCGCTAACGATGTGTGAAGGTCTGTCGCGCCCGCCTTTTTGTGGTATTCTGCAATGTCTCGTTCATAGCTGCTTGCACCTCTTGGCCAACCATCGACGACATACCTGTAGACAGCAGCAAGCGTGACGTCCGCAGCTGTCGAGGCTTGCAGTTCCTTCACCGGAATAGCCGGTTCGTCCCACTGGTGCAGCAGGAGTAGGCACTCCGTCGAATTTTCCTCGGCACCGACTTCGTGCTGCGAAGGCTGAGGCAAACGACTCAGTGAATCAGCATTTACGAGCTGTTTACCGGGCTTGTATTGCAGACGATACTTGTAAGCGCCTAGGAAGAGCGCCCACCTTTGAATTCTTGCCGCGGCCATTGCGGGTGTTTGACGATCTGGTCTTAGTAAGCCCAGCAGCGGCTGGTGATCAGTAGCAAGAACAAATTCTCGCCCGAGAAGGTAATCCCGAAACCTTGTGACACCAAATACAAGAGCGAGTGCCTCTCGCTCAATTTGAGCATAGTTTTTTTCGGCAGCTGTCAACGTTCGGGATCTGAATCCGATAGGCCGCTGCTCACCGTCAATGCGATGGAAGAGAACGGCACCAATGCCGTACGGCGACGCGTCGCATTCTAACAGGAGCTCTCGGTCAGGATGGAAATGCACTCTAAAAACTGCAGCCGGTTTCGCAGGAGTGAAACGACCCAGCTACTCTTTAGGGCATCGTTCTACTCTAGCAAGACGTCGGATGTAGTGAAATGTCCATACCTCTTGCGGCATGAGAGAGTAAAATGCAATTTCACTCCTGCCACACCCACGTTATGCTCGCATTCGCAGCCGCAAACATGGCGGCTGGGGTGGGAGCGGACGATTGAAGAAGACAACAGCCGCTTTGTGAAGTGTTTTTTCGATAGAACTATAGCAGCGGCCTTCCTACGACTTCCACGTACAAGCTTTCGCGTACAAACGCGTGCAGTGTACGTTTAATGAACGGTGCCTTCCTCGACTACGAGCCTCAACCGACGGGAGTCATAGCGAGCTGCCTCTCCTGTGTTTTTCCCCGATCGAACGGCCGTACCCGTGATAGTGAAACCCGCCAGCCTACACGCCTCGGATTCTTCGCTTACGTGTGCGAAACGAAGAGGAATACACTTTCTGCGACACAGTAAGCTGTTGTGATCGTCGACAGCTGGTCTCCGAAGACTCACTGGATACAGCTCATACATGTAAAGAAAAAGGCTTCGCTACGACTTCGGCATCGAGCCGTATGACGGCCATGAGCGTGTCGACGGTTAAAATACCGTGACTGCGATCCGTCCCGTTCGCAAGTCTGGTAAATACAGCACAGTACCCTAAACACTTCTGATGGCAGAGACTATATTTCATCTGTGTGCAGGATAACGAACAACGAGGAGTGCATATTTTGTGATCGCCAGCGGTTGTTCGCCGTACAGACGTGCTCGACGGACTCGTAAGGGAACGCCGTCGGAAAGAAGCGGGTGGCAGCGGAGCACCCGGGTGCCGCTTTTCTTCGCTGGCGTTGATGAAATTCAGCCGCTATTATATTTGTACTCGCTTCCTCAGGTGCATTTTACATCGCGAACCAGCACTGCGAACTCGCGTTTGCCCGTAAAACGGAATGCCAGCTCATGATAGGAATGCGTTAATCTAAAAGAGATTGTATATGGTCCGCGCGTTTAGATTAACAGATCTGTGTGGCGAGCGGCTACCTATGAGCCAACGCTAAATATACACCTGTTCTCTGCATACTTTTTGTTTAATTACGCAGAACAGTACCTTACCACTGGCGCTACATAGCAGGTCAAGTATAGCGGTTATATATACGGGACTTCAGTGTAAGACGGTGTATAGCGAGTGTGTTGTGGGCTTTGTGCTTTGCTGTGGTTGTGTTATTGGCGTGTATGTGCGTTCGTGTCATGTTAGCCTGTATGTTCTATGTTCAGTGTGATGTAATTGAATGCCTGCTAATTGTAGCATGGTCGAAAAACGCATTGGTGTTTTTTTCTTTTTCTTTTTGTCTCTGCTACTCCCTCTGGGAGTACTAGCACCCCGCTTGGTGGGGTAGTAGAGCTCTCTCCAAAAGAGTCTTCGAATCCCCTTCGGAGGCGTCCTACTACTCTCTTGGCGAGAGTACCGGTACCCTGCAATGGGGTTGATCTACTCTGAAAAAAAGGAGTTAAATTTGGGACACGAAAGTACTCCCCCAAAGTGAGTGCCCAGCACTCCCTTTGTTTTTAGAGTGTGGGCAAGCACAGGCGAGTCTTTAGCACTCTTGAACGCAGCCTGTTCCTTCGCATCCCACACCCATCTGCCTGCTTTTTCCAGAAGCTTGTACAATGGTGCGAGCATCGTAGATAAGTTAGGCATGAACTTGTTATAAAATGTTATCAAGCCTAGGATTGAAGTAAGTTCACTGACGTTCCTCGACGTTTTTCTCGAATGGGTGTAAGCCCTTCGCATCGCTACGATGGCGAAGATAAGCTACGGATGGCTAATGGAAACGGCACTTGTCTAAACGCAGCTTGATACGATGTTTGCGGAAACGTAACACGGCTCTTAAGTTCGTGCGCTTTCCGCTCTTCTCGGACACGAGGACGTCGTCTAGGCATGCGTGCACTCCCGTTAGGCCTTGCAAGATGCTTTCTATTGTTTTCTAGAAAATTGCGGGTGCTGAAGAAATACCAAAAGGCAGCCTGTTGTATCGAAACAGTCCTTTGCGAGTGTTGATAACTGCCAATTTTCGGGAGTCTTCGTCGAAAGGTATTTGGTTGTATGCATCTCTCAAATCTAGGATGCTGAACTGCTCGCCACCACGCAAATTAGCAAACATGTCATCTATCACGGGCAGCGGGTAGTATTCTACCTCACACATGGGGTTTTACGTGACTTTAAAATCGCCACATATTCTTACTGCCCCATTTTTTTTAGCACCGGGACTATATCGGCGTGGCCAACTCAGAGTGCGATACGGGTGATGAAATTCCCTCGGCCACCAACCTGTCTAACTCGTTCGAAACTTTTTCGCGCAATGCAAACGGAACTTTTCTTGCCTTGCAAAATTTAGGCGATGTTCCATCCCAGGTCAGAAGACGCGCTGGTGGTCCCTTGATGAGTCCAAGGCCTTCTGTGAACAGGTCTGCGAACTCTTCTTTGGTGGTAGTGTCCGCGCTCTTCAGAACGGCGAGTGCAGCAAGATGACAGAGGGAGTGTCCTTCGGCATTCAGCTTCTGTAACAAGTCACGAGCACAGAGATTAGGACCATGGCAGCCTAACACCCCTAAACTACACGGAACGATTGCCGGCTTGTAGGAAACTTGCAGAGGCTGTACTCCGAGAATTGGGAGCTTTCCAAGATAACAAGACAGCTTAATCTTTGGTTCCTCTAGCGGTGGCCACTGTTGACGGTGGGCTTCGTAGACGTTCTTCGGTACCACGCAGACTGGAGAGCCAGTGTCTATGTCCATATTTATTTCCACGCCATTCTTCTTGAATGGATGGTACCAACGCTGTAGCAGTGGTTACAGACCAAATTTGCGACGCATCACTGTCGATTTCACTACTTATGGCCTGTGCTATCACGGCCATCGTTCGGTTCGTGGTTTTGTGCTCTTCGCACATCCGAGCCAAATGCCCTTGGCCGCACTTGAAACACCTGCGCTTGCGGACTGGGCATGCCGTATGGCGGTGACTCGATCTACCACAGCATTTGCACTGTTTCCCATTGCTGTGACCTTCGAACTTCCGAGCTGCCGACTGTTGCTGTTGCTTTAACCTTAAAATAGTTCCTTGCTCTGCCGACGCCGTGCCCATAATTTTTGCATGTTGTTCTGCGCTTTCTGCTGCCAGCGCCAGTAACTCCGCCTGCTTCAGAGTCAATTCTTTCGTCGACAACAACTGCATTTGCAGATTGTTTGATTGCGCTCGGCATACCATCCGGTCCCTTAACATCCTGTCCCTCATTGTGCCGAAATTGCAGTTTTGGGCAAGCCTCCGGATTTGTACTATGAATGCATGAACTGACTCGCCTTCCTGCTGACATCAGTTAAAGAACTTGAAACTTTCTGCAATTTCATGGGGAGTAGGATCATAATAGTCGTTCAGCACGTTCACAACTTGCTCAAACGTTGCCGTGCTCGGCTTCTCTGGCGCAAGTCTTCCACACAGAATATCAATTGTTTTCGATCCAAGTGCGGCTACAAGCAGTGCGCTCTTCTTAGAATCATTAGGGATTTCATTCGCTTCATAATAAGCTTCAGCTTTGATAAGGTAGGACGACCACTTATCTCTGTCTTCGCTGAACTCCGGTAGTGCTTGACTCATGGTGCTCCGTGGGTCCTTTTTTCGTCTTGGTCGTCCGTGAAAGATGTTCTCGTCGCGACTGTTGTAAACGCGGGCGGCCAGGCCGCACCGCAATGAACGGACAGGCGTGGACCAGCAAAAGACGTGCGTCTATTCGAAGCACGCTAACTTAAAGGAAACGGGGGGGGGGGGGGGTAGAAGGACGAAAGAAAGATAAGAGGCATGCGCAGTGTTCGACTGCACATCAGCAACTGGTGGCTTGCAAGTTGCAGCACTTATCATACGAGCTACATTCCTTGTTGTTCCTCACAACAATTTGTGTGTATGGTGCGAGCACTCCTTATTGCACCCACATTCCAAGAATGCGCAGTGTTTGCACCTCTCTGACGGACATCCACCCAGAAGTAACGTTATCGGTAGGACATCGATCTTTCTGCATATTTAGCCCCGACTCTGAGCAGCTCGGCCTCTTCGGGTGAACATTTCTTCCCTGATCCGCCCGTGAAACCCAGTATTTTGTCTACCGCTGTTCGGAGCGTGTCCTGTTTCTCCGCATACGACCCTCTTCGTGTCCAAAGAGTTGTGTCCGGTAAATAGTGACGCCCACATCTGGGTTCTCCTCTAGCTGAATGGCGAACTTACGCAAGCCCAAATTTAAGAAAATGGGGGAAAGGATAGCGTCCTGTGGAGTGCCTCTGTTCGGGAGGTCGCAAATGTCGGACCTAGTCGATCCCAAACCTATTGTCGCTGTTCGGTGCGTGAGGAATGACCTAACGTACGCATATGCGTGGTGCCCACAGTTTATGGATTCCAGACCTTCTATGATAGAGTCACGGGGCATCATATCAAAAGCTTTTTTTGAGGTCGAGCGCTAGTATAAAATTGTCGCTAGAGCCTCTGATCGGGTGTTAGACATCGTGTTTCACAAGCAAGAATAGGTCCTGAGTTGATACGTGCGGCCTAAAGCCGAACATGTTACTGGGTAGGAGATTTGTCATCTCTACGTAGTAGGATAGTCTGGTCAAGGCCACATTTTGAAATAGCTTGCCTACATATGATGTCAGTGGCATGGTTCTTGAGTTCTGGATATCCCTGGGTTTACCCGGCTTGGTTACTAGGGTGAAATGAGATTCTCAGCATTCTGTTGGGAGTTTTCCTCCCTCACACCAGACTTTGTCATTAAAGGGCCCCTAAACAACCCCGAGGTCCAAACTTTGTTTTAAAGATATAACTGCGCTCCTGTGCGATGTGAACATGCTCCGGCAAGAATTTTGCGAATAGGTTCAATAATAAAGAAGTTACACGGGTTTAAGTGGCCGCTTGCGTTGGTTTCGTTTTCTCGGTCGGCCTCCCCACCCTTCTCTGCCGAGGAGAGGGTAGGCGCGGCGCGCCGTCGTGACTCCGCCCACTTTTGACACGTGACATGACGTGAACACTTGACGTCATTGACGCTTGCGCTGCAGTACCGGATGCTCCGGCCAGCGCTGCTCCTGCGCTCACGCCGGTGGGATGGCCAGAGGATCTAATAGACGTTTCGACCAATCAACGAGCGGCAGCTACTCAGAGTTGTTCGCGGTAGAACTTGACGACACCTAGTATGCGAGCGTGACTGGTCAATCGCAGGAAAGAGGCGCGGGAATTGTTTTTTGAAATGCGGCGTCTGTGTGGCGCGCAGCGCTGTCATATTCTTGCTAAATTGGTTACAGCGTAACACACACGAGGACAATAGAAGGAAACGAACAACACAGCGCCGTGTTGTTGGTTTCCTTCTATTGTCCTCGTGTGTGTTGCGCTGTAACCAATTGAGCAAAAATGAATCCCAACCAACTGGCCCAACTTGCCGTTTTGCTGTCATATTCGCAGAATGTGATCACCGCAACCTTCTCTATGATTGAGTTAGCTTGTTTGGGCGGCTTAAAAAAATGTTGGAGCCTGTTTAGTGGCCCTTTAAAGAAGTCCATGATTTGTGTTAGCGCTGCATCACTCAGGTTTCTGGGCATTGAATTCGTAATGTCATCTTTTCCTGGAGACGTGTTCCTTCGAAACGATTGAGCCGCCGCGTATACTTCTGCCAATGTGATGGGTGCGTCTCGGTCGGGCTGCTCGATACCTTTGTGTTCTTTATGTAGCAGCTGCATGAGAAAGCTCTGCCCTATATATATCTTCATTATCATAATTATTAAATTGATGTCGTCTTTAAATTTGTTATTTAGGATTTTAAGTGCCCGGTTCGTCACTGTTTTTGTATTTCCGGGGTCAATCGTGCTTCGCAAGATGTGCCACGTCCTCTTTGGGCTAAGTGTTCCCCTGAGCGAGTCAGTGAACTCTCTCCATTTGGCGTAACTCGAACGTTGCGCATACTCATTAGCTTGTTGCGCTAGCTGGGCTGTGCGTATTTTCAGTTTTCCGTGAAGTTTCTGTCTTCGCTAACGTTTGGTGAGTCTCCTGGCATCCCACGTATGAAGCAGGTGTTTATCGACTGTTGGAGTTTCAGCGCTTATTTCAACATCGTTCGTTACACTAGCATTTCCCATTTTAATTTACGCAGTCCATGTGCTGACGCCGGTCACTTCCGCATGGATGTCGAGCCTATCGCAGAATTTAACCCTCCGAAATTTTGGCTTTCCCAATGACCATTCTTATCTTCGCCGTGCTTATTGATATGCTCAAAATGTAATGGTCGCTGCCAAGATTCTCTCCTAGATTCGTCCTTGTGATGTTCCTTGCAATGTTCGTAAAGGATTGATCCGGTGGCGTGTCTTTTGAGACACTATTACCTATACGTGTGGCGAAATCTGGTTGTAAGCTGGTAAAGCTTTCCATCAAGTCCGCTAGCATTTCGCCCTTGGGGTTACGCTTACTATATCCCCAGTTAGCGCACCGTGCGATAAAGTCACCCAAAAATATGTTTGTCCGCCTCTCTCAGAAGGCCCATGAGTACGCCAGTATATTCTCGAAGTCGGCATGTTTCTTACTGGTAGGGCTATCACACTGATTATCACCGTTTTAGGTCGGCAGCGTTTGCGAGGACAGACTGTGATTACTTGATGTTGGACTGGCTCGTTCTTTACTTAGCTGATGCTCAGCGCCACATCCTGATTTCGAAAATCGCTATTGCCGGGTACTCCGGGTTCTTGTAGCACATGTAGCCCTTCATATTCCCCTGGTGTTTATCTACCTCCTGTACAGATATAATATTAGGAGGGAGTGGAGACGACTCAATGAATTGTGTGAAATTAGCAAGCTTTTTCCGCAATGAGCAGCAGTTCCACTGCCAAATTTTAACTTATGTCTGCTATTACAGTACCTAGCCTTGATTACTCTCGTAATCTGTTCCTGCTTCTTTGGGTTCTTACTGACGTCACTAATATTCTCTTATTGAGGTCACTGACATTCCGTTAAGACCAGCCGCATCTACTTTACTAGGTACGCTATTTTGATTTGATTTGATTTCTTTCTGTATTTACAGAAATCGAAGCAAAAGCAAAAGGCTGCAGAGCCTGACAGAGGCTTCTGCTTCGAAATGCAGTCCGGCAACGAATACATTTCACACAATATTTACATACAATTAACGAAGAACACTTTGTACTTTGACACAATGAGCCAAGCTGAAACAATACGTGAATGCAATCACAGATATATAGAATACAAATAGACAGAGATCAGTAATGGAACACAAAGGGGTCATTAGAGCAATATATGACAAAAGGTGAACTAAGGAACGAATCTGTAAAGTTGTTCCCAAGGCAAAGAGAACAAAAGAAAAAAATAACACATAAAATAAAATTGCAATCACTACAATTTGAACGCGCTGAATACATGAACCGCACGACAAGTAACACACAAAAAACTGATTCATCTAGAGCACAAGTATTATTCATATTCAATGCAATTATTCAAGAGATTTTCTTTAAGCTTATTTTTCGAAGTTAGCTTACTTAGGTCAACAATGTGATCCACTTTGTTAAGAAGATTCGGTATCTGATAGTCGATGTGTTGCTGACCATACGTAGTTCTAATTCTTGGTGTTTTCATGCTGTGTGTACAGAGGCAGTACTCAACACACCGAGAAGAACTGTACATGGGGTAAAGTTTCTTGTTTTGAATATATGAGCAATTAAAAATAATAAATTTGGTTGGCTTGTAATGCTAGTATTTGGCAAATAATGGACCCGTGCTAAGACCTTTCGGGTGACCATAATATCCCTCGAATATTCTTAGTTCCATTTCCTGTGATGTCAATAATGTTTTATAATTTTGAGCTGCTGTTGTGCCCCAGATCAAAGCACAATAACTCATCCTTTGTCGTTGTGGCGATGGCATGGGCTGCAAAACGGTTGCGTTCGCCAGGCCTGGCGTGTTGATCGACTGATTTAAAGACTCTAGGTGTGCCATCCTTGATGTAACCTCCTGTGATTCCGTTTTTAGTTGTCTGTTCTCGTCTTACACCCTTCTGTATTCGGGGCAGTGAATTGGTGTATGCTTCGCAGTGGAAGATAAGACTTGCGGCTTGCTCAGCGCCAGGTCTACCTCAGGTGACTTGCTTGTCGGAGGGGCTTGCGGCTTCGTGCTGTCGTGTGTGGGTGGTCTCAGCCTAGACGTGCACATTAGACGTTGCCGTCCCGGTTCTCCGGACGCCATGCGGTTATGCGATGGCGTGCGGGTCCTTGAGCGGCTTAGGTTCACACCTACTGCGTCTCCGAGGAGAACCAGCGAGGGGCTGACTTGTGTGATTTCTTGGGTGTTTTCGCTGCCTGGTATCGTGCAGGCTTGAGGTGTTTTGGGCAACTGCGGTCTCCAGTAAGGTGCACACCAAAATGCTGAATTTGCTCTGGGGCAACCTAACTGGTTGATATCAACGAACAGTGAAAAATTGCCCGAGTTAAGCTACTTGTTCGGCCGGTCTACCCAGAGAAATCTCGCCGAGACGCATGCCGCCATAGCAAACATGCCCACATAAGTATAGCCAAATAAGCTAAAAAGAGTACAGGATAATTAATCTAAGCCAGGTCTAATGAAAATAAGTAATTAGTCAAGCGTATTAAGTGAAGAATAAATAATTCAAAGGTTTACTAAGTTAGCAATGATTAGGTCATGCCTATTAAGCTACCACTAATTATGTCACACCTAATAAAGCTAAGGCTAGCTTAGGCACGCCTAATTAGGTTAAGACAAATTAGGCGAGGATGAATAAAGATAAGATAAATTACAACAAGCCTAACTGAGCTAATAATTGCGTCAAGCATAATTAAGATAAGACAAGCCTTATTATGCCATTTCTGATTAAGATAGCTAGCCCAATAAGCCAGTAGTAATCCAGTCAAACCTAATTAAATTATGACTGACTGAGGCAAGCCCAGTTACACGAAAGCTAAATAGGTAGCCAAGTGAGTTCATCCCAAGACTAGCAAGGCCAAATAAGACTCAGCAAAACCTTATCAAACCTCAAATAGACAAGCTTCGCCGTGCTAAGCCATGCGCGACATTGCGCAGGCTTCGCCAATTTTTTTCGCTTGAATAACTCATTGTTGCTCATTAAATTACTTGCATTTTTATGTCAGGGTCACTTAAGTGATAACGCGAAGAAATCCACGTTAATCTCTATTAAAATTTTTCTTCATAAAAGCGTGCGAGAGAGATTCTTATGGTGATCAAGCGGTATTGCAGTCACGTAGTTTGACAAACTGAGCTGGTTAAGTGGCTTGCATTTCATGGAATGCGCAAGAGAGAGAGAGATGATGTAAGTGGTCGTGTACGGTAGTCATGCTGCTATTTCACCTGAATCCGCAGTATCAGAGTTTTTTCTTTCATGTTAAAGGAATCATCATCATCATCGTCATCATCAGCCCATCTTATGTCCACTGCAGGACGAAGGCCTCTCCCAATGCTCTCCATCCTTTCCTGTCCTGTGCGACCTGATTCCATTTGATGCCTGCGAATTTCTTAATTTCGTCACTCCATCTTGCTCTCTGTCGTCCACGGCTTCGCTTAGCCTTTCTTGGTATCCATTCTGTCGTTCTAACTGTCTATCGGATGTCTAGCCTTCTCATCACGTGACCTGCCCATGTCCACTTTTTTTTCTTTACGTCGACTGTTATGTCAGCGACCCCTGTCTGTTCCCTAACCTACTCAGCTCTCTTCCCAACTCTTAGAGTAACGCCTATCATTTTTCGTTCCATCGCCCGCTGTGTGGTTCTTAACTTCCCTTCTAGCTTCTTTGTAATCCTCCAAGTTTCCGTACCATATGTCAGTATTGGCAAAATACAGTAATTATATAATTTACTCTTAAGTGACAATGGAATGTCTCCGTTCATGAGCTGGGAGTGTATCCCGTATACGCGCCATACCATGCTTATTCTTCGGTGTATTTCTTTTACATGAGTAGGTTTTCCTGTCAGGAGCTGTCCTAGATATGTGTATTCTTGTACGACTTCTAATGGCTGGTTTTCAATTGTGAAGGCACGTTTTTTCGCCGTGGCACCTATCATTACTTTTGTTTTCTGCATGTTCATCCTTAATCCTACCTTAGCGCTTTCTCAGCTTAAGTCTACAAACATTTTCTGTAGCTCGTCGCCATCATTGCTGAAGAGTACTATGTCGTCGGCGAAGTGTAATTTGCTCAAATATTCGCCGTTAATCCTGAGTCCTGTTTCGTCCCAGTCTAGTCTTTTGAAGATTTCTTCCAAGCATGCAGTAAATAGCATTGGAGAGATTGTATCTCCTTGTCTGACACCTTTCTGAATCGGAATTTTCTTGCTTTTCTTACGCGGAGTAGGGTGGCTGTAGAGTCTTTATATATGTTAGCTATTATATTTACGTAGCTATCACATATTCCTTGACGACGCAATGTCTCCAGAACTACTGTCGTCTCAACTGAGTCAAAGGCCTTTTCGTAGTCTCTGAAATCCATATAGAGCGGTCTGTTATATTCAGCGGATTTCTCGATTACTTGATTGATCACATGAAGGTGGTCTATTGTGGAGTATCCTTGTCTGAACCCTGCTTGATCTCTTGGTTGATTAAATTGAAGTGTCACTCTTATTATATTTGAGATATCCTTTGTGAATGTTTTGTATATTGCTGAGAGTAGACTTATCGGCCTGTAGTTCTTCAGGTCTTTTACACCTCCCTTCTTGTGTAATAATAGAATGTTGGCATTTTTTCAACTTACTCGCACATTTGAAGCTTTGAGGCATTCTGTGTACAGTGTCGCGAACTTTCTAGTTAGGAACTCTCCTCCATCTTTCATTAAGTCGGTGGTTACAGCATCTTGTCCAGCTGCTTTCCCGCGGGACATGCCTTGAATTGCTTTCGTAAGCTCGTCTAAAGTGACGCATGGATCTTCTTTGTCCTGATCGGCGTTTATTACGCTCCCGGTGGGTTGTCTCGTGTTCGAGCTGTAGAGTTCCGAACACAAGTCTTCAGCCACCTTGGCTATATTATTGAAATTAGTAACGATGTTGCCTTGTCTGTCTTTCACTGCATGCATTATGTTCTTTCCCACGCAAAGCTTCCTTTTAGTTGTTTGGAGGCTGACTTTTTTTCTGACGGCTGCTTCTATTTCTTTCACGTTATGGTTGCGTATGTCACTGACTCTACTTTTGTTGATGAGCTTAGACAGCGCGGCGAATTCTATCTTATCGCTTGAGTTAGTGATTATCATCTGATGGCGTTGTTTAATTAAATTTTTAGCATATTGCGACAACTTATTCACATCTTTTCACAGTGCTTTGCCACCCACTGCGTTTGCGGCTTCGGTGATCTGCCTAGTGAAGACGAAGGCACATGAGTGAACAGAGCAATCCGTGTCCCTTCTTCGTATTCTCCTATTTGCATTGAAATAACCCTTTCCTTTTAGGGGCGAAGCTCCTAAAGATCGAGCCTTGTCCCCCCGTCGGCATGACATAGTACTTAGAGCGCCCGCTAGAGGCGCTGCAGTATCACCTCTCGCTCCCGGCGCGTGTTCTTGGTTTGTGTGGAGACAACTAGGGGCGCTGCGGTGTCGCTCCCACTCGTGGTCGTGTACGGTAGGCAAGCTGCTTCTACTGAATGCGCAGTAGCAGACTTTTTTCTTTCATGTTGATATTAGCAAGGGGCAGAGGCAGGGACGTCCTTTGTCGCCGCTGTTATTCATGCTGTACATGGTTAGAATGAAAAGAGCGCTAGGACATAGCAACATTGGTTTTAATCTGTCACACAAACAGGGCGGCGTGATGATTGAGCAGATGCTTCCAGGTTTATTTTATGCTGACGATATTGTCTTATTCGCGGACAGTCGAGATGATATACAACGGCAGAAAGGAAGGCGAGGCTCTAGGACTAGCATTTAGTGCAACAAAATAGTTCTGTAGTTACGTCGTAACTACTCGTAGCCTTGCGCTGTGCAAATATGTTAGTGCAACAAAATGTTGATTGATGGTATTCAATGGTCCCAACGACCAGACCGTGTCCGTACAGGGCCATGAAATACCGAGGGTAAGCAAATACAAGTACCTTGTGGTATGGGTAAATGAGGGTGATAGATACATGCAGGTACACGAAAAAGCCTTGGCAGCAAAGGGAAAAAAGGAATGCAGCAATAATGAAGCACAGAGCGTTATGGGGACACAATAGGTACGACGTACTTAGGGGTCTGTGGAAAGGGGTAATGGTACCGGGGCCTATATTTGGGAACTGAGTGGTGTGCATGAGGCCAGAGACACAATCAGGAATGGATATGAATCAAATAACTGTAGGACGCCTCGCGTTGGTTGCTCATGGGAAAACGACAAATGAGGCTGTGAAGGGCGATATTGGATGGGCGAGTTTTGAGGCAAGGGAAGCCCTGAGCAAAATAAGGTTTGAAGAGAGGCTAAGGAATATGAAAGAGAGTAGGTGGGCAGTGAAGGTGTTCCGTTATTTATATAGAAAGAGCGTTGACACGCAGTGGAGGAAAAGAACTAGGAAGCTCACCAGTAAATATACTGCACTAAGAGAACTGGCAACAGAGAGCGTAAAGCGAAAATTCAGAGAGGCGGAGAAGATTTACTGGACGGCAGCGATGGAAAAAAACCGACTCCGAGTAACTACTGAAAGAGCAAAAACGAAATAAAAGAGGGAGGCATTTTATGATAATTTATGAGGGAGCGCTTTACTGTTTGAAGCGAGATCGGGCTGCCTTAGAACGCGTAGTGATAAAGCGAAATTCAGTAAAGAAGAAGAAAAATGCACACCCTGTGAGGAAGATAAGGGCAACGACGGAGCATGTCCTGATTGAATGCAGAAATATCCACCCAGGTGTACGTTTGGGCACTACAATACATGGAGCCTTGGGTTTTAGGGAGAACAATGGAAAGCTGAACATACCTGCGATTGAAATAATTAAGAGACGGTTAGAATACTGGTGGCAGAAAACTTGAGAGAACGGAAAAAATAATTATAGGGAAAATAAGGACCTTTTGCCATAAGGGGCAGAGAACTGGGCTATGAATTTACTTTTTGCTATAGTATCATCGATGTAATTGAAGCAGATGTAAAAGGCATGAGGACAACCTAAAGAGAGAGGGGGAAAAAGTTCTTAAATTTTTTTACGAGCCTGGTGGCGCACATGTCACCGCCCCGTTACAAAGGGGACTCTCCTAGCATACATCTATCCATCCTCCCGGCGCGCGATGTCTCTCTCTCTCTTCGACAGCGGCAGTCATGAAGTGCTCCTCGTTATGAACGAAGACAAGGCGGTAAAACAGCAAGCGGAGCTGAGTTCTCGCAGAGCAGCTACAACACGGCAACGCAGACAAGCGGATCCAGAGTTGCGGGCTCGCGAAGCGGCGGCGCCGGCAAGCTGACCAGGAGTTGAGGGCTCGAGAAACTGCAGCGGGCCGAACCCAGGCCGAACTATAGGTGTTCATTGGCGCTAGGACAATACTTCGCTGTACCGCTTCTAGGCGGCGGCACGGCCCCAGCCAAAGGAGAACACGACGAGAAGGAGAGAGAGGGAGAAAGTTTAAATGAATGGTTATAAGGCGCGTTCGTACTCCTTCTTTCTTGCGTATTCCAATACATTTTCATTGTTTGTTTATATAATTATGATCTTGTTTTCTGCATTTGTGTTAATAGTTGTTCTTATTTTGTGCTTCAAATAATGTTGCCGTCACGTATGCCTTGTAACGGACCATCGGCCCAGTGAAGCTGTCTTTTAAAACAGCTTTTCGCCGGTGGTTTCCGCCAGAACCTTTGTATTTCTGGAAATAAATAAATATTGTAGTGTATAGCTCAGTCGGTAGCGCGACGGGCACCTTTCGTCGCGGTTGGAACAATCGTGGATAGGATCCTGGCCGCATTAGATAAAATTTTTTCTGCTTGCTTTTTCTTTGTCATTGTTTATGTAAAGTTTACAGCATCATATCCATTACGGAAATGACGTAGTAAAGCTCTGGTGGATCTCGGCATAAAAACACTTTCGTGTTAAAGAAGCGGAGGGAAGACACGCTAGGCAGAGTTAGTCGCAAACCAAGAGATCAAAAATGGTGAACTCTAGCACTACGAGAACGGCGGAAACAGCCGCGACGCGGTCGAAAGGGCTGGCTATGCCTTTCTTGTATCCTGCATGCCTTTCGAAGTTCTTCATCGTGGACATTTTGAATATGATCGCAACATAGCTCCCCAAAGCAGGTAGCAGGGATTTCTTCGTAAACTGCTCGGCGACATGGCCACCCAGTCAACTAGGCCATGCTTTTGTCGTAAACCAAACGGTCGAGAATTCGAATCCTCCTGGGTTTAATTTTCAGATGCGAGGCAGCTTATGGTCTGGACTATGTCCCTCCCTCCAACCGCCGTGTGGCGTCCACACCCGCACTGCGCATCCTCCTCCCCCTCCTCTCCTTGCCTCATCTGCTCTCCCCTCGGCATTCCTCCTCTCCTCTCCGAACGGCGCGTTGGCTATGGAAACCCTCTTTCTTCAATGAACGCTTTACCAGCTCGCAAGGAAGGAGAACGCGCCCTCGTCCGTGAGAGACAACGCTGACGCAGGCAGCGTCTGCTAACGTCAAACCGATGCAAACGCGCCACCTAGTCAAACCGGTGCAAACGTGGTGTGCACCCCCGTGCTCCTTCGCATCGCCTCATGGTCCCCTTTAGCGGGAGGTGGTGTAATTTTTTTCCTCTCACTGTACTCCCTTGTACTACGCCATCCCTTGTACTACGGCCCTTGTACATCCCTTGTACTACGCCATATCTTTCTTTTTCTTACCACTAGCCATTTTGCTTTCTTCTGTCCTAACCATACAATATAACAGTTTGAAAGACGCCTCCATCGAGGGAGGACCTGGACATGAGATGCATAAGGGCTTCCACCACCACAATGCCTCATCTGCGTAACTCACCGGAGTAGCAGACCAGGAATTGGCCTCCATGGTGCAGCACCACGGCCAACACCACCCAAATGCCCCATCCAACCAAGCCTGCGACGACGGCAGCAACGCAACTGCTAGCTACGGATGCAAGTAGACGGGTATTGAAGCAGTAGTCTCAAAATGCCCCTGGACTCGCACAGGCCGCGATTGGAAGTTAAACGTAACGAGTCCCAACACGCTAACTCTTTCGAGTGAAGCTAGACTAGCTGAACTACTACAAGAAATAAAGGGTATTAATTGGGATAGCATTGGCCTTAGCGAGAATAGGAAACTTGGCGAAGGATACTTATTTCGATGGGCGTGTCCTTTGTTGCAGAGGACTGCCTCGCGTGGGGTTCCTTGTCGACAAAGACATTGCAGGCAGAATTTTATAGCATCAGTGAAAGGGTAGCTGGAGCCGTGATAAAACTAAACATGAGATACAACCTAAAGCTCATAAAAGGTTACGCTCCAACGACCGGCCACAATGACGAGGATGTAGAACAGTTTTACTATGATGTGAAAACACCCCGTGCAATGTGGAGGTGCAGCTGTGCATGCAAAGGGGGTCACATGTGCAGAGCGTCCAGCCCACCTCCCGCCCCTCGATTCGTTTCGTTTCTCGGACGGCTAGAACGGCTCTACCATAGTAGGGTGCATTATGGCCATATATTGCTTACATTTGTTCTATACACATTGCTACTTATTTGCGATGATAGGTTTCACTTTCGTGTTATACCGATTCCAACGACAGAGGGATCAACCACATTTTTTTTTACGCGTTCCCGGCATCGCTGGTGGACTCCCTTTGTAGCACCTCGGCAGGTGAAAGGGAATCATCTTCCGCGTCCGCCACAGAATTCACTTGAGTTTCGGTATCTTGGTCATCCGTCTCCATAACGTCCGTGGCTAGTTCCGGGTCGTTGTCCGTTGAGGTTTCGGCCGGTGCGGCGCTGCACTCGGGATCATAGCCGGCTGCCGCGCTCCGATTCGCCGTGAGGCTTAGCGTGGCGGGTCGACATGCTCGGGTTATCGTAGTTCTCCTAGGAAACCGGGTACCCTTTTTCAAAAACTTCTGTGTTAGCGTGTGCCTGGTGTCTTCCTGCACAAAACCCGCAGTCGGCCAGTGGTAGTAACATGATTTTGACTGATGCTAGGCACGATAACTGACGGAGCCGATGCGAACACATCTGCACTACTCCGCGCCACCTGGTGGTCTGTCAGCTCTGCGACATCTGGTTTCATTTTTAGCTCTCGGTAATTTTTTTTCCAATTTTCCCTTTCTTAACTAGGCATGACTGTTCCTTTTGCTTCCACAGTAAAGCAGGCTTCTATCAAATGTCGTCAAATTCTTCTCCCTCGTTTTTTTCCAAATGCTCTCCCTGGTTCGCTTGAGGGTTTTGTATTTGCGTCGCTGTTTGTTCTGTTTCCGCGCAGCATTACTTGTTTTCACTTTGTCTGGCTGACCTTATTTGGTTTTCTAACATTCGCTCGAGCTATTTTTTTTTGTTTCCTCATCTACCGGACTCTGCGCGATCGATGGTCGACGCATTTTTCTTTCCTTTCTCGCTTCACTCTGCCTCGTCTCATTTTTCTCATCTATGTACTTTTATTTTTCTCTTTATGTGTACTTGATCTTTTGTCTGCCAGTTCTCCTTAACCAAAAGCATTATCTGCCTTGATCGATAGCGCGCTACTTTGAACCTGGTGTTTTGTTCTGGCGCGTCTTTATTTTCCTCCATTGTTCGCGTTCAGCAGATAGCTGCTATTCTCTGCCTCCGAAGTACTACTGCGCGACAGTTTTTCTTTCATCTTGAATAACTTTATTGCCACTCAGGATTCCTGCGCTGCCTAAAGCAGGTGTTTTTGAAAATTGTTTCCTTCTTTTCCTTTTGTTTTCATCGTTTCGGTCTCTTTTAGGCGGACGTCTGCTGGTCCGGTCAGACTACACCGGTGGTCTCTTCCGTTCATTTTACTGACGTCACGCAGCGTATACCGAAACTGTGCACTCCATTTTTCCACCCATGATATGCTTTTCCTTCGCTTGCTTCTTCTAAATCGGTGCTATTGATCCGCGGCCAACTGCCCCAGCAATCGCAACCGGCCAAGATGCCTTGCTCTAAGCAATTTTATTCCGCAGTCTTTTCGCGAAATGTTCTCGGTGAGAACAACTCGCGCGAGTCAGTCTCATTTGATTTCCACATCGTGACCAACAGCAATCTATTATCATTTTCAGCCTGTCAGGAGTGAGGCTTGTCCCGAAGCTCCCCGTAGTTCACTGCGCTGCGTTACATTTTATGCCTTCAAAGGCTGCAGTTTCATTTGCATTGTAGAAGCGCAAAACGACAGAGATCAAGAATACACAAAACACGAAAGACTAGCCCTGAGTACTGTGTGCTTTGTGTATTCTTCAACTCCGTCGTTTGCGCCGCTACAATGCTTATGTACCAAGTAGCTCAACTTTCCGTGCTATTTTATTTTCATCGCCTCACCTCACTTTTCTTCTTTACTTTTATTAACATCGTCCGTGACGTTCCAGTTAAGATAAGACCTTTCGCAGACGACTCCGTGCTTTATCAAGACATTAACGCTTTCAGTGACCAAATTCTTTTAAATAGCTTTTTATTTGGAATTCAAGATTGGTGCCCAGAATGCAAAATGAACATCAGCCCGAAAAAACCTGTGGCGATTACAATAACCTGCGGGAGAGATCCTTTAAAATTCCAGTACAACCTAGGCAATTTCCCCACGTCTTTTCTCTCTGAGTATACGTACCTTGGCCTTGTCATCACATATGGCTTAATATGGAACGAATATATGTCGTATATTGCGGAAAAAACTCTGAGAAATCTAGGATACTTAGGACGGGCACTAGCTAAGGCAACCCAGGAAACTAATCTTCTCGCATATGAAACGAATGTGATGTCAATACTACGGTATGCATCGGCTGTGTGGGACCCGAACACGCAAGCTAGGATAGATGAACTTTAGAAAGCAGTAAGGTTTGTATTTAAGGCATTTCTAAAGTTTCCGTCAATTCTAAAGTTTTCGTCAGCGCTTTTTGAAAAGGGCAAAATCGGAAACTTTAGAATTGCGACGTTATCACGAAAGAATGATTTTTTTCTATCTCATATATAATAAAATGTTAGCTATAGAAAAAAGCAAATACATCGAACCAATTCTACGCCTCGAGACGCGTACCTCCCACCCTAAAATTGTTACTGAGCACCCCTTCACATATCCGCCGCTTCACAGTTGCTTCACAGTTGTCCGCCGCCGCCGCCACCGCCGGTGTCCGTAACCACTATTGCATACATTTTAGAAAAAATTTTAAGAATACCGTTGTCGTAATATATCTTATGGAGCAGAGAGAGGCGAGATTTCTAGTACGTTGTCATAGCGGCGGTAATCATAAGCTTGCTTTCATATGGTTGACGCTGGAGGTACGCTGATAATTTGAAGGGACAAAACGAGCTTCCTGGTCCTGGAATTATCCAATTTCATGTATGAGTCTTTCTTGGCTTGGGTCCCATACGGATACGGCGTACTCAAGTTTCGAGCGAGCTAATAATTTCTAAAGCCGTAATTTTACAGAACTAGAAGCACGATAAAAAATGCGGCGTACGAAACCCACCAGGCGATTAGGGTTGTTGGTTACATGATTTGCATGAGTCTTCCAAGAATGTTTAGAAGAAATAAATACGCCTAAATATTTGTATGAGGACGCACTGGTAAGACACGCTGTTCCGCTAGATCGTTCATTGCAATTTAGGAAACAATAAACAGCCAAACGGACGCACACAGGAAAATTGAAGAAGACAGGATAGAAGCTGGTCTACCAACTGTTTCTTCGACAGATAAAGGCTTTAATTTATACGGGGCACTAAGTCACACGACCTTCACCGTAACCAAACATCATGACACAAAGAAAGTAATAGAAATTTCAAAGGCACAAGTACATTCAATCTTCCAGGAGTATCTCAGCTATCCTAATCCCAGTGCGCACAATCTTTGTAATAGCAGTGTTCGCATGTTATAATAAAACCATAGTCCTGGTGTTCGTAGCACAAACACAGTCAATTTAATCGTCGCAAAAGCAGAGCCGAACACAACAAACAACAAAACATAAAACCAACAAAAGTTAAAACCACCAGGCAACAAAAAAAAAACGGCCACTATCAGTGCCTCAGAAAGTAAAAAAGAAAAAAAAACACTGAATTTAATTTTTGAAGAAACCCCTCTTGCTATCTTTCATTGTGGTTATACAAAATGTTCCATAAACTCAACTTCCTACGTAGGACCACAGAACGTTCGCTGCAACATGTGTCACCTTCTTTAGCAATAAGAAAAGCCTCAAGCACTTCAAGCGCCAGTTTCACACTGTAAGCACTTCACTCTGCAACCTACAATCAAGGGGAGCAAGGTGTATTGAAGGCGGAGTGGTATGACAACGAGAAACATGAATGAATTTGCATTTGTTCATGTTTGGCTGCATGTTCCATGTGTTTTCCCCGCCTAGAAAATGGGCAATGTCTGACTGAAGGATACCTACTTCAGAATCACTGCAAGTTTCCCGGCATATTATGAAGTCGCCTGCAAACACGATAATTGGTGAACGTATGTAATCAGGAAAGCCATTTATGTAGATCAGGAAAAGCAAAGGTCCCAGCACAGAGCCCTGCCCGTGCTCTACGCCGCGGCAGCATAAGCATACAGCACGAGGGGGGGGGGGGGGCGGCAAAGGGGCGCGTGCCCCCCTCCCCCCCGTTCGGGGCTTGCCTAAGGCAGTGTTTCCTTCTCCGTTAAACTGCTGCTCACCCACCGCAGCCTCCCACCGAGAAGATTTCACGCCAGAGCGTAGCTGATAAGTAGAGGCAATGCGGGCTCTTAAGCGTTACTAGGAAAAACAGGTGTAGAAATTCACGCGAATAAAACGTAGCGAATTCGTATAAAGAAAAGTTCGTTCAACGCAACCACCCTCATCACGCCAGGTATAAATATCTGTCTGTATAGATAGCAGGGGAGCGATAGACAAGCCGGTTCATTATAGAAACAGAGAGGAAACGAAATAACAAGACATGGTTTCCTATTGGTTGGTAACAACTTTATTTATATTGTTCCCTGTCAAAGTCCTTGGTTGCTAATGAAGATCACACACACAGACGTATATATATATATATATATATATATATATATATATATATATATATATATATATATATATATATATACACGTCTGTGGTGATCTTATGGAGAGATAGCTGATGCCCAATAAACCCTCGTAGGCTACCTATAGGCACCAAGTCTGCCGTAACGAGGCCCAAGCTGTGAAATAACGAAAGGGGAGGGGTCAAGGGCTCCTTTATTTGTTAGAATCAACTTATTGAACCAACAAACATTGAAGCCCAGGAAAGCCCACTAGCCATCTCACCCATAAGATCACGTACTACGTGACGCCTCCCGGCAAAAGAGTGTGCTACACTCGCCGCCATGGCTACGAGTGGCGCTGGCTAACACTCCCAGGATTCCATATACATAAACACCCAATAAAGAGGACGGAGGAACGACCACCTTCGCACCTCAGCGGTAGAGCATGCGACGCGTTATCCCGCCGAAGGTCGTGGGTTCGGTTACCACCTAAGGCAAGTTTTTCATTTCGTGCACTTTAATTCCTTTCTACACAACCCAAAAACTTATAATACCATAATTAAGATCTTGAATAATATCCCCTATGCTTTCCTGGGCTTCAATGTTTGTTGGTTCAATAAGTGATTCTAACAAAATAATATATATATATATATATATATATATATATATATATATATATATATATATATATAGTTCAGAAAGAAGATATCCCTGAGCCCGAATAAATATTTTCAAAAGAAGAGATTCACACGATTAACAAAAAGAATATAAATTTACTGACGTTGCGGCCGGTGGACCGGCCTTCATCAGAGTCATCAGACTCTGATGAAGGCCGGTCCACCGGCCGCAACGTCAGTAAATTTATATTCTTTTTGTTAATCGTGTGAATCTCCTCTTTCGAAAATATATATATATATATATATATATATATATATATATATATATATATATATATATATATATATATATATATAATGTAAAGAAGAATTGGAACCTTGTAGGGGGCCATCCTCCCAGACGGCTTACAGTGGGATTCTCTCTTGAGCGCTCTGTTGAAGAAGACGCCGCTCGTGCTCGAGGTCCCTGCCCGTTTTTGGACAAGACCGTAGCCGCAGGGCTGCGTCTAGTTGCACCTAATAAACACCTTAACAACGTGGTGGAAGTGCTGGGTACTTAAATCATCCACGCTGGAACTACGATCCCGTACACTGCCCTCTGCTATGCCTCAGGACGCCTCCCAGCAGACGTCTCCTGCTCCGGCCGTGTGTTCCGGTGTCCCTCGCCATCGCGACCCTCCTGTTTTCACTGGCGCGGATGACGTGGACGTAGACGACTGGCTCACTACCTACGAAGGAGTGAGCGCTCATAACAAGTGGGACGAGTCAGCAAATCTCAGCCACGTGTTGCTCTACCTTGCTGGGGTCGCAAGTCTATGGTACAACAACCACGAAGCTGATTTACCAACATGGTCCGCATTCAAGACCTCGCTGGGAAATGTATTTGGCCGTCCTGCTGTCCGTAAGCTGCGCGCGGAGCAGCGCTTGCGCGAACGAGCACAGCAGCCAGGCGAATCCTTCACCAGTTACATAGAGGACATTCTCGACTTGTGCAAACGAGTGGACGCGACGATGTCTGAAACGGATAGGATCAGAAATGTCCTGAAAGGCATCGAGGACGAGGCGTTTAACATGCTACTTGCCAAGAGTCCTCAGTCGGTTACAGAAATTGTCACACTGTGCCAAAGCTACGAAGAGCTGCGCCGGCAACGCTCGCTGACCCGTCGACCTTCGTTGCGGAATGAACATCTAGCTGGGTTGACCGCCACTAATGACCAGGCATCATTACTCGCAGAAGTAAAGTCCTTTGTTCGTGAGGAAATTGCACGCCAACTCTCCTTGATGGCCTTCACCCAGCCGCAGCCTGCTCAACAGCCTTCGTCAACTCTTGTGCCTCCGTTGCAGCACGCGATCGAACAGGAAATTGCAGCTGCTATTCCTGAATACCATCAGCACGTTCCGGCGCCTGCACCGCTGAGCTACTCCGAAGTTGTTGCGAGGCCTCAACCGATAACGGTAGCTGCACCACTCAACTATACAGGCGCCGTCGCTACGCCCCAACCCCTCGCTTCAGGCGTTCCTCCTATTTACGCTGGCGTCATGGCCAGGCCTCGACTGCAGCCCAGCATGCAGTCATACCAGCAGCCGCACCGTGCATCGCGTCCTGCCCAAGCGACCCGGTGGCGGACCTCTGACAACCAGCCAATATGCTTTGCATGTGGCTACGCTGGTCACATTGCACGTTACTGTAATCGCGTTCAACCGCCTCGAGCCGCATCACCCATCAGAAGTCAGCCCAGCCACACATATTACGACACTCATTCGCCTACGGCGCCCACACTGCGTTCGACACCGGTGACACGCCGTTCACCATCCCCACGCCGTCGCTCCCTGTCGCCGATGCGGCCTCGTCCCGTTGTTCGGAACGAGAAAACTAGTCGTCGCAGTCCACGAGGCAAGGGCTGCGATACCATCAAAATGTGAAAGTCCTCATTGCAGTCCTTCGAACGTTATCGAAGTGTTTATTGACGGTGTCCGCGCATCTGCACTAGTAGACACGGGAGGCGCCGTGTGTGTTATGGACGCTACGTTTTGCCGCTCACTTCGGAAAGTCACGACGCCACTTTCTGGACTGTCCCTAAGAACAGCCAGTGCTCAGCATATTCACCCGTTAGCAACTTGCGCTGCTCGTATTCTCATCGACGATGTCCTATATGCGATAGAATTCATCGTCATCTCCTCATGCTCTCACGATGTGATCCTAGGTTGGGATTTCCTCTCGCGCCACGATGCTCTATCACAAGGTATCGTGATAGAGCATCGATTGCGCATGGGCCGAAATTGAACTCACGCCGTTTTTAGATTTGCCTTTCAGCGAGAATTCTTCCCTTTCGACGAAGCTGCTTGTCCAAGCCGACACCCACGTTCTTCCGAAAGCAGCAACGATTGTGCCCATGTACTGCAGCAGCCTCTCGGACGGTGTTGCATTGTTGTCTCCTTCCGACCGCTTCTTAACTCGGAGAGGTCTCCTGCTCCCATATGCGACGCTGGACATCACTCAGGGCTTCAGCACCGTTTTCGTTTGCAATCCGTTCCATTACCCTGTGATGTTGGTCCGAGGGGAATGCCTTGGCAATGTGGAACTTATTGAAGACGTTCAAGTTGTGGACGTGCCCGACGACACATGCTGCGGCACTTCCAGAACGATCAGTGCTTTTTTCTGCGAGCGACTGCCCACCCAGCGATGTCCTTGGCTCTTCTATCTCAGACAACTTTACGCCGGCCCAGCGGTCTCAGCTTTTATGCCTCTTGGAAGAATTCCGTTCCTCTTTCGATGAGGGCAGTCTTCCCTAGGTCGGACGTCAACTGTCACACACCGCATCGGCACGGGCTCCAAACCGCCATTACGACAACGCCCATATCGTGTGTCTCCCGCAGAACGTCGTGTGATCAGCGGACAGGTTGATGACATGCTTCGTCGCAAGGTGATACGCCCTTCTGATGGCCCATGGGCATCCCCTGTCGTCCTTGTTACAAAGAAGGATGGTTCTGTGCGATTCTGCGTAGACTACCGTCGCCTCAACAAGATCACTCGGAAGGACGTTTATCCTCTCCCGCGCATAGACGACGCGATCGACAGTCTACAAGGCGCTGAATACTTTTCGTCTCTAGACTTGCGCTCGGGGTATTGGCAAGTACCCATGGCCGACGCCGATCGACCGAAGACAGCTTTTGTAACACCAGATGGCTTATACGAATTTAATGTCATGCCTTTCGGACTTTGTAATGCGCCAGCAACTTTCGAGCGCATGGTGGACACCGTCTTGCGCGGTATGAAGTGGAACACGTGTCTCTGCTACCTTGACGACGTTGTTGTTTTTGCTCCCGACTTCGAGACGCACCTTGAACGCCTGCGGCGCGTTTTGATGTGCCTCACAAAGGCTGGCCTACAGCTAAACCTCAAGAAGTGCCGATTTGCCGCTAGGCAACTGGCCATATTAGACTACGTCGTATCTAAGGATGGAATTCTCCCCGACCCAACCAAACTTCGGGCTGTGGCCGAGTTTCCTAAACCAACGTCCGTTAAAGAATTGCGCAGTTTTATAGGTTTGTGCTCCTACTTCAGGCACTTCATTCGAAACTTCGCCACTATTATCGCGCCACTGACGAAACTGCTTGGAAGTAACACGTCCCTCATTTCGTGGTCATCCGAGTCCAATGAAGCGTTCACAACTCTCCGCCGTTTGCTGACATCTCCCCCAATTTTACGCCACTACGACCCGACCGCACCTACGGAGGTGCACACAGACGCCAGTGGTGTTGGCCTCGGCAATTCTTCTTTACAATATATATATATATATATATTATTTATTTTATTTACAGGGTTTCTGTAAATAAAATGAAGCCATAAGCAGGAGTGGGTAACATATAAATATAGCACACTGAACATTTTCACAGTAAATTACGCACAAGAAAAATGCCGCGAACACACAGTTTCGAATATACAGTGCATGGCATGCAATTGCGCATAGCATAATACCTATAGAAATGCGTACTAACAACACATGTGTGCTAACAACGTATGAAAGCAAGTAAAGAAAAAAAATCGTACCAACGTCACAAAACAAAGAGTACAACTGTGGTATAGATAGACATGCTATAGGCTCTTAGCTCCGCTAAGAATGACGCCACTGTCGCCGCCTCCACAACCCCACCAGGGAGGCGATTCCACTCGCGTATAGTTCGAGGGAAAAAAGAGCCCATGTACGAGTTGGTTCTGCAAGAAAATTCCTGTAATTTTTTGGAATGATCCGCCCGCGTGGGTCGTCGCACTACTTTTTCAATATACGCACTTGAATCAATGCCAAGCTTATCGTGATAGAGCAGGTACATATATTTTAATCTTTCGCGATATCGCCGCAGATGTAAGGCTTCCAAGTTCGCTGTCTGAAGCAAATTACTGACTGACGTAAGGCGATTGTACGAGCGAAAGATGAATCGAACAGAATTTCTTTGTAGGTTTTCTAGTGTATCAATATTTTTCTTTGTATATGGGTCCCAGACCACGCAGGCATATTCCAAAAGGGGACGAATGTAGGTTTTATATGCGAATATTTTTATTTCTTGCGTTGACTGTCGTAACGATCTCTTAAGATATTCAAGCTTTTTCATGGCTTTCTTTTCTATAAAAGTGACATGTTCATTCCACCGGAGGTCTGAAGTAATTATTAAACCTAAGTATTTATAACGATTTACAGAACTAAGACAGCGACCATTTATTGAATACTGGAAGGTGAGTGGTGCCTTCTTTCTTGAAATTGTCATTGAAACGGTTTTTGTAGTATTGATGCACATCTGCCATCTTTCACACCAAATATGTAGTTTGTCCAGGGCACTATTTAATAATTCCTGGTCATCAGGTGTATTTACTTCCTGATAAAGGATGCAATCGTCCGCGAAGAGTTTGATTTTGACAGGTATATCATTTACGATATCATTTATAAAAACTAAAAAGAATAGTGGCCCGAGAACAGACCCCTGGGGAATGCCTGATCGCACGGCCGCCGGGCGTGAACACGAGCCGCCGATTGATACGCATTGACTCCTAGACGATACGTATGACTCTATCCATGACAAAAGTGAGTTATTTTGTAATATGGGTTTTAATTTTAACAAAAGCTTATGGTGCGAGACGCGATCAAATGCCTTCTGGAAGTCCAAAAAAATTATATCGATTTGACTCTGTTTATCTAAGGCTGAGGCAAACTCGTGTATTGTCTCAAGGAGTTGGGTAACCGTCGACATTCCCTTACGGAAACCATGTTGTCGGCAATCAATCAATTTATTTTGTTGCAGAAAGTTTGACAAGTGCGTAATATATATATATATATATATATATATATATATATATATATATATAGCAGGAAACTGTTACGGTTGAAGGCCAATCAGGGTTTATTTACAGGAGAGCGCGGAGCGCTAGGTAGTCGGTGCAGCCGAGGCAAGATGGCGTCCAACCGCTAGACAAGATATCGTCCTCGTCTTCTTCCACCCTTGCCTGGCTCATACCTTGATTGCCCGTCGGATACCGTAGCAATATATATATATATATATATATATATATATATATATATATATATATCCTATTTAGGTCCAAATGCGCGACGAAGGCCTCTCCCAACGATTTCCAATCCACTCTATCCTGAGCGAGTTGGTTCACTTAATGCCCTCAAACTTATTACTTTCATCGCTCCATCTAACCTTATGCCTTCTTCTGTTGCGTTTTCCCTCTCACGGTATCGATTCCGTCGCTCTTAATGTCCATCTGTTATCTTTCCTCCTCATGACCCAGGTTCACTTCTTTCTTTTAATTGATATAATAATATCAGCTACTCCTGTCTGTTCCCTGATCCATTCCGCTCGTTTTTTATCTCTTAGCATTGCCCCAATGATTTTTCTTTCCATTGCACGTTGCGTGCTCCTTGGTTTCATCTCTAGTTTTTTTCGTTATCCTCCACGTTTCTGCACCGTACGTTAGCACTGGGAGAATGCAGTGATTAGATACTTTTCGCTTTAGTGAGAGAGGCAAGTTTCCAGTCATGAATTCCTAATGCCTTCCGAATGCGCTCAAACCCATTCTTATTCTACGGAGAATTTCTTTTTCATGGGTAGCTCAGGGGAAGATGGATGCTTGAAACGATAAACAAATCGCAAAGTACGATTTAGAGCAGGGAATGTCGCGGGAGCCAACGTTTCGACAAGCGGACTTGTCTTCGTCAGGGCGGCGGGGAATGTCGCGGGAGCCAACGTTTCGACAAGGGGACTTGTCTTCGTCAGGCCGCCCTGTCGAAGACAAGTCCGCTTGTCGAAACGTTGGCTCCCGCGACATTCCCTGTACTAAATCGTACTTTGCGATTTGTTCATCTTTTTCATGGGTAGGTGCTCCTGTTAGTAACTGTCCCAGGTATACGTATTCGTTTACACATTGTAAGGGTTCATTGTTGATTTTAAATTCCTGTTCCTTACCTAGGCTATTGAGCATAACTTTGGTCGTTTGCCTATTCATATTTAATCCAATTTTAATGCTTTCCCGGTTTAGGTCATCAATCATGTTTTGTAGTTCGTCTGCATCATTGCTAAAGAGTACAATGTCGTCTGCAAATCTTAAATTGCTGAGATATTCTCCATCTATTCGAATTCCCTTGTCCTCCCAGTCTAAACGTTTAAAGATTTCCTCTAAACATGCAGTGAATAGCATCGCGGATATCGTATCTCCCTGTCTCACACCTCTCCCGATCGGGATTTCTCTGCTTCTCTCATGTAGGAGTAGTGTGACCGTGCAATCGTTGTATATGTTGTTTATGGTTTTCGCGTATACGCCGGGTACCCCTGTCAACGTCGAGCTTCTAGAACTGCGTGTATTTCTATGGAGTCAAATGCTTTCTCGTAGTCGATAAACGCCATATAAAGAGGTTTGTAATATTCAGCGCACTTTTCAATTACTAGGTTGACAGCCTGGTCATGGTCCATGGTTTGTCCATGGTTGATAGGCTGGCTGTGGTCCTGTGGCCTGGCTGTTGTAAAACCAGCTTGTTCTGTTGGTTGGTTGAACTCGAGTGTTTCTCTTATCCTAGCAGAAATTACTTTCGCAAACAACTTGTATATTACTGGGGGTAGGCTAATTTTTCTGTAATTCTTTAACTCCTTTGTGTCACGTTTCTTGTGGGTTAGGATTATATTAGCATTTTTCCAACTGCGTGGTACACTACATGTCTTGATACATTTCGTCAAGAGCGCTGCAAGTTTTTCAAGTATAATGTCCCCTCTGTCTTTGATCATGTCGGCTGCTATACCGTCTTCACCTGCTGCTTTACCGTGGCACATGCCTTTGACAGTTTTTTTTTACTTCGCCAGCGGTTATACGTGGAATTTCAGTGTCCTCTGATTCTATTTATATTAAGGTTATATGGCCTGTCTGAGAGCTGTACAGCTCGGAGTAGAAATCTTCTGCTACCTTTACTATTTCGTTGAAATTGTTGATAACGCTACCTTGTTTATCTTTTAGTGCATGCATTTTATTTTGTCCTAAGTGCAGTTTCTTTTTGACCGATTTAATGCTGGTGCCTTTTTCTACTGCTTTCTCTATTTCTCTCGTGTTAAAGTTTCTTATATCTCTTTGCCTGGCTTTACTGATCAAACAACCCTATTGCAAAAACCAGCGCCTCCAGTGCATTTCCAGTACGTTTTCCGTACTGGGACCACTGGAAACGCGCTGGGAACGATCATATTTCACTGGGCCGCACACACTGGGACGCTGGCAGCGCTCGCTTGCACTGGTGTGCGCCGGCGTTGTACTGGGACAAGCTGGCATTGCTGGAATGTCACTGGTACCAGTGAGAGGCTCACTGGAAAGTGCTGTACACTCGGAGGCTGTGCGCTGGCACGAGTGCGGAACACACTGGAAGCAGCCCAGACACGCTGGCGCTGGTTTCACAGGCGCGCGCTCTGCACCGGGCCAGTATTAGTTGATTTCACTAGGTGTGAGGACTCTTGGAATATTTACGGCTTGTTCGTACTTTATCGCTGCGATCTACAGTGTGCAGTAATGCGGCGTACGGCGTCCGCGCGCAGTAAGTGCTAGCAGCTGTGAATGTTTACGTTTGTGCATGTTCCCCGCACTTTGCTCAGACACGCAATGTCACGTCTATGAGCCACTCTGGTAATAGCTCTGCTGTAGTGTTCACTTGTGTGGAGGAGCCGGTGCAAATAACAGTAAAATTTTACATCGCCGCGAAATTTAACGACGCTCTCAAAGCGTCGATCCCAACTCACGCAGAAAAAAAAAGACATTGATTACCACCACGCTGCAAATGTACCTCTGGCGATTGCTGCGCCTTCAAATACTTTAGATGCGACAAAAATTAATCATGTCAGAAAGCTTCTTGAGATAATATACAATAATTTTACCTTTATCAAGCCGCCGAGGCCCGATCGGTCTGTCCCAGTATGCTCGCAGTGCAGCTTGTGCATAGCGTACCCGCCGAGTCCGTCTACAGGCGAATGGCACTCCAAGCCTTAAGAATACGCTACTACGACGAATCAAAATTACTGCTTAGTACAGCCTTGGCATTGGTTAACCTGAACAGATGATTTTTATTTCTTCGCGGTGCTTGAAGATGAAGCGGTGAGCATCGAAGCGACGCACTTTGAGCAAGCACATATATGCCACGGAAAGTTGCTGCCGCACTATTTTCTGACTCAAATGCAATCACACATATTTGTCGATCAGTACGGCTTAGTGAACAAAGATGATGAGAGGTTTCCCACTGCACTGCGCTTCCTTTTTGCGAAGCGATTAACAGAATTGTGAGCTTCTATGAACCTAGATATGTCAGACACTGGTACTGCCGCTGTCCTAAAATATCACGTTTGAGCGAGAAAGTTGCTCAGTGCCACTTGAAGTACACATTCAATTATCGAGTGGCATTATAGTCTACACAAAACGCATCTAAATACATGTCGACTATTCGTAAGAGCAAGAAAAGGCTATCGAGTTCACGCCATAACAGCCCTGCCCGTCGGTATAGTTATATTTTGTCGGTATTAGATATGAATTCTATGATATACTGACTGCTGTCGCCATTATTCGAATGTCATGCGTGATCGGCGGCTTGTTTCATTTGTCTGACAAAGGTGTGGAGGTTTAATTGCGCATAAAAAGCGCGTCGGTCTTGTGTGTACCCCTGCAAACGACAAGTCTGACGGCAGTTCACACCGCTGACTAGCCTGTTTACGGGCACTCTCGCAAGTTCTGGAAACAATTGATCACTGTTTTGTTGATTGTACAGACGCAATATTTTTTGGGACATTCTCCAGCGGACTCTTAAAAAGGACATTGACATCAATCCGTTCACAATTAGATTTCTACCGTTTAAAACGACCGCCGGTCCACCCTACGATATGTTTGTAGTACTTGGTTTGTACAGCCTATGGAGATCGAGACTTTGTGATCGCCATGCAGAAAATCCGCGTTCCACAAGATCTATCTACCGAGAAACTGTGGCCTATGTCAGAAGTGTGTACGCTGCCCAGGAAGTACCTCCTGACTGGATGCACTTGTTGGACGTCTGTGTGTGTTTGCCAGAGTTTTGAGTGTGTAGGCGTTATCTCCCTGTGACCTCAGTTTTCATTTCCATGTAATGAAGAAAAAAAAATTCTGGCATGACACAGTGGTAGTGCACTGGGTTGGCAGTGCAGAGGTACCACGTTCGAATCCTGTTCGCGCGTGGTTTTTTCAGTGCTTTATTTTGTTTTTTTTTGTTAAAATGCGTCATCTCGCTTTTTTTATATTTGTGTGTTATTTGGCATGCATGGCAGGGAAGCACCACGTCTTTCGCTCTAAAGCGGTTTTGCGTGCCAGTAACCCGCGCCTCCCAGTATCCCGTGGCACGCCAGCGTGCCAGTATACAGCGTCACACTGGGCCCATAATCCGGCATGGCGCTGGACGCTGGCTCCCAGTGGCGCTGGGTTTTCCAATAGGGATTTGTAAAGAATTCAATAAACACTGCTAACGAACTCATAAAGATACGCACGGAGCGATAAAGCCCGCACGGAGCGATAAAGCCCAGGCCACAAAAATCGTCTCCGGACACGGTCGTGAGTCCGGGAAATACCATGGTGGCCCGCTGTGGGTACGTCATGGAGCTGCGCGAGTACGGTCACCTGGAGATGCGTCGAAGAGATGACCGAGAATAGTAATTTCGCAGCGACCAAAGTAGCACTTGGAAGAATTGAGCTGTAGTCCAGCTGCACGGAATACCGAAAAAACAGACGAAAGGACATTCAAGGTGCGTGTCGAAGGTCGGAGAGAACACGATGACGTCGTCGAGATAACAAAGACAGATGGACCACTTAAAGCTGTGCAAGAGTGTCCACCATGCGCTTGAAGGTGGCTGGGGCATTGCACAGGCCGAACGTCATGACTGTGAACTGATAATGACCCGGCGTTACAAACGCGGTCTTCTCGCGCTCCATGTCGTCGACGGCAATCTGCCAGTAACCAGAGCGTAGGTCTATTGATGAAAAGTATGTCGCACCGTGTAGGCAATCTAACGCATCATCGATGCGTGGTAGGGGATAGACATCTTTCTTGGTTATTTTGCTGAGATGGCGATTGTCGACGCAGAACCTCCAGGCGTTGTCCTTTTTTTACCAAAACAACAGGGAAAGCCCACGGGCTCGACGATGGTTGTATAATGCCTTTTGTAAGCATCTTATCAACTTCCTGCTGTATCACTCAGCGTTCTGTGTGTGACACGCGATAAGGTCGTCTACGAATGGACGCTGCATCGCCAGTATGTATGCGATGCTGCACAAGGGAAGTTTTCCCCAAAGGGCGACCCTCAAAGTAAAAAATGCCGGCATAGGGAATGAGGAGATCGCGGAGGTCAACGACCTGGGAGGGTGAAAGGTGTTGGACTATCATCTTAGTGATGTCGCCGTGTGTGGCATGTAATAATGCCGAAAGCAACATGTGATGATGATGTGATGTGACGGCAAGCGTTTTAGTTCGGAGGGAGCCCTGGCGGCGGGATAATAGGGGACGAAAGTAACTTTGCTGTTGAAGGCAGTTCCTCCCGCGTTGCCGTGCACCCCTACAGGACTGGTTGACAGTCGGAAACTACTTGTCCAGCTGCCATAGTAAGCGGCCACCGCCAAGGAGTAGCGACAGACCCTGAGGTCGTGCGGCCGCAGTGAAAGGAAAGCGTCACCCTCGTCGAATCATCGAAACCGCAACAGAATGGCGTCTTCGTGCGTGATTTTCTATGAGGGAGCGATAGTGGCGGCAGGAAAACGGTGAGGGCTTGTTGTGGCCCAGCCACAACAATGATGTGCTGATGTGCTGCGCACGTGCGATCGTCCTGAAGTGGAACGTCTATCGAAGGAATGCCGTTCCCTTTGCCGTTCCTTCGTAAATGTACGTTCCTCACATTCGTTCCTCACAAAAGGAACTCGTTCCAGGAACGTCGTTCCTTGGAACGACGTTCCGTACAACACTGCCAGCTCCGAGTGGACCTGAAGCGCCAAAGCTATATCTGTCGTTGGTCGTTGAGGATGCCATCAGAAAAGCCGAGCAACAAGAACGCGGTGACCTGATTCGAAAAACCACTCGTGCTAAATCTAACAAGCATATCCATCTCATGCTAACGTATTCATCTCCTGCACTTAACATTAATTCCATTTTGCGATGTCTGAAGCTCACCTTGCAGCGCTAACTGCGTCACTGCACACTTTCAGCTCTGCACTACTTCAAACTTCCACCTCATCGCGTGAATTCTCGTCCTGGGATAGGAAATGGTTTTTCTGCAATGCACTTAAATATACGCTCTATCTGTAACAAGAGCGACGACCTTGGGTATCTTCTGCAAAGCATGTCTCACTTTTTTTATTTCTTCTTGCTGACAGAAAAATGGGCAGCACATGACACAGACTTTAAAAGAAACCACACATTTTCACCTCGAGCACCCTTCACGAGGAGGGAGCATTCTGTCATATGTAAAGCAAAAATTCAATATTAATCTGGTCGCAGATTTTTGTATAATAGCGTCGGATATGAAACGCTTGCCGCAAAAATTAATCGAAAAGTAGTGCCAGTAATCTATAGGCCGTCATAGGCTTTTTCTAAGCTTTTCGGAAATGTTCCTTTAGTACTGTTGCTTGGAAAACTGCATGACTGTTATCCGAGGTGATTTCAATAATGATGATGTGAGCTTGAGCTGTCCTTCTGATTTCATGTCTGTTCCTTTAAGAAATGACTTCAAGAACCTTATTGAAGCACCTACGAGAGTAACAGCATCTTCCGCTTGCATTCTTGACTTGTTTATTGTTGATGTGGCTGCCGTTGTTAACATGGCTGGCACAATTGCGTGTGACATCAGTGGTCGCCGCGATATTTTCGCCTCCTTTTCACTTCAGAGCTACTTGAAAGCTTGCGCTCTCTCTTTCGTCTTTGCGCAATGATTGCTTTTACAATCCTCATGCCAGTACATGCAGGCACTCGTTCTTTTTCGTGAATGCGTCCTCATCGGCGACGCGTCCAGCCTGTGACGAAACTATCCATTGCCATGATGAAGGAAATCTGCGAGAGACGTTTCCCATGGGAAACTAATGTTCATGGCACCAAAGTGCGTAAGCTTTGGATAATTCCAGAACGTATCAAAAGGATCCAGCGCAAGGCTAAGCTGTTTGAACGTTGTATGGTTACACGCGATCCTGCTGAGCTGATGGTGTTTAAAACTGATCGAAATAAACTGAAGAAAGGGCTTCGTAGATAAAAATCCGCATTTCAGATCCTCTTCTTCGATGAAAACAAAAATAGATATTCGAAAATGTTTTGGAAATATCTAAACGACACATTTCTAACAGGAGAGTAAAGGCGACAACCTTGGTCAGTTAATCAGCGAACCTAATGTGGTCCCCGGGACTGACTTAGCAGACAAGCTTAACACACTTTTCTCACGCTTTACACCTTCCCGATACCCACCACGAGCACTTTGCTTTATTTAAAAAGTTGCTAGTGATGACACTGATAATGACGAGATGTTTTCTGCATTGATGAACTTAAAGGAACTTCTGCTAAGGATTACAATGGCAGATCGAGTGTGTTGCTGATATTCTAGCTCCTTGTTTAGTTTACGTATTCAACCAATGTAACAGTACTCCCAGCAGGAATGTGAACTGCAAAATGTCCTGTTGTTTTCAAAGTTGGATAATTTGTCGTGTTATCGCCATATTCCTGCACTGCTTGAATTTTCCAAAGCTTTTGAAAAACATCTTACTGGAAAGAGCGATCATTTTTTTCAAAAAACACTTTTTGATGAGTCACCTGCACTTCGCATTCCGTAAGGAATATCAACTGAACTTCTTTAATGTTGCAAACAGAAATTACTTCACGTAATATTGAACAGAAAAAAAGAACAATATGCATATTCATTCACTAAGACTTTTGACCTTTTAAACCATCAAATAGTGATTTATTTCCAAGTTGGTGAAAAAATGGTATACAGGGCCCTTCTCTCGAAATTTCCCCCTCTTAGCTAAGTGATCGCAGCCAAACAGATACTGCTGTTGACAAATTATCGGCTTTACAGCAATAAGGTGTGGCCTTCCTCAGGGTAGCAATCTCGGACCTTTTGTTTGTGATCGTTATGTTAATGATACCTTTCGATATGCCGGCATTGCAGGCATATTTCTCAGTGGATACACGCCCGAGAAGCTTATATGTCAAAGGAATAGTTACACTCGCATCATTGAACGAATGGTCAAGGGCAAACAGAATTCCCAGAAACACCAAAGGGAAAACGCGAAGCTATCTTTTGCAACTTGTAAATGTTGTAATGGATCTTTCCTGAAAATTCGGTGAGCAACCGCGTGCACACGCTGTGCATCAAGAGAAAAAAGAGCTCCGTCGTCCGGTGCGGCCGCGCTCGCAGTAGAGTACTTGTTCGAGCAGACGAGGCTCGTCGCTTCACACGTTCCGTCTGCAAATCACCGCGCCGCTGTCATTCGTTCTTGCATTGTGCGGTTCGCTGTATGTTCTGGTGTAAGCATGACAACGCTCATCCCTCGAACACTCGATGAAGAAAGATATTTGGTAAGCAGCCGATGTAACCTTTGAGGTCTCTTGGGTTGAAGTGGGCCACGAGTATGCAGCGGGCTGCTAAACCGCCCTCCTCTTCCTTGTCGGTTTAACACACTGCACAGTTTTGCGTCCAATACGACGTCCGGTGCCGTGCGCTCGGGCGTGCGACATACGACGGTTCGAGACAACGAGCCCACATCCAGCGCGTCGTTTACACGCTCGTAAGACATCGTATCCTCGTCATTACATACAAAAAAAATCACCATTTCGCCGCAAGGGCGAAGCAATGAATGCGATAGCAAGAAACTGCAATGCTATACGAAGTGAGGCTCGCAGCTTCAGGAGCAATGTTAATTGCACGAAACATGCACTTGCTAAGTGAGCGTCTCCCGTGGGCCGCGCTGGTACAAAGGGCTTTATACGTTGTGTGTCACAAAGCTACACATACAAAGCTAGGGGAGGCGTCTAAATGAACAAACAGAAGATGAGCGCGAACTATCAAGTGAAGCACGCACGAAACGAACGCACAGATGTACACCGAACGAACGCGAATAAGCTGTCACAATGGATACTCTCAGTTTGAACAGCGCTCCTGTTGCAAAGGCGGCTGCCCGTCGCGCTCTTCGCGCCATCTCGCTGCTAATGAAGAAACGCTATAAGCGCCTGCCGTCTCTGAGTTCTGCCAGCGGTAAACGTTGTGTATATAAGGCTCGCCGTTAGCTCCCTGAAGCGTCTGCTCTTCGTGGCGTAGTGATTAGCGCCACGCACTGCGGAGTGGGTGGTTCCTGGTTCGATTCCGCGCGTCAGAAGCATTTATTCAAATTACTTTTCTTTGGGACCTTTATATATATATATACATCCTTATACATATACGGTTCATGACGGCGGTGACGGGGACGGCAAAAATCAGCCGAGACTGTCCATATAATTGCTATCACAATAAAAAAATGGTAGATACCACGTGGAGTGTAGGGATGGTAAAATCGATGAACGATTAATCGATTAAATGTGCACCGTTAATCGATTAATCGTCATCGATTTCTTCCTTTCAATTAATCGAATTAATCGATTAAAACTCTTCGATTAATCGATTACGGCACCCCCCCTCCACCCCCTGCCCAGCACCGCCCCTTCGCCGGGGCGCATGATTGCAAGGCGCGCGACGCTGAGACGCAGATGTCGAGCGCATATTTCTACGCAACTAGAAGGAGCCCAGAGCCGCAGGCGGCTATACCCCATAGATATAGAAATGAACTCGGCCTGATCTCCGTCGCCTACACCGTTTTATTGAACCCTCAGATTTTACTTGCTTCTTGCGTAAGTGCCACATTGTAATACGCGCTGCTTATTTCTTGACCGGTTCAGTTCCTATTGCCGTTGTATTTTACTCCTTAGCGAAATATAGATTATTTGTCACCAATGAAAGAAAGAGAGATAATGTGTTACAGGGTAGAGAGGGTGGCCTAATCTAGTACACCCAGTCCTTCTACTCTACTTTGGGGACAACGCAGCAGGGGAAAAGGAAGAGTGATGAAGCATGATGATGGGGATAAGAATTCGTATATACATAATAAGACATGACTGCTTGCGCAAAGGGGACAAGGACGCTAGCAACCATATTTCATTACGCTTGATACCAACTAGCCAAACTGTCCGCCTTAGCGCCTGTATATATACCCTCTGATAACTGTAATGCTACCTTCCCTGCAATGCAGTTAGTCCAATTTATGGCAGCTATTCACTTCTGCAAAACAGCGTGCTATGACGCGAAAAATGTCGTCGACTCAGCTCTCTTCAGATAAACGCTCATAATAGTCCAACCCCAGCACGTGTAACTGGGACCTCGCCTCCACATGAAACGTGACAGAGGCCGCCATTAGTTGGGCGAATATGTTGTGCAGGGAAACGCACTCGAGGGTTATGAAAAAGGTCTAATAGTCACATAATGGAAAGAAGCCCCTTTAGCTACATTTAAGTCTAATCGTCGCTTTTCATAATCCGCAACTTTGCGCATTGGTATACCGAATGTCTAGCATTCAGTCTACAGTCTATTTCTATTGAAGAAATGACCCTAAGCATTTGGTAATTCTGTATGGTCACCTATTTCGGGTGAAATACAGCTTTCGTACTCCCATGTCAGCCAGCCTAGAGGCCGCCGTCTACTCCTGTGGCACGAATGGAGGACAGTCGCGAAATACTATGTGTTGTAATCTCTGATACATTAGACAGCATTCACAGTTCGAGCTGTACGCGCGACTGAAAAGGTGCGCGTGGCGCCGAGTTAAGTCGGCGACCAGGTGAAACTGGTGCAGCATACTGGCACAGCTGCCGTTTATTCTAGCCGGGTGGAAAAACTCGTGTCACTCTATTTGCCGCAGATGCCTCCACTGATGGCCTGTTTGAGACCAGTATGTTGCTGTGCAATCTCGCATGAGTGACCTCAAGGAAGAGACGACGTCAGTTCGGGGTTATAGTATTATCGAGGGCTTCCACAATATCTAACGGTCAAACCGAGAAATGTTGCCGCACCTACAAGAGCGAGCGTCTTTAACTTTCCTTTCCTCCTCGTCTCTTTTTTAACTTTTTCGGGATTTCCTCACCCTCGGCTACACTGCATGTTTCAGGTGCGACATTCCAACCAGTGTTGACGCCGAAAGCGCCTCCGATTTCGGTTCGCTCTAGAAGTCAGACTTCGAGGAAATACGACCTGCTGCCGAATCGTCCGTGGATGATGACCACCCACGGAATTTTGGACCCTTGACAACACCCAAAAGCGACAGGCTCCCTGTGTTCAGTGGGCGAAAGCGCGAATTTTCACGCAGCCTCTAATGCGCACATGTGATGACTTCAAGACGCGAAAAATGTACACAGACGGAACACAAAAACGACGAGGACAAGCACCTAGTCATTATGAATGGTCACCAACTAGCCCAAACAAGAGTTCTGATCCAGTACATGTGATCTCTAGTGCGTCGGATAAACACTTGTGTCGGTATCAAACAAAAGCAACACCTCTCAAACAACAAAGAATCATTTTTCAAGCACTTATAAAAATGTCGATTAATCGATTAATCGATTAAAACATCACAGCGAAAGCAATTAATCGATGATAGGCTAAATCGACGAATGATTAACGATTAATCGATTAAAAAATTTAATCGACCATCCCTAGTGGAGTGGAATTCAAGGAAATGCGAAGCACGCATCAGGAACGTAAAATCGATCTGCATTCTTGTCTCGCTATACCGATTTTTCTACATATGAAGTTAACGAAACGGCCACAAGAGCACCAAGACTGTGGCATGTAAACAGTGCCGCTAATGACATGCATGTCATGATTTTCATGTTCATTTATGTTCGTCGTGCAGTCATGTGCCATACCAATTTTCGTATGCATCCCATTAACGAAACGGCCAGGAGAGGACAAAGTCGTAGGCAGCTAGATAGATAGATAGATAGATAGATAGATAGATAGATAGATAGATAGATAGATAGATAGATAGATAGATAGATAGATAGATAGATAGATAGATAGATACGCTTAATGTCGCCGAAGTTCGCTAACAAATGCTTCGCATTTAATAAACAGTTCCTGTCGCGTTCTGTAACAGCACTGAACAACATCGTTCATAAAATAATGCCTTCGCGAGCGACAAACACCTCACAGCTGTTCAACATCAGTGACCACTCCCTGGTGTTGACACTGGGTACAGCCGACAGCCGGGCCGACGTCGTAGCCGTCGTCGTTCGCAATTAGCCGTGCGCTCGTCACAAAGTGCTCATTTTTGGCAACGCGATTAACGTTTAGTTTCCGCGAAGCCTCGATGTGAAGCGGAAGGGTAGAAACGAAGCGAGCCGCTTCGGTGACAAGGCCCCCGCAGCCATTCGAAATGTAGCCGATCTCTCGAGTGCTCCGGAAACGGGCATTACTGAATTGGGATTCATTTCGTGTCAGAAGAGAATTATAACATTTCCTACGCTGTTCTGGCCAAACACCCCCGATACTGCTACTCTCGCCCGACGTCGTGGCGCATTCAGAATCAGGCTGTGAGCCTTATACGCCGTACTCCTCACCCCCTCCTCGATTTTGGGGAGAGTAACGGAAGAAGATGTGTTGTTACCGCATTAGTGCTCGTTCACACAGCCGTCAAACGGTCCGTCACGTCGCCGTCACGGCGCCGGTTTTCGTCAGGGGAGAGGGTTTCCGAGTCGTTTTCTCCTCGAAAGCGGGTTGACGGCGACGTAGAGCATTGCTCTACGTCGCCATCAAACCGTTTTTGAGGAGAAAACGTCTCGGAAATGACGAAAACCGATGCCGTGAAGGTGACGCGACGGGCCGTTTGACGGCTGTGTGAACAAGCACTTACACAACGTTTCAGTCCGCTAGCCGACAAGCCGAGCAACTCGTAGGACGGAGACGGTGCCTGCGCTCGTTTTTCCCACAGCACCTTGCGCGCGCCCACCGGGGGAAGGCGTAACGCTGCGAATTTAGGAAAGGCCCATTTGCGCCTGCTGATAATCTTGTGCATTGGGAAAATAACATAGATGTAACGGAATTCTTTAACTCACTCCGGAGCTGTTTTAAGTGCGAAGATGCTCTCGCACTGTCTCTTGTCGTCGACCGTTACGCTAAAGCAAGTTGTCAAACTATGGTCGAAAACTATTCGTCAAAACTGGTTCAGATCAAACTAACGTGATTCAGAATCGTGTAATAGACGGTAATAATGATCATCTAACCGCATTAATCAATAGGAAAAAATTTGCTAAAGTCGCTTCTGACACGAGAACGCCCTACTCCAGGATCCGCCCACACTTTCTGTCGACAGGTCGAACCAAGTGCATGATTGATCAAACGCAGTTCAGCGCAGCGATTGATGTGTTCCTGCGGGGAACAGCGGCGTACCTTCTCATCTGCCGAGGTTTCATGCTAGTGGAGTTGTTTGGGTTGCAGACGGGCACCGTAACCACTACACCACCTCGGCGGACCGAAATTTCCGGAGCCCTCCACTATGGCGTTCCGCCTCCTTTTTGTGCATATTACGAGTTGACTAAGACCTTCGCTGTTAAAAAGACAGAGAGAGGGGCTCCTCTATCGACTGCTCTTTTATTCACAGTTAAAAGAAAACCAGGAAGCTCACAATGAAAAAAAAACTTAATTTGTCAATTGGTTTTCTTTATACACGTCCATTTGATTTCCTTACGCGATTAAAGTTAGCGATGTACCACGCTGTTTGTCAAACACGCTACATAAATACAAACCTAAATAGAGCATTGCTGTTTTGCAACACCAATGCTCTATTTGCAAGCAAAGCCAGCAATAAAGCCAGCAAGCAAAGGCAGCAAGGAAAGCCAGCAATAAAGCCAGCAAGTAAAGCCAGCAATATGCCACACGGCCTTCTGCACATGCAGAAGGCCGTGTGGCATATTGCTGGCTTTACTTCACACAACAGAGGTCTTTGTTAAATGTAATATTATCCAGGTTACCGCTACTTTTGAATATCGGCTGCTGTGCTGCTTTGCATTTTCCCCGCCTGCCGTCAACGAGTTTATGATATCCCCGACTGTTCTGACCTGAAATTATAAAGTGTTCGTACTAGACAGAGCTCGTCAGGGCTACTGTTCCTCGTACGAGAGCAAATCATGGTAATCAAGCTCTGAATTTCATACTGCCAACGATCTTAAATAGATATGAAACACCTGACAATGGCGTACCCACCCTAACACTTAAAGAATTTAAATAGTGTTTTATAGAGCGAAACGTACAAGCTTTTGTGTTTGATTTATGTATGATATTGATTTAGTCTTTCATTAAGAGAATTAAATTATTAAACAGTATTTCATTATTTATGTATTTGTGCTTATGTAATTCTCGTCTTTTTTAAATGCCACTCATATGTAGGTAACGTTTTGAGTTTCTCTGTCTGCCATTTGTGTAATGTTTGGCCTCAGACTGGCTGCATTTGTGCTGCTTTTGGCTTGTGGCCCTTTCCCCATCTAGCTTGTATGAGAAAACATAAAGACAGTTATAATTCAGTTTCGACGCGCAAGGAATACTGGGGCCATATTCTCGATATGAGAACGAGTAGACTTTGCCGAAACAGATTCGTCACAGAGCAAGCACAGGAGCATGCAAAGCAGGGACAAAAAGCGCGCGCCAACCAAATTGCGCGGGCTCACTCAAGGCAGGGAGTGCGCATGCGCCAGCTGATCGCAACTGCTTGACCAGTTCGGCAGATGGCGCTCACCGCCTCGCTCCGTAGACGCAGGAACGGGCTGCCACCGCTTGGGTTGGCGAGCGCCCTCCTCTCTACGAAGGAACGTTCCCGGCACTACCGTCAAAAGTGAGAGGAAGGGGGAAATAATGCGCGTTACTCGGTTTGGCAAGATGAGGTCAAGAAGGGTCAGCGAAAGTGCAGGGGGGGTATGACACAGTTGGAAGTCGCGCTTTCTTGGTGGCAGTTTACTGGAACTTTTGACAATTGCAGCTGCCGGCGCCACAATTAAGACTGAACGCGAGTCATCATAGCAGGTGTAATGGGTGGCTTAATCGGACTCTTTGAGGGCCTAGTTGGTGCATACTGACGAAAATCATTTAGCGCCGGCAAAAACGGAGCACACGAGCGCTCTGTGTGTCTCTCTCGTGTGCTGCGTTTTTGCTTGCGCTAAATAATTTTCGTGATGGGTGGGTTCTCTCGCATTCTACGTGACACGCTCACCCAGCAGCAGAGAGCTCGTCAGGGCTAGTTTGCATTAAATCTTCTTCCTCCTGCACTTCTGAAAACAGGCATTGTCACAGCCGAATTCATTAGAAAGTGTCATGAAATCTGGCGTGGAAATAAAGTTGGAACAAAGCAATAGTAAATGCGAAGCATTTCTTGGCGAAGTTAAGCAACTTTGATCGTATCTATCTATCTATCTATCTATCTATCTATCTATCTATCTATCTATCTATCTATCTATCTATCTATCTATCTATCTATCTAGCCGCCTACGTTTCGGTGCTCTCCTAGTCGTCTCGTTCACTCGACATTCGCCAAAATTTTGTTGGTGAGGTACAAATCAATCGCGATCATGAGTGATTGGTCTTGACATCCCTGGCATTATGTGCTCGTCGCGTAAGTCATGATTAACGATGCGGCAATCACGAGTGGGTCATACCCGTTGTGGCATTCGGGTACGCGCCACAGGTACTTGAATTTTATGCAACCCGTGTCAGTCTCGGGCTAACTAAAACAGACATTTAGCAAACCATTAGAACAGGCGTCAGAACCACAAAGGCGTACCATTCATTGTTGCACGGGGTTGAAAAGTGCGTAGACATAAAAAACCCACAGACACATAGGAACGCGCAGTAATCTGTGAAGGCAGGCGGGTGTCGAACTCAAGGGCCCCCGAGGTGTCAGGCAAGCACGTTGCCCCTACGCCACGGTGGCTTCTTCCACATGATAAATATAACAAATAAACCTAATTCACCAGTAGTTCTGATGATGGTGCTTGTGCAACGTCAAATGCGCTTCTAATATGTGTTATGTAACATGCGAGGATGGAGATGGGGTACATATGTTCTACTAGCACATGGCCTGCCGTTGTGGATTTTTTTCTACCGTGTGGGATTGATTTGAGGGCTTTACGTCTCAAAACAAGATATGTTACAAAAGGCGCAGTAATGGAGGGCTCCGGAAGTTCCTACGACCACGGGTTATTTAACGAGCACCGTGTGTGGGAAGGGCGCAAGAGGACAGAATCAGGAAGATAAGCTAGGGGAATCGGTATGCTAATTCATCGGGAAGCCAACTGCTGCAGGGTTACTTCGACATGTGCAGAGAACCTCTAGGTATCTGGAAGCGGGAAGAAAACAGTGTTTGGCGCAGCTTACATGTGGACCGGAAACAACTGCAAAGAGAAAAATCGGGAGGTAGTGAATTCTAAAGGTAACGATGTTCAGAAATTTCGTAACAGGGCCGAAGTAATCCTGTCAGGAGCTGTGAATGCTCATGTATATGACATCGGTGTATATACAGATTATAACGGGAAGTTGATGCTAGCGCTCTGCGAACAACATAATGTCGATAGAGTCAACATGAATACTAAATATGATGAGCGGATAACATGGGAGGTCAGATGCAGGCAGTCAACAATCGATTACTGCCTCATGACAGAAGGAATTCACGACAAGTTGATACAAATGACCATAGATGAGGAACAACTTGATGAGGGCTAGTAGGTGCATATCGAGAGCAAAGAAGTAACAGCGCAAAGGAACACAGACGACGAAGAAACGAAGACCACAGGACAAGCGCTGACTGCCAACTCAATGTTTATTGCGTGAAGACCAGCCTATTTATACATTCTCAGAAGAACATGCGCACAACAAAACACTCGCAATCACAAATACAATCGCTCTTTTATGAAGTCTATCTCCTTGTGTGATAGTGCAAGTGAGGGCGAACTAACACAATTATCTCCTTCTTGACTGATCCAGAACGTCTATAAAATTTTTCTTTCCTTCTTCCATTTTTCTTTACAAATAAATTTTGTTTTTTTAAACATGGGAACGCATGTGCACTTCTTGCAATGGTCAACTAAGTGGCTACCATATCCATTTTTAAGTGCGAATGCACTTCTTAAGCGACCCCGAAAACTCCGCCGGCATCCGCGCTCCTCCTCCTCTCCCCTAGCAACGGCGCGAGGAGCGGAGAGGAGCGTCTGTAGCAACGGCGCAGCGACGTCACGCCCCACGTGACTGCGCGCGCTCCGCCCTCCCCTCCGTGGCTGCGCGCGCCCCGCGCCGGCTCCGCACCGCTCTCCGCGCCGTGACGTCACGGCGCGTTGTGCAGCTGGCGCCTCCGCGCCGTGGCTGCGCGCGCCGCGCCGGCTCCTCGCACCCTCTCCGCGCAGCTGGTGTGCCTCTCCCCCCGTTAGGTTTGCACTCACCCTCGGCCGCCGAATAGGTGCTGATCTGTAGTGACGTGTGTAGTGTGTGTATGTGTGTGTGTGTGACGCACTCGCGAAGTGCATTAATGCATCATACGAAAAGCGTGAAGTGTAAAATAAATAAATAATACTTCATATATAAATGTGTGTGTGTGTGTACAAATGCATCATGACAACAACACTTTAAATCATTAATTACACTTAATCATCATCATCAGTAAATGTGCTTTGCACTTAAAAACGGCCAGACCTCCGTGGGTCGGCTGGCGCGTGCTCTCTCGCTGCCGTCTCCTTCGCTCGGCTCTGCAGTTTAGTCGCGCGCGCCCCCTGATAGCATCACCCCGTGCTTCGCACTTCCTCATACTCCCCTTCGGGGAAATGCGGGTATTTTTTTACATTATTGGCGTGTCGACGTGCGCGATCAATAAAGCATTGTCCTATTTGACAATATACACTTTCCCACAGCTCATGGGACTTCGATATACTACCTTACTCATGCAATCAGTGTAACGGGTTGTGTGATTAGTGGTGCACGCGGAGGTCCTGTTTTTCGAATTCATGAGCGCACTTATCGATGACAGCTTGCAAGGAGCATTGAAAATCAAGTTAACATTGTGCCTATTTGAAACTTTTTTAAGATTGTGAGACAACTTGTGCAAGTATGGAACCACGTGCACGGGCCTCTTGTCTTTCCCCTTACCTTTGTTGCCCTGCTCTGCTTTTGTTCAATGCAAAATCGTTTCGCACACGGGTGTAATGACAGATTGGGGAAACCCCGCGTCTCGTTACCGGGCTAGCTGATTGATCAGACTACGTTCACATTCGTGCTCGCATGACTTATTTGATTGATTGATTGATTGATTGATTTGTGGGGTTTAACGTCCCAAAACCAGTTCTGATTATGAGAGACGCCGTAGTGAAGGTCTCCGGAAATTTCGACCACCTGGGGTTCTTTAACGTGCACTGACATCGCACAGCACACGGGCCTCGACATTTCGCCTCCATCGAAATGCAGCCGCCGCGGCCGGGATTCGATCCCGCGACCTCCGGATCTGCAGCCGAGTGCCATAACCACTAGACCACCGTGGCGGGGCGCATGACTTCTTTAATGCTGCCTTAATACAAGTGGTAGCTATGCCCCTCTTAATCAATTTGGTCTGCGCGCTGTCATTTCTTGACAGGTTTTCTTTGACCCAGGCTGATAGGCCCAGCATACCTGCTTACTTGATGAAAAACATAAGTTGATGTCAAGAAACTGAATTCGGTTATTGATCGGCAATTCATGCGTGAACTTGAGTCCTCCAGATGACTTTATGAATATGTTTAGTATTTTGTCGACTTGGTCTACGAAATGGTTGTGATCGCTGTTCTTCATAACAATTAAGTAATCGTCTACGTACCTGAACACTTGTGTTACAGGCTTGTCTATCAACTTATCTACGATCACGTTGTCAAGCGAAGCTAAATATATGTCGCACAAAATAGGAGCTATGGCAGAACCTATACAGATTCCGGATCGCTGAATATAAAAATTGCTGTCAAACTATATGGCTGTTGAATGAATATAAAATTCTAAAAGCGTCGAAAAGTTGTTGCTGTTAAGACCCACTGAATTCTGAAATTTAACTTCCCCAAAATCGTCTATTCTTTCGCGCACAGCTGACATAAGACCAACATTCGGCACAGAGTAATACAGGTCCTCAATATCGATAGAAAATGCAGTCCGATCAGTCTCTTGATCTTCGTTAATTGACAAAATAACTTTGTCGGAGCTTCTTACCAGGAAAGGATCCACTATCGGCAGCTTCTTTAGATGGGTATGTAGAAACTTCCCTAGATGGCATTGCCAAGATGTCTTCTCGGACACAATTACCCTAAGAGGGTAATCAGGCTTGTGGGTTTTGCAAGTGAAGAAAACTTCCAGGAACTCTGCATCTGCGGATTCGACAAGCTTCCTCGTTGAGTTCAGATGCATGTCCTTGAGAAGCTTCAGGGCGGCTTTCTTTTGTTTCTTCGGTTCGAAGGAAATTTCTTTGAAGTTCTTCAAAACGGCGTTCCTGGATTTATTTATTTATTTATATTATTTACAGGTTCTGCAGGCCTATACTTAGGCCGTAGCAGGAGGGGCAACCACAACAAGAATGGAAAGTTTTACACTGTCACAGCACATAATCAGACGACTTGTAGAGCTCTTGGCCAGCAGTGTTGCGGCAGATAAACAATGAACAAAACACTCATACGCAGCATAAGTCTACAAATAATTCACTCGGGCACTGCGAACACGCCATATTCATACATCATTCAAAACTAAACTAGACAAAAAAAGCTTCAAGTTGTTTTTCAATATCATCGGATTGAAAAGCACTTATTGGTAAGGAGTTCCAGTCAGCAATAGTCATGGGGAAAAAACTATTTTTCAAAGCAGTAGTACGAGCAAAAACAGGCGCCAATGAATATTTATGGTTATGTCTTGTTTTTCTAGAAGATAGACGTTTCACACAGTTGGGCAGACTTATTGTAACTTTACCGGAAAGAATTTTGTATAGAAACGTTAACCGATTAATTTTCCTGCGAGATTCCAATGTTTGGATGTCGTTAAGTTGCATAATATGTGTTGGCGAATCATGTCTTTTATATTTGCTAAAAATGAATCTGACAGCCTTCCGTCGAACTTTTCCAATCAGGACAACATCTTTTTTACATTGAGGGTCCCAAACAACCGAGGCGTATTCAAGCTTTGATCTAATACAGGCGTTGTATGCCAATAATCTGGTCTCCTTCGTGGATGATTTAAGTTTCCTTTTAAGAAACCACAGTTTCCTAAGTGCAGCCGTGCATATGCTTGTAATATGATCTGACCATGCAAGTGTTTTCGTCAAAGTGACTCCTAGATACTTGTATTTTTCTACATCTTTGAGTGGGTTATTGCGGAGACAATAAGTGTAAAGGCTGGGAGCTCGCTTTCTTGTTATCCTCAAGAGAACTGTTTTGTCACTATTAAGTTCCATGCCCCAGTTTTGGCACCATTCATCAATACTTGTAAGAGATTGCGGAAGTAACATGTGGTCACTTACACAACATATTTCTTTAAAAACAACACAATCGTCCGCGAATAATCGAATAGATATGTCCTCATGTACGACATCAACTAAATCATTAACAAAAATTAAGAATAATAAGGGGCCTAACACACTACCTAGAAACACGTAGAGAAGAAGAAGCACAACCCCTGACCTCAACAAATTGCCTTCTGGTTTTTAAATACGCATGAATCTACTTAACAATTCCCGAAGGAAGCCCAATATTTTCGAGCTTAAACAAAAGTTTTCCATGAGGCACCTGGTCAAAGGCCTTACTAAAATCTAAAAGGAACACATCAGTCTGCCCAGATATATCTAGAACCCGTGCGAATTCATGCACTGTAGACACAAGCTGAGTTACCGTAGACATATTTTTTCGGAAACCATGTTGATATGACGACAAAATATTATTTTCTGATAAAAATGTCTTAACATAATTGGCAACAACATGCTCTAGCATTTTACAGCAGCTACTAGTGATAGAAACAGGACGGTAGTTTGACAAGGAATGGCGGTCACCTTTTTTAAAAATCGGCACAACACGAGCTGTACGCCCATCGGCTGGTATCTCACCACATTTGAGCGATGCATTGAAAAGGGCAGTAAGGAAGTCAGTAATTTGTTCTGCATAGCGACGTAGGAATGAATTACTAATGCCGTCAGGCCCTTTCTTAGGATTAACCTTAAGTAACATTTGCAGAACACCCTCACGATTTATGAGAACATCATCTGGGATTATAGGTATCGGGTCGCGCAGTTCATAATACTGTGGTTCAGAAAAGACCCCCTGAAAGTATTTATTAAAATGATCAGCAATTAGTGCCGGAGCAGTTATCGAGACCTCCTCATTAACCTTTCAGGCAGAACGACAAAGCCACCTTCTTTGTCGGCCTGTATCACTTGAAGTTCATCTTTCTTCAGGCATGTGAGAACACTCATTAAGGGGGCAATTCCTGATTTCTTCCTCGGAGCATGCTCGAGGACACAGTCTACTGCCTCGCCGATAACTCGCTCGAGGTCTTGGTCGTCCGCTTTATATCCTAAGCTCCTGCCCATGGCAAGAAGCTGCGGAGCGGTTAAACGAGGCTCAAAACTGTACTTTGGGCCTTTTCCTAAAATCTTCTTGATGTGGTCTGAAATTCTCGCGTCCCCAAGCGTAGTTGCCACGTTTGCGCTGGCAGTCTTTGCAGGCGGCTTCGGTAAAAAAATCCTGGTGCTTTGCCAAAGGAATTCTGTGCACTGTCCTGCTAATCTCCTGTAGGCGCAGAGCGTTCGGTCCTTCCGGCAAGGGTCCTTTCCTTCTTCCACAAGTACATTTAGCCAGTCATTGTAGAGTCGAATCTGTCGCCACTTTTCAGATTTCAATATTTTGCACAACCTTTTTGCATGCCCCCAAGAAGGTTCCACTAGACCAAAAAAGGCGTTGATCTGGCATGAAATTCACGCATGAATTGCCGATCAATAACCGAATTCAGTTTCTTGACATCAACTTATGTTTTTTATGAAGTAAGCAGGCATGCTGGGCCTATCAGCCTAGGTCAAAGAAAACCTGTCAAGAAATGACAGCGCGCAGACCAAATTGATTAAGAGGGGCATAGCTACCACTTGTATTAAGGCAGCATTAAATAAGTCACGTGAGCACGAATGTGAACGTAGTCTGATGAATCAGCTAGCCCGGTTACGAGACGCACGGTTTCCCCAATCTGTCATTACATCCGTGTGCGAAACGATTTTGCAGAGAACAAAAGCAGAGCAGGGCAACAAAGGGGAAAGACAAGAGGCCCGTGCACGTAGTTCCATACTTGCACAAGTTGTCTCACAATCTTAAAAAAGTTTCAAATAGGCACAATGTTAACTTGATTTTCAATGCTCCTTGCAAGCTGTCATCGATAAGTGCGCTCATGAATTCGAAAAACAGGACCTCCGCGTGCACCACTAATCACATAACCCGTTACACTGATTGCCGGGAAGCGGTATATTCAGAGCGTAATCCGTCTAAATCATATGAAACCTTTCTGTCAAAATTACAGAAGAGTTATAATGCTGCTTTACCCTTGACAGCAGTAGCTAAGCACAGAAAGGCCCGGAAGGCATGGATTACGAGTGACCTTTATTATCGTATTAAAAAAAAAGAAAAATTATTTGCTACTTTTCTAAAAACACGTGATCTTCAAATACTCCAGGAATTCAAGAAGTTTAGAAATAGGCTAAATGCTGACCTCAGGAAGGCCAAACTTGCCTTTTTCGAACGCAAATTTGAAAGTGTTGCCCGGAACAGCTGCAAGACATGGAAGATATATCGTGAACTAACAAGCACTCCTTCATCAGGAGTACCACCGGAATTAGAAGTTGACGGTGTAAGATACCCTGGCGATTCTTTAGCAAGCTTGTTAAACAATTATTTTATCAATGTTGGCGCTGCTGAACCTTTCCCTATTGTACACCCAGAGCGAAGTTGTATGACGTACGTGCATAGTGCTGGAAAAGACACGCTGTTCCTGCCTCCTACTTCAGAAGAGGAAATCGCATCTATTCTAGGTTCCCTTGAAAATAAATCAGCAGCAGGAGAAGACGGCATAAAAGCTTCACCAGTTAAGGCTGTGGCACATGACATTGCAAGGCCATTAACTCACATTTTTAACGAAATGATATCGTCCGCTATTTATCCTGATAGGCTAAAAATTGCTCGTGTGACTTTACTTCATAAAGGTGGGAAGTGTAATGTGTTGGGTAATTATAGACCAATATCTGTGCTATCAATCATTTCTAAAGTTGCAGAGAAAATCTTGTGCACGCGATTTAATAAACTTTTTTCAGCAAAAAATGTTATTGTAGAGCAACAATTCGGATTTCAAAAGGGAAAGTCTACAGAAAAAGCCCTAGTGCGAATTAAAGATAAAATCATCCAAAACATTGAAAACAAGTTATTTACAGTAGGTATATATCTAGATTTCCAGAAAGCATTCGACTCCATCAAACACGAAATTTTATTCCGCAAACTAGAAGCCTATGGCTTTAGGGGTAAAGCTCAAAACCTCATCCGTAGTTATCTAGAGAATCGTTTACGGTATGTTTGTCTCCCGGACGCTCAATCTGAAAAAACTGTAATAAAGTATGGGGTGCCTCAAGGCTCTGTACTAGGCCCTCTACTATTCATAATATATATAAACGACATTGTTAATTACTTTTTCTGGCGAGGTGTTAATGTATGCCGACGATACTAGTGTCTTCTTTTCTGGGACTGTTCTGAAGGAGCTAGAGGCAGTGTCAAACAACTGGTTGAATGAACTTAATCTTTGGGTATCTTCTAATAAATTAAAAATAAATGTTAAAAAGACAAAGTTCATGCTTTTCTATCCTAAGAATAAACATATAGATTACGTTATGAAACTATATTATGGCGATTCTCAGCTAGATCTTGTAGATGATCATTAATTTCTAGGCGTTACTTTTCAGTCAAGTTTAAGCTGCTCTCGACACGTGAACACTGTAAGAATGAAAGTAGCGAAGTCGATTGGCATGTTGAACCGCTTACGTAACTTCTTAACAACCAAGTTAAAGAGTGAATTGTATTTTTCAGTAATCCATTCTCATTTTAGTTATTGTTTGTTAGTATGGGGAACAGGAATTAAGACCGATAATGAGAAACTTTCCTCATTACAGAGAAAGGCAGTTAGACTACTTCACTCGGGATATAATATACACTCATCGGAGCTCATGTTGAAGTATAAAATTCCGCCTCTCTGCCATATTTACAAAATAAAATTATCGATGTACATATAGTGTGAAGTATCGAGAGACTGGGGTTCATTCACCTGTCACTACTTAAACAGACACACCGGTCACGACCTACGTAAAACACGTATAGTTCTTGAAAGAACGCGTACTAACTATGGGATGCGGGCAATTGATTGCCAAGTCATGAGATTATGTAATGAGCACCCTGAAATAATGGAAATGGCAAGATCGTGCACGAACTCTAAAAATTTTAAATTGAAAATTCGGTCCTTCTTCAAAATTTAGGATATATTTACATTCTGGGTACGGTTGATTGGGCTGTAGTCTCCCATACGATGTGTGTGTATATATACATGGATATATGTGTGGATGTATGTGTATATTTGTATATATGTGTATGTATAAATGCCTATATTTGTATACGTGTGCATACATATTTGTATGTTATACGTGTATGTATATATCTTTGCGCGCATTCACAGGATTTTTTATTATCCTTTTGTTTTTAACGTACTTGTGCCCAAATGCGGCAGCTATGTCACATAGTAGTAATTGTTTGTCTTGTAGTAAAGGATTTTTTTTGTTGTCAAGTTGACTGCTGCTTTGGTGAATATGTATATTTCGTGCATTAATTTTCTATTTCGATTATGTATACCTTGTTCATTTCAGTATTGCATGGCCATGTAAGCCCTGCTGCTGTTATGCCCAGCGCGAGCAGGACCACGTCAGGAGGCAAACCACCTCCTTTTGTCCTGACCGCGGGCAATGCACTTCTATTGTCCAAAAAATGAAATAAATGAAAAAAAGGTAGTATATCGAAATCCCATGAGCTGTGGGAAAGTGTATATTGGTCAAATAGGACAATGCTTTTATGATCGCGCACGTCGACACGCCAATAATGTAAAAAATGGATATGGTAGCCATTTAGTTGACCATTGCAAGAAGTGCACATACGTCCCCATGTTTAAAAAAACAAAATTTATTGGTAAAGAAAAATGGAAGAAAGAAACAGAAATTTTAGAGACGTTCTGGATCAGTCAAGAAGGAGATAATTGTGTTAGTTCGCCCTCACTTGCACTATCACAGAAGGAGATAGACTTCATAAAAGAACGATTGTATTTGTGATTGCGAGTGTTTTGTTGTGCGCATGTTCTTCTGAGAATGTATAAATAGGCTGGTTTTCACGCAATAAACATTGAGTTGGCAGTCAGCGCTTGTCCTGTGGTCTTCGTCTCTTCGTCGTCTGTGTTCCTTTGCGCTGTTACTTCTTTGCTCTAGATGAGGAAGGGAGTAGCAGCTTGGGAAGTGACCATAAACGGATAACTTTGCGAATGGGCTATGTAAAGCGTAAAAAGAGCATTAAATTGTAGTCGGGCAGCTCTTTTCTAAGTGAAAAACAAATTAGGAATATAGTCGCAACAACCGAGGACTTTGTGAGCAGAACAAAAGGCGCTTGTATGCAACTTTGCGCTCACGAGTTTTTCGATGGTCTTTCAGAGCGCAGACTCCTTTCCCAAGCGTTTTCACCTCACATGAGAGCCAAGTGCCAGGCCGGGGAACGCTTGTGCCCATCTAACCGGTGGGTGACAGGCGGCAGTGGGAATCGAACCCACGACTTCCCACAGCCGAAGCGGACACTCCACCACAAGGCCATGACTGCGGTAAAGACAAAGTGTGGGATCATAATGAGCTTCTACATCTAACAAGGACAGAAATTACGAAAGAGAAACAAAAGAGTTGCTGCAGGGGAAAGCGAAAGCCAAAACCATGGTGGAACAGGGAAATTCGGGACGCAATTGAGAATCGAAGGGAAACATCACGAACACATAGGCAGGCAAAAAAGGAGGAGAGGCCACAAGGTGGAGTGTAGCAAGAATGGGATACATATTTCGCGAAAAAAGTCCTGGTACAGAGTTTGGTTGAAGCCAATATGGTCAAAGAGAACGGTGGATGTGGGATATTCGCGAAAAGAAGGCCGCATGTAGGTTTTTTCGGAACCACCTAAAATCGCTGGATAGGAAAACTGACTATTCAACAGCATATTGTGGATGAAGAACAAAATAAATTGGAGGTGATACGACGCACTGACTTGTATTCGAAACGTAACAGCAGATTCCTTTAAGAAGAACGACGAGCGTTCCTTTACGACGTGTAATAGTAGCAAGGAAAAAAAAAGTGGAAGAACTAGTTCTGGAATGATTTCAGTTGGAAGAAGGCGGAAGAAAAGATTCCCAAACGCACAGCCACAGGATTAGATCGGGTTAACATTACTTTAATAAGTGAGCTCGGAAGAAAGATCAAAGAAGCCCTGTTAAAAGCAACTGAAAAACGCTTACAGGACAGGCGAATACCGGACGGTTGGCGTCAAATTAGGATTACCTTCATCTATAAGGCCAAGGGAGAGAAGAATAACATTCGCTCATATAGACCGCTACTACTACAGGGGTTGGCGATGCAGGCAAATAGATTAAATATGCAGATATGGACAGAGCATAATGGCACTTTTGGCCAACACCAAAATGGTCCTTCAAATGGTCCAATCCTCCAAATGATACTCCAAATGGTCCAATCCAGAATGGATTTCTAGTCGACAGGAGATTGGACGATAACCTATTTGCGCTTACGTAGTGTATAGAAATAGGCGGAAAAGAACGGACCTTACACATGACATTTTTGGACATTACGGGTGCGTGGGACAATGTAAATCAGAATTTTCTATGGGACACAATGAAAGAGGCTGGTATAGGGGACGAACGTACAGAGCTCTTAAAGGAAGTATAGAGTGGAAATACAGTCTGTGTGGAATGGAAACGTATGGCGAGTAATGGTAGAAAGGAGGTCGCCGATATAAGTAAAAGGCTGAGGCAGGGATGCCCGTTGTCCCCACTATTATTCATGCTTTACATGAGGAGAATGGAAAAAGCACTGGAGATGAGCAATATTGGTTTTAAGCTGTCACACAGACAGGCAGGTATAGTGGTAGAAAAAAAAGCTCCCCGGGTTGTTTTATGCAGACGATATTGGGCTATTCGCAGAGCGTCGAACAGACTTGCAAGGTCTGGTTAATATATGTGGTCGGGAAAGTGAAGATTTAGGACTAAAATTTAGTGTGACAAAATGCGGTTGGATGATATTCAATGACAGCAACGATCAGACCATATCAATATAGGGCGAGGATGTACCCTCAGTACGAGAGTACGAAATACGCAGTGATATGGATAAACGATGGGTATAGATACTTAACACAAACTCGGTAGCGCGAAAAAACACGGACGAGGAAAAGAAGGAAAAGAAGGTTTTTTCGCGCTACCGAGTTTGTGTTAAGAATGTACCAACTAGCCCAAACAAGAGTGTTACTGGTATAGATACGTAGAAGTACAGGAAAAACCTACGACAGTTAAAGAGGAATTCTGCAATAATGAAGCAGAGAGCGCTGTCGGGTTACAACAGGTACGACGCTCGTTCGCGGTCTGTAGAAAGGTGTGATGGTGCCAGGACTTACATTCGGAAACTCAGTGGTGTGCATGAGGTCAGAGGTACAATCAGGGCTGGACGTGAATCAGAGACGGTCAGACGTCTTGTACTGGGTGGCCATGGGAATACCACAAATGAGGCTGTTAGGGGGGGGGGGGGGGGTTGGGATGGTCTTGACTTTGAGGGAAGGGAAGCTCAGAGTAAAATTGTGTACGAGCAGAGATTAAAAAAATGAAAGAAAATAAATGGGCCGCGAGTGTATTCGGATATTTGTACAGAAAGAAGCTCGACTCAGAGTGGAGGCTAACCAGTGGCTTCTGACACCGTGCTTCGTAGTGCGGCCTTCAGTGAAACATGCTAGATGAGTTCAACGCAACAAAGATCCCCAGACTTTAATCAGCGTTAACTTTTGTATATTCCAGAAGAAAGGGAAAGAGCAGAAGGGCAAGACTACACTGCGCACAGAGGGTGCGCAGTGATGACACTGTGCGGCACGTGTACATCGGCCACTGCTGATTTATCAAGCACGACACTTGGGGCTCTAAGGTATACGTGGGCACATGAATTACGCCCCATCGAAGTGCGGTTGCCGTGACGAGCAGTCGAACCCGCCTTCTCGAGCTCAGCAGAGCGGCAGCTTACCTGATAAAAGTTACCACAGCGAGCAGGCCTAGCCGCTTAGCTTCGAAAGAAAACAATATCAGGGGTGAGGCACTTTTCTCGCCTATAAAGTGAAAACATTTACACGAGATTCAGTACGTGAGTGCGAGGCAAGGCTGTACAGTGAACTGAATTTTATTTTTGTTTTATCGCTGCTTCATTAGTTAAATGCTTCTTTTGAACTAACGCCTTAGCGAGAGACAATGCAGCTCAACCACCACGCGACAAGAAATTGCGGTGAAGCCAGCCTTTGACGCCGCGGTGGGACTTGGCTGAAGGCTTCTCCGAAGCCGTAAATGTTTGCCTATAATTCATTTTTCGGTAACATCTTCCCGTGAAACGCGTATATTTGACTACCTGGCGACATTCTCTCTCGCAACGAAAAGTTTAGTGCTTGACATGGAAATCATCGGGAATCTGCACAAGACGACACACAAGAAATAAGACAGACAGGGCAGGCGCTAGTCCTGCTAGTGCGCTTCACAGCACGGTATTTTGTTTTCTCTACATCACGGGGTCGTACAGCAGTGAAGCTACTTGTAGTGCAAACAAAATCCGTGCTGCGTGCGCCGTGAGTGTTCTGGCACTCGCTTTGCGCACTAATATCCCTATATGGCGTGCATGGCATCTCAAGTTCAATGCACTGTCTATCTTATTTACATACGTCAAGGATTTTGCCGCGGTGCGTTTCTTTTCGCGCGCTTGTTCACTCTCCTGTGTGGTGTATGAGCTCGTGGTTTTTTAGGTGCGGAGCACCTTAGGGGCTGGCCTTGTCAGCATGTCCTGCTGCTGTAGTCAGGGTGGAACCATCCTGGAGGCAGGGCAGTCAGATAATGTGTGTGAATTTGTGGTTTGGAGACGCCAGTTCAGCGCAATAGAGGGCGCCACCGCCTGGCCGCCGTTGCTTCTCCGGCGCCGTGTGGCCAGAGAGAGCCAACCATGCGAGCGACGCTCTTTGGCTCTGGAAACGTTCTTCACGTTCTTTCCACGATGAGCGCTGAAGTGGCAGCTCGCAAGGAGCGCGAACGCGCTCTCGCCTGCGACATACAACGCCGAAGCAGAGCCGATAAAGATGTACGTGCAGCGGCCGCTCGTCAGCGCAGGCAAGCTCACCCTAGTACCTGTATATAGTTGAAACAAGAACTGTCTTCTGCCTCTTATTGCCCATTAGGAGTGTTCCAGTGGGAGGTACCGGTCCATCAGTGCGTGTTTCGCACCTCCGCAGGCTTCAGGCCAGTGGAGCGGAAATTTCAGTACCGACGTAAGTTTAGTAATGCGGTGAGCACAACACCCGCGCGCCGTCTTTTAACACGGAAGCGCTTTATGCCGGGTCCATATGCCGGGTCCAGTTCGTATTGATGAATCAGCCCATTACATTATATATGCTGATGATACCAGTTTGTTTTTTTCGGGCAGATGCAGCAGCGATCTGGGTAGTCGAGCGAATATTGCACTGTCTGAAATTAACTCCTGGGCCCAAGTAAACTCCCTAAAACTAAACATAAATAAAACAAAAGCTGTTTTACTTCACCCCCGCCACACACAAGTTCAGTTTCCTATCATTTCGTTAAACAACTCAGAAATTGAAGTTGTTAAAAGTTTTAAATCATTAGGCGTGTATTTTTCACAGAACATGGCATGGGATGGTCACGTAAACCATATTATTACTAAACTATCTCGGATAATCGGCGTTAAGCGCCGCCATTGCTACTACTTTCCTGTTTCTGTTAACATGCTCATATATAACTCGTTGTTTTCTTCTTCATTGAATTATGCCTTTCTTGTATGGTCCACAACGACAACCGGAAACATTAGCAAACTTACAATCTTGCAAAAGAAAGCCTTGCGTCTAGCCTGTAAAGTCCCATATCGCTACCACACAGCAGAGTTATTTAAAAAACACCGCATCATTCAGGTTGCATCAATACATAATTATAAACTAAGTCGTTTATATAAGTTCGGATTATTGAAAAATAATGATACGATTGCAAGAATAGCAAGGCTAGAGAAAAATTTTCCTGCTTATAATGTGCGTCAACCTGAAGAGTGGCACATATCGAAATGTAGAACAAAATGCGGAAATCAAATGTTAAAGTTTCTATTGCCTGCACTTCTTAACCGCATAACTAGGGAACATCACATTAACATATCCAGCATATCACCAAAACAGCTGCGATCAGTGTTTGTATGATGATGTGAATCTCGTGACTACCTTTTTTTATGCCTGCATTGTAATCTTTCATTTTGTTTTTTTTTATGCCTGTATTGTAAGCTTCCCTTATGTGTTTTTTTTTTGCTTATTAATGCACATTGTGAAACATACTCTTTTTATTTCGTTGTACTTAGCCGCACGTCCTCTGTGCTACCCTGTGTACCTGGGGGTCAGGGATCCTAAAGCTGTTCTCACAGCTTTTACCTGCCCTCCTAGTAACATGTCCTGTTGCGGAATAAATTTCAATTTCAATTTCAACACGAACCCACACGCCACTTCCGTGATGGAAGTGCTGCAGTAAAACATATATGTAAAAACAACAAAGACAAACACGCAGAACTTTCTGTCGATGCGCGGGGACTCGAACTCCCAGAGCCCCGCTCTACGACGAAAGGTGACCGCTGCTCCACCGCTGCGCTAACGCCGCACATGGTCGAAGCCGTGCGAACGTGCTTTATATTCCTTCTATCTCTATTCAATCGTTCTTCCTCGACGCTCTAGTCTGGCTCAGGGTGCCCGCATCCAGGCGCGCTTTACGTGGAACGGTGCCGCCATCAAGGAGAGGGGAAGTGAAACAGTGCCGCTTCACTACGCCTCTCCTGGATGGCAGCACAATTCCAGGCTTATTCCAAACTACACCCCGACGCACGCGCGCCGAGCCGCACGAACGCATCGAGGAGACGAGCATGATAAGAAAGAACGAAAGCCGCGTTCGATGGAGGCGAAGATGCCACACGCCCGTATACTGTGCGTTGTCAGCCGAGGTGGACAAAAATTGCGAAGTTCTTCACTACGGCTTTTCTCCTTTCTATCTATTTCATTCACTTTCCCCATGGGCGCTTAGCTATGCTCCCGACATGGGCTGCAGAAATTAGCATCCATTCCTTAACCGAACCACTATCATCAGGTTCGAGCATATGTGTGCCGTAAAGCCCGAACCACATGCAGCGCTTTTTCCGCCGTTTTCTGGCGTTTGTCTCTCCGGCGTCACTCTGCGTCGACGCTGACAGTGACGGCAGGCCGAAACGCCGAGATCAATACCGCCCTGATATTGACGCCGCCGCCGCTGTAGCGCCGACGCCGAAAGCTGCTGGGTGAGCGGACACCAATCAGCGCTCGGCACGAAGCGACTTCCGGCGGAACAATGGCGTCCTCGCAGCTGCAGAAGTGGGCACGGCCCGCCTTGAATATATTCAATCATCGTCGCAAACTATGTGAACCACAAGATCCCAATTGACGCTTGTATTTGACTCACGTTTGTCTACAGATGCTTCGACAGCAACGCACTCGGGATTACATTACGCCGTTTTCGAGAACCATTCTCAATGACTTCGACAAGCCTCAAATATAAGCACGAATCTCGGAAGCCGTCGATTTTGAGTTTGCTAGTTCTCTTTTAAATGCGAAGCATTTCTTAGCGAACTTCGGCGAGTTTGAGCGTATCTATCTATCTATCTATCTATCTATCTATCTATCTATCTATCTATCTATCTATCTATCTATCTAGCCACCTACGATTTTGTGCTCTTCCGGCCGTTTCGCTAATCGGATGTTTACGAAAATTGGTATGGCACAACATGCCGGCCTGACGAACATAAAAGGCAGATCATAACATAAAATCATGATACGCATGTCATGAGCGGCATGATTTACATGCCACGGTCTTAGGGCTCTCCTGGCCGTTTCGCTAATGGGATGTATACAAAAATTGGTATGCCACAATATGACTGCATGGCGAACATAAATGGCAGGTCATAACATGAAAATCATGACATGCGTGTCATGAGTGACATGATTTACATGCCACGCGTTTCAGTAATGGGACGTATACGCAAATTAGCATGCCACAACATGACCACATCACAAACATAAATGACAGGTCATAACACGAAAATCATGACATGCATGTCATAAGTGACATGATTTACATGCGACGGTCCTGGTGCTCTCCTGGCCGTTTGGTTAATGGGATATATACGAAAATTGGTATGCCACGACATGACTGCATGACGAACATGACTGACAGGTCACAACATGAAAATCATGATATGCATGTCATGGGCGACATGATTTACATGCCACGCGTTTCATTAACGGCATGTCTACGAAAATTGGCATGCCATAAGATGACTGCATCATGAACGTAAATGACAGGTCATAACATGAAAATCATGACATGCATGTCATGAGCGACATGACTTACATGCCACGGTCTTGGTTCTGTCTTGGCCGTTTCGTTAGTGGGATGTGTAGGAAAATTGGTATGCAACAATATGACTGCATGACGAACATAAATGACAGGTCATAGCATGAAAAGCATAACATGCATGTCATGGGCGGCATGATTTGCATGCCAGGCGTTTCATTAATGGGATGTATACCAAAATTGCTATGGCACAACACGACAGCATGACGAACGTAAATGACAGGTCATAACATTAGAATCATGACACGCGTGTCATGACCGGCATGATTTACATGCCATGGTCCTGGCGCTATACTGCCGTTTCGTTAATGGGATGTATGGGCTCCGTCTACTGACCAGAGGGCGCTACGTAGCTCTCGTCGGACGGCTCAGTGGCGCACGGTGGTAACCGAGGCGACAGCGACGCGCGCGTTTCTTCGCTCCTTTCCGGGCGTGCTGCGAACCACACGAACCTCGCAGCGTCGCCCTTTGGAACAGTTTGCCGCAGGTTCGGAGCGCGCGTCTCAAAGGAAATAAAACGAAACAAGGTGGGACGGGCGGTCGCTGCTGCTATAGAGTTGGAGACGCGCATCGCGTTCGCGTATTTCCCTGTCACAGTCTGCCCAATTTTGCTTCTTCTCTCCGCCAGGCAGTGCATTCTGGCGCTGATGTCGCACATGGAAAACTCGACTGCACGGAGCCTATCCGAAAATTGGTTTGGCACAACATGACTGCAAGACGATCATAAATGACAGGTCATAACAAGAAAATCGTGACATGCATGTCATTAGCGGCATAATCTACATGCCACTCGTTTCCGTAAAGGGATGTATACCAAAATTGCTAAGTCACAACACGACTGCATCACGAACGTAAATGACAGGTCATAACGTTAGAATCATGACATGCGTGTATGCGCGGCATGGTTTACATCCCACAGTCATGGTGTTCTTGAAACTCGGTGTAGCGAGACGACATTGCAAATCCATTTTACGTTCTTTATGCGTGCTTCGCATTTCCTTGATTCCCACTGCACGTTGGATCTGCCAATTTTTATTTTCACAGGTGCCGCCACAAGTACTACAACAACAGCAACAACAACAACAACAAAAACAAACTTTTGCGGACAGTGTGCTTCTTTTGCAATGCTATGAATGTCTTTTGCACTGCGGAACTTCAAGTAAGGCATGTAAGCTGTAATCGTGAATATTAATTGTTGTTCCAGTGGCGCACATTCCACACTGCTTTCGGTAGTCCTACGTTAAATTCATCGGCCCACGTTGTGTGACGCTGGGCTGGCGCCGGTCTGTGCGTTCTTCGTGTGGTTGGTCGCCCTGCTTTCGGCGATGTTGTGAAAACGGCGAGAGACGCAACGTCAGAAAACGGCGGCAAAAGCGCTGCATGTGGGTCGGGCTTAAAGGCGCGTGCATACTGGCGGAAAAACGCGCGCGGCGTGCCGCCGGCGGAGAAACGCTTCGGCGGCTACACGGCCACACTGCTCGCGGCGAACCGCGGCGGCAGCGGAATCCCGCCTGCTTCGAGCGAATGGGCGCGAGAGGCACACGGGTGCGAAACGAGCCTCCGGGCGGGTCCGCATGACTCCGCGATGGAGCGCGTTCGTAACGGAGGGGGCCACTCTGATTGGTCTCCTCCCCGGCGGCACGCGGCGCGCCGCGAGAAATCGCGCACGGACCGATCGTTGTCGCGGCACGAATATCCTGCCGCGAGGCAGCCTCGGAGGCTCGCGTTTTTCCGCCAGTGTGCACGCGCCTTTACCCTGATTCTTGAGCAGGGTGGCGCGGCGGACCTGCTGCAAAGCTATCGCCCTATCACGGTCACCAGCGTGATATACCGCTGGTTCGACGGTATCCTAAGGGAATGGCTAAGTGGCTGGGCTGAGGCGAAGAACTTGCTGACTGAACTACAAAATGGGCTTCGGTCGGGTCGTAGATTGGAGGATAACCTTTTCACTCCGACCCAGTGCGCCGAAATAGCCAAGTGTGAAGGGCGATGTCTGCTGTGCTGTTTTCTGGATGTGCAAAAAGCCTACGACAATGTCCCTCAGGCAGCTTTGTTTGATTGCATGCAACAATTGGGTCTTCCAGAAATCCTCATCTCGACCGTGAGACGTATGTCCAGAGGCATCACTGTGGTGGGACACTTCGGGGATGTTCGGTCACACCCCGTTGTATAGTGAAAGGCCTGCGCCAGGGTTGCCCACTGTCACAACTACTGTACATCCGCTACGGTCTCAAGCCTCGAGAGGAAGCTTATCAGCTTCAGCCTTGGTTTTTGGCCCCGCCGCACGACCAGCGGTATCGACGAGAATCGTCGTCTGCCGGGCTTAACATTCGCAGACGACATCGTGCTCATGGCAGAAAGTACCCAGGAAATGCAGGCACTGCTGGACATCTGCCATAGTGAAATCACTCGCCTGGGACTTTGCTTCAGTGTTAAGAAGACCGCCCTTCTCAGACTTGCGGGCGCGTGCACCAAGGGAGTTGTGACTCTGTGAGATGCCGAAGTGAGCGGCTGCACTGAATACAAGTACGTGGGTGTAAAATTGCCAGCATTGACGGACATGTACAGGCTACACGAGGCGAAGACGCGTAAAGCTGGATTGCGGGCTGCATGCATCCTTGGGCGCCGTTGTTTGTGGGGCTGCAACCGATATTTAATGGTGCATCACCTTGGGAAGCTCGTCCACAGGCCTGGACTGACGTTTGCAAACGTAGTCGTGACCACGTCAGCGGCCACTCGCGAATGGTTTGAGCGGCGACAGTGGGCCGCATCGCTTTGGGCTGTCATGGCATGGTGGTGAACGAGGCGGTCCAGGGGCACATCGGCTGGTCGAGCTTCGAAGCGCGTGAGGCGGCCAGCAAAGTGACGCCTGCTGTGCATGGCTCGCGAGAGGTGGTCTCGACGAGTCTTTGACTACCTCATGGCGACATGTACGCGCACCAAGTGGGCACGGCGAGCGTACCAACTCGACAAAAAGTATGGGTTTTATCAGGCGCCACTTGCGGCCGAAGACCGATGGGGGCGCACTAAGGAAATTCGCCAACGGATTAAGGAGGCCGAGGAGGACAAGTGGAGGCAGGCACAGGTGAACAAGTCAACTCTACTCCTGTACCGCCAGCACAAGGACACCATCGCTCCAGTCCCACTCTATGATTACCGGGCCTGGGAAGTGTGCTGCTCTTTGAGGCCAGAACAGGCGCCCTGCGTACTCTCGTCTGTAAACAAGCCCACGACAGCGAAATCGTGAGTGTGGTGGGTCGCTCACGTGGTGGAGCTGACGAGACTATCGCACACATCGCGACTGAGTGCAAGCAACTCAGTCCTCCCACTACGAACACAGACCTCGCTGCCGCACTGGGTTTTGTCGACAAAGATGGCGTGGTGGACTATGCCGCAGTGAGGTGCAGCAAAACTCGCTTAGAACAATGGAGGAGAATAACTCACTCGGGATTTCGGGAACGTTCCTAAACCACCAACCCCCCCAGTCTGTCTGTGTTTTTTCTGTTTTCTCTTTCCTTTTATTGCACTATTTGTTAACCATTGGCTGGGACGCCAAGGGCACCCGCCTGTCACAAAGGGAAGGGCTTCACCATAATCGTCATCATCATCATCACCAGGAACATTATGTGAACCAAGAACAGTGTAAGACTAATTTTGCGTGCTAAACAGTTTTATTTTAATCAGCCATCACTTGGACGGAAATTGTAAACGGGAGTTGTGAAGATGTAAGGCCAATAGGTTTGATTGATTTGATTGATTTATGGGGTTTAACGTCCCAAAACCAGTTCTGATTATGAGAGGCGCCGTAGTGGAGGTCTCCGGAAATTTCGACCACCTGGGGTTCTTTAACGTGCACTGACATCGCACAGCACACGGGCCTCAACATTTCGCCTCCATCGAAATGCAGCCGCCGCAGCCGGGATTCGATCCCGCGACCTTCGGATCAGCAGCCGAGTACCATAACCACTAGACCACCGTGGCGGGGCGTAAGACCAATAGGGGATACCCATAATGTGCTGCTCCATCTGACGACATCCGCGGAAGCGTCATCAAGTGCCATATTTTTCAGGACTCCGGAAACCGAAAGTTGTGGTATCTCAGCCTGTATTGGTATCTCAGCCTATATCGGCTGCTTCCTGCTGCTTTTCTGCCGTCGCTCCGCAATGTTCCACTACTACCTGCCTCTGTGCACGCAGCGTGTATCCTTAACACGCCGCGAGGAACTGAACAGTGTTTTTAACCAAATACCTTGATCATTTGAACGAGCAGAAACGAGAGAAATATATGGTTGATTCCTCTGTCATAGGAATCAGTATAGCACGAAAGTGAAACCTCTCTTCGCACATAATTGGCAATTTGGCGAATCGAGGGGCGGGAGGTTGGTTGGTACGCTGGACATGTGTACCTTTTTCATGTACGCATCATCGGCACCTCGACACTTCACAGTTGCAACTTTGTCTTAAAGTGAGCAATTTTGCCTGTTCAAACATAATCTGGATAAGGTAGCTTCTAGTGTTAAAAAGGCAAAATTGCTCACTTTATAATTATTTTTCTTGGCGAAAACCCATAAGCCAGAAATTCCGTTTCGCTCGATTGTATCAGAGTCAGGGACTTGGCAAGTTTGTGTAGCTAGCTATTTGCAGAAGTGCTTAACATCTCTAAGTTTTTCTGACCCCTTCCGTGTACGTAATTCTCAGGCTCTAGTTCAGTTGTTAACAGAGGAAAATCCTGGCGACTGCACAGCGTTTAGCATGGATGTAGAAGATTTGTATTACTCGCTGCCGCATGAAGGTTTCTTAAATTGCGTGAAAGAATGTATTCCAGAACAAGGGCAAGAGTCCGGTTTCATAGAGAGATGCGGAGTTTCCACAGGTACTTTTCTAGAAATTCTTTCCATGTACTTAACGTCAACATTAGTTGGATACAGAGAAGGCGTGTTTGTGCAGAAATCGGGGATTTGTATAGGTTCAAAGGTCGCTCCTATTCTAAGTGATTTATACTTGAGCAAGTTTGACTGTCGTTTAAAAGAGGCCTTAGGTCACCACATCATCAGGGTATTTCTGTATGCACACGATAGCTTGATATTTTGTAGTAAGGATGATTTTGATTCCGTCGTCACCTATGTAAGCAATCAATTTAAACTTAATGTAGATGGTGTCAGGTTTACGAAAGAACTACCGGAGAGAAACGTAATACAGTTTTTAGATATCTCTTTGTCATTTGAGCAGAATCATGTGTTGGCAGTATTCCCCTAGAGCATCTAAGCCGTTGTTAAACTCACTCCAAGCATTCGAAAGTAGTAAAGAACGGAATAGCCTTGTCCTGTTTAAAGTCAGCCCTATCGAAGTCGTGCGTGCACCGTTTGACCATTAGCTTTAATGCGCAGGTCGAGCGCCTCTTAGATGCAGGTTACCCTAGACTAGCCATAGCCACAGTAGCTGAGCGTCTTAAGAAGTCCATTTCGACCGGAACGAAAGCTGTGGCAGAGAGTAACATTAACAAGAAAAGAGTCGTGAGTATTCCGTATATTCAGGCAGTTTCGCACAGGCTTAAGAAAGTGGGAAGTAGATATGGGGTTAAGGTTGTGTTTACGGCCACCAATAAGTTAGGTAGGGTTTTTGCTGCCGTGCATAAAAGAAGTGAGCTGATGGAAGGAAAGAAGCGAACGGATATCTGTCAGGTTAAGCATATAGCCAAGAACAATTTTAGCAACTGTCGCATGGGTGTGGTTTATAAGATCCCTTTTAGCTGCGGACGTTTTTATGTAGGGCAAACTGCGCGTTGTATTAATCAAAGATTAATTGAACATAGAAGGTCGCTATCAGGTGGAACGCCGTCTAATCTATCTTTGCACTGCCAGGTCTGTAGCTGCACTCCCGTGTTAGACGAAACCGAGATCCTGTACAGACATAAGAACGAAGAGACGAGTTTATTGGTCGAGGCCTGGCATATCAGTAATAGTGGAAGTGCGTGCGTGAGTCAGCCGTCGATTAGCTTAAACAGAGAGGAGATAGAATGCCTTAGCAGTTGTCTATCGCGTAGACCGGCACGTGTAACCGTTTGAGAGGTGGCGCTACCATTCCGAGCATGCGCAGATAAGCTGTGCGTCTTCTTTCTTTTTCGCCTCTGTGCTCTGCATCAGTTGTTAGTCGGCGTTCGTGTTGTACACTTCTCTCCTTGTGTCCGTGTCTTGCACGCCTCTTCGTTTGACTATGGACCCTTACCAACTCGCTCAACTTTCTGTCCTTTTGGGCCAATGATCTACTTGTCGACGGCTGTCCTTGCGTTCCCGGAGTAGTTCTCGTGGAAACTCAACACGCCTGGCCACGCAAGACAAATGTGCAGCGGCCGCGTTCGTACTTCGCCCGGGGAAGGCACCGTCACGACGGCACCACGTTCCTAACTTCCGCGGTGGTCGAGACGCGAAGACTACCGAAGCGCTGACTACCCGCGCGAATCAGCGTGACAATCTCCTTAGCTCTATCTATCGTTCCTAGATGGCGGTACTACCGTAGCTAACCTAAGCGAACCAAGAGTGCAGTATAAGGGAGGCGATGTTTAACCGGGCGACAATTAAATGCAGCTTCGGAAGCGCTGTAGTGAGCATAAGGCCCATCTCTTCCCTGTATGAGCAATGTTGCAATCATACATCGGTAGAGCTTCGAGCATGTTACTGACGTCCCTGTGGCGCTTCCGAATTTCTTATTGATGTCGCTGTGGTTGCTCTGAACCAGCGTCACTCGTGATTCAGTGCATTGTCTTATGGTAAGCAATAAAGTGGTACTTTGAACAACAAGCTGAAGAACATCCGGCCCGATATAGAGCGTTTGAACACACTAAATTTCTTGAGCAAATCGTCTTGGGTCCTCTTCCGTACTCTTGAAATTTCCCGCCGGAAGAAAAAAACATCCGTCCGAATTAAGAAGGTGCCTTCAGAAATACAGGCAGAGCGGGACTGTACACCACCTTAATAATAATAATAATAATAATACAGGGTTTTTTTGTGCAATACCACGACATGATCGAAGCACGCTTCGTGGAGTGGTGGGCTGTTCCGGACTAGTTTAAACAATCTGAGATCCGTTAGCGTGCACCCAAATCTAGCTGTTGTTGGCGTGTTGACCCCGTCAAAACGCTGCTGCCGTGGCTGGGACTCCAGCCTGCGACACCGAGCTTCTCAGCGTTAACCGCTAAGCTGTGCACCCCCCTAGGCAATGTGAATGGAAATGTCTGCGTCTGCCGGCATGTTTTGCAGTGTCGACAAAACCTGCTCAGAGTCGCTGTAACCGAGTGCACAATGCCTACGCGATGACGCAACAAGCGTGAAATGCAGCACGGAACTGAAGAACGTTTGGTGGCTTCTGTGTGCAGCTAGCGTGTGGCGTCGCCGCCGCGAAGGAGGTTGGAATGAAGATAGGGCGCTTCCTTCTGTAACCCACAAGGCCGCGTGGGCGACGGGACCGGAGACCTCCACCGTCTAGAGCACCACTCAGCATTGAGTGCCTCCCCGGCCATTAGAAATGCCGGTGGGTGGCACTTGGATTCGCAACATCACGCTGTGCTCGCTCCTTGAGGACGGCGATTGCGATAGAAACAAAGGGGGAGCGATAGAAACAAAGGGGGAAGAAGCGCTACGGAGAAGGGCGCAGCCGCCACTCGGTTTAAATAAGCCGCTGAAAGATAGCTGCGCATGCGCCTTTATTCCCGAAACGTTGGGGGCAAACAAAAAAATAGGGGGGTTCTCCCCGTGGCGACACCTGCCGTGGCGGCCGCGGAGCGAGTTGCTCCACCCGTCGCGCCAGTGTGTGCCCGACTGCCGTGGGCGGCGCCAGCGTCGTCGATCGGGTGCGGGTTGAATGGGGACCAGTGGCAACGCCGTGCACGTGCGCCCTGCATCTCCCGAATGCGCCTGCGTAGTTATGGTCACGCGCAGTGCCCCACTCCCTGCCTGCAAGAGGCCCCAGGTGAGTGTGTGTCTTCCACGGATGGTGCGCTAATCTTGGAACACGGAGCCCTACCGTGAATGTGCGACAAGAATTATGCGACTGGCCGTTTCACTCCCCCTGCCTCTTCTGTCCGAAGGAGCCACGTATTCAATCCTCCGCTGCCGCACGTGGACATCTAATGCGTGGCTAGTTCGTGCTGCAAGTGCTTGCTCAGCGTTACGAAGTTTTAGCTTGTCATACAGTTCCTTCGTGAACTATGCATCGTTTTGTGCGTGCGCGCGCGCGGTTCGAATGCTTCGCAAGCTGCATGAAGTAATAGTCGTCTTTAATTACTTCCTAAACTGCACCTTTCAATATCTTTCAAGTAAGTTCATTTGTTAGTTATATATGTGTAGTTTTAAACTTTCAGTGCGTACCGTCAAGCTGCTGCGGCCGTTCTATAGGCCCGGTCAGGCAACATTTGCCTTTAGCCCCGCCACGGTCGTCTACTCAACTGCTGATACGAGGGTCGCAGGATCGAATTGCGGCCGCGGCGGCTGCATTTTGATGGAGACGAAATGTTGAGGCCCGTGTACTATGCGATGACAGTGCACGTTAAAGAACCCCAGGTGGTCAGTATTCCCGGGGCCTTCCACCACGGCGCCTCTCATGATCAGTGGTGCTTTTGGGACGTGAAACCCCAGAAATCAATCAATCAATCAATGCTTGCATTTAGTCTTGTACCCTAAGACAAGTCACTGAAAGAAACCGTAAAGGAAGGGGGAAAAACAGATATAACGGCAGCGTGTAAGTTAAGTTGAGAACGAAAGAGTTGAGTTTAGAATAGGAGACGTAACAATGCCTGCCTGCTGGTGCTACCAATAATGTCTGCCTGCTAATGCTTCCAATAATAACTGATCAGGTTTTCTGTGATGCATGTGGCGTTTTGGAGCAGGTTTGGTTTGTAGCAAGCAAACTATGGCTTGGAACAGTCCTATTGCACTACCGGAAGGCATCAATCCGAGAAAAGAAAGCTCCTGCGTTAAACCCTCGCCTTACGTTTGCGAATAGCGCCTCGAACGTCCGCGTACCCATCTTAAGAAACGCAGTCCTGAAAAATCGCCATCAAACCGCCTGGCTTATTGTTTATTGATATATTCAGGAGAATACAGAGGATTCTTCTAGGGGGCACAGCTAAAGGCAAACATTACCTGACTGCGCCGTGCCACCCATAGAGCTACAGAAGACCACCAGATGCAATGAATCCTTTGTTTTCATTTAAAAAAAGTTAGTGTTTGGTAGCGTTTCTGTGACGCAAATATAACCGTTATCTACTGCGTCTTGCGTTATCGCCGCACCCTCGACTGTTCCCGCTCAGAACCTGGCGGCAGCTTTCTGTGGCAGCCCCGCGAAGGCTACGGAGCCGAAGCGCTCCCTTTTTTTTTTTTTTTGTTAGGGCAGTGCAAAACTTCGCCGTCGTCGCCACCGCCGCCACTATACAGTCGTTACCGGCCATAACGCCCTGTGCTGGCTTTCATCGCTTACGAACTTATCGGGTCGCCTTGGCCGCTGGATGCTTCGTTTACAAGAGTATGATTTCGAAGTCACCTACAGGTCCGGAAAGAAGCACCAGGACGCGGATGCTCTATCTCGCTATCCTCTGGCCAACAGCGATAAACCGTCGTCGGTTCTCTGTAACAACGTACACAACGAGCCTTCATCGTCGGCTTTACTCATCTCGACGCTCCACTGGCTCAAACCTGAAAGCTCATCTGTTCTTGTTGCCTACCAACGTGCCGACCCCTACTGCATAGCTATTCTAAAACGCATGAAAGGTTGTTCTCCACCTCCTAACGCCCGGCTTCATCGACAACTTGCGCAATTGCACAGGTGCTGGCGCTCCGTGTCTCAATGCAGCATTCTCTATGAAGAATTGTGCTACCTCTACCGCTGTACCTCTGGGAATAGCCTTTGTCTCGGTGTAGCGGGTAAGGTAGTCAGTTCAATTCAATTCTTTATTTGCAAACGTGAAACATACAGAATTATCAAAACTGCTTGGACCCATAGCCAAAGGCTAGTTGCGGGTCCAAAAACTAAATAAATAGGAGTTCCATGTACAAAAGATAGATATATGACACATATACAGATAGTTATCGTACATCATGAATTTGCACGAGCGAAACAAAGGGAAAACGAAAGTATCGGTAAGTGCACGATTTTGTTAAACAGCTCTAACTTACGAAACACGAGTAAACAAGGCATATTGTTGCATTATTATGAAAGGTTAAAATATACATAGCTGATCCCGAAAACAAAAACAAATCACTGGTTGAGAATGGTATTTTTAACCGGTTTCACAAGTTACTGACACAAACACACACACGAAAATGACATCATAATTGTTCACATTGACAAACACTGTTCATAGTAAGCAAGTATTTCTTAAGCACCGATGGAAAATTTTTGGATTGTTTTACTTCTGCTGGTAGTTTATTCCAAGTTTTTGGCCCTGAAAACTGCAGCAAACGTTGTCCGTAAGTATTCTTAGTTGGAGGAAGATTAAAGTTTCCATATGCTTGATTTCTGGTTACACGAGAGGATGTGCAAAATAAAGAAACATGAAAAGGCAGGTTGTTTTTAACAATACTGAAAACACACGTGGCAATTTTAATTCGTGTATCTTATCATAGGGCAAGATATTCATTTTCATAAACAAAGGCAGACTCGGCTCGTTGTAGCATGATTGGGTGATTATTCTCAGGGCTCGTTTCTGAAGTTTGCGAACAGGTTCAAGATAAGTTTTGTATGTCGCACCCCATGATTCATTACAATATGAGATATGGCTGTGGATGAGCGAAAAATATAAAATACGCAGAGTTATAGTATCGAGATGATGACGTGCTTGTGAGAGTGCGTAGCATCCCGAGGGATCTTTGTACAAACTGCGTTTATTTGCTCTTGCCAGTGCAGGTTTTTATCAAGTACCACGCCAAGATATTTAAATGAGTTGGCATCGTCAAATGGAAGTTCATTTATTCGCAAATCTAGTGATTTAGGAGGCATGATATTGTTGCGCGTTCGAAACACTACATATTTAGTTTTTTTGACGTTTATAGTAAGTTTGTTCTTCACAAACCATTCACATGCTTTTTTCAACTCTTTGTTTGCTTTAGTTTCTAGATCACAAAAGTTGTCGGCTGTTATAACAATGCAAGTGTCATCGGCGTACATAATAACTTCACTAGTGTCCAAAGTTTGTGGGAGGTCATTAATATATAATGAAAATAAAAGTGGCCCAGGGACGGATCCTTGAGGGACTCCAGTGCGCATACACTTTGGTGATGACGTAATATCGTTCATTCTAGCCACCTGCACTCGCTCATGAAGGTAGCTAGTAAGAAGATCTAATGGGCTACCGCGATAACCATAATGGTTTAGTTTATGTAAAAGTAACAGCAAAAGAACTTGACGCAGCTCAGGGGAATAGCGTAGACAACTCCTTCAGCACAATGCCTGGAAGGGTCTACGTGCTGTTTTTTGCACCCTTGGTGCTTATTAGCCCGAGAGATGCGTTGGCACAAGTGTGCCAGTTGGTTTTAAGCCGTATGTGCGCAAGGTTAGTCACAACCTGAGGAAAGTGGCTGCCAGGTATGGGGTACCCGTGACCTTTTCGGCTCCAAAACCAACTGGCACACTTGTACCAACGCATCTATCGGGCTAATAAGCACCAAGGGTGCAAAAAACAGCACGTAGACCTTTCCAGGCATTGTGCTGAAGGAGTTGTCTACGCAATTCCCCTGGCCTGCGGCAAGTCTTAAATAGGACAAACTGGACGCTCTGTTAATGGCCGACTGAGGGAGAACGCTAACAGTATTGGAAAAAGTGATGGGGCGCATCTTCCTACGCTCGGAAAAGCCTGCTCATGTGTGCCGCAACTCAAGCTCGCAAAAATCATTGGGAAAAGCAAGGATCAGACCGCAAGGGAACTTCTAGAGGCATTCCATATAAGAAAGAAAGGGCCTGCTGGTGTCAATGACACCTCAATATCGCTGTACACCACTGAAACACGCTTTTTAGATAAACGCGTGCCACGGTAGCATGCTTGGTTTTACTTTGCTGCGCATGTCGGAAAGCTCACCTGGCTACGTACCTGACCGTAATTGTTGGTAGTTGGCGCTCGTCTGTATCTTTCCTTTGTTCTCTTCTCTTCCTCGTTTCTTTTTGCGCCTGAACATGCTTAATAAGCTAAGTGACCAACTAGCCCAAAAACAAGTGCTTGTTGTGATGTGGTGATAGAGCGCATACTCGCCTGGCGATAACGCGCGGCGCCTGCTTTGTCGTCATAGTCTTCTGCAAATTCTTGCTCGAGCGGCAAGTGGATAACGAATGATTTTGTTGGCATAACATTGTGGCGGCACTTTTTCAGTTTCAGTAATGAGAAAGCACGAAAGCAACCGCATGTGTTCCACGTCTCAGTAATAACTGCTTGCTTTTTACGTGCCTTAACAACAATATGATTATGAGTCGCGCCGTTTTGAAAGCCTCCGAAAACTTGGACCGTATGTTTTTTTTTTTGACGTGTCCTGACATCGCACAGTACACTGACCTTCAGCTTTTCGTCTCCATCAAAGCTGCAACTGCCGTATTTCTTGTCAGCGGTCGAGCGCCTCCTGTCCGTGTCGCTGTGCTCTACCGTAAGAAGCGTTCAGTTTTTCTTTCTGAGAATTAATGGGGGCTCTCACTCTGATAGTGGGAAAGCCTGTCACAAACAAATGAATCGTTTACAAGGCCATGGTTCTCTGTTAGCGTTGTTGCGGCTGCTATAGTTTGTTGTGTCTCTCAGTGTTACAATTGTACTAATTATCTTATTATGTGTGTTTCCTGATGTACCTTGAAAAAAGGCAAGTTTGCGTAAAGAACCTAAAATATGTCACCGACATGGTCGTAAGGAACTGAAATAAAACGTCCTTGCCCCCAGCCAATCAACTGTCACAAAAAGATGAACGCAGATTCTGCGCCATGCATTTGCGCTGCTTCACGTCTATGACGAGTCTCGACCAAGCACCCTACGTTTTCCGTTTAGTAATGCCGATACCCGAAAACGCCCACAGATCTTGCCTCTACTGCACGTAACAGTTGAGCGGTCTTCTTACAAGTGCGATTTGTGTGCGTTCGCGCTCGTACTCAACAAACAGTTTTTCTTTCTCTTTTTTTTTGCACGTGCGTACTTTCTACAGTAAAAGGACAGCCGTGAAAGTGTCCCTTAAGATGCGAACTTTGTAAATAAATGCCATAAACTAGACCTGGGAACATGTCTCCTGTGTGGTGCCGCCAAACATGTAAAATTCTATCACTAAAATGAATGTAAATGTGTGTTTTCACGTCCAGAATTGACGATATGTTTATAAGGCACGCCGCATATTGGGGTATTCCGGATTTCAACCACTTGGTGCTCCCTACGTCCTCTTGAATCGAAATGCACGGGTGTTGATGCATCTCCACCATTGAAATGCGGCTTGGAATCAAGCACGCATACATCGCAGTGCGACACAAACATCGCTTCGCGCGTGCATCGCCCATAGACACGACACTTGAACTAGCCGCTGCATACCTGAACGATGCACCGAAGTCTCTGTGACAGTTTTCAGGCTATAGATTTGAGCACTTACTCGCCTTCACTTCAGCGCACAACCTGTGACCCTGTCGCGTCCTCCAAGTGTGACATGCTTCGAAGCATAACCTGCTCCCTGAATGGCAAGTATAATAATGTCATAGAAAAAGGAGCCGGCAAGCGACAACGACCAGTGCCCACAACACAGGCGGCGATGTCTGCGTGCACACACGCGAACACCGGATTGACACTCATGTTGGAGTAGCGCCCCCTATAGTCGCTGAAAGTTGCGAATAATTCTGCGCCACGGTGCTCCTGGGACGTCCGTGGAAATGTTCTCTCTCGCAGCTTCTAAACAAAATCCTCCGCGCTTCTGGCACCATCCATAAGACAGCGTCTAGCAGACTAACAGATTGACTGAACAATTGCACCGCAAGCTTGCCGACATGATCGCTGGTCAGCAGGACCAAACAATTGGGGCGAGCTCCAGCCGTTCGTTACCTACGCCTACAACACGTCCGTTCATATGGGAGAGGGTGAACTGAGGGGTTGAAGGTTTCAAAGCTCTTCTGAGGAAGAACATCTTTCGCATTACACTGTTAGTTATTGTATCAATGTGTTTGGTTCAGTTAAGGTCATTTGTGATTCATAACCAGATATCCCCTACAAAAATGCCTGTTGACATTGAGTAGACCAGATATGAACTTTCTATTGACTGTACTGACAGTCTACAGTCATTTACACTGTAGTAACACTTGTTCGTAGAACGTCTAAAGACCTACTACTTACTTCTGCATAAAGAATTTTTTAGCTAGAACGTCTAAGGACTTCTCTCTTACTTCTGTATAAAGAATATTCTAACTACACTGTCGAAAGGCTCCCTACTTATTTTTGTACAAAGGATATTCTAACTACACTGTCTAAAGGCTTCCTACTTACTTTTGTATAAAGAATTTTTTAGCCATCACATATAAATACTTCCCTCTTAATTCTGTATAAAGAACGTTTTAAATACATCGTCAAATGTCTTCGTTCTTACTTCTATATAAAGACTATATTAAATGCACCGTCAAATTGCTTGAGTCTTATTATTGTATGAATAATTTAAGCACACCATCAAATTACTTCCTTCGGAATTTCGCATAAAGAACTCTCTTTATCTAAAAGTGAGAAGTCGTAGAGCGTTTAACCTGTACACTGAGCGATTCTTTGATATTTCCCGCAGGACATGTTGATGATTGCAGCTGCACTTGCTTGAACACAAAGTATATGTCGCCTACAAGTGCACCAGGGCTAACTTGTTCGCCACGCGTAGTGTAAGCTGCTTTTGCACTTAAAAATAACATGAGAGATGGTAATAAATTTTCCATTTGTCAAGATAACTAGTATAATTGAGACAGCCCGCAAGCACTGTTCTAGTGGGCACCTCTAACGTCTTTCCAGACTTTCACCTTCACGTATACTCTCTTTTTTCTGCAGTTCAAACTAACAGATGACACACTTCTTTGATACGGCAGCCTTGCACAAAGATTCAAAGACCAGCACTCACACCAAAAGGGTCCGAGCTGACCCCGAAACGTTCGCTTTTTTGCGTTTCAGGTAAAAAAAGAAACGAAGCAGGGGCCTACGCTGGTGTCATCTCGTTTCAACACTAACATTATTTTGCGTAACCAGACAGATTTGTGGCAGCTGTTAACGTTTAATATGTGCTTTGCTCGCTGGCAAAAAAAAAGAAAAACAACGTAAAGCAGCAACAACAGCTCATCTTGCTACCAGCACGGAGCAGTGAATTGCTATCGCACATAAGCTGGCACAATGTCATAATGAGTTAATTGCGCGGCTTTCATATTTCTCTAATTCCCGCAGATTCCCTTTTCATAGCCATCTGCCACATCAAAGTCCTTGTGGATTTTATGTTTAAAGCTTTGTGCAGGCTCATTTTCTCCCGAGCATTTGCTTTGAGGCTCGCACGCTCATAAAATACACGGCTAGCTGCTTTCGTTGTGTGTGCGCGTAAATATGAACACATGCGTGTAGCCGTCAAGCGTGGCAAGCGCACTTGTTTCGAAGATGTCAAATAATTCTGCCTTCTCAAAGTTCGACCAGGCGGAATTATAGTTATAGCAGCCGTACCAGTAATACTGCATGTGAAGCAAAAGAAAAAAACAACGCGCATCGAAGACTTCGAGGATGTCAGTTTTACTCACCAATGGTAAAACCAAGGTCCCTCAAAACGACCTTCCAAACCATGCCGAAAGGCACGCCACGCTGGCACATGCTGCGTGAACAAAATTCCTGAACCAGTACTACTAGTTTGCAAGGAGAAGCAAGTCCGGCAGTCCCCCCCCCCCCTTCCCCCGAAGCTCTCCGTCCGCCGTTGGCGCACAGCGAGGAAAGGGGTGTTGAGAGAGGGAGAACGGCGTGCACGTGCTGTGTCACCGGTCTTGCAGTTTTGCTTGGACATGCCGTGTGTCGGGGATTCCAGCCCAGGCCGTTGAGTTTTTCTACATGTGTGAGCTTCTGGATATATTCTTTCGACGTTTGTGAGTGCCTGGATATGAGTGGCCCAAAACTATGTGGTGTTGCCGAAGGGCGAGGCTATTAGGATGTGCTTGAGGCAAGAAAACGGACACCCGGTACAAGCCCTCCACTGTTTTAAGCCAAGATCGCTGCAACCTGCATACAGCAAAGACAAGGCCAAGTAGTAACTACTTCTGCGTCTCGTTGGACTTTTGTTATATCTTCTGACCAGTCATGAACTATTTCCAGTCTTCTTGTATGTTCTGTTAGTGTGATGCGCTTGAATATTTTCTTTTGCTCACACATTTCTATTTGTTGTCGATCGAAGAGGCTTATGTGGTAAGTTTTCCTGCATAATTATTCGTATAATTCTCTTCGTTGATATACCTTCAGCCTAGCAGTGTGCACGCGTGTATCTCGGAATGCTGATTTATATGTGCGAAGCCTATCTGACAGCACATATTGCTTACGATACAATGCCACGTGTGTGCGGTTGGTAGTAAATTACTACTGGAATGAATTTTCAAGTTAAATGACACTGTCTTTTTTTATTTCCTTTTTATCAATTAATGAACTTTCTTATAGTTGAAATACTCGCGAACAAATAATACTTCTATGCGAATGTGTTTGTGAGGCTAAAGCAGATCTGCTTATTTTAATCATCTATTTATCTAGCTGCCTTGTGCTAAGTAGAGGCTGCTTTACGTTGCCTATTTTAATGTTTACCGCCTGATGCGCTTGTCTATTGTTCTTACTGCTGTGTACCAATTAAGGATAATAAATTATTCATTTTGCTACTTCTTCGTATCGTATTTTGCTTACGCTTGGTTGTACAACCCGTTCACACATATCGACAGAAGCTGTCACGGGGTAACATATGTCGGTATAGACCATTCTGAGAATGTGAACAGTGTGTGCATGAACATGCCTCACTAGATATATTAACCAATTGTTAAAAGGGTATACTGAGACAAATGTTTGTAGATGATCCACAGAAAGTCTACAAACATTTTGGCAGTATGTTCCTAGGGCGTGAAAAGACAAATGTTCATAGGGCACTGGTAGAAAGTAAGCAGACAGCCTATGAACACGCGTCTATGTACTGTTGGTGGCCAATTGTTTCCAGAACGCCAACAAGCAGTCAGTAAAGAAGTACACAGACCTTTGCTAGACATTCTGTTTCTTGTTGGTACGTTCTAGTAACAATTGTCTGTAGACAGCCAAGTTAATGTTTCTAGAAATTTTTGTAAGGGCTGCTTCTAGACACCCTGTAGGTTGTTGGTAGGTTCTAGTAACTATTGTCTTTAGATATGTTTCTAGGGTGTCAAAAGAAAAAGGATTATAGCACGTTAATATGAAGTCAGCAGACACCCTAGAAACGGGTGTCTGTTGAAAGTTGGTGGCCAGTTGCAGGCAGGGTGTCCACAGGAAGATGGTAGAGAAGTGTGTACACTGTTGCTAGACAGTCTGTTAGTTGTTGGTATGTTCTAGTAACAATTGTCTGTAGACATTCAATTTAATGCTACTAGAAATTTTTGTAAGGGGTATTTGTAATATGCGACATCGGAAAGCTGAGTGTGGTTCACCGGAAAACATCACTGGACATTTTTTTTAGTGATTTGCATAAACGCTGATTTTTCCAAGTTAAAAGCCGTTTTCCATCGGGCGCACCAAGAGGACACATTTTGTAGAGCATTATTTAACATGTTTTGGTTTGAGGGGCACCATCTATATTTATAAAGCGTAATGTTTGATTTTAACAGGAGTATCATCAGCAATATCATTAATAAATAGGAGAAAGAGCTATAATCCAAGCATGGAGACCTGGGCAATGCCAGAGTCAACAAGCTGTCAGTTGGAGCAGTGGCCACCAAAGAGAACAAATAGTTAACGACTTGTTAGGTAGGCCGAAACCATTTAACTACTTGGGAATTTTGAATGCGAGTCATTTTTTGGTGAGCTTGAGTCACCTTGACCGTGCCTATCTTTCAAGCCGCCTACGTCTAGGTGCCCGGTCGTCTCGTTCCCCTGGTACACACCGATATTTCGGGGGTAGGGCATAAATATGTGACGAACATAAATGACTGAGCTTTGCACGACTGAAGTTATCTACTCGTCGTATACGTCACGATTAACGACACTGCAGTGTCTTGTGACTCATGTACCAGTAGTGTTCAGCCCACGGAAGTAGCAATCGCCACAGGTGTTTGAATCTTATGGAACCTATATCAACGAAGGATCAACTAAAACAGACGTGCAAAATTCCGGGGGCGGGCCCCGCCACGGTGGTCTAGTGGTTATGGCACTCAGCTGCTGGTCCGAAGGTCGCGGGATCTAATCCCGGCCGTTGCCGCTGCAATTTCGACGGAGGCGAAACGTTGAGGCCCATGTGCTGTGCGATGTCAGTGCACGTTAAAGAACCCCAGGTGGTCGATATTTCCGGAGACCTCCACTACGGCGTCTCTCATAATCAGACCTGGATTTGGGGCGTTAAACCCCACAGATCAAGCAATCGAAATTCGGGGGCTGTGGTAAATAAACATACGAAACGCCGCTACTGCGTGGATCGAACCCCCGACTTTGAGTGGTGCCTCATGTTTTCTGCACTTTACCCTGGTGCACTGCCTCTAGGATCCGCCCACATTTATCCGTTTGCGGTTGACACATACCGGCCGCCTCAAAGAGCTTGGCATTTAAGACACGAAAGACCGTTTATGGTATGTTACGATTGGAATGTATACATATCAGCTACATAGACACACATGCAATCCACCAAGCTTTATGGTCGTATCGAACACAGGTCCTCGAGGGGCGAAGCACCATTAGACCACCATTAGGTTATTATTAACGCCACAGCTTGTTTTGCATAAATTCCGGTGTCGGTGTAATTGCTTGTAAGCGGATAAATAACCGCTGTGCGTGCGCGGGAATTTGAGGTAAGAAAAAAAAAAGAAACCTTCGAATCGAGCGGGCGTGCGACCCCTCCTCCCTCGCGCTCCGAAGCGAGGCAAGCCCGGGGCCGCGAAGTCGGTGGTGATCGCCCGAGGCGCGCTTGGCATGCTTCATAAGCCGTAGGCCACTCAGTGGTGACGTTGCGACGAACACTGGCTCCGGGCAGCACAGTCACTTGGACGGTCTTCCAAGCTCGCCTATCATCGGTGCTCGCATCGGGATCGAAGGAGCGGGCTGCTTCTCTGGGACAACTGTGTCCATGCCGCCTGATGGCGCCCACGTGGGCCTGGCACACAAGGGCCCGAAGCCACCCATATTGATGATGATTATCCTTTACATTTGGCAGCTACCCACTTGAGATCGAACACACGGCGATGGCCGCCCCAACCAGCGTCGTCGTCTTCTTCCTATTTGCTCTTCTGCAAAGAGCCGCCTAAACCGAAACCAATTCACCACAACAGGGCGGTGACAACCCTACGCCATACTGAATTACACGAGCGCTGGGACTCAGCTGCGCTGGCGTTCATAGGCAGGTTCTGGCGTGCGTCCCCAACGAAGAACGGGCACAGACGGGCTCTGCTTTGCAGCGGCCAATGGTACTGCACTGTACAGAGGAGCGCGCATCGAGGCTCCCTGCCCACTTGTGAGTGTTTACAGGGCATGAAGCACGCAGTAGGATGCTCGCACTTCGGCTTCAGGGCCGTGTTTCACGCCGCATCCGTGTTCATTGACGCCGCATCCTAACTCTGCAGTGCAAGAGTTAATGATGCCTATAGACAAGAACACAGCGAGTTCCTTGCGTTCCGCCATATGGATGGATGGATCTTAGGAGCGTCCCCTTTATAACGGGGTGGTAGCCGGGCCACCAAGCTCTAGCTTTATTTCTTTTCAAGAATCACACATATTTTCCCAACTAATTTTTCCCCTCATCTATTTTATCTATTATCGTTCCGCTCTGATGTAACAATCTTACCCGTACTACCTTGCGCTTCTGTTTGCTCCATACCTTTGCGCCACCAATACTCTAAGCGCCTTTTACTTATCTCTATCGCCGACATGTTCAGCTTTCCCGTGCTACCCCTGAAACCCATGGCCTCCTGCAGGGTAGTGTCCACAGCTACACCTGGGTGGACATCGGTACATTCAATCAAAATATCATCTGTCGTTTCCCTAGCTTTTCCACAGCACGTACATGTGTCCCCTTCTTTATTGAATTTCGCTCTGTAACTTCGGGTTCTCAGGATTAATGGATGGATGCTATGAGCGTCCCCTTTGTAATGGGGCGGTGACATGTGGGCCACCAGGCTCGTAAGAAGACTTAAGAACTTCTTTTTTCTCTCTCTCTCTTTAAATTTTCCTCATGCCTTTTAAATTTACTTCAATCAAATCGATCATACTATAGCAAAAAACGGAAATTCATAACCCAGTTCCCTGCCCCTTATGGCAGAAAGTCCATATTTTTCCCTATAATTATTTTTGTCCGTTCTCTCTAGTTTTCTGCCACCAGTATTCTAACCGTCTCTTACTTATTTCAATCGCGGCTATGTTCAGCTTCCCGTTGGTCGCCCTAAAACCCAAGGCTTCCTGTAGGGTGGTGCCCAAACGTACACCTGGGTGCATATTTCCGCATTCAATCAGGACATGCACCGTCGTTTCCCTATCTTCCTCACAGCATGTGCATTTTTCTTCTTCTTTACTGAATTTCGCTTTATAACTACGCGTTCTAAGGCGGCCCGATCTCGCTTCAAACAATAAAGCGCTTCCTCTTGAATTATCATAAAATGCCTCCCTCTTTATTTCGTTCTTGCCCTCTCGGTAGTTATTCAGAGTCGGTTTTTTTCCATCGCTGCCCTCCAGTAAATCTTCTCCGCCTCTCTGACTTTTCCTTTTACGCTCTTTGTTGTCAGTTCTCTTACAGCCGTATATTTACTGGTGAGCCTCCTAGTTCTCTTTCTCCACTGCGTGTCAACGCTCTTTCTATATAAATAGCGGAACACCTTCACTGCCCACCTACTCTTTCATATTCCTTAGCCTCTCTTCAAACCTTATTTTGCTCTGCGCTTCCCTTGCCTCAAAACTCGCCCACCCAATATCGCCCTTCACAGCCTCATTTGTCGGTTTCCCATGAGCAACCAACGCGAGGCGTCCTACAGTTATTTGATTCATATCCATTCCTGATTGTATCTCTGGCCTCATGCACACCACTGAGTTCCCAAATGTAAGCCCCGGTACCATTACCCCTTTCCACAGACCCCTAAGCACCTCGTACCTATTGTGTCCCCATAACGCTCTGTGCTTCATTATTGCTGCGTTCCTCTTTCCCTTTGCTGCCAAGGCTTTTTCGTGTACCTGCATGTATCTATCACCCTCATTTACCCATACGCCAAGGTACTTGTATTCGCTTACTCTCGGTATTTTTTGGCCCTGTATGGATACCGCCTGGTCGTTGGGGTCATTGAATACCATCAATTCGCATTTTGTTACACTAAATCGTAGTCCTAGAGCCTCGCCTTCCTTCCCGCATATATTCACCAGCCGTTGCAAATCATCTCGACTGTCCGCGAATAAGACAATATCGTCAGCATAATATAAACCCGGAAGCATCTGCTCAATCATCACGCCGCCCTGTTTGTGTGACAGCTTAAAACCAATGTTGCTATCTCCTAGCGCTTTTTCCATTCTAACCATGTACAGCATGAATAACAGCGGCGACAAAGGACATCCCTGTCTCAGCCCCTTGCTAATATCAACGTTCTCTCTGCTACTGATTCCTTCCCATTCTATGCAAACTGTACTTTCTCGATATATTTCCCTCAAAAGCTGTACACAATCGTCGCCTATGCCCATTCCTTCCAAAATTTCCCACAATACTGCCTGATTAACATTGTCAGGCAACCGGACCGTGACGCCATCTATTGCACGCGCGGCGAAACAACGCGCTGAGCTGCCAGCCACACGCAGGCTCCTGCAGGTTGTTGCCACTGTAGTTTAGCACGCGCGTCTCAAAGATGCTAGGTGTGTCCGCCTGCGCTGTTGCGCTGAGGGCATCAATGGATAAATTTTATTATGAAGCAACAGGGTGAGAAAAAAGTTTTATTGAACGTCCTTGCTGAACTACTCGCATACAGCAAGGTGAACTGGCGCCGCTTGCCGGAAGTTTTCATCCCCGCAGGATGATCGCTCGCTCCTGCTGTAGAGCAGCTACTCTTGTAAGTTAGCGAAGGTGTGTTTCCCTCTCCCAAGTAAACTAAGCAAGGATCTAAGTCCACTGAAGATCTGGAGAAAGTTGCTAAACCGGAACGTAGAAATTTTACAAGTGCAGCGACAACATTACATGTGCAGTCAAAGCATAATGTGGCAAGCGCTACAGGTGCAGGTGTGATGAACTTCCTGAGGTTTGCACGGACTGCCTGCTTCTCTCTGGCCGGTAACTATATTGGGCAACTTGGTCCGCGCACGCGTTATCCTGAAAGAGGAACGACTTCCAAGGATTGGCGTCAGCGCTGTTTGCGCAAAACAACAATTTTGTTTGTAAAGGAAATAACGCAAGGAAAGTACAAAGGTGTGCCGAGAAGAATGGTAGTGCGGAAAGGGTGCAATGACCACTTTAGAACGGGCTGGCTTCGTGTGGAGCGCAGTGACACATGGGACGGCGGAACGGTTATTTTTCATGGCATATGCTTTCAAGCGTCGGCAAGCGGCTACAGGCCACACACCGCCGTGGCCCCCAGATATTGTTTCGATCCCAATATTTCAGCGCTCCTTCACTAAAAAGTCCGCAGAGTTGCAGTGTGCTGTGACAGAGCGCAGTGATCGTCCCCAACAGTGCGGCATCGTCCAGTATAGCAACATCTTTCGCTTGTTAGGAACCACAACTTCTACTCCACGATTTTTGGTAAAAAACTGTCTGCAAAAACAAACCGACGTTTAAAAACAACCGCACTATTGCTACACACCAGGCAGACACCACTTTAAACTCTTCCCTGCGTAACACACGCACTAAATGTGAAGAGTTCAACAAGAGTAACATGTGAACTCGCGGCGGACGATACCTGCAACGCAGTCTCGCAATGACAAGCGCACTGAAAGAGCGCCTGTGTCGACACATGATCGTCGTTACTACAATCGTGTGTACGCTCTCCGTGATGAACAGGAGGTTTATTTTCTGGTATTCATTGTAGCAAATGATGCTGACCTGTATGAAACTAGCCAGTTTCCTACGATCGATCATGCACTGCGTCAGCTGCGAGTATCGCTGGCCCCGACACAGCGCAGTTAATCTCCGCGGGGTCAGAAAAAGAGAAAAAATGAAAAGATTAGTCTCTTTGGTGTATTCAATCCTCTTTCCTTGGACACACCAAACGCCTTTCAGTGCTCGCCTCTGGTTCAGAAATTGCTCAGAGTTGCCGTGCGTGGTTACGTTCGTAAAACGAAATAGATGAGCGTCGCGGTAAAATAACAACGTTAGCGTACCCATGCGCTCATTTTCCCTGGGCTCCCGGGCTCGTTGTTTTCCCCGTTCACTGCACTGAACCACTGGCGGCAAATCTCGGCGTTGCTCGTTATGGCAGGAATCGCCTGAAAAGACTGCACTGGCAGAGTTCCGGTGGTGCGTGGCGCTCGTCGCAGACAGAGCTTAACAATAGGTTCCTCTAGCGCTTGTTGCTTTGGCATCCCTAAATGACACAGTAGCAGCCTTCACGTATGCAGAAGTAGTAGAATGAGGTACATTTTCGGAGCCTGAGAGCTGATGCTTAACATGTTTACTTGCCGGAGATACGCGCTCCTGCATGCGCGCTGTCCGCCGTGGCAGCTCGGCTCTGTCGTCTCCTCGCGTACCCTCGAAACCGGTTTGCTTTCGACGGTATGCGGGCACCCGGGTGCGAGACAGGCGTGCTGTGGCCTATACATGATGACTGGGATCACGTATTTACCTTTGTCCCAATACGTTTTGCAGAATATGCATTCAACGTCTGCGAAGTCAGGCGTCCTCAACATTTGGAAATATTTCTTAAAGGAACATATGCACCTCCTCCTCTACTACCTCGGTCGTTTTGAATGGCACTGTATCTGGTAGGAACGAACTAGCTGTCGTATATTTCTTCATTAGCCAAGCCTGAAGTGCCATGTCAGAGTCATGTAGAAGCAAAATGCTTTCGAGTTCAGTGCCCTCATTGATTACACCCCGGCAAACAATATTTAATATTTCTAAGGGCCGAGTTTTAGTACCATAATGTCATTTGGACTTCTTAGCCTAAAGCGTGTCGCCTCGTTCCAACCAAAGAGCACGCCATCTATGCTTAACTTGTAGAATAATTTTACCTTAACGCCTTCTTTTTCTTTGAGCTGCACTTTTCCATAAGAGCTCGCGCACTTCCAGCACCATCTTGGAAAATCCATAGGAGAATGAAAAAAAAAATTGCCTTTTAACTGGAACGCAGCTTTCAGCACAGCGATTTGCTCACGGTAGAGAGCAAATTTTAGGATAGTTGGTCTGTATTTCCCACAATTTTTACGTCCGAGCCTGTGACACTTTTCAGTACCGCGGACGGTTGCTCGAGGTAGTCCACGAAAGATGTTATTATTTTTACACTTCACGTTTCTCGTTTGTTTGGCTCTTGCAAACCATAAACGATGAGCTTGTTTTCTAATTCATCAGCTTTACGCATTAGCTTCTCGTCAAACTTAGACACGGAGGCCTGTAACAGGAATTAAAAGGGCTTGCTTGCCATATGGCCACTCTTATGCCCTATTACGCAGGCGCCGCATGGGAATGCGACGCCGCGCCTAGCTGCGTTGTCACCGGATGCAGTCAGTGCGGGCACTGGCACGATGCAGCGGCGGCTGCATCCGCTGCGTTGAGATTACGGGAGCGATGAGTAGGTGCTTGCGAGTGCCATGCTTCAGACTTCGTTTAAACCTCCTAGATGGCGGCCCACGTGCGAATGTGGCGGAGGGGCTGACAACGAAGGCGAGTTTGTGTACGTTTCAGCGCGAACAGGAACAGCACTCGGCACCTTTCGTCGTAGAGGTCGTGGGTCCGGTTCTCTGTGCGACCGCGCGAGCGGGAAAATCTCTGCCGGCTTTTCCTTTCCTGTTTTTGGCTGTGCGGCGCCATATTCATTACGGGGAATAATGTATGGGGTCCTTGTGAACCCCTCGTAAATCACCTTCGTGTTAAAAGCGAATACAATGCAAATTGCCAAAAAACTGAATATGTTAAAATTTACTACGCGTAGTCTCAGACACGTGTACAAGATAAGAATAATGAAGGGTATCAAAATACAGTACTAAACACAAAACACACGCAGAGACCCATATTAGGTCAAAGTATGTTTAAATTGTTACGTGACCAATGCTCATATTTCTCTGTTTTTTAATAGGAGATCTCTTACTCGCTGCGTTTCCTGACGATTGATAGTAATTTAATCTGACCGGGAGGATGCGTTGCGTCTCATGGTGCGTGCATGAATATGTAATGTGCCAAGGCGAGTAATATTGGACTTGATAGGAAATTGTATTTTGCTCAAAGTAGGCGAGTTTAAAGAGACCGACAACTGGCCAGAACGTGCGAACCAACCTTTGTGCATTTGGAAAAAAACTGAATTATAGTAGTGGAGTCGAGCACGCCTTCGTGATGTGAATAGGACTTGTATTTTTTGAAACTCGTGGGAACTGCAAAGTGGCGTAGCCTGGTGGTGAAGCATTGGCACTGCGTTCTGTATGTCGCTTGCTGCTCTTCATACGACCGACTAGACTAGACAAACTAGACTTCCAGGCATGCATTCAGTTAAACAGGTGACGACCTACCTGGATCAAACGCAACAAGACCATATTAGTTCCTCAACGCGCAACAAACGCGCACAATTGTTCCTTTTTCCAGAGGACCATAATTGAGTGGAACGGGCTGCCAAACGAATATGTGGTGAATATGCAAACGTCTGAGTCTTTTTTATTGGACGGTGTTCCTGGGTCGTGATTGCTAGGTGCGCTTTCACACTAGAAAGCGATGTACTCATTATTCTTTGCTCATTGCATTGGTCTTGCAGTGCGATGGATCTGCTTTTCAATTTGACATCGGTAAATTGTTCAGTCTTGGTGTTTATGTATCTCATTGCTTTTTTTTTGTCGTTGTAACACCACAATAACTTGTAACAAATGTAACTGTCTGTGCACTGTAGCCACTGCTGCCTCGGTGACCAAGAGGTTACTCGCAGTATTGAATGAATGAATAAAATAAATAAAACTCGGACTTAGAATTCCAGCTGGTACATCAAAACGCATCTCTGCCCTGCTATTAGGAGTCGATTCTGAGAAGTTGCGGCAACTGAAAGCCTGCTTTTAACAGCGGCGGCTCTCGGGCGTTGCGCGCATGCCCTCTGTCGCGGCAGAACCTGGCGGAAACAAACATGACGGCAGTCTGCCACTGTTTGCGACATCTGGGGCGCATCAGACTTGATAGACAAAAGAATTATGACAAAAGAAATCACAGTCATTCCCCTGTTGCCATTATGATCGGACTCTCTGACCGGTCAGCTTTCCGTTGGAATAATGAAAACACGTACATTAATGATAGGTTGTCGGTCCCTTTAAGGAAGGTGTCCGATTTCCCGTGTGCGGCCTTCTTGTAAAAGCGCACTAGCCTGCAATTATGCAAGTCTGAAATCTTGACGATTTCATGTTGTTTCAAAAGAGGGACGGTATGTATGTTCTAGAAAGCAAGCATTTCAAATTACTAGTCTTTTTTTTTTGTTCTCACCGCAACCTTAATTCGGACACATCAGATGGTGTAGTTTTACCCTATGCCATGGAGCAGTAAGATAGGTTCGAATTAAAAACGGCATCGTACAGCAGTGTTTTCATTGTAATTGGTTGGTGCGTCAATGACGGCTAATTAATCTTACACACTTAGGTAATTTTAACCTTACCGCGTTTACTGGTTCACTCCATTACATGTGCTCATTTAAGCTGGTGTCAAGTATTTTAACGAATTTTTCAATAGGCACAGTGTATGGAGCTATGCCAAGGTTCTCGCTTACCACAGCCAGCGCTCCGTGTACTCGGTATACAACACACTTCGTTTTTTTTATTTTTTTTTTGTTTCGTTAAGTGCAAGGCTGTTCGCTTTGCACCATTCATCTAGTTTGCAGAAAAATATAGTAGCTCCAGCTTGAATTCTACACAAATTCTTTCCTTTAAAAAATACTGTGCGGACATCGTTGTGAATGATGAACTGAGAGGTGGCCTCCAGTTTTTAATTGCCAGACCCACTGCTCCACTTTCTCTGTATAGTTCACTAACCACGCTTTGCAATTCGCCTCCCGAGTTACTTAACAAAGCAATGTCATCATCAGATCTGAGGTTACTCAGGTATTCACCCTTGAACCCGCCTGTTCCCAATGCAATGTTCTAAATACCCATTGTAAACACGCCGTGAATAACATTGCACATTCTGTCCCCTTGTCTTACGCCCTCTTCCTTATAGGTATTTTACTCCTCTCCTTATGGAGGACCGTGCTGGCAGTGGAACCGTTGTAGATATCTTCCAGTAGTGTCACGCAGCGCTTTTCTACGCCCTGATACCGCAATACCTGTATGACTGCTGAGGTTTCGACCGAGTCAAATGCTTTCTCGTAATCTATGCAGGCTATATATATTGGGGTTGCTTATACTCGGCGGATTTCTCTATCAGCTAGTTCATAGTGTTAATACAGTCCATTGTTGAATAGCCTTTACGAAGCCCTGCTTGTTCGCTAGGTTGACTGAAAACGTGCCACGAATTCTGTTTGCGATTACCTCGGTAAATACCTTGTAGACCACTGACACTAAACTCATCGGCCTGTAAATGTTGAAGTCATTCATGTCACCCTTCGTGTGGATTAGGATCATGTTGGCATTTTTTTTCAAGACTGCGGTAAGCTCGCGCTCATTAGGCATTGTGTATACAGGTAGGCCAATTTATTAGTGTAATGTGCCCGCCCTCCCTCAGGAGATCTGTTATCTGAACCTCACCAGGTAGTTTACCCGCTTGCATTTCTTTCAAAGCTTCCTTTACTTCCTCTCTCATTACTGATGAGATGGCTACTGCTTCTGACTACATTTTTGTTCAGGACCATCCTGGATGTCGCGGCTACTGCCCGGCTACTGTACGAGTAACCAATCCATATTCGTGATGCCGTTGTCTTGCTTGTCTCTAAGCGCACACGTGCGATTGTTGCCTGTACCTAGATGCCTCTTCACCGCTTTCAGGCTGACTCCTCTCTTTACAGCATGCTCGATCTTCTCCATATTATACTTTCATATGTCAGCTGTCTTACGCCTAGGTGTACAGATTTTCAAACCAATCACGAAGAAGCCATAGCGCTGAAGTGACAAGAACAAGGAAGGTGACATTCTCGTTTAAAGTTAGGGCATGTTCCGTCGTTTTCCTTGTCCTTGTAACTTCAGCGCTATGGCTTTGTCGTATGTCTTATGCTTATTGATAAAACTCGGAAAGCTCCGCTTGTTTTATTCTGTCGCTTGGGTTACATGGCTTGGTTGGTGGCCCACTTGGTGTTGTATACTTAGACGAAGAACAGCGCCAAAGGACGAGAAGGAAGGCACACGCGTGCGCTGACACGCAACTGATTTGATTTTTCATAGTGCACGAAATATATAGCACGCGCAAGAAAGTAGAGCAATGTGTGACGACGACGCGCGCACCTTTTGCACCTCGCCCTTTCCCGCTGCTCTTCGTCCAAGTATGCCATGCTTTGCCCTTTCCTAATTCTGGGAAAGTTTACTAGAGATCCATCGCACACTCCGTGACAATGCGTATCTGCTTTATCAGGTCCGCTTCCTCACTTAAAACTGAATATCGACTCTGTCTTGCTTACTTATCGGCTCCCTTCGTACTAGCTTATTGCGGTCACTTCGCAAGACTAGAATAATTCGAGATCTCACAATTCAGTGTCACTACACCTAACGCCTCCGGGCGCTTCTCCTTCATCCTGCACGACGCCGGCAACATCACGTATACTATCAAGTGTATTTCATTTTTATGCTCCCCCTTCGGGCTCCTCCACATTCGATTTTCCCGTTCACGAAAGAATGATTCGCAGATTATTGCTCTCTGCGAACTCTACTAATAATTGTCTTTCCTACAGCCCACGCCATAGTTCCAAACTGCCTTGTCTCCAGCCTGCTTCTTGCCTACCTAAGCATCTCCCACAACTACGGTATACTGCGTTTTAGCCATTGCCTATTAGGAGCGTTGAGCTAGCTAGTAGTCGTGGCTGGATATAGCCCTGCATCACCTGCGATTTGTACCTCTCATTAAGCTAATTACAAGGCCGGCTACCCTCTCGCTGATGCTATAGCAGTCGCCTATGTGGCCAGCTATGCTCTTGTTCACCAGAAATCCCACTACTGTCCACTATACCACTGTAACGTAGCACGGGCCAATTTTGCAGCACTGTAAAGGGTTCACCTGTCCTCCTAGCCTCACTAATCCATATTACATATAATTTAATGCCGCCTAATTCCTCAATCAGCACTTCTACACTCGCCTCACTAGATAAAGTTCTCGCGTTAAACGTTGCCAGGTTCGGATTCCAATGGCGGCCTGTCCGGATCCAGCCTGACACGTCTGACCGCAGCCGCTGGGTAGTCAGGCGCGAGGGTTAAGTTCATTACTAGAAATAGCGAGAAAAGCGCCGTTGAATATATTCGCACACTCACGGTTGCTCACTACATCGCACATGACTTTAGTACGCTAACGGAGTGCAACTCCGGAGGACTTATGACTTGCCAAACTGCGAGGGCGGTTAGAAAGCATTTTAGGTAGCTCGGTGTCAAAACAAGAAATGTTTAGCGTTTCTAATAGCCCAAGATCGTCATCTTCAGCCGCTTAATATTTTTCTCGTGCATACGGCAGGTCATACTGTTCGAATTATCGAAAAATACGTTTATTTTTATTCAACTTTTCAAGTGTTTTAGAAAACCATGGTCTAACTAGGTTTGCGGGTGATCGTTATTTTCGGAATGAACCGCTTGCCAAGTGAAGACAGCTTATTTTTCAATGTTACCCGGGTTCAATGTTACCCGAGTGTGCATGGCTTATTCTGTCGAAAGCTGGAAGAAAAGCAGCTGGCTCATTATCAGTAGCGCATCAAATTCCCTCTGTCAGAGAAGACTGTTCTGGAGACTAAATCGCGTGTGACAGATTGAAACGAAAAACTGCATGGACTACCTTGTGATCGTTGAATACGCGTACATATGTTATAGATGATCAGCTTTCACAGTTACTAGTCAGGATTGCCTGCTTGGTTACGTCTTTGTAATTATCAACTGTTTTACTATATATGGTTGACTACTTGCTCTACTTATCAAACCTGTTTTCCGTTGATGGAATTACCGTTGTCATGCCCCCCCCCCCCCCCCCCGCCGCTGTAATTCCGGAACGTGCTGTAGGTATTGTAATAAATAAATAAATAAATAAATAAATAAATAAATAAATAAATAAATAAATAAATAATACGAGTAGAAGGCGACAGCGTTATCATTTGCATCGCCTTCTCGTTCGCTTGATATGCTCTTGAGTCACGGAAGAGCGTCACGGCACAACATTCCTTTATCGGTTCATACGCTGCCTCCGTCGGTGTGCCCCATCAGTACTCGCCGACGAGGAGGCACCAGAACACGGTACTGAATGCATCACACGATTTGTGCGAAGAGCGAGCGAGCGCGACGGCTACGCGCCTTGCATCCGCGAGCAGTGAGAGTTTTGGACGCGTATGCAAATGTCGCGCGCACAGGTTGGCGCCTCCTCTATGCTGGTGTTGTTTGAGTTTCGTCAGAATTTTGACTTGGGCTAGTTGGTTCATACTCTTCAAATTGCAGCGCGACCAAGACGAAGGCAGGATTCACATGAATCACACAGACGAGCGCCGACTTACAACTAGATTTATTTGCACTTCACCAGTCCTTTTTATGCAAATTCTTGCCACATCACGCCAAGCGTCCAACAAAACACACACACAGAAAAAAACCAAAGAGATGTAAAGCATACAGGCAAGATAAAACCTGTTCCTGTGCACTCCCTCAAGGTACACACTCAGGCATGACAAGGCGGTTCATCTCTGAGGGAAAAAATTTCAACGCAAGCCTTCAGAACGAAATCAGCCAAGGAAACAAAAGAGCAACAAAATCCTAACCTGATGACCAACAATAAACACGGAAAGCTCGTGAGGATGAAACGAATAAAAACTAGAGCAATAACTCGGCGTCGAATCGTAAAAACTAAGAAAAGGAATGTGTCTCCTGTCTTCGTCTTGGTCGCGCTGCAATTTGAAGAGTATGAACCAACTAGCCCAAGTCAAAATTCTGCTGGAACAAATTTCTTCTACATTGGGCCCTGTTCTGTCTGCAACTTTCCGCACTGACCCGGCCTTGGCCTGTGCAAATTTGATTGCCGTATCGACTTGCCAGTCCGGAGTTATTTCTTTTTGCATCAAGCATAGGATTTTGCCGCTCGAGGTACAAGCGCTTTTAGGGGCGAAGCTTTTAGGGGCGAAGAAAGCAGGGGATAAATGTGTGAGCAAGCCTTCACTCTTAATTACTGACGCGGAAGTAGAATTTTTAGATGGTTATGCCTAGCCTTGTTGTTTCACCCTCACCCGTTGTCACGTGTTTTTTTGGTCATTCCTTCATTCCTTTTCTTAGTTTTTACGGTTCGACGCTGAGTTATTGCTCTAGTTTTTATTCGTTTCATCCTCACGAGCTTTCCGTGTTTATTGTTGGCCATCGGTTTCATCTTCGACTTGTGTTATCTTTAGGATTTTGTTGCTGTTTTGTTTCCTTGGCTGATTTCGTTCTGAAGGCATGCGTTGAAATTTTTTCCCCCAGAGATGAACCGCCTTGTCATGCCTGAGTGTGTACCTTGAGGGAGTGCACAGGCGCAGGTTTTATCTTGCCTGTATGCTTTACATCTCTTTGGTTTTTTTTTTCTGTGTGTGTGTTTTGTTGGACTGCTTGGCGTGATGTGGCAAGAATTTGCATAAAAAGGCTCGGTGAAGTGCAAATAAATCTAGTTGTAAGTCGGCGCTCGTCTGTGTGATTCATGTGTCTCCTGTCTTCGTCTTGGTCGCGCTGCAATTTGAAGAGTTGAGTTTCGTCATAGTTGTTTCCTCGTCACCGAACTGCAGCCCAACATGCTGTGTATAGTTGTATGTGAAATTGTGTTTAATGATTTTCTTACGGCTTTGGCAAGTAGAATTTTGTTCGCTGCTGTGTCATGGTCTGGTGTGGTGGTAGCAGCAGTTCGAGAGGGTTGTACTCCGACAGCGATACGAGCTGCTTAACGCTGTCGCGTCAAAATAGCAGGCTAGCTGACAGGTCAGACGGTGTGCCCGTCGCTTCCGCGACAGTTCGCGAGTGCTCGTCCAAAACGCGATTCATGGGCGAAGAAAGGCCGCGGTTTGAGCAAAAGCTGCTTTGCACGGAACTAAACACATCAACGCTGGGTCCTTTCAATTCACTGCCTTCGCCAGGTTCCTTTTATTGCTCGGCAGAACGCTACCGCTACTCGAAGCGCAATTAACCCTTCTCGAGGTGGCCGTCATGGGTATAGGGAGGCTAAAGCAAGTTGATTTAAGGAAACGAGTGCCAGTTACTCTCTTTTTTCTTTTTGTCAGATTAAACCAGTTTTCCACACGTGGGTGAGAAGGCAAAAATGAACGAATCAGCGAGCACAAAAAGAAGGCGTTTTATCACAGAGCGCGTTCTTCTTTGCCATCTGTATATTGCAATGGGACAAACAACAGCTCCTGGCTCGCATGCCTGCCACGGAGGGCTACAGGACGCCGTGTTTTCTCTTTGCAGTCGCGATGACGTCGCAACCCACCAACGAATCGGAGCTGCAGTTGTACAGGGTCCTCCAGCGAGCCAACCTTCTCTCATACTACGACACCTTTATCTGTCAGGGTGAGTACTTGATCGCTCATTTTCTAGCTGTCGTTTCCAAGCATTCGGCCAAAAAACCCGGAGATGTTTTGTCGAGCGTCGAACTGCCTGAAACTAAAGAACTCCGTACGCTACTCTGTGAAGATGAATACAAGTGCAAGTTTGCCATCTACAGTGAGCCCCGCCGCGGTGGTCTAGTGGCTACGGTACTCGGCTGCTGATCCAAGGGTTGCGGGATCGAATCCCGGCTGCGGCGGCTGCATTTCGATGGAGGCGAAATGTTGAGGCTCGTGTGCTGTGCGATGTCAGTGCACGTTAAAGAACACCAGGTGGTCAAAATTTAGGAAGCCTTCCACTACGGCGTCTCTCATAATCAGAGCTGGTTTTGGGACGTTAAATCCCACATAACAACATCTACAGTCGAATCCCCTGCGTGGAGCAAAGCACGACGACCAGTGTGCATGCAGCCCGTCGATTCGTGCTTGGAAAACACCCGTTGCGAAGCCGTGCGAAACTGACTGAGAAGAGGCGAAAAATATTACTGAACGTAGGAATTCAAGCGTGACGCTGAATAAATGCGTACGCTCACTCCTGATTTATCTACGAAATACCGTAAGGGGTGTGGTCGCTGATAAGAGCAAGCGGGCTAGATCCCTGAATATACAAGAAAGGTCCACCTGGCGTCATTGCTTGTGTTGCAAACGTGGCCGACTTTAATGGGCTGAAAATACACGGTTCCTCATTCCGTCTCGCCGAAGCTGCACTCAGCCTTCGGAATGGATGTCGGTTAAGCACGCACCATTGCCGCTAATTGAATTCTCCTATTCAGTATCGCTCACGCGGGGGCCACTGCTACCATAAGCTTTACTCGGAGTAAAAGCGGGCAAACTATTTGGAGAGGATCGGAGATATGGCCACACAGGCAACATGAGCGGAGATAAACGGCGGCCACGACAGGTGAGTGGCCTGCCGATACCGTGGCCAAGAGGCGCGTAATATGCATCGCGCCGCACAGCACATTGTCCTCACTACCCACGCCAATAGCTGATTCACTACACATAGCCGTGTGACGCATGCGACGGTAGGGCTGCTTGAACGAATTTCAGCTGTGGTTCCTTCTCGGCCTCCGGTTGTTTGAGCCATAGGACGGAAAGCTATGCCACATTTGGTGCTGCACTGTAAGTTGAAGGACCGGACGAGAGCGGGTTGTTCGACGCGCGCCACCACGTTTGCCTGTCTATACGTGAAACGCTGCAACGTTAAATTCCAGCTCTCTGTCGTTACCGATCCTGGGGCAGTATAGCCGGCTACCGAAATACAAAAAATTTACCGTGTGTACTTGCAGAGCTGCCGTTGTTTACTTTTCAACGCTGCTGATCTTTCTGCAGCAATTTCCCCAATAGATCGGACTGCCCTGTCGTGATGGTTCTTTTCCGTAAGGTAGCTACCTCAGAACCAACGCAGGCGTGTGCAAAAGCCGCACATACGTGAGAACATATAGCCGTTCTTTCAGGTTCCGTTGCCGTTTCAGGTTACGACTATCTTTCTTATAGAAGTCCTGCGTCAATCCTGCCTTTCTATTATCTCATTTACATGCCTCTTCCATCCGACGTAAATAAACGCCCGAGTACTTGATATGCCTAACCTTACCTCGACTAACGTTACTTGGTCTGTACTCGTTCCTTGTAAAACTGACGCTTAAAATACACTACAGTTAAAATAGATCTTTCTTGTATTAGTAAATTAATTTTTTCACAGTACCAAAAGCACGACAGTCCCGAGGAGAACATGCCTGGTGAACGCGCATTATAAAATAAAATTACGAATTTCTACGCTGCTCTGTGGTTGCCGCACTAATACGTGTGATGTCATTGATCTTTGACAGCGTCTGCTAAGGCTTTCGTGATTATCTGTTCTACAAATATAAGCCACGAGTTAACAAGTCGATTGGGTGTTTCATAAATGTTCACTTAGACGATGTGGCCACGACACAAAAACGCAAGGAATGATAGGAGGTTTTGAAATCATGTGCTCCTAGTTCGGACGCCAAATCTGGAAATGGTATTCGCACCTTAATTTTTTCCCCTAATGTCGGATACAAAGGACTCTTAAACTCCGCCTTTAAGAGTGGAGCACTATTGGCCTCGAGATCGAACAAAGTCGGCGCGTAGCGGCGGAGGGACGAAGCTCCCAAGTTCAAGTTGAAGTTTATTGTTTCTCAAGGTATTACACAACGGAAGAAAGTATACAGAAAGAGGTCCCACAGTTAAAAGCTCTAGCGGGACCTCTTGTTATTAATTACATAACAAAACTAAACATGCGTCGGTTGACAAGAGATATATACAAAAGTTACAAATTCCTTACAATGATAAACATGAGGTAGCACATTTTATTGCATAACACGAACAAATATACACTGAGAGGGTAAAGTTTACAAAGAAATAACGAAAGGGAAATCAAAATGTGAACAAAAGTTAGAGAATCTGTAGTCTACGAAGAAATCATATAAGCTTTTAATGATCCCAAGTGTGGATGGCTCATCGCGTCGTGTGCTATAGCCACTGTGCGTATCGCCATGCATAGCCGCCAGGACGATGGTTCCTTGTGCCGTTGCAGTATTAAGTGCTTGCACGTATTCCTATCCAAGTATACAAAAGTATTTGGCCTGGGGCTGCAATCTTCCTTTTATTGCGATAGCAATTATATGCACGGTCTCGGCTGGTTTTTGCTGTCCCCGTCGCCGCCCATGAACCGTATAAGTATGTATATATATATAAAAGTCCCAAAGAAAAATAATTCAGATAAATGCTTCCGAAGCGCTGAATCGAACCAGAAACCCCTCGCTTCGCAGCGCGTGGCGCTAACCACTACGCCACGAAGAGCAGGTCCTTCACGGAGCTAACGGCGAGCCTTACATACACACGCTTTACCGCTGGCAGGACTCAGAGACGCGAGGCGCTTATTACGCTGTCGCACGCAATGCGCGGCGTTCATTTTCACGAGATGCACACTCGGAATAATCGTATCAGCGGCAATAAACTGCCGAAAATACCAACCATGTAGATTCAGTCAAGCAAATGGAATGAGCCATTTATTTTACGTGCTGTTCCTAATAGCAGCATTGCTTTCAAGTTCGTAGACTCGCTGAAGACGGGCGGGTCACTGCGGTGTCGAAGTAGTTATCGTTGTGTGGGACCAACTAGCGCTGGTGGCATCGCTTTCACGCCACACAACTTCTTTCCTCGAGATTGTATCCATACCACATAATATTTTGCAACACACCACTGTTTTCGCTTCACTTTCTACGATGAATTCACACTAGCCGACGAACACTCGCTCATGCTCGCTTACGCAGCTGCGACGCGAACCTGCTTGAACTGAGCGATGCCATCGTTGTTTTGAGGGTGAGGAAAAATGTGGAACTAACAGCAGAAACCAGAAGCAGCAAAAAACGAAATTAGATTACGAGGCAATCTTTCTAAATTAGAAAGAAATAATCTTGAACGTAAAAAGAAACAAAAAAATAGGTGACATGTCGTATGTTGCGGTATGTATTGTGCAAAACTTAGCGTTCGCGGACTACATGCGAGAGCGCAGCAAAAATGTGCGCGCTTCGACTCCGTAGCTTTCGCTGTGCTGCCACAGAAAGTTGTCGCCAGGTATAATATCTGCGCAGAAAGAACCTTGCCCTTCCGCTGTCTGCTCGCGTGGTCGTCTCGTGGTGAGAGGAAGAGGGATGTTTCGAGCTTTCACCGTGATGTCCGCGCTGATGTTACGGGAGCGTACGAAAGTCACTCGAGCTCAAGGGACGCGACTAAAAGAACAAACAGAAGATGAGGTGAACTATCAAGTGTCACAGCTCGACACTTGAAGCACGCTAGTTTCCTTCGCTGCTTCGGCCACCTTTGCAACAGGAGCGCTGTTCAAACTGAGAGTATCCATTGTGACAGCTTATACGCGCTCGTTCGGTGTATATTTGTGCGTTTGTTTCGTGCGTGCTTCACTTGATAGTACGCGCTCATCTTCTGTTTGTTCATTTAGCCGCCTCCCCTAGCTTTGTATGTGTAGCTTTGTGACACACAACGTATAAAGCCCTTCGTACCAGCACGCGCTACCCACGGGAGACGCTCACTTAGCAAGTGCATGTTTGCTATGCGAGCCTCACTTCGTATAGCATTACAGTTTCTTGCTATCGCACTCACTGCTTCGCCCTTGCGGCGAAACAGTGAGTATATATTATTATTATTATTATTCAAAATATATATTTATTATATTAAAATATATATATATATATATTAAATATATATTATTATTATTCAAAATGCCTTACAGGCCCATTAAAGGGCATTGCGTAAGGGGGGCAGCAGTATATACATAGCAAAAAAAAAATACAGACCACAAGTAAAAAACAAAGAAAAATATACAAATGATAAACAGCAAGGTGCAATGAAGTGCCGGTGGGAGATTTCACTTGTGCATTGTGCATAGTTGAACCGTGAGGATTCGTAGCATGCGCGAGATGTTATAAAACTAGATGGCGGTACTTGTAGTTGATGATGAAAGATGCGAGATGTTATAAAAGATTGATGACATTTCCTCAAGTGTTTCACTTTTAATTGTGGGGCGAATTGCACGGAAGAGTTTCACGGTTTACCGATGATTCCTTCCGGAGCTTCGCCCCACTCATCATCATTCACCCCGTGAATATGCTGTGATTTTTGTTTACGTGTACACATACACTAGACAACAATAAGGAGCAGAGTTTCTTTGAATGTTTTATTACACGGCTACTGCTGTAACCGCATCCTGATACACCGTGCAAGTGTAGAAAACAAAACGAGGAACATGCAGATCGTAACTTTCGTCCGCCGGGATCCGAAAGAATTTTATGCCGGTGTGGCGTGAGGAATTTCGACACCACTCAGCACAGCACGATTTGTGATGACGGCACGAATCCATTCATGTGTCGGTTTCGCGGAAGTTTGCAAGGTTTTCGCTGAAACAAACCTTACGGTGGTAAAAGCGGCCTTTGGGACACCGTAGGCCGCCGTAGCATACATGTGGGCGCGTCACGAAACGCCCCTTTTTCGTCATGAGACGACTGCGCAGTTCCCGTTTTCCACTCTGAGTGGGGCTCGTATTTTCACGATCTCGAACTGCAACCTTTAGGTTCACTTGCGTATTCAAAACTCCGGAGTTAATAAATAACCTGGTAATAAATATAAAACGCAACAACAACGTTGATTTATTTATTTATTTCGTACATACTGCCAGTCCCTATTGGGACTATTGCAGGAGGGCAAACAAATAATGAGACACACAAAAAAATATATACACGAGCACACAGAGTACCAATAGCCAGAACAGAGAAAGAGAAGTTACACAATGTTAATTTGGGTGATTATAGCAAATAGCTCGGACGTAATTCTAAAAGTGCAATAGTGAACACACCAGGATCTTCTGTAAAACAAAAAAAATATAAATACATAAAAAATTGAATCGTTGACAGTGCTTAAGTGTTCTTCGAGTAACATGATGAACTTATCTAGATCCCTACAGCTTGTTATCGAGTGTGGTAACGTATTCCACTCCCTTATCGCCAGAGGAAAGAAAGAATATTTGAAGCAATGGGTTTTGAAGCGGTATTCCTGTAAGGTTAGTGGATGATGCCGAGACTCTCTGGTTTGAGACAAGGATATATACCGTGAACTGTCGATTTTCAACTGTTTATGTTAAAGTTGGAGCAACATTTTTTGGCGTGCGAGTTTAGCCCGATTTTTTAGAGTGAATATTCCAGACATTAAAATTAATTCTGATGGGGAGTCGGTTAACCGATACTTGTTGTATGTGAATCTAATTGCTTTTCTTTGAACTCGTTCTAATTTGCTTACTAAGTTATTAGTAGCTGGGAACCAGACCGCGCTCGCGTATTCGAGTACAGGTCGAATGAAGGTTTGATAAGCTAATGGTTTAATTTTAGATGGTGCAGATCGGAGTCGCCTTTTGAGGAAGAATAATCGCTTTAGTGCGGACGACGTCACGTAGTTGACATGCGCCTCCCATCTGAGGTCATCAGAGATAACTAATCCGAGATACTTCTGCTGTTTCACTGTTGTAAGCGGCACGTCAGCTCTTGTTTAGGGAAACTTTGATATGTTTTGTTTGCGGGTTATTCGTAGCAAGGCTGATTTTTTTACATTTAAAGACATCTGCCATTTAAAGCACCATTCTGACACTGATGACAAGGCGTTCTTAAGAACAATATGATCTGAAGGGGAGTTTATTTCCGTATAAATTATACAATCATCGGCAAAAAGCTTTATGTTGGTTCCAATGGACCGGGGTAGGTCATTTATAAATATAAATAATAGAATGGGAGCCAAAATACTCCCCTGTGGTACTCCTTATGTAACAGTAGTTACTTCCGATTCTTGCTCGTTTATTTTTACAAATTGAGTCCGGTTGGTTGAGTACACGCTTATCCAATGAGTAATTTCGCCTTCCCATATTGTTGCCTGTAATTTCGTTATAAGTTTTTGATGCGATACACTGTCAAATGCCTTAGAAAAGTCTAATGATATGAGGTCAATCCGTTTTTGCTGGTGAATTGCTAGAGAAATATCGTGTATCAATTTAATTAATTGTGTAACTGTGGAAAGGCCCTTACGAAACCTGTGCTGAGATTGCGACAGAACGTTTTCTTTTTCTAGGAAAGTGCAGATATGTTTCAGAATAATATGCTCGAGTATTTTGCAAGTTGCACTCGTTAAAGATATTGGACGATAGCGACATCAGTTTCACTACCTGAGTACAGGAATGGCTTGTGCCATCTTCCAGGCGTTAGGTAATGAGCATGTCTTTAAGGATATTCTAAAAACTATATGTATGTATTTGGTTACCCATTCGGCGTAGCGTCTCAGAAACTCATTCGGTATATTATCTGGGCCTGCTTGTTTCTTTGTCTTAACTTTTAGCAAAAGATCTAAAATACCTGCGTCGTCTACGCGAAGAGGTTCAAAGCAGTGCAGCCCCCCAAACATTAGGATCGCTGCGGTCACGGGACAGAAAAACCGCGAAGTTTCATCCCCCTGCCCTAGCCACCCGGCCTAAGCTCTTGCCTAACGCCCAGCCAACTTGAACTGGTAGCTGCGTTCATACTTGTGAACATTGTCGATCAAAAAAGCAAATATTACGCATATCTGAGGCGCAGCATCAGTACGTAAGTATTAGATGGTGTGTTCCTTTACTAGAAAATACATAGATACGTAATTCTAAAGACCCTAGTGTTTGTTAGGCTGCGCTAAAAATGCGACGCTATGCACGAAAAAGGCCTCTGCCGACCATTTGGTGCTGAAACCTGGCAGTTGTCCAGGGATTCGGCACAAGCTCGTGTTTCCCGTCGGCGCTGCGAGATGGCGTCCATATATCACGCTGCGTAGTACGGTCGTCTTTCGGCGACATTTGTAGCGAAGCACACAGATACGCGGCCAACCAAAATATGCCTGCGTCGCCTAAGATCCGTATACTAAACTCAATAACAACAAACTTGAAAGAATTCAAAGAAAATCGGTTCGTTTCATTTACTCCAAATAAAACGTTCGGACTCCCCGTCACAACTTACGTTGTCTAATGACATTCCTTCTCTTCAGCTAAGAAGACAGAACTAACGATTGGATTTCTTACGTAATGTAATTAACTACAAGTTCATCCTCGACACTTTATGCAAGTCTTCTTTCTACAAGGTAGACACGACACCATCGCAATGATGCACTGACACCTATCTACGCTGGGGCAGACGCGTACCAGCTTTCCTTTTTTCCACGGACCATTTCTGAATGGAATTTTCTGCCGGCACCGTAGAACTTGTGATCATCTGATTAACATGTGCTTTTCTGTGCCTTTTCTTTTTTATATGTATTCTATTGCATTTTGTTACGTTGTTTTGAATTGTATTTATGCGAATGAATGTATAAACATATCTTACATTGGTTAGTTTTGTGTACATCTATGTGTGCCCGTCCTGCAAGGACCACAATGTGGTCTGCAGTGTGTACTAAATAAATAAACAAATATATATAATTTATATTTTCATTTCATTTTTATTTCATTGAGGACCCCAGGGGGATAGTACATAAGTGGTCGGTTAATATACAACGGATAACATTGTCACAATGATCAATGTGACGTTAAATTTGATGCGTATGCATGACGCCTGAAGGGCACGTGGTTGAGGCGATATCGTGAGAACGGCAGTTCCAGTCTCTTGCTGTTCTCGGGAGGGGGAGGGGTGAAGGGGGGGGGGAGCAGAAATATTTTAGTACGGGCACACGTGGGCGAAAAACTTTTCATGCATGGCCAGTGCGATGAGATAAGTGAGATGCAGGGATAACGTAAGGAGAGCGATAAAGTGCCGAGTGAAAACGAAGAAGCTCGTGAAAAAATGAGAGGGTTGCAATCCATCAGCGACAACACAGCGGTGATAAGATACACTCGGTTTGAGGGATGAAACAGTAGCTCATTAATAAACCTAGCGATTGATTTTGAATGGTTTCTAGGGAACTTGTGAGACAAAGTTCAGGCGGGCTTCTAGATGGGAGATACGTGCTATGACTTTGACCTGACTAATGATTTATAAGCAAGTAGTTTGACGTGACTCGGAGCGTTGCGGAAATGCCGTTTTAAGAAGTCTAATGTTCTGTCAGATGATGTGATCTCAGGAATGTGAGTGTTCGAGGACAAATAGATGGATGGCCTGACTCCAAAGTATTTATAAGTAGTTGCTGGTTCAACACGGACGTTAGCTATGTTATAAGGGAAGCGAAGAGATTTAGACGACGAGTAAAGGAGATTAGTTTGCAGTCTCAAGGGCATAAGCCATTCCTCATACCATTGTAGGATCTGATGGTTGAGGTCTTCTGCTATATTTGGCCAGAAGGGCTAGTGACGGTTCTGTAAATAACGCGGTCGTCGGCAAGCTTGTGGATATTAGAAAATACATATGTAATGTATATTAGAAATAAAAGAGAGCCATGGTACAACCGATCACCCCGGAAGAGCGTTTGACAAATTATCATGGGTAAACACTGATTACGTACGGTTAGTCAAGGATTCTTTTATCCAAGTATAAGAACGATAGTTTTAATTTTAGGCGTTCGTGGGGTACTTTAACAAAGGCTTTCGCAAAATCAAGGAATATGGAATCGGTTTGTTTGTTAATGTCAAGGTTAGCACGGGGTCATGAACAAGCTTGGTTTAAGAGTGGCCCTCACGAAGTGCTGAAGGATGTTATGGAATTAGAGAAAGTTGTAAATGATGTGTTCCAGGAGTTTGCAGGATATACGCTGGTCAAGGAGGTCTGTCGATAGTTCAGTGGCGAGTTTTTGTCACTGCATTTGAAGACAGGGACGACCTTTCCCGCTTCGTCTAGACTGATGCCTGTTGAAAGAGATTGCGGAAATAACAATACAAAATAAGGTGGAGCAATGTGACGTACATTTTTCGACAGTTTCGCATTAATACCGTGTAGTACAGGTACAGATGCAGTTGTCAACGTCAAGTTTTCAATAAGGGGTGAGATACCGTCAACAGGAAAAAAAAAATCGTGCAGAGCCTACGCACTAAGAGAATCGCTGTCATGCGAAGCAGTGAACGAGGAAATTACCTGTGACGAATGCAATTCTTCGGCATTGAGCCAGCTGTTAAGAGTAGGCTTCTTGGAAAGCGCATGTGCCCACTTATGAGCACTTTTAACATGGGCCAACGAAGGACGTCGACACGTCCATGTCTTTTGCATGTACTCATGGTACACTGTAACCTTGGAACTCACGTTAGTCCAAAGCACAGACACCCGTTTTGTTAAAGAAAATTGCGCTGTATGGTGTCTTGATGTGTAAGCGTCGTCCATTGAAGTATTCCTATGTACACGAACAAAGTTTGACAAAAGTATACCGAATGGTAGCAGGGTATATGTATTGCTATGATATCGTTTAGCGCTCATTAGAAGCGGAATTCACGTTACGCATGCAGTTTATTTACTATATATATATCCTATTTAATATATATCCCAAGCGGAAGAAGTAGCCGTAGCGTAGTGGTAGAGCGCTTGCTTCGCACCTCGAAGGCCCGTGTTCGATACCGCCCTAAAGCTTGGTACGTTGCATGTGTCTGTGCCGCTCTTATGTCTACATTTCAATCGCATCATACCACTAACGGTGTTTCTTGCCTTAAAAGCCGCTCTGACTGAGGCGGTTGTGTGTCAGCCGCGAACAGAGAAATGTGGGCCCAATCCGGAAACAGTGTACCGCGATCAAGTGCAGAAAGCCTCAGGGGCCAGTCAAAGTTACGGGGTCGATCCGCGCGTTAGCGGCGTTTCATATACGCATATATTTACTGCATCCCCGGCGTTTCGAGTGTATATTTTAGTTGATCCTTGGTTGAGCTAGGTTCTATAAGATTCACACACCTGTGGGGCATACGCGCTTCCGTGGGCCGAGCACTGCCTGTGGCCGAGCCACAGGTGATTGCAGTGTCGTTAATCGTGGCCTAGGTGACGAGTATATCACTTTAATGATGTGGAGATCCGTCATTCATGTCCGTCATATATTTATATCCTACCTCCAAAAAATGGGGTACACCAGGTGAACAAGACAAACAGGAAAGCACCGAGAAGTAGGCGGTTAGATAGATAGATAGTGTAATAACCGATGCAGGCGAGGTGAGACGTTTATCGATTCACTTGCTGGTAATGGTTCTAACGCGGGATATGCGCAGTACACATTGGTTCACTCAGTTGATGCCGTTATCACATATAGATAGATAGATAGATAGATAGATAGATAGATAGATAGATAGATAGATAGATAGATAGATAGATAGATAGATACGGTCAAAGTGACTCAAGTTCGCAAGAAAATGCTTCGCATTAAAAGCTGATTTCAGGCATGGCCGGGGTGATGTGAAGTCAAAGCACAGGAAAGGGAGCGTGTGATTCGTTAATAAATACAGATAAGAAAGCTCCGTTTAGTTTCACGGCACACACTTACGTTTTACTGCTGTTGTAGATTTGATTAGTCCTACCAGCGGTATCTTTGTGCGTTAATTATAGCATGATAAGTTCTTTCTTCGGCAGGTTTTTTTTTTTCGTATACTGAATTTCTCGAAGTAGTGCCGCCATTGCTTCCTTGCTTGCTTGTGTTGATAGATTTTGCTATAAACACGTTGCACGCCGCCTTGCGTGTCAGTCGCGTTGTTGCACAGCATGGAGGTAAGACATGCTTACGGCAGCGGGCGTACGAAACTGTAATTCATATTTGCAGGAGGTGATGACGTGCAGCAATTGTGCGAAGCGGGCGAAGAAGAGTTCCTCGAGATCATGGCCCTGGTGGGCATGGCCAGCAAGCCTCTTCACGTTAGAAGGTTGCAGAAGGCGCTGCAGGAGTGGGTCAACAACCCAGGTAACCACGCATCCTGAAGTATTCTTTGTGTCCAAATGCGCTGACCATATCTCCCACTTAGGGAGCACGAATTTCCGAAGAAAAAAAAATGTTACTCTAGAACTGATTGGCGTGGGTGGTCTAAACCGAAGCATACTGTACTGAAATGCCGATGAAGTAAAATGCGGTAACAATGAGCATCCCGGGCTGTGCGGTGCTTTGTTTTCTCGTGGCTGATCTTCAGACGCTATGAGCAAGCATAGTATAGATATCCACGCTCTATATTTCCATAGGGAAGTGCTTTCCGCTTTTGTGCCGTTATAGTCATCAGCGCATGCCACATATGCTTAATGTCTCAGAACTGGAAGTAACGAGTTTTTTCTCGTTTCGTTCTCGGCTGACCGACACAAGAGCTCTTCGTCTGCCGCCTTACCACGAACCGATGCCGTAATGAATCTGGGCCATACATCTATCGGGGCAGTTTCTGAACGCGCAGAATCTGTTTCTAACTGTTGCCGGTGTGTCTCCATTGTTTCAGCTACACAAAAGCTATATTATAGCGGCACGGTGTTAATTTCTTACAAGCTATTGTCATGTGTGGTCAAACATGTCTCTTATAGGCACATCGTGGGGTTGGTCTGCTCCCTGAAGGTTAACGTGAAGTTCAATTGGGCCTTTTGACAGAGTAGTGAGTTTTCACAATTTTCTTGCACTTGGGGTAACGCGGTCGCCTGTACTAAAGGCGAGTGCCAGAGGTAAGTCCCTAGGTATTGCCAGATGGCTTCACTAGCATCAGGCTTCGATTCTTTCACTCCGGTTCTCTTAAGAACGGGGACATTGACGAAAATATCCGTGACGGGATCGCCGATCAATATATATGTTACCAAACACCAAACGACAGTTCTGTTGCATTGAGGGTTGCCTTCTCATCTGTACCTATGATTTCACGGCGCTAACAACACACAGACACACTGATCGCCAACTACCAACTGATTTGATTCAGGCTGAAAGAAAGGCATGGGGCCATTCCAGCGCAGAGAAGCAAAAGGAAGCACACCCACCCATTTATGGCGTTCTGTGGTTGGTGTAGTTTATGAGATTCCTCTTAGCTGCGGAAAGGTGCATGTGGGCGAAACGGACAACTGGCCCCCGAATGATCGGCTGAGGGAACAGTCAAACGAGTTCAGCAGAGTGGACGGGTTGCATCCTGTAGTGCGCACAGGAGAGCCCGCGCTTGCGAACCATGTTTTCAGTGTGTTGCTATAGTTGGTCTGAGCACTAATAAAACAGCTCGGGCACTCTTGTAAGTGCGCTTCGTTAAACTGAACGTGTGGGAGAGATGTCTCCGTTTCCCTGTATGATGCTGAGAGGCAGTTGTTTGACGCACGCTTGCGACGGCAATGTGTTACGTAAGCTTGTATTGTAGCATCCTCGTGCTGCGCACCTGCTGAAATGGCACAACACCCTCCTTCCTTTCTCATTGATATTACTTGCCGCTCTGTGTCTACCGCCCTTACGTCTATTGCTATGTGTTCTAGTGGCGCTCACTTTCACGCGTCTTGCGCTGTCAGAGCGAAAGTGGAGAAAGGGACAGCACTCTCTGGCAACCATTTTTTTTAAACATGAAAGTGTTTTATGCCGGGGTCGACCAAGAAATCGATGACGTACTTTCGTAACGGAAGTGGATCTATCAAAAAATGAACATACATTCACAATGAAAAAGTTCCACCCAGCCGGGCTCCAACCCACCTTCAACCGGTACCCACCTTTCCGGGGGAATGTGGATCGTTCGAGAACTTTCCCTCGTGTACAGCTGTCGAGGATCGCTGTGCCGTGTCGAGGTGCCACTGATGTCTACATGTAACGTGTTCACATGTTCGCAATACCCAGGCCATCTCCCGTCCCTCTATTCGCCAGATTGCCGCTTATGCATTCCACATCATCGCGAAGACAGGTTTCCCTTTTGTGCTATACAGATTGCTATGACAGAGGGATCAACATTTTTTATAGGAAACACGCGCATATTCTACACCATATGGCCAACGTCATTCGACGTCTATGAGACCATGCGATTCGCACCTAGAAAACGATCACAGAAAATGATCACAACCACAACGTCTCACTATGCGATAGAACTATTGAAATAACGAATTTCCATGTCATGCGGGTGTAGGCTTGCTCAAAGAACGCGTGCGTTCTTTTTGTGTATGTGTCAGTCCAATGTCAGTCTAAGTTTTTGTCATCTGTTTGCGCAACTGTGCCACAGATGATGCCATCAAAGTTGGATCACCTGGTATGGGAAGTATTCGCAACAACTTGATGAGGGCTAGTTGGTGCATATCCAGAGCAAAGAAGTAACAGCGCAAGGAACACAGACGACGAAGAAACGAAGAGCACAGGACAAGCGCTGACTGCCAACTGAATGTTTATTGCGTGAAAACCAGCCTATTTATACATTCTCAGAAGAACATGCGCACAACAAAACACTCACAATCACAAATACAATCGTTCTTTTATGAAGTCTATCTCCTTCTGTGATAGTGCAAGTGAGGGCGAACTAACACAATTATCTCCTTCTTGGTTAATATAGAACGCCTCTAAAATTTCTCTTTCTTTCTTACATTTTTCTTTACCAATAAATTTTGTTTTTTTTAAACATGGGAACGCATGTGCACTTCTTGCAATGGTCAACTAAGTGGCTACCATATCCATTTTTTACATTATTTGCGTGTCGACGTGCGCGATGATTAAAGTACTGTCCTGTTTGACCAATATACACTTTCCCACAGCTCATGGGACTTCGATATACTACCTTAATCATGCAATCAGTGTAACGGGTTGTGTGATTAGTGGTGCACGCGGAGGTCCTGTTTTTCGAATTCATGAGCGCACTTATCGATGACAGCTTGAAAGGAGCATTGAAAATCAAGTTAACATTGTGCCTATTTGAAACTTTTTTAAGATTGTGAGACAACTTGTGCAAGTATGGAACTACGTGCACGGGCGTCTTGTCTTTCCCCTTACCTTTGTTGCCCTGCTCTGCTTTTGTTCTCTGCAAAATCGTTTCGCACACGGATGTAATGACAGATTGGGGAAACCGTGCGTCTCGTAACCGGGCTAGCTGATTCATCAGACTACGTTCACATTCGTGCTCGCGTGACTTATTTAATGCTGCCTTAATACAAGTGGTAGCTATGCCCCTCTTAATCAATTTGGTCTGCGCGCTGTCATACGGCAACAAGGTTTTCTTTGACCTAGGCTGATAGGCCCAGCATACCTGCTTACTTGATGAAAAACATAAGTTGATGTCAAGAAACTGAATTCGGTTATTGATCGGCAATTCATGCGTGAACTTGAGTCCTCCAGATGACTTTATGAATATGTTTAGTATTTTTTCGACTTGGTCTAGGAAATGGTTGCGATCGCTGTTCTTCATAACAATTAAGTAATCGTCTACTTACCTGAACACTTGTATTACAGGCGTGTCAATCAACTTATCTACAATCACGTTGTCAAGCGAAGCTAAAAATATGTCGCACAAAATAGGAGGCAGCTTGTCAAAATGAGGCAGCTTGTCACATCCGCCGATGCAGAGTTCCTGGAAGTTTTCTTCACTTGCAAAACCCACAAGCCTGATTACCCTCTTAGGGTAATTGTGTCCGAGAAGACATCTTGGCAATGCCATCTAGGGAAGTTTCTACATACCCATCTAAAGAAGCTGCCGATAGTGGATCCTTTCCTGGTAAGAAGCTCCGACAAAGTTATTTTGTCAATTAACGAAGATCAAGAGACTCATCGGACTGCATTTTCTATCGATATTGAGGACCTGTATTACTCTGTGCCGAATGTTGGTCTTATGTCAGCTGTGCGTGAAAGAATAGACGATTTTGGGGAAGTTAAATTTCAGAATTCAGTGGGTCTTAACAGCAACAACTTTTCGACGCTTTTAGAATTTTATATTCATTCAACAGCCATTCAGTTTGACAGCAATTTTTATATTCAGCGATCCGGAATCTGTATAGGTTCTGCCATAGCTCCTATTTTGTGCGACATATCTTTAGCTTCGCTTGACAACGTGATCGTAGATAAGTTGATAGACACGCCTGTAACACAAGTGTTCAGGTACGTAGACGATTACTTAATTGTTATGAAGAACAGCGATCGCAACCATTTCCTAGACCAAGTCGAAAAAATACTAAACATATTCATAAAGTCATCTGGAGGACTCAAGTTCACGCATGAATTGCCGATCAATAACCGAATTCAGTTTCTTGACATCAACTTATGTTTTTCATCAAGTAAGCAGGTATGCTGGGCCTATCAGCCTAGGTCAAAGAAAACCTTGTTGCCGTATGACAGCGCGCAGACCAAATTGATTAAGAGGGGCATAGCTACCACTTGTATTAAGGCAGCATTAAATAAGTCATGCGAGCACGAATGTGAACGTAGTCTGATGAATCAGCTAGCCCGGTTACGAGACGCACGGTTTCCCCAATCTGTCATTACATCCGTGTGCGAAACGATTTTGCAGAGAACGAAAGCAGAGCAGGGCAACAAAGGGGAAAGACAAGAGGCCCGTGCACGTAGTTCCATACTTGCACAAGTTGTCTCACAATCTTAAAAAAGTTTCAAATAGGCACAATGTTAACTTGATTTTCAATGCTCCTTGCAAGCTGTCATCGATAAGTGCGCTCATGAATTCGAAAAACAGGACCTCCGCGTGCACCACTAATCACACAACCCGTTACACTGATTGCATGAGTAAGGTAGTCTATCGAAGTCCCATGAGCTGTGGGAAAGTGTATATTGGTCAAACAGGACAATGCTTTAATGATCGCGCACGTCGACACGCAAATAATGTAAAAAATGGATATGGTAGCCATTTAGTTGACCATTGTAAGAAGTGCACATGCGTTCCCATGTTTAAAAAAAACAAAATTTATTGGTGAAGAAAAATGTAAGAAAGAAAGAGAAATTTTAGAGGCGTTCTATATCAACCAAGAAGGAGATAATTGTGTTAGTTCGCCCTCACTTGTACTATCACAGAAGGAGATAGACTTCATAAAAGAACGATTGTATTTGTGATTGTGAGTGTTTTGATGTGCGCATGTTATTCTGAGGATGTATGAATAGGCTGGTTTTCACGCAATAAACATTCAGTTGGCAGTCAGCGCTTGTCCTGTGGTCTTCGTTTCTTCGTCGTCTGTGTTCCTTGCGCTGTTACTTCTTTGCTCGGGAAGTATTCACACTTTACTTTTTTAAATGCGAAGCATTTCTTAGCAAACTTCGGCGAGTTTGAGCGTATCTATCTATCTATCTATCTATCTATCTATCTATCTATCTATCTATCTATCTATCTATCTATCTATCTATCTATCTATCTATCTATCTATCCGCCTACGATTTTGTGCTCTCCTGGCCGTTTCGCTATTCGGATGTTTACGAAAATTGGTATGCCACATCATGACTACATGACGAACATAAATGACAGGTCATAACATGAAAATCATGATACGCATGTCATGAGCGGCTACGATTTACATGCCACGGTCTTATGGCTCTCCTGGCCGTTTCGCTAATGGGATGAATGCGAAAATTGGTATGGCACACCATGACTGCCTGACGGACATAAATGACAGGTCATAACCTGAAAATCAAGACATGCGTGTCATGAGCGGCATGATTTACATGTCAGTCTTCGTGCTCTCCTGGTCGTCTCGTTAAAATATAAGACGGTGGCGCAAAATGGGACAAGGACGAAACAGGAAGAAGCGACGTATACCAGCGCACTCGTCTCGTTAATGGGATGTATACAAAAATTGGTATGCCACAATATGACTGCATGGCGAACATAAACGACAGGTCATAACATGAAAATCATGACATGCATGTCATGAATGACATGATTTACATGCCACGCGTTTCGTTAATGGGACGTCTACGCAAATTGGCATGCCACACCATGACCGCATCACAAACATTAATGACAGGTCATAACACGAATATCATGACATGCATGTCATGAGGGACATGATTTACATGCGACAGTCTTGGTGCTTTCCTGGCCGTTTCGTTAGTGGGATGTGTAGGAAAATTGGTATGCAACGATATGACTGCATGACGAACATAAATGACAGGTCATAACATGAAAAGCATAACATGCATGTCACAGGCGGCATGACCTACATGCCAGGCGTTTCGTTAATGGGATGTATACCAAAACTGCCATGGTACAACACGACAGCATGACGAACGTAAATGACATGTCATAACATTAGAATCATGACACGCGTGTCATGACCGGCATGATTTACATGCCATGGTCCTGGCGCTATACTGCCGTTTCGTTAATGGGATGTATGGGCTCCGTCTACTGACCAGAGGGCGCTAAGTAGCTCTCGTCAGACGGCTCAGTCGCGCACGGTGGAAACCGAGGCGACAGCGACGCGCGCGTTTCTTCGCTGCTTTCCGGGCGTGCTGCGAACCACACGAACGCTCGCGGCGTCGCCCTTTGGAATTGTGTGCCGCAGGTTTGGAGCGCGCGTCTCAAAGGAAATAAAACGAAAGAAGGTGGGACGGGCGGTCGCTGCTGCTATAGAGTTGGAGACGGGCATCGCGTTCGCGTATTTCCCTGTCACAGTCTGCCCAATTCTGCTTCTTCTCTCCGCCAGGCAGTGCATTCTGGCGCTGATGTCGCACATGGAAAACTCGACTGCACGGAGCCTATACGAAAATTGGTTTGGCACAACATGACTGCATGGTGATCATAAATGACAGGTCATAACATGAAAATTTTGACATGCATGTCATTAGCGGCATGATCTACATGGCACTCGTTTCCTTAAGGGATGTATACCAATATTGCTATGGCACAACACGACTGCATGACGAACGTAAATGACAAGTCATAAAGTTAGAATCATAACATGCGTGTATGAGCGGCATTGTTTACATGCCACAGTCTTGGTGCTCTTGTGGCCGTTTCGTCAACTTCATATGTACCAAACTCGGTATAGCGAGACAACAATGCAAATCCATTTCACGTTCCTTATGCGTGCTTCGCATTTCCTTGATTCCCACTGCACGTGGAATCTGCCAATTTTCGATAGCGTAGGAACGTAGCGTAGAACTGACAGGTAACGTAGGTGCGTTTAAGGGACAGACAATGCTCCAAACACAGATTACCACACCGCTCGAAAGACTGAGTTAATCGCAGTTATTCTGATTAAACGCAGGTTCTTATTTCGCGCAGCTTACCTTTTGTATGACCCAAGCGGCAAACACACCAAGCTGGAGAAGAGTGCGGCCACGTGAACTTCCGCAAGTGCACGCGACTCCTCTAGTCTTCTTATTACTGTCGAAATGCGCTACACCTTTGATATTCAAGGCTTTTATCTAACTTACGCCACGCACTTTCCTCATTTGCAGCAGCGTGGTTTGAGACTGGACTGAACTGGCTCGGCTCAACTGTCGGCACAATAACGGCGTCGGCCGGCGAACCACCTGGGGCGATGTTGGGGAAACACTGCTATAATAACGAGAATCGTCTGGGCAACAGCACACACTTGTCATGCGAACTTTTTATTTTCAAAGCGAGTTCAAAAGTTCGTGATGGAGATGGCTAGTCACCGCTCCATTCACTCCTGTGAAAGCAGAGCAGCGCTTGTTTGCGAGGCGGGCTATCCGCATCGTGATCATGTCCCAGCGTTGCTATAGCGCGCACTCTAGGTTTTTTAGAGACTTCTCTGATCGAAAAGTTCTGTTTGCAAGATATCCACGCACCTTTGAAAGGAGTTGCGGCGGGTATTAAGTCTGTCGACGGTGAGCTGTTCGTTGCTCCTTAAGAAAGAGGGTGTTTAAAAATCGGTTGATAGTCCCTTGAACATTTCTCGGTGACGTGAGGTGTGACGTTACAGGTTATGGCTCGAGCCATAAATCGTTGGAATAGAGAAATGGAAAAATATGTGGCTCTGTCAGAGGAATCGATATAACACTAATGTGGAGTGTGTCTTCACATAAGCAGTTCATTGTCCATCGAGGTCCATTTCTGTCGGCGTTTCCCTGGTACGGCACCGCTTGACCTGGATGAACCACATAACATCCATGACCTTGTGGCAACTGAAGTAGTTTGCGTAATGAGTGGACACAGCCGATAGTAAATGCCGCACGGCGAACGCATCAATCATGTTGGCTTGCAGCATGTTTACTCGTCAACTTCGTTGCCGATGCTCCGCGTGCGCGCATGGAGGCGCATTTTGGAACGTGCCTGGAACGGTACCGCCATCCAGTAGTGGCGAAGTGAAGCACGCGCACATTGGCACGGCCGGACTTGCGCAAGAAAGCGCGCGCGCCTTTCCATACAGCACGCGCGTGGCTCCAGTCCGGCCGTGGCTTTGGAACGCACCTGTAACGGTGCCGCCGTCAAGGAGAGGAGAGCAGTAGCAGTTGTAGTGAGTGTAAATGAAAAGGAAAAAGGCGCTAATTTCTGTTTCCCGTACCGGGGACACGGCTAAGCGCCTTAGGGGAAGGGGATGGGGCACATAATGAATAGAAGTAATAGAGAAAGTGAATCGAAGCAGCAGCGCTTCACTTTGCTTCACTTCGCCTCTTGTGGGGGAAAAGAAGTGATATAAGGCTAGAAGCCGCGTGTGTGTGCCGATAGCGCAGTGGTAGAGAACGGGCCAGTTGTCGTGGAGCGGTGCCTGCGAGCTCGATTCCAAGCGCATCAAAAGAAATTTCTCTGCGTGTTTCCTTTGTTGTTCTTGCATGTATGTTTTACTGCGTCACTTCCGTTACGGATAAAACGTAGTGTGTTCGTGGTGGACCCCGGTATCAAACACTTTCGTGTTAAAAGTGGCGGAAAAATCGCAATCGTGCGTCTCCTTGACTTCTGCGTACCGAAATTGGCATACAAGGCTACGACTCATAGGTCGTGGCACAAATCACGTGACACGCTGGTCAGATACTTCACAAACAACAGCAATAAAATCCCGCGTGACGTCTACCCGCATTGTACAAAAAACAGGGACAAATTATGGACAGGCGGAAGTGATTCGACACAGGGGATCAATCTGAGCTTTCAAAAGGTTTTGGTTACTCACGGCAATAGTCACTAACAGTCGATAAACATTAACTGAAATTCTCATTACACATGCGGGCTGTCCTAAAGGTGGCGTTAGTTCCGCTATAATTAGAGCTAGAAAGCAGTGCTAGAACACATTACTCCAAAACAGGAACCTAAGCTGGTTTCTCGTTGCTTCGCAAATTTGTAACGAGTGCCCGTTACAAGTTGGTTAACTTCGAAAGGAACGCGTTCCAGTTACAATTAATATGTTGGAACGTATCGCTCCATTTACGATACATTTGTTTTCTAATATTGAAAGTATCGCCGTACAATCCCGCGGCGAAATAAAGTGGTAAACTCACATCGATTTTTAAACCTCCCAGGATAATACCTACATAAATACACAATAAAGTGGACGGGGGGACGACCGCCCTTGTAGCTCAGTTGGTAGAGCATCGGACGCGACATCCGAAGGTCGTGGGTTCGGGTCCCACCGAGGGCAGGTTTGTCTTTTCGTCCACTTTAATTCCTTTCTACTTTCTCCACAATTACAATACCACAAGTAACTTCCCCTATGTTTTCCTAGGCTTCATTGTCTGTTTGCTCATTAAGTTGTTTCTAACAAATAAAGAACGAGCCCTTGACCCCTTCCCTTTCGTTATTTCATAGCTTGGGCCTCGTTGCGGCAGACTTGGTGCCTTAGGTAGCATGCGAGGGCTTATTGGGCAGCAGCCATCTCATCTAAGTTCACGTTCTACGTGACGCCTCCTGGCAAAAAAGTGTGTTCTACACACGCCGCCTTGGCCACGAGTGGCGCTGCCTAACACTCCCAGGATAATACCTACATAAACACACAATAAAGTGGACGGGGGGACGACCGCCCTTGTAGCTCAGTTGGTAGAGCATCGGACGCGGCATCCGAAGGTCGTGGGTTCGGGTCCCACCGAGGGCAGGTTTGTCTTTTCGTCCACTTTAATTCCTTTCTACTTTCTCGACAATTACAATACCACAAGTAACTTCCCCTATGTTTTCCTAGGCTTCATTGTCTGTTTGCTCATTAAGTTGTTTCTAACAAATAAAGAACGAGCCCTTGACCCCTTCCCTTTCGTTACATCGAGCTATGTGTCATTGCACGATTTTGAACATCACCGACAGCACATTATTTGGATATAAAAATATCCAAAGAAACGCTCTCTGCTCATAACTCCAGGGAGTACCGTACGTACTGCACGCATGTCTGCTGCAACTTTGACGCTAGACTACGTTGCAAGTGTAAACCAATAATGGGGCCTTCAAGAGCGCGTTGTCATGGGAGTACTTGTGTTGTTTGGCGCTGGTTTGGCGTTGCTGCGAAGGCGCCATAGAAGAAGAGGCCGCAGGGGAACGCGGGACGACGACGACGAGGGGTTGCGGCACACGGCCGCAAAGAGAAAACACGGAGAGGGGCGTGTGAGGCGCCATGTTGGGGAGAAGCAAGGCGGACGTGGCAAGGGAGCTCTCCGCCAGAACCATGGTCGAGGCCCGAGTGCCTGGCGGGCGCCAAGAGTCGGGGTGTATGGCTACGCTTGGCACCGAGCTCCCGACTGTGTCCACGGAACGCCTGACGAGCCGCCCGTGCCACCAACAGCACCGTCGGGTGTAGGCCCGAGTGCTGACCCACCGGACCTCGGGGCCAGGTTCACCAACTCTGTGGGGCCTCAGCTCCGCCTTTTACCTTCGTGGAGTCAAGGAAGGCCACCGCTACCCGCAGCACGGTCGGGCGTACACTCTTAGCACGGTAACCTTTGGTTTATTTTATAGGTACACAAAAATGTGAAAATATGGTCCTTTATAAAGGTTAGAGTGCTTTTAATCTTTATAAAGGAGCATGTTTTCACATTTTTGTCTACCTATAAAATAAACTAAAGGTTACCGTGCTAAGAGTGTAGACCCGAGTGCTGCCCTGTTTCTTCGAGCCACGAGCGGCAACGTAACGCTTCTCGTGACTCCGGTGCCCGTCGCCCTCCCCGTCCCTGGCCCGCACCACAGAAGCATCATACATGACGCAGCACCATTCGTCAACAACCGATAGCGACGACCTCCCGTCCGCACTGACGCCTGGACTTCTTTCACGCGTCAGCCGTGCAGCCTCGGTGAGACTGTTTCGTGATGGCTAAACTATAGCGCGTTCTTGCTCGTTGTCTTTCCAGCTCAAGAGTGTCGCGATTTGCTTATTTATTTTGTTGGTTGTTCTGTGTTCGTGTTCGTTTTTCGTTTGTGTTTTCACGAAGTCCTCATAGAAAACAAGCTCGCAGTATTTTTGAACACGTTGCCGTCGTAAGACACAACGTGCGTTCCTTTTTTCTCTGTCAAAGAATCCCATCACAACTGTGCTGAAGATGTGCAAATAAAGCCGCTCACGACACATGCACGTGAGCAGCAAGCATGCATTTAACACTGAAACCTACAAATGGATCTATAGATTTACTTAGCATACAATAGTCTGTGCTTGACGCACGCCATTAAATACTGGAACAAGATCGATATGTCGTCAGCATTTCCGATGCCAAATATTTCGCTCAAAATTAGCAGCCTTTGTAGTGTTCTAATACGCGAATTCACAGCTCCAGAATTATTGCTCTTATTTCTTACAATTTTAAGGCATTTGTGATTCTTTTGCTGTTATTTATGGCGGAACACAGTGTATGTCGGTGTGAAGAATTCGAACATAGCCATCTGCTAAGTTTACCGACAAAGCATATAATGAGGGACTACTTTTGTTTCTTATTGCGTATAAGGAATACGCTTTATTGTCTGTACAGCATGCACAACAGCCCCACATTCATGTAATGGGAAAATGACATTTATGAGTATAGAATAAATAAGTAAATAAATAAATAAATACCTTACGTGCATCACTTCAACGGATGCCAACAAAACTGACGTATCGCACAAAAGAAAGGTTCGTAAATTTAAGAGCGTAAACCGCGCACACACGAAAAAAAGACACACTCAGTGCTCAGAGAAACCACTCAGAGAAACGGAATTTTTTTTTATGTGTATCGGTGTGTCTGGGTGCGTGTGGGGTGTGCGCTCTTAAATTTACGAAGTCATGTCTCACCAACTAGCCCAACAACAAGTTCTACGTAAAGGTTCGCGGGAGCAAAGCAGCACAACCCGAGTAATAAAAACGTGCACGCCAGGCCTGAGTTCTCACGAGCTAAAAGCATGGTAAACACAGTACAAACGTAAATGACAAAGTAACACGTGAAGTGATTTATGCTGAATGCAGAACTCCATTTTCGTTTTGCGAGTAAGAAAGAACAATAAGTAAACCATGGCTTCTTCAAGTTTCCTACGAATGCCTTGAAGGTTAAAAGGAGAGAAAGCTGAGAGACTCGCTAAGGAACCATGATGTAAAGAAAAGGCGTGCAGAACACGGACACAAGGGAAAGAAGTGGGCAACACGACTATCAGCTGAAGCAGAGCACGGATGCTAAAAAGAAAGAAAAAAGGCACACATCTTATCTGCACATGCTCAGGGAAGGTGGCGCCACCTGTCAAACGGGTACACGTGCCGGTCTACGCGAGAGATAACTGTTAAGGCATTCTATCTCTTCTCTGTTTAGGCTAATCGACTGCTGACTCACGCACGCGCTGATATGCCAGGCCTCGACAAGCAAACGCGTTTCTTCATTCTTGTGCCTGTACGGAATCACACACTCGTCTAACTTGGGCGTGCAGTTACAGTCCTGGAAGTGTAACCATAGGTTAGAAGGCGTTCCACCAGATAAAGATCTTGTAAGTTCAGTTAATCTCTGATTAATACAACGCGATGTTTATACTACGTAGAATTGTCCGTAACTAAAAAGAATCTTGTAAACCACACCCATGCCACAGTCGATAAAATTATTGTTGGCAGTGTGCTTTACCTGTGCGCTTTTCTCCTTCTAAGGGCTCATTTTTCCTCTGCACGGCAACACAAATGCTACCAAACTTATTGGGACCATTAAAAACAACGTTAGCACCATATATGCTTCCGACTACTTTAAGCCTGTGCGAAACGGAATGTATATACGGAACGCTTGCGTCTCTTTGCCTCTAATTATTGCTGTCTGCTACGGCGAACGTTACGTTCGAAATTGACTTCTTCAGGCGTTCGGCGACTGTGGCTATAGCTAGGCTAGGGATGACCTGCTTCTAATAGGCGCTTGACCATCGCATTGAAGCTGGCGTTCATTTGGCGCACACATGATATGGTTAGTGATGCAATGCATGGTTATTCTCTTTTTTACTCCTTTGGAATGCTTGGAGTGAAAGCTTAACAGCGGCTTAGAAACTCAAAGGAGAGTACTACCAACAAGCAGGAAGGCACTCAAATGTGAGCGTGTGGCATGCAAATTTTGTAGAACGGTCGGTACCATTCTCGAAGCAGCATGCCAGATAAGCACCGCCGGCGTGGACGCGTCACACGAAACTATATATATATATATATATATATATATATGAACACTACATGGAACACGAACACCGAAGCACCTCCACCAGATATCGCCTGGCCGTTACGCTGAAGGACGCTCCAGACTTGAAGGCGTTTACATTCGAATTGTCATTGCGCGAAGCTATACCCAGCAAAACGATAGCTACGCGGACGGTCGTCGGTTGATAATAACAACTGACAACGGTAAAAGGCATCGGATATTTTACATTCGTCAAAGTGCGCTCTAGAATTGTCACTGCTATTGTGGAAGGCATTCAAATGTTCGTGTCGGGCACGCAAAGCCTGTATAATCATGTAAAAAATCTGTTTTATGTCATGCGACTGTGAGCCCAGAAATTACAGAGGAATTATAGCAGCGCTGACGCAATTTTGGGGCGGCGCATTCTTAGTTTTCCTGGCATGCATTGTTAGGGCTCCCACACACTGGAGCCATTTTGATTGAGTGATTGATGGGGTTTAACGTCCCAAAACGTGTTCTGATTATGAGAGACGCCGCAGTGGAGGGCTCCGGAAATTTCGACCACCTGGGGTTCTTTAACGTGCACTGACATCGCACAGCACACCGGCCTCAACATTCCGCCTCCATCGAAATTGCAGCCGCCGCAGTTGGGATTCGATCCCGCGACCCTCGGATCAGCAGCCAAGTACCATAGCCACTAGACCACCGTGGCGGGGCCGGAGTCAGTTTCGAAAGGCGCGTTTGAGTACGACCTTGAAGTTTCCATCGCCCAGCGTTTGCAAGCCAGCCGAATCGCAATCGAAAGTACCGTGACGTGTGCACGTTGTTGCCTAATATCGCCGAAATAGCTATCGGTATCTCTGGGCGAGAATGGAATTGTGGTTGGTTGCATACGCCACGTGCAAGTGACAGCAGCCGACAGAGATGCTGATACTCCGTCGCAAGTTGCAGTGTGAGCAAATGTGGAGTCATGGGGTGCAATTTGCTGCACTCCGTGGCTATACGTCCGGGTGCGTTGACACGGTTACTATGAAACCAGTCGCCCGGCACCAAAACCTGAAGTGAGTTCTTAAAGTTAACGCGATGGTAAAGTTCCGAGACACTTAAAGTTCTCTAATCCGATGGTGGTAGTTACGGGAATGGCTAAAATTCGTGCGTGCACTGCTCGAAGGGCCCCGCTTGACGAGGCGGCGAGAGCGACGCATGTCTCGCGAGGTCGCCGCGGTGCACCTTGTTGTGAGGCGCGGTACGGCGGCTTGACTTAACGCACTTGCCAAACCTTTGCGTGGCTATTGGTGGTACCGCGCATTGCGAAGGATCGAGAAATGAACTCCTGCAGATGTGGCAGTGCGATGCACTCAGCGAGGTCTTAGGCCAACGAGTATACAGTGGCGGTGCAAAGCACCCCACTCGGTAACTCACCCGTCGACAGCATCGTGGCCACTCAATCGTCGCTCGGGGCCTTTTTTATGGAAAATGAACTATGCAGTGCCTTGATTGACTGCCGTCGTTCGTTAAACTATTCATACGGGATCGAGCAAAGTTGTGCAAAAGCATAGCGAATCGTAGCAGAACATATGTGTTGCGATAATACTTATCAAGCATTAGGCGCCCAATTGACGTCGCACACGCAGCATCGTTTGTTTATTTCAGTACCCCCAGCCACGAGGGCCTTACAGAGAGGAGTGGGTTACATTTTTATTACAACGTACTTAAAAAAAGCAAAAACTTGGTTGTTACATAAATACAATCATGGAAACCAACAATAAACAGCGCACAATAAAAGAACAAGATATAGTTGATTAAGAATGCAAAGCATAACAGGGTCTGTTACAACAAGGAATCAACGCGAAGGAAAAAGCGCAAGCACGTGCCTATGAACCAACGAAGCCATTGTTGCAGCAGCATGTCAAAATATTGGATTGATCAAAAATGGAAAACAAAAGGGCTAATCACAAATGAAAATACTATAATACTACAAAGGTAATACCGTTATCACAACAACAGGTTAGTTACAGCAGCGTTAAAGTTAGATTTATCAGTAATCTCGACGACAGATCGGGGAAGGTGATTCCAACTTGCTAACGTATGGGCGATGAATGAATTCAGAAAATGGTTATTGTGGCATGTGGGAATACCAACATTAAGGCGATGGTCTATGCGGGCAGACACGTAAGCGGAAGGGGCTATCAATTTCTTCTTGAGAACAGGATTGTCGTATAGTATATCTATTGGAACAGCAGAGGCGAGATATTTTCCTGCGGCGTGAAAGCAGAGGTAATCATAAACTTATTTTCATGGAATTGACACCGGAGGTGCGATCATAGTTAGAATGAAACGAGCAGCCTGGCTCTGGGTGGATTCAAGCTGTGAGATGAGCGTGACTGGGGTCCCACACAGATGTCGCATATTCCAGTTTGGAACGGACTAACGATTTGTAAAGAAGTCATTTTACAGGACTAGAAGAAAGATGAAAATTTCCGCGTATAAAACCCAGTGTGCGATTAGCGTTATTGATTATATGACCGACATGCATCTTCCAAGGAAGATCAGAAGAGATGACTGCGCCCAGATATTTGTAAGAGGACAAAGGTTCCAGGTGAGTATTATGAAGATGAGAGGGTAGTGCTGTATTACGACGTGAAACGCGCATGTGCTTGCATATGTTAGTGTTTCCTTCCATATTCCACGTGTTAGCCCAGTATCGAACCCGCTTTATATCAGACTGAAGAAGATCTACATCAGAGTCATTGTTAATAACACGGTATATAACGCAGTCATCAGCGAACAGGTTAACTGGTGAACATAGATTATCAGGTAAGTCGTTTATATAGATGAGAAAAAGCAAGGGTCCCAGCACAGAGCCTTGAGGCACGCCCCATTCAACAGCACGAGTGTTCGAGGAGGTGTTATTAACAGTGACTATTTGGGAACGATCAGTGAGAAAAAAAAGTGAATGAAGCCTTTGAAGAATGTTAGGATCAATGTTAATTTGACTGAGTTTCAAAAGGAGCACTTGATGAGACACCTTGTCAAACGCTTTTGAGAAGCCAAGGAATATGCAGTCGGCAATGGAACCCCGTCAAGTATGGAATTAAGGTCGTGTGTGAATGACAAAAGTTGTGTTTCACATGACAATGACTTGCGAAATCCATGCTGACGATCTGTAAAAAAGGCATTTGACTGTAGAAAAGATGCGAGGGGAGAGCAGATAACACGTTCCATAATTTTACATGAAATACACGCAAGGGAGATCGGTCGATAATTATATGGAGAATGCCTATCGCCAGACTTGTGCGAGGGAATCACCTTCCCTACCTTCCAGTCTTCCGGTATCCAACCGGTTTTAAGTGGTTGCTGAAATAGATTAGTGGCACTGTACACTTTAGTTCTAATTAAAATTTTGGATTGATGTCGTCAACGCCACATGATGATGAAACTTGTAGGTTTTGAATTAATTTTTCTATGCCAGCAGTATCAAAGACAATAGGGTCCATTGTTAACAAATCAGTGCCGGCATATGTAGGAGTTACAAAACACTTTTTTTTTTAATAAGCACAAACAAATACAGAGCGTAAAACATTTGCGCATTCGTCAAGTTGGATTAGCTGATCGCTTCCATCTTTAAGGGTGATAGGTGAATTGTCTGTTTTGTTGTCGACATTCCGAAATTGCTTAGTTTTAGTAATTAATTAAAAGAGATGGTAATGTAGTATTGAAAATAAATCCTTGGCACGCTTGAGGCCTTTTTTGTATTCAGCAGCCACGGCCTGATAAGCATTCCAACGCTCTTGAGTGCCGGTTAGCTTCACGGAGCGAAAAGTGCGTTTTTTTTTTCTTATTGCGTAGTGATTTTAGCGATTGACTGAACCATGGCAATTGCCGGTTAGATGTGATGACTGTGCGCGGTACTTGTTTTTCTATGAGTGATTGAACCTTTTCTTTGAATAAAATCCGGCTATTATTCACGGAGCTACCATAAATGTTGTGCATGTAATCGCCCAAAAATGCAGAGCGATCATGATTAATGGCACCGAAATCGACATTTTTATTTTGCCGGATATACTTTTTGTGGTTGCTACTGTGAGGCACTGTGCAGGCGAAAGTAAAATGAAGCAGCGAGTGATCGTTTAGCCCCGTTAAGTAGGATACGGAATGGAAAAGATCAGCCGCAGTTGTGAGTACTAGACCTGAGATAGATGTGGTAGGCGTAATTCTTGTTGCCTGCGTCACTATACAATAAAGTTCGATGTCTGTCTGTCTGCGTCACTATAGCTGGGACAAGTTGAAATCGTTACACATTCAAAAACGCGTCGCCCACACCCGTTGTTGTTGTTATGTGGAGTTTGACGCCCCAGAACCAGTTCTGAATATGAGAGACGCCGTAGTGGAGGGCTCCGGAAATTCCGACCACCCGGGGTTCTTTAACGTGCACTGGCGTCGCACAGCACACGGGCCTCAACGTTTCGCCTCCATCGAAATGCAGCCGCCGCAGCCGAGTACCATAGCCACTAGACCACCGTGGCGGGGCTATATATATATGGCAGTCGGGGTGCAGCAAGCGGCAAGAGTGAGCGCGCATTCGAGCGACTTCATGTGCATGTGAGCCACGGTTCATGGAAATGCTGATTCTAAATAAAGAACGAAAATCAGTCTTCGAAGCATCCTTCATGCAATACAGGAGTGAAAATTGTGTGACACATAATTAAGTGTGATTCCGAGATGCGCTGTTGGGTTGTTGAGGTCAGAGTCACTTACTGCGGACGATGAGTGACCACTCTGTGCGTCTTTGTGTGGTCGTTGTTTTGGCGCTAAGTTTACTGTACGTATTGATCACGTTATGACGTCACCACCAGGCGTCTCCGCTGCGTTTTTTGGCCTCCGTGGCGCCTGCTGGACGAACGCTCCGCCTCTCAGCTGTTCTTGCTCACCGCTCTTTCTTTTCCTTTCTTCTTTTTCAAGCACGAAACAAGCAAACGAAAAATTACGTGATCGACCACGCAGATGCACCAACGCCCTCCCTCTCACTAGGTGGCACCGCTCCGGTAGGAGAAAAACGAACAAAAAGAAAAAAAAAAGATGACAAAGCGAAGAGTAGTAGAGTATAAACGAAAAAAAAAACCTACATGTAGCGGAGGGACGAGGGGTGGAGAGGTAAGCCGTCACGTGACTGGCCTGGGAGCAAACCGCCTTTCTCACCTCGGTTGGTCCTCCGCCTTTCCCCCATTCGACAGTGGCCGCCATCCGTCTTCTTAAATGTATCCCCCTTTTTTCGTCTTCTTTTTTATTTTACAATGCTCTTCTTTTTTTTTTCTCCCCTTTTCGATCGCCGTTCTTTATCTAGCCACTGGAGGAGGGGCCAGCTGTTTTTACGCGTGCTTTCTTTCTTTTCAGAGCTTTCTTCCGAGCTCGCGTCGTTTTGCTTCTTGAAAAAGCCGCTGAATTGAATGGGCGGAGCCCTTGTGCCCACATTGTATTTCCCCGCTTATTTGCGCGCCGCTGAAACCAAAAAAAAAGGAGGAAAAAAGAAAAACAAGGAAGGGGGGGGGGGGGGTGATTCGCCTTTGTGTGCGCCTTATTCGATTGGATTTTGGCGCGTGCGACGTTTAATCTCTGCGCCTGCCTCCGTGTTTCCGTCCGTGCTCCCAGTTCGCCATGTTTGTACCCCTTCCATTGTTTCCGGCTCGTAATGCGGAGGCTATCAACCAAACCGCCAATGACGAGAGTCGGCAGCTCGAGACGTTGCGCGCTTCTTCTTCCAAACGCGCCATTATCACAACCAATATCATCATTGTCATTGTCCGTCGTGCCTCCGATCGCCACCAGCCGTACTGGTACGGCCGAGGCACGGGCGGGCGGCACAACAGAGAGCGCCGCCATACCTTTGCCGAGATGGCGTCTGGTGTGCGTCCAAAAAGAGGGTGGCGCGTGAGCTCGCCCTGACGTAAAATATGTTGGAGACCACAAGATTGTTCAGAGGTGATGAGGAATCGCACTGTGCTATACGTGGGCAACGTAGGGAGCTTCCTAATATGAGGTCTCGGTTTGGACGACGTTTATTCTCCTCATTAGCTCGGCAGATCACCCGATGATGCCAACGCAATGGGCACAAACCCGATGATGATGATCACACACCAGCGATCAAGAAGACACGCAGAACGCATGGTGATGATGGCAAAATGCAGATGATGAAGACGTGCTTAATGAACGCCCACACTAAGAATTCCATCGAGCTAGTGCGACCGAAGGAGGAAATGGTCCCTCTGTCATTGGAATCGGTGCAAGCGAAACCGAAACTGGCTATCAGCGGATTGTTTTGTGAACCCGTGGCAGCGAGACGCATCATTTGCTTGTCAGCTGCCGTCTCTGCGTTCCCAGAGCAGAGCGAGTCGAAACACAACTGGCCACTCAAGAGAAATTTTGTAGCGGACGTGGTTGTGCCCAAGCAATGCGCATCGCTAATGACCGCTGCGATTGAAGCGTTGAGACAACCGAAGCGCTAACCTGCGGGCACGCACTAGCTAGACGTCCAGGCGGGGTCATACATATGTCTTGAAAATAAACGCTCGTCAAGGAAACAAGGGAAAAGGAAGAAGAGTTTATTGCGTTTCGAGAGCAGTACGGGTCTCTTGTTCACACAAATGCTAAATAGGGTGGGCCGTGCCTTTATGTAGAGGGCGCAGCTATCTGGTGTGTATGCATCGGGTAGATTTCCACGTGTCCGATCAAGTATATATGGCGTCGACTCGATAGTCACCATCGCAACTTTTCTGTAGCGATGACTGTCGGCGAATTCCGATCAATGCTGTGACCTGTGTTAAGGTGGTAGCGCAATAGCGGCGGTATGTCACTTAGCTACGCGATTTTTGTGCTGCTTGATATACCGGCTAAAGTTGCCCATTTCCCCGATGCGCCGCAATCTTGACGTGGTACTTTGCATGTACTGCCCCAGTGTAGCGTTCCAAAGGCTTCATTAACACGGACCAGATGGCTTCTTGACGGCACGTGTGCAACATCCACGTCATGAAGATTCTTCCGATAGGAGGTTTGTTTCCACGAGGTTCTGTGGACGGAGGTAGCTCTCGAGTTCCCGCCTAAGCGCGCGCTTGAAAAGAGACGTCGACACAGGGCGTTTATGGCCTGTGGGATGCATCGTGGCAAAGCTGCATGAGGTACCTGCCCGAATGTGTGGGTACGCGCCTGTGTGGAGCCAGCAGACCGCTGAACAAGGACGTCGGGGAAGTCTTCTTCGATCGTGAATTCAATGGACATAGAGTTCAGGCGCGCCAGAACTGCGTGGTTCCATTTCGGAATTGTGGATCACGCAGAAACAGTCTTCCACGTACCGAGCCTTTGGAGGCCAGCTTTGCACATGTCACAGACACGGAGGCACCCATGGCCGTACTAAAAACTTGTTTGTGGTAGTTCCCATTAAAAACGAAACAGTTATTTCTGAGAACAAGTGCAGAAGGTGACAGTGGTCTTGAAGCTACAGCTGCGTTCTTGAAGGTGGAGACGAGCCTTTCTCCTTTTTTTTTTCGTTACTTCTTTGGAGATTGCTTATTTTCAAGAAATTAGCGAGGCAATCTTTGCTCCATCGTTCCTCGGTGCCATTGCTGCGAACCAAGTGGAAGGGAGGCGATGTTAAGAGCTTGCCAAACACCTTTAACCGGACGTCAGTTGGATGCAAATTGTAAAGCGGACTGTACTGAAGCTGTAACGCCCGTTTGCTCCCTGTGTGTTCATTGTGAGGCGTGTTCGAAAGGGAGGACTAAGCTTGTCGCATTTATATGTGAGACAATTGGCCAATGGCGTTATGTTTTTTCCGCAATGTCACCGACTCGTTCTCACGAACTTTGTACCAAGTTAGGCTGCATAGATTCATGCCATACTTAGTTGTGTGGCCCTAGTCCATTCCAGGCAATCTATGTAGGTGCATGAAAGACGTTTACATGTCGCATCGTGTATTACAAGCACATTTCCCCTCTGAATACGTTTCCGTTTTATCCAGCAAAATGTTATACACAGATTTCTGTGATGTGTTTCTTCCTATTCCATTGTACAGAACCCACTACGATGGCGGCCCAGGAAAGGACGTTTCAAAGAGAGTTGAAAATATGGCTTTTCCAGGAGGCGTAAAAAGTTTCTTTGTCGATTTACTCAACCCACAGTGTGTTAAGGCTCATATGAAAGAAAAAAGAGCGTTCGTACTCTGGCGCAACTACTGCTTTATTTACAGGAACACCGAAACAAGTGAGCCTGTTCTTCTTGACTGCCGGGGATGGTATTTATTTATTTATTTATTTATTTATTTATTTATTTATTTATTTATTTATTTATTTATTGAAGTACCCTCAATGCCATTATGGCGTTACAGAGTGGGTTTACAAATTCATGGGGACAGTCTTGAATGATGCATGATCGGCGTTTCTAGAGATGGAGGCGGGAAGGTGATTCCATTCGGAGGACGTGTTCGGTAAGTGAGAATGTTGGTCTGGCAGAACGGGACCTGAACTTCGCGGCTATGGTCAATGCGAGTTGAATGGTAACATGGCGGGGAGAGGAAGGAGCGTTTCAAGTGAGGTTTTGTTTATGAAAAAGACACCAGCGGGCCTGCTTCCTTGTGTTGGAAAAAGTGGGGAGGTCAAGAAAATGTTTTATAGAAGTAATACGAAGCAGTGCGACAGTAATTAGCGACAATGAACCGAGCTGAGCGATTGTGGACGGTTTCTGAGGCACGAGTATAGCTACCAGTGCGAGGGTCCCAGTTTGAAGCAGCGTACTCGCGTTTAGGTCTAAGTAATGCTTTATAAAGAAGTTTTGCTGGAGCGAAAGAAAAGTTACGACGAAAAAAGCCTAGAGTGCGGTTCGCATTATTAATGACGTAGTTAATCTGCATTTTCCATGATTAATTGTTGTGTGCCTGGACGCCTAGGTATTTATAAGATTTGACGGAGGACAGTAGAAAATTAGTAATGCTATAAAGAGGGGACATGCATTCGGTCGATCTTTGGGAGAACCTCATCATCTTGCATTGGTTAACGTGTAATTTCGTGGACCAAAGTGAGCACCAGGAAGTAATGCTGTCGAGATCACATTGAAGTTGTGAACACTCAGGGGGGCTAACCGGTGGAGGACGCAATCGTCAGCACGTAGCCTGATTGTCGATGAAACGCAGGTGCGAAGGTCATTAATGGGAACAATGAGGGTCCGATTGCAGAGCCTTGCGGTACACCTGATATGACAGAGCAGTTCTGACCGTGAGCAGTGAAGTTACGTGCTGGAAAAAAGGAGCACCTGATCCATTCTATGCTCGGGTGACGAAAAAAGAAAGAAGCGGCGTCTGCCCTCCAGCCAATGGGTGCCGCTCTGTCAACGTGACGGTCGCGGCAGACCGCCCCTGAGGAATAGTTATTTTTGTGAATTCTCTGGCAGACCGATTCAAGTGTACGAAGCGGACAGGTTGCCGAGGTTAGAAAGCCTAATGATTATATCTGAGTTTTGAATGCTTTTCTTGTCAGCCAACGTTCGGCTGGTATGTATGTAGCTTGCATGTATGCTTTGAATAAAGACAGTAAAATCAAATAAAAGTCGGTCGTGTGAGCGGCAGAGCTTCAAGCTACTATCGTCGTATCCCCTGTGGTTGCGGGTTCGAATCCTATCGGAATCGGATGGCACTTCTTGTCAACTGTGTCGACTTTTTCGGACATGCACTTCCGTGACTGAAATACGTCAGCGATTTCTTGGTCTGTCCCGGCACAAAACACTTTCGTGTTGAAATACTCATGTCCGTGACGTCGTGCTGCCATCTCTCAGCTAGAAATTCGAAAAAGAAAATTAAACTTTTATTTTTTCTTTGGACATTGACGGAGAAATTAGCGACAGTATAGACTTCTCAGAGAAGACTCTATATGAGAGTAAACTGATTTTCTTTTTCCTTTTAGTGTACTCTTCAGCCAAATGCGCAAATGTTATTTTCATTTTTCATTTATAGTCGAGGCAGAGTTACGTGCCTCAGGCCGATTCCGAAAAGAACCTGTACCTGACGCATCCTAACAGACGTTCGCGTGAACTGCGCTGACAGAGCTTGAGTAGACCGCTTTTAGGGCCAGACATCCACATGCGTTGCGGTGCGTAAATGCACTAAACTCGCGTCCTTCAAGTACTATTAGCAAGATTATGCAGGCAGGCTGCTATTCAGAAGACCCGTTTAATAAGTAATAACAGTAATAGACCTTTGACGAGCACGCGCGCCCCACCGCAAGCACTGATATGTGTGTACACTGCGGCAGCAGCCGAGCGGCAGGGGGTCGCACTTTAGCATTGCTGCTGTATTTTAGCGCGCAAGTAAATTTGGCAAAGTGGAACACATTATTGCGTAATTCAGTGATGGACGTTTTGTTCGCTTACCCGTGGTGGATGTACGATTTACATCCGTCTAGCGTATACGCGAGTCACGCTTGGGACAGACGTTCTGAGAACACATGGTAGCGCAAAAAAACCGAAAGAAAGACTTAGGAAGAAGGGGAGAAGAAACAACAGGTCGAGCGCTAAACTTCAACTGAATTTATTCAAACAGACGAGCCAAGAATTACAACGTATGCGCATGCGTGCGTGGGTGTCGGACAGACGTTCTTCGCGTGGCCAAAGGAGCTCGGATATTTATGTTAAAGCCTGCATTGTGTAAAATCGGATGCATTGGTTAGACAGTGTGCGCATCATTCGCAAGAACGATAAAGCTTTTGTTGGCACTGACTGCGCGTGTAGCATTTCATAAACGAAGGAAGCGCTTTCGCATGTTGTCTCACGGCTGGCCATGTCTTGACGCACTAACTCTCGTGCTGATTACACCCGAGCGTCGATAGAGGCCAACTGGAGCGAGTGTTGTGCAACGCGTTCTCTCCAGTATGCATTTATCTGCGTCTACGAATTAAGTGCTGTGTGTGACATACGGGGTTTCGCGACGCACGCCAACTGTTAGTTGTTAGTAAGTCAATAACTAGCGATTATTTGTGTCATGTGGTGCGCTTAATAACGTTTAGACGGGACAAGGGAAAGGAGTGGACAAGGCTGCTGTGAGTCTCGTTAAGAGAAGCCAGTAAAGCGCGGTTGTGTTATGGACAAGTATATATTAGCATGTCTTCTCTTACGACATAAGTGCTGCCTCGGGAGAGCCATGAACACCTATATCCGCAATACAGTGTTTCCGCTGGATTTTAATTGTTGGTATGACAATGCGCCATGCTATGGAGGGAACTTTCAAACAATGCAGGCGATATATTTGGGGCGGAGCAGCGTACGATGTCACATCTACACTGACTGCATTAATCATTTGAACATTCACGCATAGCGAAGCTTACTAGCGATTTGTAGACTCTCTTGTGTCCTTGCGGCTCCCGCCGAGAAGCGGGCGACCGGTCCGGCTCGCTCCAGTCGGCATACATACTTCCCCGTATAGCGGGTCACTTGAGAAAGGTCTGTTGCTGAGGTTTTACGTGCCGGAACCGCGCTGTGATTACGGAGCACGCCGTATAGTGGATGGGGGGTTTAGTTTTTGCACTTGAGAATCTCCAAGCCTGCTATGAATCTTTGCATTTCCTCGCTCCCATCGGAGTGCGCCCCACGAGACCGGAGCGCGGCCCCATCAGCTCGAGCTGAGCATGCCAAACGGGATCCCGTGGTAGACGTGCACGCTGCATACCAGGCCAGCAGTACTTTCGTTTTTCCCAGCTAGAAGCGCGAGAATTTTTGCCGATATGAGTAACGGATATACTTCTCAAAGCAGCGGTGGGTGCTCGATTATCTCGCCAATGCTGTGGACGTGCCCATGGAGCCACCTGTCGACATAAACGCAGGACGGAAAGACCCGATGGCTGTCCGGCCGGCACGACGTAGCCTTCTAAGATTTGTGCTCACCTTACTACAATTCAAAGATTACACGCTTTTCCTCCAACTGCATACTTCCCAAGGTACGCATTAACAATGCTTTCCGAAGAATAGCATTTCTTTTAATCAGACTTTTGGATTATTTGCCCTACAACATTAAATCTGTGTTTTCTGTGTCATCGTTTAAACATGAGCTTCGCGTTTTCACGCTTGAACTATGTAGCACAATTTGCTGAATATCTTCTGGATGCTGCTCCAGTATTGTCGCTTCCAATACTGTTTGCTTCCTTCCGTGACTCGGCTTATGCCTTATCCCTGCCGTTTTATACTTTTCAATGTATTGTTGGTTTGGCTTAATATGCGAACCGTCTTCCAAAATTTTCACTTTGTACTTTTATATCTCGCTGGCTTTTCTTCTGTTTACTAACGTTTTTTTTTTTTTCCTAACATTGCGAAGGTCCGCCTACAATGTTTATACTATAGGGCCTTCTTGTGTACTAAATATTTACACTTTTTTATCTGCACTAAGCATTCAATACATTTCAATAAACGCCAAAACCGTTGGTAGCGGACCACCGCACTGGACCGACGGCAACGCGTTTTTTTCTTTGTTTTTTTTTTTTACTCGAGTGCAACGAGCAATGTGTTCCGTTCCGGTAACGCCCACAGCACTGTTCGCAAGACACCGACTCCCACAATGCGAGGAATGTGCAGGATTTTTTATCGTCGACCACACTCATTGTGGATGCCACCACCCTTTAAATCAACAAGATACAGAGCCAAAGGACAAACAAGCAAGGTGGAAGACGTGGCATGCGCTCTCTCATTTCGCTCGCATCACGACGTGTGGCGGTGCTGCATCAGCGCGGTTCGATTGACGTGCTTTCGGGAGTAGCGTCTGCCCCGTTTCGCGTTTAATATTCGCAAATGATAGGGCAGGTCCACGACCTGTTATATTAATTGGTGTTTAGCTTTAAACTTATCTGGTCAGCACAAATGAAATTCTGAGTTTTCCAAAAGTGACTGCGCTATTACTCGTCGCCGTACAAGCACACCACACGCAGCTCGTGGACATATGCCAACGCACTAGCCGAACTTCACCTCAACACAGCATTGACTGGAATCATCCGACTGTCATCGCTACCGGAAAACCATTTGCCATGCCGCCTTCTTTCGGAATCGTTCTTAATCGAGCAGACATGTCGGGGTGGTCTAGTGGTTATGCATGGTTCTCGGCTGCCACCCGAAATGCGCAGGTTCGATCCCTGACGTGGCGGTTGCATTTTTTGGATGGGGGCGAAAATCCATGAGGCCCGTGTACTGTGAGTTGTCAGTGCACTCTAAAGAAGCCCAGGTGGTCAAAATTACCGAAACCCTCCACTGCGGCGTTTCTATCGCCTTCACTCCCCCCCCCCTACTCCTACGGGCGCTCCCGACAGGGTCGTTTCCTTACAAAACGAACCACAATCAGTCGTCGTTGCATACATAAAGGCGCTGCGTTTCGCCATTACCTGAACAGGAGATCCGAGTTGGTCTGGAAACGCCATAGAGTTTTCCTTTTGTCGTTGCTACATTGGTGAGTGTTTTATTTTTTCGCAAGAAATTCGTGCCACGTTGAGTTGGTTGTTCTCCTTCTCATCATTGAGCTTTCGACTCCGATGAGGTCGTGTGTTCTTGCGCCTTTGTGCCATGCGTTTCGTTTCCGTGGCTCAATAGCTGTTTTATGTAGCTTGCTGGTTGCCGCACCTTTGCAAGGCTCGCAGCGCACATAGATGTTTGGAACAAACGCTTGTGTTTTTCCGGAACCTTTGTTTCTCGCCCTGACAACTGCCTATACATCGTGTGCCGAGGAATGCACATACGCATCCCATTAAAACGGGCACGGGTTCCATGGCGGAGACCAAACGACTTTTCTTCGTTTTTCTGTCGGTGTATGCTTCATGTTTCTTGGCCTGCATTCCACAGTGGTAACCCGTGTTGCGCAAAGTAACCTAAACCAAACCCAACAACCGGGCTCACTGACGCCGGGGAGCTCCCGCTGGTAAGCAAATCCAGCCTCTCCTCGCATGATTGTCGTCCATCATGCGCATGCACTGCAGGCGCGACCACGGCGGAGGCGTGTGTCTGTAGCCGAGCCATCGACGGTTGGAGGCATGCTCGAACGGGTGGGATGAACGACGCAGTGTTGAAATTATTGTTTACCTTGTTTTAGACGTCAATTGTAGACGCTAGCCAGATGATTTTTAACGTCCTCAATCGTGACGTAAACGGCTAACGTGTCCCCTTGTGAAAAAACATTGCGGACTAAGCGGGGTTTGCCCTCCCATAATGCGAAGAGTTTGTAAGGTTGCAAGAGCAGCTGTAATAAACTTGAGTTGCAGTCAAGGCGATGACCTTGTCGCACAGGCGCTTTCGATAGCGATCCAAAGTTCTGCACAGTCCAAAAGTACAGCGATCACCTTGGTTAGACTCTCAAGTGCAGCCAACTTCGAAGCAAATAACAGATGCATGGTAAAGGTGCACTTTTGTACGAAGCGATCTAGGCTAACCAGCGATCAAAAGTGGCTGCGTGTCAACAGATGCGGCGATATTGGTCGGCTGGACTTGCCGCAGTTTCAGTCGTCGTAGTACATCCACTTGGTTCGCGCAACACAATTTGTAGACCAGGCTGCCGTCATACCGGTGAATTAGCCAGAGGTCAATTGAGCCAGTATCGAGGAGAATACCTGTGCAAGCTGCGGTTTTTACGTATAGTCTGGGAACCTATAAAACACCAGCGAGTCACCGCAAGCGCACACAATTTCTCACTCGGCGCTCAAGCACCCAGGCAAAACTGGTCAAAAATTTCGGGCGGATCGTTGCTTAAACGCGACACGGTACTTACGCACGCACACAAATTAACGAGCACATTGAGGCGCGTGTGAGGAGCCTTCGCAGGGCTACTTGGCGAAACATAAATAGAGGGCTGTTCGCTTTTGGCTTTCATATTTCTTTTTTCAGATTCTAACGGTGCTATTTTTCTATGTCACGTAACATAGAAATCGGGTTTTACTGCTATGGCAATTATATCGACAGTCTCTATGGGGTTTTGCTGTCGCCGTCATGTCCCGTATGAAGTCCAAATTGACAACAACTCTCCGCGCATACCACGGGTGAAAGCACGCGAGCGGGCGAACGAACGCGGCTGAAGCAGAGATCAAACGAGCCCGGCCCAGCTCCGACGGCCCATCTCCGTCGCTATAATAATAATAATAATAATAATAATAATAATAATAATAATAATAATAATAATAATAATAATAATAGCTTATTAATATCTTGAGAGAACGTCACTACAATACAAAATTGGCCTGCCAAAGCGTCAGTGCGCTTGGAGGGCACAGTCGACTCAGGAATTACTTTAGCTTACGCCACCACTAAAAAAGAGAATGCAGGAGGAAAACATTTCTTTTTTGTCTTCAAAGGTACATGCAAAATATACACCCCTGCATATAGCAGTGCGCGAAGGAAGAAATTGATACCAGTGCATGCGACGTCACCTAGCCTTATATAAGTTAAAGGTTCATGCACGCAATTGTGCATAACGGTCATACGATAATACGACACATCAGGTGAGGTAAAATAACGGAAAAGCAAAAAAGAGGAACACTTGATAAATGCATTGTACTAAAGTTGTCGGTACACCGACAACTTTAGTACAATAACGTCACACCGCTCGGGAGGCCTGCGTCGAAGCGGCGAGGAAGCGCGCCGCGCGTCTTTAACGGGCATCAAAAGACGCAATAGTGGCTTTACAGTTCCGTAACATACAAGTATGAGAATCCCTCGGGATTGGAAGTGTGCCGCCTTGGCGTTGAGAGGCTACAGTGTCGCATCGTGACTCGTCACAGCCGATCACATGTTCTGTCCAGGCAGACTTCATAGTCATTACCTGTACACACATCCGCCTTCCTAGCCGCACTCTCCCCCCTTCCTGTGCCCTTAAAAGGAATGTGCTCTGCAACACCATTTTACTCTTATGAAGGCCGGTCCACCGGCCGCAGCGTCAGTAAAGTTACGTTGCATTGTTTTGTTAATCGTGTGAATCTCTTTACTTGATATATATATATATATATAGACGTAATGCCGGTGACACACGGTAGAAAAACGACTTTATTTCTAACGTTTCGGCCAGGGGCTGGCCTTCGTCAGAGTGTGTATATATATATATATATATATATACATAATAGAGAGAGAGAGAGATTGTTGAAGAAAGCTAGCAGAACACACATTTCTTTCCTCGCCACTAGTACGGAGATCTCTTTCTTGCGCACGCTGCTACATTGTTGATAATTTGATAATGAAGTATAACGATGGATGTATATATGGGCATGCATAGTCGTTAGGAAGTTGTGATAGCAGGCACAGCCTGGGAACGTACCTAATTCATGCAAGCTAAAATGCAGGATAAGAAACATTTATTTTGTGAAACTCCCAGTATGGATGCTGGCGTTGTCCTGAAAAGTCCGAAAGGCTCTGTCGAACTTCGCACGCTAGTACACTGGACGGCGTTTATAGTATATACATCTTGTTTATAATTTCTTCATACCATAGCTACTTGTTCGCTACATGGTATAGGCTTCGCGGGGGTGTATATCTACCACTTGTTTTTCTTTTTTTTTTCTCATTCGCCGGCGGCGCTCGCAACTTCTAAGTTTATCTGCGTGTATATGTCTCGGTGTTCGCTAAATATATAACTTTTCAGGACCATTGAAAGCCTACGGAAACTGCTCTCTCCTGAACGTTTCTCTGGTTGGTCGTTTCTTGCCGGGAACGTCATAAATCGTTGATCTCTGGACGTCTGCTTCATGCACCACTTGCTCGCTGCCGCAAGAAATACGCAGCTGTCAGCTTAACGATAATGTCTCAATGTTTCACACTGAATTTGACGCATTCCATGTGCCTGTGCTGTTCAGCAGTCTTGTGACTATTGCAGCCGCGATCTACACGCGTCGTGCACGTGAGATTGCTGCGTGCTGATGGCAGTTCGAGGATGATCTGCTATTCGCATACAGAGTTAGAGCCGAGGCAACACAAATATTAAAAAAAAAAACTATAACAGCATATACACATTTGACGTGCGCGTTCTTTCGCGAGCTACGGGCCGCAGCAGCGGCCTATATATCTGAGGCATTCAGCGATCAGCTGTTTCCGCAATCAGCGCTTGCGCTATGCGCGCTTTGCTGCGGCATACAGTTGTTCTCTGCACAGCACTCGGCGACGTACCATGTTTAAACTACGGCAGGTATACTTGTCTTATATACTAATGCACCTTGAAATTTCAGCGCCATGTTCTAGAAGCTGTCACATCGAATGTGAAAGGCGCTCATCGGGGTGAGGCACAACTTCCACCAGCTCTGCAATGGCAGGTTTCCTTTTAGAAATAAACGGTTTTGATACTTTCCTGCTGCGAACGTAGACGTGCGGCACACACAGATACTCTGGCACGACTGTAAAAACTGTCTATGACTGTAGTCCTCAAGTAAACAACCCAACAAAGAACATCAACTGCTTCTATAACATTTCTCTTGTTACAGGCGCAGGAAGGTAGGCTTGTTGGTAATGGGCGGTTAAGCCATCACGCAGACACACGAGACGGGGAGATAGACACTGGTTCCTTGAACACGTGAACCGTCCTCTTCATGCTTGAATTTATTTCATAAGAGGTGCTTTCAATTTTCAGATCATTACATGACCAACCAGTCCTTTTTTGATCACCGCTGTTAACCCTTTTCTCCCCGGTTTCATGTTTCATATTTCATTCGTACAATTCGTTACAACAAACTTTTAAATCTGTTTGGTGCAACATCCGCGGCAACGTTGAGCGGTATACGTATTGTTTATTTTCAACCACGAGTTCTGCCCTTCAGTTCGCATGCATGGCAGTTGGTCCTACAGCTGACACAACAAAAATTTGTTGTTATATTTTATTAATATCAAAACAGCAACAATTGTCACATCAACGTAACGACAAGTAAAATTTCATAAGCATGCCAGAACCGTTATCGCACGTTGAACACATGAAGCAATAACATACACAGCACAGCCTCAGTGTTGTTTATTCACATATTCAGTACACGCTCAGCACTGTGATATCAACCGTGACCAGATGAGTCATTCTCTCTCATCATCGTTGAAAACACAGTTTATAGCTAGTTCGTAACTACTCTGTCAAGTCCCCTGCCAAGTCCCCTTCGAATTAGGCCGACATCTGTTAAGTGAGAATTTGGCTACCCATACTGGCTCCTTGGTTGGCACACCGAAGCCAAGCATATATTACCTCATGAGCCTAAATGAAACCTGTGAACATACTGTATGGAAGCACTCAGGGCTTAAAGCCTGGTGAAATGGAATAAATTTCCTGCTGCAACGGCATGCTGTTTAAGAAAGTTTGCAGGCAGTACTGTGCACAACACGCTGAGCCATTCCCAAATATCGCTCTATAGTACCCAGGAATATGTTAAATCTTTGGTATGGTGTACTATAAGGCCCACGAGAGTCCCACAATGGAAAGCCTTGCGGACAAACAAGTGGGTCAGTAATTCTTTCTGCTCTACCGGGGCTCCCTGAAAAGGCACAAAGAGCTTCATCACGTATATCCTGCAAACAAAAGTGTATGTTTCATCCAGTGTTCCTACTTGACTTCTCTAGTTGCAGAATTTTGTTTACAAGGCAGGCATATTCTTGCTAAGTGTTAGGACCGAGCCCCTCTTGTCAGCAGCTGCACGACGTACGCAGCGGCTGGCCTATTGGCCTCGAGATCGACATGTAGATGGCAGCGCTGTCACCGTGCGTGTGTGTGTGTGGATAGGCGTTCGCCTGTGCGCATTGAAGTTTGCACAGCGGCGCTCTGTTGTGAGCGCCGTTTGAGGCAGTTGTTCGCTAAATAAAGCATTAATTGCAGTCAAATGGTAATGCATGCGTCCTTAAATCTCACTTCAGGGCAGTAATTACACAAAACGTTTTTATTGCACTTGAAGGTTGCGTGATATGCCATTCAACGGGGCACTGAAATCACCCAGCCTCACATTTTGACTTCCTCGGCGGTTCTCTCCGTCTTCTTTCACCATACCGAAGTTCTCTACTGTCCACAATGTTCACATTGCTGTTACGCGACTGAAAGAGTTCTCGCTCATTTTTCACTATTAGCGAGGACAACAAAAAGGGGCTGCTACTGCGCATTGTGTTGTAGTAGTAGCTTGGGTACTCCGCTCTGTCCACGCATACTTGCGTTTAGATTCCTTGCATATAATGTTCCATGAAACGTTTGCAAGGCATTTGACTGGCTCACTTAGTCAAGTTACGTGACTGTGTACGCCGCTTGAGTACTCTCACGATATTTGACACACGCCTATTTTAAGTACACATTTTAATCGCTCTCTTCGCATGATTACTTGCGTGACATTGACAAGGAAATGTTCGTTTTTTATGCACATAAAAAAAAGTTGTGTTCTTCAAAAGAAAAACGCCTGCTATTTTCCGTAATGCTCACAATCGCATATCGCGAGCCGATATCGCTGCAGTACTGCATTTACACGTTCATGTTTTCCGCTTGACTCATTTAGAAGGACGCTAAGTGCACTTAGCCGTATACTTGAAATGCACAAAACAGCAGCCAAACTGAAATAGCTGTGCGGAACCGGAGGTATGACGATGACATACCATGCTCAAGACACATCCACTCAGTGAATATAAGAAACAGGAAAGACTGCAGCGCAGGTGCGAAATAGAGCTGTAACTAATACTTTTATGCTTGAATAAAATACGTAAAAGCATTTAGCACTGCACCGGCACAGGGAACAAACACATTGGAGGACATGTGTGATGTATGCGCACGCATGTAAAAGCGTAATGGCTAGCAGATGGCGCAAAGAGCTATCTACACTTGGGAGCTTCGTCCACTCGCCGCTAGGCGTCGACTGTGTTCGATCTCGAGGCCAATAATGGCCAAAGGCTGTGCATGTCCACATGTTCACGTGATTAAAAATGTCCCCGCCCATGCGTCGCTCCTGCAAACATTCTACCGTATCGAACATTCGGTTAAAGATGAAAGGCTATTGCGACTGTGACAGGAAAACGCGATACATATGCTTCATTAGGCATACGTAACGTTGTGCAAGAAGTAGTGTATATCGGAAAAACAGAAGGGCCTTTTAGATTGCGCCTTTTCTAATCATCGTGCACCTCATGGACACGTACACCTGAGCAACCCTTGGATAAGCTAAACGTCACGCATTACTTTTTGTTCAAATCGCGATAGTTGAGCCCATGAATCCTTTCACATCTGCTACTTAGACACCGTCTTTTTTGGACTGCGCGAAAACAGAGGAAGATCGAGCTGCCTATCTTTGTTGACCGTGAAGCTTTTATTTTTGTCGTTTACCTTGTGCGCACTTCGCAATACATCATTCATATTACTGGTTCACGAAACGTCTCCTTGATGACGGTCTCTGTTATCAAGTTGCGACTGCTGGTATTTTGTCCGTTGGTTTGATGTTTTTGCTTCGTATACCTTCAAACCATCTGTTAGGAAGATTATGTACCAGGTGTTGTTCCAAACGCTTGATTGCCAGTTTGTATGCCAGTTGCTTCTTGTTCATGTTGTCTTTTACGAAATTTTATCTGTATCTGACCGTTGCGCGCATGCATGTTAACGGGCAGTCGTGCCAGGCACTGTATTCTGATGAAGACCCGACCCTGGCCGAAATGCCAGAGCCACCACTTCGTGCTGCCCTGGCCGAGTTGATTCCGCTTTATGGCTGCCGATTTCTCAATTTCATTGCTCTAGCTAACCTTCTGCCGGCCTCTGCTGTGTTTTTAAATCTCTGTCGATGCTCCTGGGGCAACGGCTGTTGGTTCTTTGCACTACATATGTCCTGCCCAGGTTCTTTCGGTCAATCTACACATCAGTTGCTCCTCTCCGCTTCCGTCCAGCTTGCTGTCTCTTCAAGGGGCAGATAAGTACTCAAAACTGGAACCGAGATTACCTCATTGATGGAAAGATTAATTGTTGTTTTGGCTTAAACGATCCCTTCTATTCTGAGCAGGGCAAGAATACACACGCGCATTCTTTATTTTTTTCATTTCATGACGCAATGTCGCGAAAGTGACCTTTGGTAACCCTAGCGGCAAGCACGCCAAGCTCCGCAAGTCTGGCCACGTAGCCCTCTATACAAGTGGTCTTTTACTACCGTTGAACTGCAGGACACTTTGCTATTAGAAGGTTTTCTCTCTTCTTTTTTTTTCCAAACCTATGACGTGCGTGCCGTGCATTTCTCAAAGATTGCTTTCGGATCTGGCTGGCCTGTCTTGGCTCGGCTATCGGCAGAATAACATCGCCGGCAGCCAGTCAGCCAGGACGTAGTCTCGTGCTAAGAGGAAAAACGCTGTAATAATACGAGAACCGTCTCGACAACAACGCAATATTACTGTGCAAACTTCTTGATTTCCGAAGCTAATTAAAAAAGCTCAAAATGTGCTCTGTTTATCACAGCTGCACTCACTGAGCACTGCGAAAACAGATCGACGGTTGCTTGCGAGGCCGGCTGTGCGAGGGTGCGGACCCTTATACCTGATAATAGGGCTTCTCAGATAAAAAAAATGGTAGAAATTGCATCCACGAGCTTTTGGAAGCGACCGCTGTAAGTTTAAACAGTACCGACGGTGAGGTTATTGTTACTTCGTTTAAAAAAAAAAAGTCCTTTAATCTCGCTTTTCAGTCCCTTTAAAGTTACGCCTGTCACTTTTTCGTTCCATAGCACGCTGTGCGGTTGTCAGTTTCAGCTCGAGTTATATCGGCACCGTACCGGGAGAATGCAGTGGTTGTACACTTTTCGTTTTAAATTTTCCTGTCATGATTCGGCAATACCTGCCGTATGCGCACCAGCCCAGTCATATTCTTCGTATAATTTCCTTTTCGTGAGTAGGTTGTGAAGTTCCCGAATCCCCATGCAGATGCGTATACTCTTGTACACGTTCGAGAATATGGCTGTCAATTTTGAATTATTGTGCTTTAGCCAAGCTAGCTTTATTGTCTTTTTTTATTTTGACTGTTCATTTTTGGTCTTACTTCAGGACTTGCTCTATTTAGGTCTTTAATAATTTGTTCTAGTTGATCGCCATCCGTGCTGAAAGGCACGATATCTTCTGCGAACCTCCAAATTGCTGAGATGTTCCCCTTCTGTTTTAATTACCACTCTAGCTGTCTAAACACTTCTTAGCATGTAGCGAATAATATTTGAGGAACATTTGGGAACATTGCATCACCTTGCCCTTTTCTTGATAGAAATTTTGGCCGCTTTTACCATGGAGTAGCTATGAAATCTTTGTTAGTTTGCACGTATGTCTCTGGTATGCCTAGCGACTTGTAAATGTGCTTGCATTTCTATTGAGTCAAATGCTTTTTTCGTAGTCCAGAAAAGCCATATCAAGGGGCTGCTTATGCTCAGTAAAATTTCTCAGTTATTTGATTCATTCCGTGGTTGTGATGCGCTGTGGAATAGCCCGTTATGTACTGGACTGTGCTCGGGCTGGGAGCTCTTTGGTCAGACAGCGCTGCTCGGTGGATGCACGGTTCGGATTGTTCAAGACACGGAGGACAGAACAGACGCGGCTGCGCACGACACCAGAGAAAAATCTTCGCCGCTTAGGAAACCTCCCTTTGTCTTGCTCAGGCCTGTTCAAAAAAGACACAAAAGAGGGCGCTTAAGCGTGCGCCAAAGGAAACGGAGAGAAAGAAAAAAAAAATCAGTTTTTAAACCGCCCACGGGGCCAACAAATAAGACCTTATGTGAACCCACTGAGCATGCGCGCACCCTGCAGGATGGGTTCTTCTTGCAGGCATTGAAAGATGTCCTCCCCTCTGGTTTTCTTTTCCTCTTCATTTCTTTGTCTTTGTTGCGTTGTTCCAGACGTCTTCTTTTCTCAAACTCTTGCGAGCGCGGCTCTTTGCTTTTACTCTATTGATTCGCCCATCTGCTGCTGTCCAGGCAGTGTTCGCCTCCCTCTCGGCGTGATCGCGTCGCACACTCGCGGCATTTCTCTTTTTCCTTCTTTTTCTTTGTTTTTTCCCTCGCTGTTCTTCCTTCGTTTCCTTCTTTTCTTTTGTTCTTTTTCGCTCGGCGCGCCCTCGCTGTCACCACTGCGGAGGAGGGACGCCGCGTCGCATAAAAAGCGGCAAACGGCGGCGGCAAAAAAGGAAGCATGGTGTTTAGCTGAAGGGCGAGGAGGGGCCCCGACCAATCCGCGACGTCCTCCTCCGCTCGTGACTGGGGAGGGGCCACCGAAGACCCCTTTAAATGACTGTCGGCCTTTTCTGTAGCATTTCTTGTTTTGTGCTTACGAGCTGCACTTCTACATCGAGTCGAGCCGGTTTTTTTTTTTTTTTTTTTGTTTCCCGCGCCATCTGCATGCACGGAAGAGAACTTGTGAATATTATAAAACGACGCGGATGCAGTTTCACGCGCTTATAACGTTTTGGGAAAGTAAAAAATAAAAAGAAATGAAGGGGGGGGGGGGGCGGTCGAGCGAGCAGGTTATATGAACGTATGCATATTTTTAGGAGATATTATTTAAAAATAAGGAACCTACAGCATGAGCACGAAATGGTCTTTGTCGATTCAGCTGGCATTGTTGGGTAATCTTATATACGTTATAAATGTCGCTCAGAAAAGAGATGGAGAGGAAGAAAGAGCGCTGTCTGGGTGTTTGTCCCTTACGTGTGTATTTTTAGCGCCATAAGTTGACGTTCTCAAAAACAAAAAAGAGAAGGAAAACATAAATCGAAGCTCTTCTCGCGAACGTACATCACCCTGTACAATATCGTTGCTCGAGTTGTTTTTGTGACCACAATTTGTTCCTTAGCGTTATTGCCCAATGGAAATCACCCTTGAGCTGGCCGATGATGCAGGCAACTTTGCGATAAACAACTTCGCAGACAGCAGCCGGAAGGCCCGCCCCCCCCCCCCCCCCAAAAAAAAGGGGGGGGGGGGAATTCGGTGCTTTACATGCCGCAACAGAACGATGCGCTTTTACGAGGCATATATATCGGGGCTTTTCTGACGTGCGCTACAAACGCGGAGTGCACGTGGATCTCGTGCCAGCGGCCAAGCGTCATAGCCAGTGTGCCAGCACAGCGGCGTTTAGGCGGCTGTGGTGACTGGACAGGCAATGTACTAGCAGAATTTGCAGGAAGGAGCAGACTCCGTGCAACGCATTCCTTCTTTCGAAGCCACAGAAATAGGAATTAGGTATGCTAAAGCCTAACGGATAAACAAAACAAACTATGTTTCATAACCGGTGGGAACGCGGGTATTGTACACAGCACAGAAGTGCAGTGGCAACAGGCTAGTAAGCACGAAGCGGAGGCGTCGCCAGAATTCATTTTTTCTTTTTCAGGACGTTGTCCAACCAAACGCTCGCGTTCAAGCAATGTGTTTCTCTCTTGAACGCATTGCGTGAATCCAGAGAATGTCGGTTCGCTTTATCTGCTCCAAATGTAGAAAAGGTGATTCGGTAACTCAAATGTTGCAAGCATAGAATCACTGGAACCAAGAAGGCAGAAGAAGTGATCGAAACAGCTTTTTCGGACGTAGAGGTGAAAAATAAGGACATGTACAGGGGCGATGTCTTACGGTACCGAAAGTGGACTGGTCCACTTGGCCTCGCGCGATTGGTCAGAGTCGATTTTTTGTTGACGCGACTCCATCCAGTCACGCGAGGGCAAGCGGACCAGTCCACTCTCGGGACCTTTATAAGACATCGCTTGTATAGCTGGCTAGTTGAAGGAGATCAAGGGCTTGTTTTTTATTGCTAGTCATGAATCTAACAGGAAGGCATGTAGGGGAAGCTATTTTGTAGATTTTGGCTGCAGTGTCGTAATTGCATATGACCTCAATGGAAACAAGCCGTCGGTAGGGACCCACAACCATCGCATTACGCGTCGGATGCGGCGGCGGTCGTTCCATCGTCCACTTTATTTGATATTTCTCGGGTACATTTGCTCCTGCGAGCGTTGGTCAGCGCCACTCGCAGCCATGGCGGAAGGTATGCAACACTTGTAGGGGCGAAGCTCCTTAAGCTTTGGGTCTGTCCGTCCATTGTAGTATCGCGTTATCTGCTAGGAACGCGCTACTACAACGGACAGACAGACCCAAACTTTACGCCTGTCGGAACGCGCTACTAGGAGGGCGCGTGTGGGAGGCGCGCGAGCTCTCTCATTCTTCCATCTGCTCTCTTGTGAGAGAGAGAGACAGAGAGAGCGAAAGGCGCGCGTTGACTGTGGAAACGCTCTTTCTTAGATGAACGCTCTACTAGCTCGCAAAGAAGGAGAACGCGCCCTCACCCGCGAGAGACAACGGTGGCGCAGGCAGCGTCTTCTAGCGAGTTTCTTGATTGAGAAATACCGACTGCTCGCGTTGGAGAACCGTTCACCGGACACACACACACACACACACACACACACACACACACACACACACACACACACACACACACACACACATATATATATACACACACATACATATATATATATATATATATATATATATATATATATATATATATATATATATATATATATATATATATATATATATATATATATATATATATATGTGTGTGTGTGTGTAGGCACTGGATATTCACTTGCAATGAAGTGCCGGTGGGAGATTTCACTTGTGCGTAGTTGAACCATAAGGATTCGTAGCGTGCGCGTTAACTAAATAATTCCGGAACACGGCACGATCTACCATGAACGTCCGGAGCTTCGGCCACTCATCATCATTAACTCCGAGGATATGCTGTGAATTTTTTTTCCAGAAGGCGTGTGATGTATAGTAGGTGGTCTTACCCGAGATCGCTGCTGACCCGTAATGCTAAACAGAAACACCACCAAGCCTGCCAGCACGAGATGCTTTCTGTCCCCGCCGACGGCTGTATGCTGTTTCTTCTCTTGTCCACTTTAATTTCTTTCCGTTTACTACGCTACAGATAAAAGTTGGCTAGTTGGTTGCTCATAGTGACAAATGGCAGCCCACAACGGTAAAGGGGGCAACACGGACAAAAAAAGAAAAAGAAGAAAACATACACGAAAGACAAGCACGAACACTGAACTGCGTTTATTCCGGACAATCTCCTTTAAAGGGCAACTCCGGCGGTATTTTCACCTTGTCCTGATATCAATGTTTTCAAATGGTACTGATAGTCTTTTAACCGCCAGGGGTCCGCCGCGGTGGTGTAGTGGTTACGGTACTCGGCTGCCACCCAAAATACGCGGGTTCGATCCCGGCCGCGGCGGTCGCATTTTCGATGGAGGCGAAAATGCCAGAGGCCCGTGTACTGTGCGTTGTCAGTGCACGTTAAAGAACCCCAGGTGGTCTAAATTTCCGGAGCCCTCCACTACGGCCTTTCTCTCTATCTCTTTCACTCCCTTTCCCCCACCCCCACGGACGCTTAGCTCCCTACATGGGCTGCAGAAAGTAGCGTCCTTTCCTAACCGAACCACAATCAATCGACCGCCAGGGTGGTTCAGTTTGCTCAGAAAGACAGCAACAATTTTAAACAAGCGACTGAAAGTCGTCTTCAAACCAAAACCGAAACGGTAGACGCGCAGCGTGTGTGGTGACGTCAAAACCTTCTCGTCACCAGAAATATGGAACTGGCGCCAAAGAAATGGCAGTGGTGGGGTCATCCGACGATATATCGAGCTATGCCAGCTTTTCTGATCACGGCAGCGACGACCTGAGCGCTGAAATGTCGCCGTTTTGCTTTTGAAGGCCTGCTGGCTCGGGTACAGTGCAGCGCGGAGGTGATGACGTCAAAAACACAATGTGGCCCGCGTGGGAATCCGCTAAAAATTTTTCAAATTCATTGAGAGCAAAAGTAAGCGAAATACAGCCGCCTGACTTGGTATATATTATTACAGGACCGAGGAGTATATAGATTGAAAATTTTATTGAGGGCCCCGCCACGGTGGTTTAGTGGATATGGTACTCGGCTGCTGATCCGAGGGTCGCGGGATCGAATCCCGGCTGCGGCGGCTGCATTTCGATGGAGGCGAAATGTTGAGGCCCGTGTGCTATGCGATATCAGTGCACGTTAAAGAACCCCAGGCGGTCGAAATTTCCGGAGCCCTCCACTACGGCGTCTCTCATAATCAGAGCTGGTTTTGGGACGTTATACCCCACATAACAACGATTTCATTGAGATCAGTGAATACTGAAAAATCGCCGGAGTTGCCGTTTAAGTGCATACATATCAACAGCGCACGCGCTGTTACACTTCACAAACGATGATACATTTCATAGAACATCACATTACATTTCATCGTAGTACTCGAGAGCCACACCGATCTCCTAAATTCAAGAAGAAACATACATGTAAGTTAAAGAAGAAACATACCTACAAGAAGAAACATACATGTGCAAGTACATGTTGCCACATGTACTTGCACACGAAAGACTTTGTCTCTCACTCGATTGAGCCACCCTGCAGCCAAAAGCGATCCAACAGGCCGACCAAAACTAGGCGAGCTACGATAGCACTGCTGACACCGCGTCACAGACGTTAACATTATACAGCGCGAAGGAAACCTCAGCCCTGTATGTGTGGCAAAATATGCGTACATAAAATGTGATCCGCAGCGTTAATTGAGAATTCATAGTGGACTGGTTTTTACGTTCATGAATTTTTACGTTATGCGGGGAAGGAAAAAACAAAAAAAATGAAAACAAGTGGGCGGGGGAGGGGCGTGTTGCTAAAGAAGCGACTGGAATGTTTAACGCCGGTGCTTTCGTACAACTGGATGGGGTATCTGCACCTGAAAAGAGATTCGGGACGAAACATTGTTAGCTGCTTGTACAGGCGAAATATACGTTAACTTTCTGCCGTCGCGAACGTTAACCCTCAACCGTATCTAATGGACCCTTTGAAAGGTTTATGCTGGAGAGTATTGAACTTGTATACAAGACACTATTCCCTTCATTTTCTGTCCCTCAGCGAGCGAAAGTTTGTCGGAAGTACGGTGTTTGAGTTCGTCAGTAATATTACCAGCATATATTAAAATGATGCGCCACTGCCTTCGACAGGTTATTCGCGGTGTCTGCGCCGTTCGCGTTTAATCTAATATTAATTGGTTGACCAGTTTTGCTAATTTATTGCTTGTGACAGTGAACACTCCAACATATAAATAACGTTTGAACGATAGTGCAAAGCAAACTTGTTTTATGATGGACACAGTCACTTCCCGTGCTTTTAACGCTAAGATCATTTTGAATATGCTTGCAAGTCTTACATCTGGAACGGGAGCAAGTTATTACGCGGGTGGTGCGCTGAGGTTTACTTTGGCATGTACTAACACGGCCTTAAAGGGATACGGACACAAGTTGGCGGGTGTTCTTTTGCGTCACAACAAACGTTGAAGTTTTACGAATGACGAATACAACAAGCCGCTTTGAAAAAAGAGCGAGCAACGTCCTTTTTTTGCGGTTTTCATTTGCGCCTTGCCTCCAAGCGGCCGCCGGCAGGAGCTCAATTTTGACGTCATCACACCCGCGCGCGGGCGTGCGGCCGAGGTCGGCCGCGGTCGTCGCAATCTTTCCGGTGGCGGTGGTGCGCTTGTTTATCGCTGTCGGCGTTTTTTGCACGTGGTCCGTCTGACACATTGTCCCCGTCGTTTGCGCGGATCACTTCGTCGACGACGATTACGTGGCCAGTTGGCGGCTGTGCTGAAAAGCCTTCGCATGCCGCTGTGTGCGCCACGATGCGTTGGGTCTGTGCAACGGAGCCTCTCTCTCATGTCATCGCAGCGCTGACCGCTCCTGTTGAAAGAAGAGAAATTACCTTTCCATTGGATGTGCATGAACGCACATGCTCGGGTTGTGACCGAAATTGCTCACACTGCGAATGCATGCTTTTGTCGCAAAACAACATTGTCATGTTGCGTACACTTTCGCTGCGTCTGACATCGAATGAAAGGATATCAGCGCTGTTTTAATTGATAACATATTATAAAATATAAAAGAACACAACCAGTGAGTGAACCCCGCACTATAATATGCATGGGTAGGGGTTTAAAGCGGGCAGCGCATTTGTCTACATTGCTGTTTCACCCGTTGCTTTTCAACTTAATTGAAGCAAAAAATGACAGGCTTTCATAGGTCTCTGCGTGATCATGCGTCGGGTTTCATGAATTGATTGTTCGCGTAGCATTTCCCTAGCAAACGCCACAGCCAGTCTTTGCCCATGGCCACAATTCGATGCAGCTAAGTTATCTGGTCGACGGGTCGCTAGCGCGCCCACCTATATAATAATAATAATAATAATAATAATAATAATAATAATTCCACAAAGATACCAATCACGGATTGAGCCATTAAATGGATTCTAATTGCGTGGATGACTCTCAATCCTAGCAAATGCAAATCAGTAACTTTCTCTCGACGTTCTAATCCCCTTTCCTTCCCGTACTCAATTTCTGGTGTTGGCGTCGAGGCCGTTAACTCGTTCAAATATTTGGGGGTGACCTTATGCAATGACCTCTCATGGCGCACTCATATTACTAACATCATTGCATCTGCCAATAAAACACTAGGTTTCCTGAAACGCAACCTTCATCACGCACCCATGCACGTAAAACTAATAGCCTATAAATCTCTCATCAGACCAAAACTAGAGTACGCATCCGCTATCTGGAACCCTCACCAGTCCTACCTCGCCTCTGCCTTGGAAGCCGTCCAAAACCGTGCTGCTAGATTCATCCATTGCACCTATCATTACCGAGCTAGCGTATCATCATTGAAAGCAGAATCCGGCTTAACTAATCTCTGTCTTCGCCGTCGCATTGCCACTCTGTCTTTATTCCACAAATTCTTTTACAGTGATCTTGGCCATCCACCTTACATCGTTCACCTTACCCGCATACCTCATCGTGGCGGACACGAAGTACAAGTGTCACGCCCACGTGCTCGCACCGTCACGCTTTCCTCTTCGTTTTTCCCACCAGCAGCATTAGATTGGAATGGCCTTTCCCACAACATTGCAGCCATTACAATTCCATCAATCTTCTTGGACAATATAACCAATTTTCTTTCCGAATGAATCTCACCTGGCTATACTGTAAACCCACCCCTTATGTAATACCCCCTTGAGGGGTCTTTAAGGAAATAAAGTGATGTGATGTGATGCAATATTCCACACTTGCCGTGCCTCGTCGCGCAAGAGCGAACTGCGCAGCTCTCGAAAGCCGACCGCGCAGCTAAACGCAAAGCGACGAGCTACGATGCTATACCTACGATTGAGCCCTAAGAGCTCTCTCTGTAGCGAAACACGAAGGAGGAGAACCGGACCCGACCATCTGGCCTGTTCAAACGAATGGCTGAACTATAGCGCGAGCCCGCCCGTGGCCTCTGCCGCCCCTTCGTCTTCTTTATTTGTAACACACTCCCGCGGCCGGCAAGTTTATGCGGTGCCTCCTGCTTTCAGGAGGTAAACTTTCGGGACGCGACGTTTGATCACCGAACCAGAGGCCTGTCTCAGGCAACACGCTCTAACGACGCCGTCGCGTCCGGGTAGCAGCTCCGTTACGCGAGCCAGTTTCCACATTATTGGAGGTAAGCCGTCGTCGTGTACGAGGACCACATCGTCGACTTGAAGTCGCGACGACGCCTTGGGTGTCGCTTCGTGGGCAGAGCGCAGAAGCAGCAGGTATTCCTTGCGCCAGCATTTCCACAGATGCTCTGTCAGAGCTCGTTGATGACGTAGTCGACGTCGAACATCGATGCCTGTAGACTGAGGCTTAACAGCGCCGAAACTTTGAGGAAAACGCGTTGGACGTTTGCCAAGCAGAAAGTGTGGTGGCGTGAATGGACTTGGCTCTTTGGAATTGGTTCAGAAATAATTTGTCAACGGGCGGCTGTTGATATTTGCCTCGACCTCACACAGAACTGTTACGATGTCTTCGAAGGACAGGCGACTGCGACTCAAAGCACGCTTCAACGTGCATTTAATGATATTGTAGCCAATCATTACGCACTCCTACTTCATGTGTACATACTCATCATCACCTAGGTCTCTTCATCTTTATCTGTGGTGGGTTGTCATCTAGAGTCAGATCTGTGCCTTGCGGTCAGCCATTCTCCGTAGCCTCAAGGGTTAAGAAAACGGCGTTATTGCCACTGCTTCACAATATGAACAATTCGTTCCCATCATCCGCCCCACCAAGGGGCTCACTCGACATTGAACTTCAATTCGATGCGATGCTCGCTGCAGAAATCCGCCAGAGTGGATGTCGCTTCCTTTTCGAGCTGCCTCGCGGTGCGATGGAAGGCTGCAGGGCGTTGTCCGAGTATATTGTAGATGGTATTCCACGGCGGGCGATGAAACACCGAAATTCCGCGGCGAAGCTGACGGCCGTCATGTCCGTTGTGAGTTCTAGACGTACAGCGCGCGTTACAGCACATGAGAAGGTGGGTATGTAGGCTTTGGAGCAAGTTTGTTTTGACACCCAACAGTATAGTGGTCCGCAGAAGTCCACTCCGACAACAGCGAATGGGTTGGCTACTGTAGTTCTATCTCGTGGCAATGGAGCTGCGGGTGCTGGCACTGGGGTGATCTTACGTCGCCGACATACCAGACAATTAATTCTTCAACGCTGATTTCACGGCTTGGCGGGCTTTCAGTACCCAGAAACGATCTCGAAGCTCTGTAAGTGTGTGCTGGACACTCGAATGAAGAATTCGCTCATGGGTGGCACGAATCAGTAGCTCGGTGTCAGCATCGCGACGCGGGAGCACGATAGGATGGCGAACAGATAAGAGGCCGAGCATAAGTTGGAGGCGCCCTCCAACGCGTATAAGCCCGTCGTCATTGATGAACGGACGCAGAAGTAGCAAATGAGATGTCGGAGGTACTGGTAGGTCAGACGACAATGCCGCAACGTCGTCTGGAAAGTGCGAACGCTGTACTTGTTTGTTCCAGTAACGCTCTGCTCGAGCAATTTCTTGGGCTTTCACCGGTCCAACCGTAGACGCTCGTTGTGATGCTGCGTTACTGATGAAGCGGTATACCCACGCAGTTACTCGAAGAAGGCGTGAGTATCGGCTGTAGTTGCTAACTTCAAGCAATGCTTGTGGCTGTGTGATGATGACTGCGCATGTAGCCTCGATTACTGTCTTCGTTGCTTACGGGCTTTGGGCATGCCGTATTATCCTTCCATGTGTGCATGGGAGTGGAGAGCCATGACGGACCTCTCCGTTATAGAGACGAATTGAGAAGAGCGAATGCGGTGATACCTTGTGTTAATAGGTCTGCGGGGTTTTCCTTGCTTTTGCAGTGCTGCCATGTGTGGCCCGCTGTATGCTGCTGTGTTTGTGCAACTCTGTTTCTGACATATAAGTAAATTTTGGGACAAGAAGGCAGAAGGTGACCTGATGTAGATGTGGTGAACTTGTGCTCAGTTCCCACCTTCTCCTTCCTTCCACTTCTTCACTTCCTCGTGGAGCCGAGCTTCCCCAGCTGGCGTTGCCGCTGCTGTGAAGAAGGATGGGTGGAACTCTTCCCCTACTGCCTATCCGAAGTTGCGTTGTGTTGTCTCAACTTGAAGGATAGAGACCAGCCCTTTTCGCACACACACACACACACACACACACACACACACACACACACACACACAACTCGACTTTATATACGCAAGATGGTACATACACATTGACAGACAGTAGCCTCGGTTGGACCTAGGTGTAGCCATCGGTTGGTACGGCTTCGCGGTGGGACCGTCGCTCCAATTCGGCAGAGCCGACCAGTGCATAGCACCTCTCCTGCGACCTCAACCTCCGCCCGGACTCCTACTAGATGTCCTCTCTAATACTATCCGCGCCCTAGCCCCGGTTGGGAGGACCTTGGTGGAACGATCGCTTCCATTCGGCAGAGCCGACCCCAGTGCATAGCACTGCTCCTGCGACCGTAACCACCACACGGACTCGTGCTAGATGTCCTCTCTAGCACTATCCACTCCGTCCTCGCCAACCTTCTGCTCACCTTCAGCCTTCCAACCTCCGCTCCCAAACCACCCATGCCAGGGAAGAGGGGCCACCTTATATACACCGGTTGGCCCGCCCGTCAAGCTCTGACAGCCATCACAATCTTTCACACAAACCGAACACCGCATGAGTAAGGTGGTGGAAAACACCTAGCAAGAGAGCCCGCATGGCAACCAGCACACTGTAAGGAACATGGAAACACACCAGGCACGATCATCCACACTGACAACAAAAGTCAACCCGTGAACAATAAACTCGGCCTCTACTCCTTGCTCACGTGTGCTTTTAACAAAGACGCTCCGTGGGGTGCGAGGGCGCCAAACCCCAGCCTAACCAGCTGGCGACTACAGACATTCCTGGACATGCTGCCTGAACTACTCGTTCTCTTGGGGCCGCCAAACACCCGTCGAACCGGTTTCCAGTTAGCAGCTAGCCTGTTCCCAGCTGTACTGCGAATACCAACAATGGTCGCCTCCTGCCCCGCATGTACACCACGTGGCTGTAAGTCTTCTCCGGCGCATACTCGACCATCTCGGAATACCGTAATTTCCGTCTTATTCCGACAACCTTTAGAATATATGTCACGGTGACCTGGATATTGCGACATCCAATGAATTGCAATGTCCAAAAGAATGGCCTTGCGCCTTGGAGACATGGTATCTTCTTAATATAGCTGTAGGTGCAGGCCGCGATCAGGCAGGCGAGTAGCTCTAAACGAGGCAGCGACACAGGCTTCAGCGGTGCGATTCGCCCCTTGTTCATCAGCAAATATGTACTGCGTTTGTGCGAACTTATGGACTCAGTGCACACATATATAGACACGCCATATGCTCTCAAGCAGGCATCCGCGAGGACATGTAGCTCGGTCTCACAGATTGGATGTTCCTGCGGCCTGTTAACCTGTCTTTGGCAGGCGAACCTTGCTCAGCATCCGAAGCTCTGAATGCCAAGAATTCCATGTGGTGAGCTGCTCTCGCGATAGAGGGCAGTCCCTAGGTTGCTTCAGTTTCCACAGATCTTCACAAATTAGTTGGGCTCGAAAAGTGAATGGCGCGAGGAACCCGAGAGGATCGTACAGGTTAGCGAATCCTTGAAGTGTTGTTCGTTTTGTAGTGGACATAGTCGACATATATAGTGGAAATGAGCTTGATAAAGTTGTCGACGCTCAAGATGATGAAATCCTCATTTCTCTCCCAGGAAAGCCCTAAGACTTTCATTTCGTCTGCATCGCCACCTTCGTCTTCCAACAACAAGTGGTCCGTTCGGAATTGCTCTCGTAGCGAGGAGCTGTTTGATGCCCACTTGCGAAGCTCCATGCCGGCGTCTGTAAAAATGGTCCTTGCTTCAGTATAAATTCGTTGAGCCTCCTGCACGTTGTCCGCGCCGACCACCAGATCGTCAACGTAAAAGGACTGCCTGAGGCATTCCACAGTTTCAGGAATCGTTTTTCCGAAGCGCGAAGATGGTGATGCAACGTTGCCGCGAGCAGAAAAGGACTGTACGTAGCGCCGAAGGGCACGCGGGTCATTCGCCACTGAACGATTGGTGGCGATGGTTCCTGCTCTGATGGAAGACGAGCGACCCACAGGAAGCGCAGCGCATCTCTGTGTTCCGGGCGAATGACTATTTGACGATAAGCGTTCTTTATATCATCCACCATGATGATTGGGTGCATTCTGAAGCTTAGCAGGAGTCGCAATAAGTCGGCATTATTTTTTGGTCCCTTGAAGGAGCACACTGTTCAGGGATGGTTGACCGGGAGCATGAGACGGCGTGTCGAAGGACTCGAAGGCGATCCGAAGCTTGGTGGTGACGGCGTCGCGGCGAATTAGTCCGTCATGCGACATGTAGTACGTGTTGGCTTTAGGTAATGAGTCGTGGTTGGGAACTCGTTCAGCGTGAGATTCGTTGAAATACGCATTTATGGTGTCGTCATAAGGAGCGAGGAGATCTGATCGTTCTCAGAAGCGTCGCAGCTGCATGAGGAGCCGCTGTTTCGCAAGGGCGTAGTTGTTCTGGCTGTCGTCCAGACCGGGCTCTCGAATAAGGAGGGGAAGCTCATAACGTTGTTCTTTCTTCGAAACGTGCCGTTCGAACATTTCATAGGCGAGGATGTCATCTTGGCTGTTTTCAGCACTGTCCTGTAGCCCAAGAACATCAATGCGCCACAAGTTGGATATTCCCATTTCTAGGTCAGCGTCGTTCGCAGTTGCCTCACTTACAGCGATGAAGAGACGTGGTTCGTGCGTCATAACCTTGGGATAAAGGGTGGAGAGTTCCCTGAATGGTCCATCAAGTTTCCGCTTCGAGGGAATACTCGTGTTATCTGTCCAGTTGCCACGTCCCAGTAGGCGTCGGAGCTTATGAGTACGCTAATTTCGTCCTCTTAGAAAGTCGTTGCGCCTGGGCATTCGTCAGCTGGAAGCATACCACGACGTCTCATGATGTCGATGGTGGCGCCATCCGCTGGTGGACTTGTCACAGCGCTGATCCCTGGCACTGCCAGTGCTTCTATCGTAGTCTGGTTGCTGTTGTGCTGGCTCCGGAGCGTGATGGCAATGCGCTCACACGTCGTAGTTGAGTGAAGGTGCGTTTTTCCAAAAGTGAACAAGTTCACGCGTTCAATGCCTCGAACGGGACAATTCAGGGTCCGAGCGATGTCCTGCCGAACGAAAGAGCGTTGACTGCCAGAGTCCAGGAGAAACCTAATCAAGATTGTCTTCGCGCGCGCGATAGCCCATGCCCTGCCAGTCTGCAGAAGCACTGGCGTAAAACCAGCGCCGCTTGTAGACACGGAAGTTGCTCGACATTGAGTGACGGCAGACTCTGTCGCTTGCTCTCGAGGTGCTGACGCGTTGCTGCTCCGCAGTGTGGTTCGCGATGACCGGTTGGTTTCATAATGAAACTTCAGCGCACACAACACGAAGCCACAAGTCCTTGTGTACTTCTTCGTTGTGGCTTCGTGTTGTGTGCGCAAAAGTTTCATTATGCTGCCAAACCAGCTAGCCCGCCTTTCCGTTTTAATGCGGTTGGTTTCAGTTTCAGTTTATTGGTTGTATACGCATCAGTTACATAATACTTGCATACAGATGAGGGTCCCAAAGTGGTTGATGTCGCATAGCGAAGTCAAGTGAGGCCCAAAATAACGGCGGCATTGCATATACCACGCTGTTCGGCACTCACTGGCGGAATGTTTGCCCTTGGCGCAGCAGAGGCACGAGTTGCGAGCTTGAATTCTCCGGCGCTGTTCTTCCGGAGCGAAGGGTTCGGAGCACTCATTAACAATGTGTGCTGGGGAGTTGCACATATTCTGGGGAGTTGCACAGAATATGGCGACCGAACTTCTGCTGATAAAGCCGCTGCAGTGGGTAGCTGCAACTCTGGACCCCGAAACTCTCGTTGAGCATGGCGGTTGCTCGTAAACGAGGTCGTTTCGCCTAAACCGCTTTCCTCTCGTATTTCGATTTGCACTCTAATAAAATTCTGCTTGATCTGCTTGATCGGCTGGGGACGCCGCAGCGTTGTCGGGTGGCAAGGCCTCCTTTTGCCTTTGACGGTATAGGATGCCGAAGTCCGAGGGTAATGCCTTTAGGAGGACGCGTCGAAGAACCGCAGTCGCCTGGAGACACTCCGAGACCTTCCAACGCGTTCATCCGGAAAGTTACCTCATCATGGAGGATGCTTAACTTGCTTACTTCGGATGAACTACGAACGGGTGCCAGCGATAGTAAATGGTCGAGATGGTCATCGACCAGCATGTCGCGACGTCCGAAGTGGTCGGAGAGCACTTTAACGGCCATGTCATAGTTCGCCTCGTCAAGGTGAATGCCTTGGCTGCTTTAGCTGCTCCTGTCATGTAAGTGAGCAGATATTTAAGCTTGTCGATCTTCGGAAGCCAATCATTATCATGAATTCTCGCCTTGAATTGATCCCAAAATCCTTGCCAGTCGCGTCGTTCACCGGAAAAGGTCAGGATGTGCAGCCTGGTCAATGCGACGCGCGAGCGTGGCGATGTGGTTGGATGGCCAAACGAAGGCGAAGTGGGTGACTGTTGTGGTGTTGATGTGAGCGGATCACCGTTTGGCGTTGCGGTGAAGGCGAAAGAGGTGGGCATGGTTGGCGGCTTCGGCTGAGTGACGCGACGAACCTCACACTTTGCAAAGATCACCTTTTGCTGGTATTCTAACGCTGTTGCCATGTCGGCTTCCAGGCCGGTTCCGAAGAGTGTGGCCTGGATCTCGTTGTCGAAGGCTATGAGTTCCGAATGCTTCTGCTCGAGGAAGGCGAGTTGGTTCTCGAGCGTCCCAGTCGGGGTTGCGGGATCGTCGAGCAGGGTGGTGAGGGTCGAGATGGTCTTGGTTATCGCGGTGCGGACGAAGCCGCGCTTCGTCCGAAGTTGCCGAAGTCGAAGGACCACACGACCGGGCGGGTTTTGGCACCAGAACGAATGTAACGAAAATACGAAGGAGGAGAACCGGACCCTACCGTCTGGCCTGTTCAAACGAAGGACTGAACTATAGCGCGAGCCCGCCCGTGGCCCCTGCTCGCGCTAGCCGCCCCTTCGTCTTCTTTATTTGTAACACTCTCTGCCTCAACGTCGATCACGAAACTAGGCATTATACATCCTACGTAACATCACTTTACGAGCTGCTGCCGCTGCACGTTAAGTTTGTTAGAGAAAAAGCTTACCACGTTGCTGGCCCGGGCTGCCTGACCGGCACGTCCACGGCCACCTACTTGACGCGGAAGGCTCGTAACTGTAAGCGGTTATATTCCTTGCCACTTTGGAGTGGTCCTCGTCTTCGGACGTGTACTCGTCGCTGGTAGAGGCACCGGAAGTGGACTCCATGCTCGCAATGGCAGCGTCGGCGCGCTTCGAATGACCGCGGCCGGCGGGCTGGCTATCCGACGGGAGTGCCGTGACGTCACGCCTTCCAACCCGCGCGGGTCGGGCGGCGTGGCGTGCGCTCACAAAAACGCCAAAAATAAAGCCATCCGCTGAAAAATGAGCGATGTGACTTCTTTTCAGTGTAGTCGCACACTGAGGATGCATTTCCAGCATTTTCATATTTTCAGATTTTGTGTCCGTATCCCTTTAAACTTAAGTTACGGCGGTAGGTGATTCTTGATATTTCGCGAGACGATTTTCTAAGGAGACCTTTGCTTGTTGGTATTGGATAGCATTTACGGAGAATATTTATTTATTTATTTATTTATTTCACAATACTGCAGGCCATGATAGGCCCAAGCAGGAGTGGGAAATCAAAACATAATTAGTATAAGTCGGGATTACATTACAAATGAATAACGTCATTAGCAATCAAACAGTGTTACATCACTACACGTATAATACGCACTTAGTAACAAGTAAATAGAAGACTTAAACAACAATTTTTCCAGTGCCGTTTTAAAATCAGTTTCCTCAAAAATGGTTTTAGGAAGCGCGTTCCAATCAGAAATTGTCTGCGGAAAGAAACTGCGTTTAAATGGATTGGTTTTAGCATATGTTGGTTTCAGTGCATGATCATGATTGTGTCGAGTCTTTTTGGTGTCTAAGTGTTTTACATATGAGGGTATGGACGTGTCAAATTTACCTTTCATTGTGTTATGCAACAACACTATCCGAGCATATTTTCGACGCACCTGTAATGTAATCCCGTGTTCCTGCATAAGTTTTTTATTGGAGGCACATCTTTTATATTTACCAATAATGCATCTGATTGCTGACTTAGCAGAATACGTTGCGGGGCTATAGTTGGTCATGCATTCTTCTAACTTCAAACTAAGCAGCGCAAACAAAAAGACGCGGACTCTTGCTCTGCAGGTGGTGAAGGCGATGTGGTGAAGACTGGACAGGACAGCACCCATCCTGTCTGGTCTCTCTGCTTCTGTGTCTTTCTGTTTGAAATCTGATTGCCTTTCTTTGCAACATCTCATGTTTATATATATATATCCTGCTTAGTCTCGGGATCCGAAATTACGGAAGCATGTTCTAATTTCGACCTTGTGTTCTTATGAGGATAACAAGACAGTTCTTATGAGGACAACTAGAACGCAATCACCACTACAACTTAGCTACTGCTTAAATGGAAACGTCTTGTCAGAAGTAAAATCTTTTAAATATCTAGGTGTCATACTCACATCCGAACTTCGGTGGAACGAGCACGTATCTTGCATAAAGAAAAAAGCAATAAGTAAACTAGGATACTTAAGAGGAACTTTGCGCCAAGCTCCTCAAGATATTAAGCTATTAGCTTATAAAACGTTCATCCGACCAATCATCGAATACGCATCAGTAGTATGGGATCCGCACACGAAAACAAACATTGCCCACTTAGAAAAGATCCAAAGAAAATCGGTACGTTTTATTTTTAATATGTACAGCTGGCGCACGTCGGCAAGTATGCTAGTGGAAAGGGTCTGAACTGGAACCTCTGGAATTCCGGCGTCACACAGAAAGACTCGTGTACCCTATACAAGATTTTTCACAATAAAATAGGAATAGAAAAGGACCATTTCATTCATCCCGTAAATAAGCGAATCACACGCTCTCATCACTCGAAAAAACTACGGGACTATAACTGCCGAACAGAGGTATTTCAGAACACATTTTTCCCTCGAGCGGTAAAGGAATGGAATCAGCTCCCAGCCGATGTCGTGGAACGCACGACCACAGCAGATTTCACTCTGACACTTAAGGCTCATTTGTCGACTGTTTAAATATTTCAATCCACTGATTCTTCTGTCAATGTCCGCTTGTGTATTTCTATCTGTATGTTATTTTTTTCTGTTTTTTTTCTTTTCTTCTTTTGACGATACATAAATTCAGTATCAGTTACCTCACATGCGACAAAATGCGCATATTCTTTAATGCCATATGCACTATGCGTTAGTAGTATTTCGAATATAATGCTTACAGTACAATTATGTAGTATTGTGATTATCGATGCAAGTGTTGATATTATTGCTGCAAAAAAGTACTCAGTGTGTAGAATGCCGCTATCGCTTTCTTGTTCTTTGCGTAGTATGTATGTATTCTTTTTGTATGTATTTGTATGTATTCATCTTTGTATCCGCACTCCTGCTTACAGCCTTCTTAGGCTAGCAGTACTTTACAGATAAATAAATAAATAAATAAATAAATATTGTACGCTAGTAACTTTTACAGTAATTACAGTTACTTACAGTAACTTTTACAGTTTTTAGACCTAAAAATCAAGTTTTCTGATGCGCACGTCTGCTGGGGTTACTACCCACGAGCCAAGAAGGAGCTGCTACCGTTTGACTCGGCACATTCCAAGACAATTAAGAGAGGAATTGCGTTGATGTGCATGAAATCAACTCTCCAGAAATCGTGCCCACACCAAGTCACTTCCAGTTTCTATAATCAGGTAAGCCGTCTTTCGGCCGCAGGGTTCCCCCTCTCGGTCTTGACTGCCGTTTCTGAGTCACTCCTTCGAAAATTCAAGCGTGGAACGGGAAGCACTACGGCAGAGGTTCACCAGAAGGCCCCTAGGCCTGAGGTTGTACCTTACATCCATAAGCTTTCCCACTATTTCAAGAAGGTGGCAAACAGGCACGGTGTGCCTATTCGTTTCTCTGCCCCAAACAAGCTGGGAAAGTTGTGCCCACGTATTTGCAATGCAAATAAACGTGGATGCTGGAAGAACCATCAAACGCCGTTAGTAAAATGTTCCACTGGAGTGGTCTATTGCATCCCCATGTCATGTGGGATGTTCTACGTCGGCGAAACTGGCCGCTGCGTCAATGACCGATTGGGGGAACACGCTCTAAATCTGAACAAATTACATGACAAGTACGCCCATTTGGTTGCGCATGTCATCAAGTGTCCTGGTTGTGTGGCGCGGTTAAAGGAGACGACGATCCTAGGCAAGAGCAGTGACAAAATTGCACGTCTAAGTCTGGAAGCCTACCATATTAGAAAACTTGGCAGCAAGTGCATAAGCACCCCGTCTATCGCTCTGTTTGACGCCGAATTTAATCTTCTTGATGCGGCTATCGGGGGGTTACATTGCTAAGCAATGTTTTGGATTGGTTTCTTGTACTTTCCTGGTTTTTTTGCGCCTGCGTTGTTGACATGTCACCATCCCCCCCTCCCCATTTTATTCTTTTTTTCTCCCCTCCATTTCCCATGCTTCTTTGAGGCACTTATAAAACCACGTCATTTTTTCCAAATAAACCCAGTTGATAGTCCGCGCTCGTGTGTCCTTGTCTCTCCTTCTGTGTCGTCTGGTTGCGCCGGTGCCTTTAGGTTTCTAGTAACTTTAGCTTTGCTGGAGCTTTGTTTAGTTTCCTTGATAGGAAACACAACTTCTTGAACGCTGATGCACGTTTATCTGAAACGTGACCTGACCAGGATAATCTAGAAGTAATTGTAACGCCTACACACTTATAGATTGTAACATCTGCTATTTCTTGCTTACATATTGTTTATGTTTGGAAGCGCATTGGAGTATTTTGTTATGAATGCTAGCAACTGGTTGGTCTGCGCTTTAGGGTCTATTTTTTCTAGTGCTGGTGTCCCATCTAGTTTACAAGCGCCATTGTATGCATTGTTGAGAGCGTCGTGCGGGGGATTTCTTTCATCTAAGCTTGCCTTTAAGTTGCTTAGGTGGTCAACGTCGTTGCTACAAATCCTTCTTATGCGCCTTGCCTGTCTGTTAAATATCCCCTGTGTGCAGTGTCACGGGTGATGGCTACTATAATCTAGATATTGCTGGCTATCCGTTGGCTTTCTGTAAAGTGTCGTCTTTACTTTTCCTTTTTCGATGGATACTGTTTTGTCGAGGAAATCAATTTTACTTGAATAATAGTGCAAGGAAAATTTAATGCTGGGATGAAAGTTGTTAACATGCTCAAAAAATTTGCTTAGTGCACTTACGCTATGTTCCCAAATAATAAAGATATCATCTATGTAACGGAGGCAGGTGCGAGGTTTTAGCGGCGGCGATTCCAAAAGCTGTTCTTCTAGTTGCCCCATGAAGATATTGGCGTAGGTCGGAGCAAAAGGAGTTCCCATGCTGGTGTCAAAAATTTGCAGGTAGTTGGTCGAGTCAAATTCAAAGCAATTAAGTGTAAGGAACAATTTCAGTGATGCGATGCAAACTACAGCGGCGTGTGTACGCTTGCTATTCTGTACTGCCTTCGATTCCTTCTGTTATAGGTATATTCGTGTATAGGGAGGTGACATCTAGCGTTACCAGAAATGCCTGATCGGAGTTTGTTTGCATTTCGTTGATAGCCTCTATGATCCTCAGAAATGGGCGTGTATCTTGAATAAATGACGGAAGGATGGACGGTATATCAGATAAGTGATGATTTAGAAACGTTGATAATGGCCATGTCGGGATGTTATAGTTGGACACTACAGGTATACCTGGCATTCCAGCGGTGAGTAGTTCATCTATGTTAACCTTTGCTATTCAGCTAGACCATTTAGCTAAATGCAATCTGTAATTTGTTTGTTTGGCGACGAGTTTACGTGATTGCAGGAAAGAACGACTAAGTTGCTTTCTCTGTTTGTTTAGTGATTTGCAGTTCAGTAGAATGTTCTGGCAGGCTTGTTGGCTCATAGCTTTTTAGGAGATTTTTAAAACTGCATGAGAAGACGGGGACAGTAGAAAGAAAGACACAAGACACACTGTGCGCAGACTGCCAACTCTTTATTTCCTGAAAGCAAACAACATATCTTTCAAGCAGGAACTTGGACATGTGTTCATACTGTCACTCACCCATGTGCCTAAAATATAAGAAACTGCTGAGCATTATCACAAACCAAGAATTGGGGCTGAGCAATCGCCGGGAAAAGCAAAAGGGGTTCTAACAATGCGCTAAAGGAAAAGAAGAAAACATACAGAGCTAAGTCACGCGAGCATGTCAAAGATAAGGAAAGAAGAAAAAGACGGATGTCACCTAACAAATAACTGGGGTGAAAGGCGATAAGATGAGATCGTAGAATCGTTTGAAATTAGACAGCAATCAACAGATGTAAAGGCGATGAAGGCATAAAAGGCGAGGAAAGAAAAAAGAACCAAAAGGCGTGAAGGAAAAGATTTTCTGTTGGTGGTGTTTCGGAAGTTTTCTTATCTTCTTATTGCTCAAACAGCAGCTGAGTGTTTGCGTTCCATCGAGTTTTACCCCTTTCGTTATTCCGTCGCCTTTATCTTAATTCTGTTAATTGATGTTCCATCACGCCCTTGGTTCTTTCTTTTTCTCACCTTTTATGCCTTCATCGCACTTCATATCCATTGACCGTTGTCCAATTTCAAACGATTCTATGATCTCATCTTATCGCCTTTTACCCCAGTTATTTGTTACGTGACATGCACCTTTTCTTATCTTTTACACGATCCCGGAAACTATTGCTGCAAACCGCTTCGTTCGGGCAACCACACTCTTCGCATTAAACGCCTCGAAGAGCGAAATATTTCCCTCACAAGCTGCCATGGCTTTGCGGCAACTAGAGGGAAGCCGTGTGAAGCAATCTGCACGCTCGCCTTCTGGCGCCCACTCACGACACCGCGCGTGCAGCACTTCCCCCGTCGTTTCTTCATTCCCCTCGAGAGAGCAGCGTGCCGTTCAGTCGGTGTGTTCCCGTAGCGCACAACCACCGTCCGGCCATACTTGCTTTAGACAGATTTGCAAGCGCTTGTGAATGTGACATGGTGGGGTGGCATTCAGAATGCCCATATTTTATCGAATGCGGTCGCTTGTGCCTCGCCCGTTCATCATTTCAGCGCCACAAGAATTCTGAGTTGCACCTCTGTCTGTTTCGAGACGCTCGCTTCAGCGGCGCCTAAAGTGTTGGCTCAATGCCATGGAGATACGAGCCGCGTGCCAATTAACGTCGCCTCAAGATGTTGGTATATATTGCGAATAGGTCTTGCACAGAACTCGTGAGTGACCGCACTCGTTACTAACACGTAACATCAGGAGTGCAGCGTATCCCACGCAGGTCCTCGTTAGCCCTGGCGAGGCCTCTAAAAAGGCCCAAACGAGCCTTCTGTAGAGTAGCAATTACTCCCTACACTAACGGTATTTCGCGAAGCCCCAAACGCCAGCGGGATAGGCTGCAATTTCTTTTAGTGGCGAAGCTCCTCTAATACTGGTGTCACACGGGCGTTTCGAAGGCCTTCGAACCGATAGTCAGTCGACTCAAAGGTCAAGTTTGAGCTGCTACACGGGCGCTTTCGATGGCCGTCGAGTCAATAGTCTATTGAGTCAACTGAGCAGCCCACAACTCCTTTGAGATTTTGAAGGCCATTGAACGACGGAAGCGGAAGCGGCGCGAGCTCCGAGACTTGGCGCACCGGCAGCTCCCGCGCGCGCTAGTTTCTGAGGCCATGGCCCTATTTATGTCGTTGTATCTATAAGTAAAATCTTACACCTGTGAAAAATATTGTAACGTGCCGAGAGGCCAACGCTCTCACAACATTGCGTTAGACCTAGATCGAATACGCCGTCACTGGTATAAAAAACAAACGCCATGCAGCTGGTGGGATGGATGGATGGATGGATGCTATGAGCGTCCCCTTTGTAGCGGGGCGGTGACATGTGCGCCACCAGGCTCGTAAGAAGATTTAAGCACTTCCTCATGCCTTTTAAAATTTTCCTCATGCCTTTTAAATTTACTTCAATCAAATCGATCATACTATAGAAAAAACCGAAATTCATAGCCCAGTTCCCTGCCCCTTATGGCAGAAGGTCCTTATTTTTCTCTATAATTACTTTTGTCCGTTCTCTCTAGTTTTCTGCCACCAGTATTCTAACCGTCTCTTACTTATTTCAGTCGCGGCTATGTTCAGCTTCCCGTTGTTCGCCCTAAAACCCAAGGCTTCCTGTAGGGTGGTGCCCAAACGTACACCTGGGCGGATATTTCCGCATTCAATCAGAACATGCTCCGTCGTTTCCCTATCTTCCGCACAGCATGTGCATTTTTCTTCTTCTTTACTGAATTTCGCTTTATAAATACGCGTTCTAAGGCAGCCCGATCTCGCTTCAAACAATAAAGCGCTTCCTCTTGAATTATCATAAAATGCCTCCCTCTTTATTTCGTTCTTGCCCTCTCGGTAGTTATTCAGAGTCGGTTTTTTTCCATCGCTGCCCTCCAGTAAATCTTCTCCGCCTCTCTGACTTTTCCTTTTACGCTCTTTGTTGTCAGTTCTCTTACAGCCGTATATTTACTGGTGAGCCTCCTAGTTCTCTTTCTCCACTGCGTGTCAACGCTCTTTCTATATAAATAGCGGAACACCTTCACTGCCCACCTACTCTCTTTCATATTGCTTAGCCTTTCTTCAAACCTTATTTTGCTCTGCGCTTCCCTTGCCTCAAAACTCGCCCATCCCATATCGCCCTTTACAGCCTCGTTTGTCGTTTTCCCGTGGGCACCCAACGCGAGGCGTCCCACAGTTCTTTGATTCACATCCATTCCTGATTGTATCTCTGGCCTCATGCACACCACTGAGTTCCCAAATGTAAGCCCCGGTACCATTACCCCTTTCCACAGACCCCTAAGCACCTCGTACCTATTGTGTCCCCATAACGCTCTGTGCTTCATTATTGCTGCGTTCCTTTTTCCCTTTGCTGCCAAGGCTTTTTCGTGTACCTTCATGTATCTATCATCCTCATTAACCCATACGCCAAGGTACTTGTATTCGCTTACTCTCGGTATTTTTTGGCCCTGTATGGATACCGCCTGGTCGTTGGGGTCATTGAATACCATCAATCCGCATTTTGTTACACTAAATCCTAGTCCTAGAGCCTCGCCTTCCTTCCCGCATATATTCACCAGCCGTTGTATATCGTCTCGACTGTCCGCGAATAAGAAAATATCATCAGCATAAAATAAACCCGGAAGCATCTGCTCAATCATCACGCCGCCCTGTTTGTGTGACAGATTAAAACCAATGTTGCTATCTCCTAGCGCTTTTTCCATTCTAACCATGTACAGCATGAATAACAGCGGCGACAAAGGACATCCCTGTCTCAGCCCCTTCCTACACTACGTGTAGCGCCATCTAGTGCCTATGAATCCAACTACTTTTGAGGCTCACGCTATGGACTTAGGCTTAGCAGTGTCAAAATCGGCAAGTTTTCTGAATAACGACTGCAAAACGTCGCGCATATTTTGTCCCTTTTGGTACATGAGATTAAGAGAAGGCTCAATTTAAAGTTTGTTTCTTGCCGTCGGTGCGAATAGCAAGCAACTAGTGCGAATTGGAATTGAAGCGGGTGCCTTGGTTGCCGCCATGTTGTTGCGAAATCACTGGGCGACTCAACGGCCGTTCAAAACTGCCGTGTAGCAGTGACAATGTATATTGAGTCGATAGAGTTGTGGGCTTTTCGAAGGTCATCGACTCGAAGGCCTTCCAATGTGCCTGTGTGACACAGGTATTAGTCTAACCTTGTCACGCGTCAGGCGTCAGTCGTCAGGCGTAACCCGCGTGCCTCCCGGCACGCGCTTGCCCTCGGCGTTCGCCTCGGCGCGTGCCTCCCGGCGCGTGCCTCTGCTCTCTTGTGAGAGAGAGACAGAGAGAGAGAGCGAAAGGCGCGCGTTGGCTACGGAAACGCTCTTTCTTAGAGGAACGCTGTACCATCTCGCAAAGAAGGAGAACGCGCCCTCACCCGCGAGAGACAACGTTGGCGCAGGCAGCGTCTCCTAGCGAGTTTCTTGAGAAATACCGACTGCTCGCGGTGGAGAAGCGTGCACCGGCAACCCATATATATATATATATATATATATATATATATATATATATATATATATATATATATATATATATATATATATATATATATATATATATATATATAGGCACTGGATCTTGACTTGCAACGAAGTGCCGGTGGGAGATTTCACTTTTGCATAGTTGAACCATGAGGATTCGTAGCGTGCGCGTTAACTAAGTTATTCCGGAACTCGGCACGATCTACAATGAACCTCCCGAGCTTCGCCCACTCATCATCATTCACTCCGTGGATATGCTGTAATTGTTGTTTTTTTATGTGAACCTTACAGCTGCGATCTTTCTGCAGATTTATCAGTGCGCGTGCCTCCAGAAAAGTTTAAGGCAAAAAGAAAGCATTTCCCCGAGGGTGAACATGGTTAAGTGCGAATGCACGGGGTGATGCTATGAGGGGGAATAAAGTTATGATTAAAGTGTAATTAATGAATTTAAAGTATTGTCATGATGCATTGTACACACACACATTTATACACGAAGTATTATTTATTTACACCTCGCAATTTCGTAGATGCATAAATGCACACATCGCCGAGCACGTCACACACACACACACTCTACACACGTCACTACAGATCAGCACCTATTGGTGTTATCGTTGTAGCTCACGGTTAGTACCAGCGCTTTGTGATCCGAGAAATGTACGGTGAGCGGATCCGGCAAGACGGCGCGGACCGTACAGTTCCTACTGAACGCCAAGTCTATGAAGCCACCGTTGATCGCGGTCGGAAACTCGAGAGACAGGCACGTCATCGAGTAATTGTTCAGCATGTGGTCAATCAACCAGCCATTGTCCTTTCTAACGTCCACGTTAAAGTCACCCACCACCACAACCGGAACCGAGGGACGCGCGCGCACACACACACTCTCCATCGCCGCATCCATCGTTGAAGATACCGGTGCGGTATCTTCAACGATGCGTGCAATGCTCGCATTCGATTGCGTTGTACTCGTTGTTGGATGTATCGCAGTCGAGGTTGATGCCTGCGATGGATCCATACTGCGAAAGACTTCACCGACCGCGGAGCCGAGCGAGAAGAGAGCGAGCGGCAGCCGGCGGACGTACACACGGCGCCACACACACAGCTGCACAGCGACGCCAGCTGCACAGCGCGCCGTGACGTCACGCCGCGGAGAGCGGTGCGCCCGCGCAAACCGCGGTGAGGAGGCGGAGCGCGCGCAGTCACGTGGGGTGTGACGTCGCTGCGCCGTTGCTACAGACGCTCCTCTCCGCTCCTCGCGCCGTTGCTATGGGACGGCGGATTCAGGGTCGCTTATAAAGTACATTCGCACTTAAAAGAAACACCAAGCCAGTGCCGTTGACTGCAAAGGTAAAGCTTTAGGAATTATCATGTTGCCCACGTATCACTCAAAACAGCTCAGATTACTGGTGCTATAGGACGTTTAAAGTATATCCTTCCCACACAAACTAAGATGCTGATATACAACTCAATTTTCAACTCGCATTTAAATTATTGCCAGTTAGTTTGGGGTACTACAACGTTAACTAACCTCGAACGCCTTCACTTAATCTAGAAAAGATATCTCAGACACATGTATAACTCACCATACCAATTTCCAACTGCAGCTTTATTCAGTCAGTCTGGAGTGATTAAAGTACACAACCTTTATAAATATCGCGTTAGTGTCCTCTTTAAATCGGAAATAAGAAAGAATATAAGTAACCTCGAGAAATTAGCGGAACTAAGGAACAAATCAGTGGGCTACCTAACAAGACATGGTGAAGAATGGTTCGTGCCGACACCTCGACTTAACCTTGGAAAAGAACGCCTTCATTATACTCTTCCGTCTCTGCTGAATAGTTATGCTCTTACTGATTTCGATTTGTTTACCTGTACTCGCAAAGAACTTCACGCTAAGTATTTAGATAACATGGCTTCAGTTTCGGTTTAAGTTTGTTTATATGTACATAGTGTTGATTCGCGTATTGTCTGCTGATCCTTGTATAATTTTGTAACCCTTACGTTTTGAATTGTATAATTTCTACAACTGCCTCCCTGCTGTACTTTAGGTTTGTAGGCTCGTCAAGCTGCCTTTAAGCAGCTTTTACCTGCAACCTCCTCCATCTGTATTTGTAAGATGGGAAATAACTTGAAATTGAATTGAATTGAAAAGGGAGCATCGCTACAATGTGTCCGAAATGGCACGGGGAATGCACACTGCAGAATTTGCACAACAATGACCTTGTGCAGTCGGGTCTACAGTGGCTGTTTAATTGTCAGCAGAAGTAGTGATAAGTTAACCCGCGAGAATGTGAAGCAGAATTAATTGATAGGCTGACTCCAAAACGGGGTCGAGAGAACTTAAGCCGAGCAGCAAAACGGACTAGTACATCTTCATGTCTGTCGGCGTTAAGACAAAAGTTCGAGCCGTGAATGCTGTCGGACAGCGAAGCTCTTCTTTTATCGTCAATCGTGACGTAACTGGCAAGCAACTCAAGCGGGGAAGAAGCTCGCGCGAGTTGGTCCTAAAATGAAACAAGTAACACAAGAAAGAAAGAAAGAAAGAAAGGACAACACGAAGAAGATAGGACGAGCGTTAACTTTCAACATATTACAGCTGGTAGGCGTAAATACTCACGCACATGGCACTGCAAACGGACACACGGAAATGAAAGAATATGAGCAGTCATGTGACTTCTGTGCCAAAAGTTCGAGCTCTTTCTCAAAGAGTTTCCTACAAATTACGAGAGAGAACTCTGGCGCTGAGACCGTATATGATGGGTAATACATGAACTTGTCTAGTCTTCGTGCTTGCGGCTTGAAACGTTTTGGTGGATTTATTTCTTGCTGTTTGTATTTCTAATGACGCGAGTGACATTGCTACATTTTTTTCATTACGCGATGAATGCGGTAGTGCACGCTTTACTGCTAGAGAGCATCAGACCGCCGCATTTACTAGTGTCGTTTGCAATGATCGGGTGTCGTGCTGTTTGTTTCGGTCTTGTGTTTGTTGATTGCCACACGTACTATTTGCAGCGGTTTTTGACCTATCTTTATAAATATTTCCGCCGGGTCTCGCAAACTTCAAGTATGGAACAGGAACTGCAAGCGTGGATATCGCTTTCACGGCTAAAATACATTCCTCGCGACAAGGCTGACTACTACAGCATTTCAGTTGCGCTATCCGTAAAACGCCGACAAAACGTTCCAAGCAGGCTCACAGTTGTCGTGGCTAGGAGACGACGACTGAACGACAGGCAGACGCACCCGCAGACGACGCTCAAAAACACAGCTCAAACAAATGCTGAGGCGCAGTTTCCGAATGGAGTTTAACGGCACGGCTGTTTTATTTATCACCCTGTTACTGCGCTGATGGTGTGCCCTCGCGCAACAGCTTGACTCAGTTACTTTGTAAAGATGCAGTGGAACGCTTGCCCTGCACTTAAAGAAGCGGGCAAAAGCCCGTTTATTATATTTAGAAGAAACGCCTATCTTTGACATATATTCTTGAGAACAGTAGCACGTCACTTGCAAGAGAAAAAAAATCTTTATTTAAAATTTGAACACAATTATATATATATATATATATATATATATATATATGCACAGAGTCGTGGGATCGGTTCCCACCGAAGGCAAGGTTTGTCTTTTCGTCCACTTTATTTCCTTTCTACTTTCTCCACAATTACAATACCACAAGTAACTTCCCCTATGCTTTCCTAGGCCTCATTGTCTGTTTGCTCATTAAGTTGTTTGAGGGCTTATTGGGGAGCAGCCATCTCGTCTAAGTTCACGTTCTACGTGACGCCTCCTGGCAAGAAAGTGTGTTCTACACACGCCGCCTTGGCCACGAGTGGCGCTGCCTAACACTCCCAGGATAATCCGTAAATAAATACACAATAAAGTGGACGGGGGGACGACCGCCTTTGTAGCTCAGTTGGTAGAGCATCGGACGCGACATCCGAAGGTCGTGGGTTCGGGTCCCACCGAGGGCAGGTTTGTCTTTTCGTCCACTTTAATTCCTTTCTACTTTCTCCACAATTACAATACCACAAGTAACTTCCCCTATGCTTTCCTAGGCCTCATTGTCTGTTTGCTCATTGAGTTGTTTCTAACAAATAAAGAACGAGCCCTTGACCCCTTCCCTTTCGTTACATATATATATATATATATATATATATACAGTTCTTCACGAGGGGTAACCATATAAATGTCATATTGTGTCTGTGAATTAGTTATGAGTATATATATATATTTTTTTTTTCAGATTGAAGTTCGGTGGGTCCGGTCCAATGTAGGGTTGAAAAGAGAGACACACGTTCAAAATTCTTGTTTTATTAACGTTTCGGTCGGTGGGGCGGCCTTCGTCAGAATGACCCTATATATATATATATATATATATATATATATATATATATATATATATATATATATATATATATATATATAGAATTTGAACCTTTATTGACGCTGCGATATCTTGGCACAAGTGGAAGAGAAACATTACCATTATCGCATTATGTTGCTAAATTTCTGAGCGCTCGGCATTTTTCTAACCGCGAAAAAGCAAGAAGTACGTGCACGTACATAATTACTGAAAACTCTTCCGTTCTACTGCCACATGTCGTTGTAAACGACCCATTTCCTAAGGTCGCAAAACCGTATGAAGTCAGAAGAATGATGACTAGGAAAATCCATGTCATACCCACCATCCCAACGATGGCTGAACCGCCTTTTTTGAAACGTTTGAAACCCCCATAGGCACTAGCGCATATTTCTCTCTAGTATTTTGTAGGAGACTCTATGCTATTTCTTAGGTAAAACAATAGACGACATGCTAACGCAATCGTGACCTGCCCTAGCGCTCTCTGCCCCTTTGTTTTTCTTTTTTTTTTTTGGTTTGACCTGAAAGCTTGGCGCAACTCTCTACGGGGTATCGGCCATGAATCGCGCGGCAGGAGACGGATAGGAGGAAATGCAAGGCATAAAAAGAAAAGAAAAGGAAATGAAGAATAAAGGGAACGCTAGCGTGAGATTTTATAAAGAAATGAAAAGAGAGTGGTTATTTTGAATTCTTCACGAGGGGTAATCATATAAATGTCATATTGTGTCTCTTAATTAGTCATGAGTTACGAAAAAAAAGGAAACTCTCACATGTAGTGTAAAAAAGAACAAACTAATAGAATGAACAGGGAAGCCTCTTAGTCTGGGATCAAACAAAAAATAAATACGGCATCACATATAGCTTTATTACAGTGACCGAGTGCCGACGCCCCCCCCACCCCACCCCGGGATAGTAATGTGGTTACGTCAAACTCCAGTCCAAGGTTTGAATGGCTATTTCCAAAGATCTTTTTCTTTGGGGCTTATATATGCCACATTCTATTAGAAAATATTCTATTGTTTCCGCTTGACTGCAATACGAGCATTGGGGGGATGCAGCGGAACCTGCGCATAAAATTTTATTTGTGGCACCCTGCAGCGTAATTTAGTTAACGGAATTTAGAATTTCCTTGCTCCGCACCATGTGCTTGGCCAAGAAAATCGAAGGTGCCGAAAGTTGTTACTGTTTTGAACATAAGACTTAGCATGGTTGTCTCGATGATAAAATTTTCGTAATTGGGCAATGCCGTTAAATGAGGAGGGGTTCAGAATCTTCATCACTGGGCCTTGAATTGATGCTGCCACCAGTGTGTCCGCTGTCTTGTTTAGCGTTATTCCTGCGTGGCCAGGCACCCATACCAAATGTACTCGTTGCACATGTTTGGGCATATATGCTTGAAATTGTCGCCGACATTTCGATGGCTTTGGAGCCGCCAGGGCGGTACATATAGATAGAGAGTCGGTCAGTATAACCACCAAAGGTATATGTGATGGAAGTTTGCGTAAAGCTAGTATAATTACCGACAACTCAGCCTGGAAGATAGGTGTAAAGTCTGGCAGTCTAAGTGAAAAGGACCAGTTTAGTCACTCACAGATGCATCTGTGGCTATGATTGTGTGTATATTGAGGTTGTCAATATGATGTGCCACTTAACGATCGAAATATCTTCTCGGCGAAAGTTTTGCGTTCTTTGGAAATATGTTATCAAATGCAATGACTCCTAGCGTTCCTCGAAGTGTTTAAGCTAACTGTATCACTCAGTGTTGCCTGTTCCAGTAACCCGTATATTACTTGGGGGCAGTGGAGCCCGGACCAGTGATAACCAATAAATGTAGCCGTCTCACCGAAGTGGGAGCGGCTCCGAGTGGAAGCGTGAACGTTTAAAAATGTCTGCGCTGTCAGTAGACGGAACCTACTTTGGAGACGAGGCAAGCGTGCTTCGTGGTAAAGTATATTAATCGCCGCAAATTCTCGGGACACCTAGGTATAGACGTAGTGCCTCAGGTTCCATGGGGAAAAGAGGGCGCAAGTTGTTCGCTGGGCCCCCGGAGAACAAGACGCACCAAAACAGTGCGGATGTACATGCAGAGATCATGAGGAGGGTCCGTGGGCGCATTCCAATACGATTGCTGCTGTTTCGTCTTAATAGGCCAAGTGCACGTAATATTTTCGATGCGATATATTCTATGTGCGTACTCCAGTTAAGATTTCCAGCGTATATTATTCTCAGATATTTTATTGGCTCTACTTCTCGAATCATATCCTGGCATGGACATGAAAGATATATGCAAGATATATGCAAGAACTTAGTGGAAAAACTACGAGAGCACTTTTGTTAATGTTGAGGGCCATGTGCAGATTTTTAAGCCAAGTTTCAAACTCATTCAAGTAGGACTGCATAAGATTTGATAAAGAATGTATATCATTTGAGCCAGAAGAGAAAGCGATGTACGCAGTGTCTAAAGGAATGTTGCTTAACAAAACGTTCAGTTGTTAACATTGGAGACAGCACCGAACCTTCCGGAACACCTTTTGTCTATGCGTATCTGTTGAATGAAATGCCTTTCCTCGAGCAATAAGACCATTTCAAACATTTTGAACCCATGCATTCTGTGGCATGTTTAGTTTGTTGATAAATATGGTGTGCTCTACGCAATCATACGCTTTTGCCAGATGTAACGTAACTAAACCGGCGTACTGTTTTCTGCGGCCAGCCCATTTTCCAAATCCACATGAGCACACCCTATATAGTAGCCACGTCGGAAGCCAATTTGAGAATCGCTAAGTATTTAATTTTCATCTAGCCACGTCTAGATATGAGCACACAGAACCCTTTCTATCAGTTTTAGAAGTCAGGGAAATAGGTCTAATATCGTCTATGTTATAACATGCACCCCGTTATTTAAGGAGCGGTGCTATTTTGGCAATTTTGCAATCTGCATGAATCCATAGATTTTCTATGGAAAAGTTATTCAAGTTAAGGAAATCGTTGGAAGATACGCTAAATAAATCTATCGGCAACTGAAAGCACACGGGCGTGAATATATGGCAAATGAGTTCTGCGGAAACCCGCAAGGTAGAGTAACGTACTCCACCTTGCGGGTTTCCGTAGAACTCATTCGCCATATCGAAAATGCGTTAAACAATGAACAAGCACAAAAATGTCAACTTGAATCAATTCATAAAACTATTCCGCAGTAAACCCCAGAAGTATATAAAATATCAGAGTAGTATAAAACTGCACAGGTCGCCCGTGTAACACGCGGTTTGCTTCACAAATGTATATGAAGCACCAAATATGCAATATACATCATAAATAGGTTTTTAATGGATCTTGAGGGTTTAGCTGCTGTCATTCGTGCAGTGGCCATGCGTCCACTGACTAGACTGTAATCAAAATTATATATCCATACCACACGTGTGGGATTCCCTTACAAGATAGAGTGGAACATTTCAAACAGAATTGAAACACCTCGCTCTGGCGTTATCTGCAAAATTATCTGCAAAATTCATGGCGGTTAGCGTTGGCATGGTTCGCTGTTGAGGACACTGCTATACTATTACGCTCCGTTAGTAAAAAGAGATGTACGATATAGGTCAATGCAAAGAGAGGAAGGAACGTAGTATGGAGGTATGATGGTGCGGAGACATCGGGGCAGCGTGTCAACAACATTTCGTCTTGCAGATGCGTTGATCATCTGCACTTTCACACCTTTAATCTCATTTACTCAAAATATTTTGGTATAGTTTTAGTGTAAGCCATCCCTGTGGTACAATTGTTACGTATACCGCCAAGCATGTATAGCGCAGAATCATTCCCAGAGTGCAGGAGTGCAACAGATTGGGATAGTTGGTATGATTACGTAATAGTTAAAACAGCGCTACGAAACGGGACGGAGACAGAGAAAGCAGCTCCGTTTTCTCTGTCTCCGTCCCGTTTTGTAGCCCTCTTTTAACCATTATTATCAGAGTGCTTTAATTATATTGATATAATTGTGACGTTTATGACACGGTACTGTGCAACTAACATGTCTTATTTTTATATCTACCTTTATATATGCAGCACTGTTCGCAGTTCCATCATCATCATCATCATCATTTATTTAACCTTAAGGGCCCCTCATAGGGCATTACATAGGGGGGGGGGGGGGGTGTTCCATGAATGAAATAAAAAGAACAGGCAAACACACGTAATCAGTTACTTGTGTTAGTATTCACTTTTGGCGTGAGAAAGACGCGACAGTGGGCGAATGGAGGCGACCCTGAAAAACGCATTGAATGCATCAAAAAAAAAAAATAACGAAAAGAAGTACGCGCTGTGTTCTCAGTATATGCACTTATCCGCGCGATGTAGAGTTCTAGTAAGATATGCTGGGTCAGTTACTAAATACCTCCCTAAATTAAAATACTACCGCTCACGTTGAAGTGCGCGCGCTATGACTGCCCAAAGCATCCGCAAAAAATGTGAAAAGCTGAATACACGAGTTATCTAGGCTTATTTACACTCACAAACGCGTTATCTGTGGAGCTAATCGCTGCAGAATTGCGTTGAGGTGATGCAGACTCAGCAGGACGTAAATAATCGTGATGTCGGCTAATAGCGACTAAAATGACGAGCGCGTAGCAGACGCTTCGGCGCAGCCTTCACAGCAGAGAAAGCCCACGTGTCTGGCGCAGTAATGGCCTGGAGATCGACAAGTAGGTGGCAGCACCATCACCGCGTGAGAGTGGTGGATGCGTTCACCGGCGCGCATTGAAACGTGCACAGCGACGCTCTGTTGGGAGCGGTTCGAGGCAGTTACCTAAATAAAAGCATTAATTGCAGTCAAACAGCAATGCATGCGCCCTTCAATCTCACGTCAGTGCAGGAAGCATGCGAAACGTTTTTAATGCACGTGAAGGAAGCGCGATATGCCATTCAACGGGGCACTGAAATCACCCAGCCTCACATTTTGACTTCCTCGGCGGTTCTCTCCGCCTTTTGTCTTCAACCATACTTTAGTTCTTTTATGCCTACAATGTTGGCATCGCTGTTAGACGTCTGAAAGAGTTCAGTATTGTGTTCGCGCTCATTTTTCAGTATTGTCTACAACAACAAAAAAAGACTTCATCATCATCATCATCATCATCAGCCTGTTTAGGTCCACTGCAGGACGGAGGCCTCTCCCAACGATTTCCACTCCGCCCTATCCTGAGCGAGTTGGTTCCACTTTATGCCCGCAAACTTTTTAATTTCATCGCTCCATCTAACCTTTTGCCTACCTCTGTTGCGTTTTCCCTCTCGTGGTATCCATTCCGTCGCTCTTACTGTCCACCTATTATCCTTCCTCCTCATGACATGGTTACTCTGCAGACTTACTAGACTTACTAGACTTACTAGACTTAAAGACTTACTATGCAGTGAGTTGAAGTGACAGCTTGGTACTCCGCTGTACCGCTTACACGCATACTTGCGTTTAACTGTCTCGCATGTCATGTATTTTGCATGAAATACAAGGCAGTTTACTGGCTCAGTCAAGCTACTTAACTGTGTACGCAACTTGAGTACTATCACGATTCATTTCATTTCATTTCATTTATTTTACCCTCAATCGCACATAGCTTTACAGAGGGGAGTGGGGTACAAAAAAATAATCAACTATAAACAAGAGCAAACATAGTAACATCAAAAAATAAAGATTACAAGACATGAAAATTCGATGTTAGGCAATACACTGAATGTACGTGTAAGTATCATCAGAAACATGGGGGAAACAGAGTACAAAAATATATATGTACTATATACACTTCACGCGTCATCATGTAAGTACTTCTGTATTGTAGAAGAAAACAAGTCATGATTTGAAATGGAAACCATGTCCGAGGGAAGGTGGTTCCAGTCGTTGGATGTGCCTATATTGAGTAAATGTTTTAATACTCAAACGTATCGCTTTCTTCGCATGATCACTTGCGTGACCGTGACAAAAAGATACCTTTATTTCTTTTATACACACACAAAAAAAAGGTATGTCGTTTAAGCGAAAAAAAAAGTCTGCTATTTTCCGTCATCATCATCATCATAATCAGCCTGTTTAGGTCCACTGCAGGACGAAGGCCTCTCCCAACGATTTCCAATCCACCCTATCCTGTGCGAGTTGGTTCCACTTTATGCCTGCAAACTTTTTAATTTCATCGCTCCATCTAACCTTCTGCCTGCCTCTGTTGCGCTTTCCCTGTCGTGGTATCCATTCCGTCGCTCTTACTGTCCACCTATTATCCTTCCGCCTCATGACATGTCCTGCCCAGGTCCACTTCTTTCTTTTAATTGATAAGATAATATCGGCTATTCCTGTCTGTTCTCTGATCCATTCCGCTTGTTTTTTATCTCTTAGCGTTACCCCCAACATTTTTCTTTCCATTGCACGTTGCGTGCTCCTTAGTTTCATCTCTAGTTTTTTCGTTATTCTCCACGTTTCTGCACCGCACGTTAGTACTGGGAGAATGCAGTGATTGAACACTTTTCGTTTTAGTGAGAGCGGTAAGTTTCCAGTCATGATTTCGTAATGCCTTCCGAATGTGCTCCAGCCCATCCTTATTCTACGGAGAATTTCTTTTTCATGGTTGGGAGGTCCTGTTATTAACTGTCCCAGGTATACGTATTCGTTTACACATTGTAAGGGTTCATTGTTGATTTTAAATTCCTGTTCCTTAGCTAGGCTATTGAGCATAACTTTGGTCTTTTGCCTATTCATTCTTAATCCAATTTTAATACTTTCCCTGTTTAGGTCATCAATCATGTTTTGTAGTTCGTCTCCATCATTGCTAAAGAGCACAATGTCGTCTGCGAATATTAAATTGCTGAGATATTCTCCGTCTATTCGAATTCCCTTGTCTTCCCAGTCTAGACGTTTAAAGATTTCCTCTAAACATGCAGTGAATAGCATCGGGGATATTGTATCTCCCTGTCTCACACCTCTCCCGATCGGGATTTCTCTGCTTCTCTCATGTAGGAGTAGTGTGGCTGTGCAATCTTTGTATATGTTGTTGATGGTTTTCACGTATACGCCAGGTACCCCTTGTCTACGTAGAGCTTCTAGAACTGCTTGTATTTCTATCGAGTCAAATGCTTTCTCGTAGTCGATAAACGCCATATAAAGAGGTTTGTTATATTCCGCGTACTTCTCAATTACTAGGTTGATAGCGTGGCTGTGGTCCATTGTCGAGTAACCTTTCCTAAAACCAGCTTGTTCTCTCGGTTGATTAAAGTCGAGTGTTTCCCTTATCCTCGTAGAAATTACTTTTGTAAATAGCTTGTATACTGCTGGGAGTAGGCTAATTGGTCTATAATTATTTAACTCCTTTATGTCACCTTTCTTGTGGATAAGGATTATATTCGCATTTTTCCAACTGCGTGGTATACTACATGTCTTGACACATTTCGTGAAGAGCGATGCAAGTTTTTCAAGTACAATATGTCCTCCGTCTTTAATCAAGTCGGCTGTTATACCATCTTCACCAGCTGCTTTACCGCGGGACATGCCTTTGACAGCTTTTTTGACTTCGTCAGCGGTTATACATGGAATTTCAGTGTCCTCCTCAGATTCTATTTATATTAAGATTGTATGGTCTGTCTGAGAACTGTACAGTGCAGAGTAGAAATCTTCTGCTACTTTTACTATTTCGTTGAGACTGTTGATAACGTTACCTTGTTTATCTTTTAGCGCATGCATTTTGTTTTGCCCTAAGTGCAGTTTCTTTTTGACCGTTTTAATGCTGGTGCCTTTCTCTACAGCTTTCTCTATTTCTCTCGTGTTAAAGTTTCTTACATCTCGTTGCCTGGCTTTACTGATCAATTTTGATAGTTCTGCGAATTCAATCTTATCTTTTGGCAAAGTTACTTTCATTTGTTGGCGTTTTTTTATTAAGTCCTCGGTAGATTGGGACAACTTACTTGTTGTTTGCTTAGTTGTTTTACCCCCGACTTCTATCGCTGTTTCAGGGATTGTTTTCGTTATGGTTTTGTTCATTTCTTCTACATCGTCACCGTTTTCGCCTAAGGCCTCGAACTTGTTGCTTAGGGCTACTTTAAATTCTTCGTTCTTCGCTCTGATTACCTCCAGATTGCATTTTTTTCTAGTAAATAATTTAGTTCTTGTCTTCTTTAGGTTAAGTGCAATCTTTGCCCTTACTAGTCTGTGATCGCTGCATTTTATCTTCCCCACTACTTCTGTGTCTTGAATTATACTTAGTTGTTCGCACATTATGAAGTCGATTTCCTTCTTTGTTTCCCCGTTGGGGCTTTTCCACGTCCACTTCCTATTCTTGTGTTTCTTGAAAAACGTGTTCATTATTCGGAGTCCGTTTCTTTCGGCAAATTGTACTAGCATTTCCCCACAGTTATTCCTATGGCCGACGCCGTAGTTGCCAATCGCCTGCTCTCCACTTTGTTTTGTCCCTACGTTTGCGTTGAAATCCCCCATGACTACTGTGTATTGCGTCCGTACTTTCTTTATTGCTAATTCGATATCCTCGTAGAACGGCTCTACTTGTTCGTCGTCGTAGCTCGTTGTTGGCGCATATCCCTGGATTATCTTAAGTTTATACCGTTTATTTAGTTGTATTACGACGCATGCTACCCTTTCGTTAATGCTGTAGAATTCATCTACGTTGCCCGCTATATCTTTGTGAATTAGGAACCCAACGCCATATTCTCTCTTTTCGGGCAATCCTCTATAGCAGAGGACATGTCCATTGTTTAAGACTATGTAAGCTTCACCTGTTCTCCTAACTTCGCTAAGGCCAATGACGTCCCAACTAACTCCCTCTAGTTCCTCGAGTAGATCTGCTAGTGTAGCTTCGCTGGAGAGGGAGAGGCATTGAACGTTCCAATGTTCAGTTTCCAGTGGCGGCCTGTCTGGGTCCAGTGAGTATTACTGCCCTCTGCTGTTTCACAAGCTGACCGCCGCCGTGGACAGATGTTCTGCAGCTGCTGGACACTGAGGGCGAGGGTTTAATTGTAGGCATCATGCTTTCCGTCATGCTCACGCTCATATATGGCGGGGCGATATCACTGCAGCACTACACTTGCACGTTGATATTTCCTGTTTAACTTATTCAGAAGGACGCTAAGTGCACTTTGCCGTATACAATTGAAATACACGGCAGCAGCCAAACTGAATAAAACAGTGCCGAACCTGAGGTGCGACGATTACATAGCACGCTCACAACACAGGCGCTCAGTGATTTTAAGAAAGATGAAGACTGCAGCGCAAAGCTGTATAATAATATAACTAATACTTTTATGCTTGGACAAGAATACATGAAAGAATTCAACACTGCACCGGCTCAGGGAACATATTGATGACGATGATGAAAAACATTTATTATAAAAGAGAGAGGTACGGGGCCAAAAAAATAAAAATATATTGGAGGACATGTGTGACGCACGCGGGCATGTAAAAGCGCAGTGGCTCAGACGATGCGAGGAGCTATCCACACTGGGGAGGTTCGTCCACTCGCCGCTAGGCGCCGACTGTGTTCAATCTCGAGGCCAATAGCCCCGCGGGGCGGGAGTTTCCCGGAAACGCGCTCCCCATGCATTCTCGCAGCGCTTCGGACACTTCCCATTCAACTGGTCGCTCTACTTTAAGAGAGGGTAGCACGATGTCTTCGAGTCACATGTTCTACAATGGGCAGCCAGCTAGTTGCTCGTATAATGCGGTGCTCCCTAGTTGATTACTGTGCCCAACGAGACGCACGTAAAGGCATCCGCCAGTCTGACCCACGCAGTACTTTCCACTTGAACGTGGAATCACATACACAACGTGTCGTGTGCACGTTACGCAAGCGTCCCTGTGCGTGGTCGCGCAGACTGGCCTACGCTTCCTCGCAGGACAGCTCAACCTACTCAAACTCAAAAGCTTGTTAGGTGCTGTAAATACAATGTTCACTTGTCTTCTTTTTCTTTCTCGCGCTGTCTATTCTAGTTTGCTGTGGCAACCAAAGTTATTACTAGCAAGGGCGTCAGGCGGTGTCCCCACGGCTTGGTGGATCGCACCCGCAACTTTGAGCATGCGCTTTTCCACACATTACCGCAGGTTGTTCTTCGCACGATTCATAAGGAATGTGGCATCATAAGGGCAGAGTTGAGCAGCGAGATGTGGGATCTCTCTTTCTTTCCTTCTTGGAATTTCTCGCTATGGAGGTGCTCCTGCGGAATGGATCCGGCAGCTTTGAGATTAACCATTTCTACACTTTATCGTGCATTGTGTAGTGGCTAGAGGGCGAGAGTGGATTTGCTTTTGGCTAGTGCGTGCGCAGTAAGGCTTCACATGTGCAAATACAAAGTTACTCATAATGCAAAGAATAGGCGTGCAAAACACGGACATATAGGTGTACCGAAAAATGGGCAGTTGCAAGGAAAAACGGCGAACAGCCCGCTTGAGCACACTGCCAACGATAGTTTTACCGACTGTCGCGTGGGTGAGCTTTATAAGATTGCTTTTAGCTGCGGACGATTCGACGTAGGGCAAACAGCGCGTTGTATTAATCAGATCGAGATTGATTGAAGAAAGAAGGTTTTTATCAGCTGGAACACTGTGTAATCACTGTGGGGACGGAAACTGCACGCCCAAGTTGGACGAAACCGAGATCCTGTACAGACAGGCATAAGAATGAAGAAACGCGTTTAATGGTCGAGGCCTGGCATATCAGTATTAGTGGAAGCGCGTGCGTGAGTCAACCCTCGACTGGCTTAAACAGAGAAGAAATAGAATGTCTTAACACAATGTCACTCGCGTAGACCAGCACGTGCAACCGTTTGAGAGTTGGCGCTACCATTCCTGAGCATGCGCAGATAAGTTTTTGCCTCAGTGCTGTGCTTCAGTTGTGCTTCCGTGTTGTCCACTCCTCTCCCCTTGTGTCCGTGTTTTGCACGCCTCTTCTTTGCTTACCAATTCACTCAGCTTTCTGTCCCTTTGAGAATGCTAACGACGAGCTCCAGTGCCCGTGAATAACACGCGCACATTTAGCACTCAAAGGAAGAAATAGGCCTTTGGATTTACATTAGCATATAACAGCTTGTGCGTCATTAAATATTGGAACTAGATTCCCAGATACCCCGTCAGCATTACAGTTCCTAAAATTTCCGCTTAGAGTTAGCAGCCGCTTTGGCGTTTTAATAGGCGAAATGACAGTTCCAGGTATATTGATCTACTTAGTTCTCATAATACCAAGACATTTGTGATACTGTTCGTTCGATATTATTTATGGCAGCGCTCAATGTATGTTGCGGTGTGAAGAACTTAAACAACATTGCTATCTACTGAGTTTACCGAAGAATTGTGTAAACTACTTTCTTTTCTTCTTCGTGGCGTATTACGGTTTGCCTTTTCGGTTTGTAAAGCGCCCCACTTTGATGTATTTGTTGTAGCGTTCCTACAAGGAACTGAGGCATAAAACACATTGTATCAATTAGACAGGTGTCGTAAGAGGATTTAAAAAAATGCTGGAGTGGAGATTTTTTCCTAAATTTGAAGCCGGCGGCCGCCATGTTACCAGAGGCATCGATTAACAGCATCCAGATAGCACAAAAGAAAAAGCGCTTTCCTCACGCTTCTTAGCACCTTTAAAGTGGTCATCTTTGCTAGACAGAGAATGCTTGATATGCCTGTTTGTGCTACACGTTTTTGGGTGAAACTAGAACGTCGCAAAAATTTGTGTGCCACATCGTGGCATTGAAGCTGGGTCAATGGTAGTTTATTAATCCAAAACAACACGCGTTTATATTACAAGTACTCTATAAAATACATTAACAGATCAAGAACGCTTTAATTGATACTGGTTTCTGGACACTTTGGCGAGCTCTTAGGGCTGAACCAGAGGCAAACGCCGGCTTCGCCCATTGCGGTAAGGTTCAGCAGGCGTTGCCACTCCAGCATTTTTTTTTTTTTTAGTCTCCTTGGCGTCGTCCGCCCCTTTATTTCTACTTCTTCTTCGCTTCTCGCCTACTCCACTTCGTCTTCTTTCATGCATTCAGTGGAGACCACCTCAATTGTTAAATGAATTACGGTGCAGGGAATGAATTAATGCAACATCATTGATATGTACCTCGAACGCAGAACTACTTAGGTATGCGAATATGAATGAACAATAAATGAACCTTAAATGTAAGCCATTATTCAACATTGCCGCCGTTTGCCTGGACGTTCCTGTCGTATTGTTTGGCGGAGCACAAGACAGACTAAACATATAGGCATGCGATGTTTCAAATTTCAGGCGGTTTAATCATCGGTGCTAAGTAACCAGGGGCAAGCCACATCGGTGCAACATATGCCACGTACGGGATGCTAGTTATACCGCTGGTTCAAACATAACGAAAGAAGAAGGTGATGATGATGATCCTTAAATTTTGGCATCTACCCACTTGGGGGGATTAGCCAAGAGTCAGGCGGATTTGAGTTTAATTTACTAAGTTATAGAAAATGGGCCCATCCTTCCCAACATCGTCGTCGTTCTCACACTCCGTCCACTGCGGACGCCTCGAAGTAAAAACCAGTCGATGGGTCCATAGCGAATGGTAGGAGGTCTCTCAGTGCAGCTATCCTCAGTAAAGGTTAAAATCTTCTACGCCTCGCACGCTTTTACGAGTCTCCTGCGTGTCAGTGGCACCGAGGTCCGCACTTCGAAGCCTTATTCTCAGAACCAGTGCGCTGATTGGCGGCAGTAAAGCACGCGTTGACTGTGTTTTAGTTGAAAGACAGCCACGACTGCGGCATCTGAAGGGAATTTCGCTGTTTTTTTATTTATTTATTTTATTTACAGTATACTGCGGTCGCAAAGGACCATGCAGGTGGGGAAATACATAGGTGGAAACTTATATGCACAAAAGGGGAAACAAAGCAAGCGTACTAACTTATCTAGAAGTATAAAAGAAGCAACGCAACCTGTCTTCATGACGAAATTATACAGCTCATGAGTGACACATACAATAGAAAAAAAAACAACTACACGAAAAGAAACCCGAAATACGTCGGGTGTGTAGACAAAGTGAAAAATTCAAGAACAGTGGAACGTGTAGAAAAATGCCATAAGAAAATGCCATGAGCTTACAGTGACTACTCAAATCCTGTATCAGCAAGTAGCGCACTTTCAAAATCACACACAGATTGTAAAGAAACAATATCTTCAGGCAGTGAATTCCACTCGGAAATGGTCCGGGGAAAAAATGAGTTCCTGAAAAGATTAGTGCGCGTTTGATATGGAAGAAGGTTATGTGCATGCCGATTTCTGGACGTGCGCGAAAAGAATGGTTGAATATATGCGCGCGCATTCACATTCAGTTTGTCATTATAAAGTAAGAATAAAAACTTTAACCTTGCTATTTTTCTGCGCTCCTCCAAGGTTGGGATCCCGTTTTCCAGCATTAGAGATGAAGGTGAATCTGTTTTCCTGTATGGGCACGGCGAGGCGGTAGGAGCAATGTTGGCTGCGATTTGGCCCACATTGCCGTGCAGGGGTGGCTAACAGCTGGAAACTCCCTCCAGCGACCGCAGGGATACGCGGTGGGCCCGCGTTTGGCTTGTGGTGTTCTCTTGGGCGAGCGAGAGCAGCGGCCTGAAAGCGAGCACTAAAGGATCGCATGATGGTGCCGCAATCATCGAGCTGTTCCGTTCCCTTTGACGTTTCTTCGTAAATTGAATGCGCTACCGACAAAGGACACGTGATTGCAGGGCGCTGAAACGCGCGACATAAAGGAGGGACACATACACACTGGGCGCCCACTACCAAATGATATTTATTAGAAATTGAAGAAGGGCGCCTTGTCATACAAGCACATGCGCTACACGGGGCAGTGATACAACAAAGCAGGCTTATCCTTCTCATTGCATTTGCATACTGAACAAGTGCATCTTAGAATAAAATATTGATTGATTTGCGGTGTTTTACGTCCCAAAACCAGCTACGATTATGAGAGATGCCGTAGTGGAGGTCTCCGGAAATTTCGACCACTCGGGGTTCTTTAACGTGCACTGACATCGCACAGCTCATGGGCCTCAACATTTCGCTTCCATCGAAATGCGGCCACTGCAGCCGGGATTCGAGAATGTAATATCTGGTATAGCTAACGCGCCTTCCGTTTTGTTGAAGCGCGCTTGAAAGAGTTCTGGGGCAGTTTTATTGCTGCCAAGTATGGCAACGCGCTTGAGATACACCAGCGCACTGCACGGACCTGCAATTGGGGCCTGGGCCCGTCCCGGGCTGGCGTTGTGAAGCCCGTACCCATGATAAGCTCGGGTCCTACCCGGGCCCGTTCTTTCAAGCCCGAGCTCGACCCGGACCCACGCTTTCAATGTTAGCTCTGCCCATAGCCAGCGTGCAGGCTCGGCTCGGGTATGCTGGAAAAAGTCTGCTGCTGGCGGTAACTGTCATTCTTGCCTTAAATCCCCTTTGTGAATCTGATTAAATTCGGTGGTAACATGCGTCAGTTGTTCCTTTGCCTGACCACGATGATGCAGTTGAAGGGTTACGCTGCAGCGCTAGTTATTTAGAACGCGCGTTCGATTCCCGGCAACGACGGCCACGTTTGGAAGGTGATTAATCAAGAAATTCAGTGCGCTTGGATTTCGATGCATACATGGATGGAAATATGCATCGAAAAGATGGTCGAAATTTATTTCGGTCCTGATGCTGCTGTATACCACGTAATCATATCGTGGATTTGGAACGTTATGGCCGAAGATGTAAATGAAATGTACCAATGACATGAAGAACCTTTGGAATAAAAGTTTAATGATATTGTATCGTGACAATTTTTGGGAATAATGTGGCTTGGGGCTTACACAAAACTTAAAGGGACCATCTAACATATTTCACCAATTTCCTGTTTTTTATCGCAGTAGAAAGCACACACTATTCAAAGTGTTCAAGCTCGCAGTGGTTTCGCTGAGAAGTCAGCGGATGCTTTTAAAACAGAATATTTTGTTCTTCATGACCACGCCTTGTGTATTTGTAGGGACGGCGGCAACTGTGGTTACTGAGCTTTTGCAATATTATCTAGAAATGAACGCTACTCTTCGTCATGAAAGAACATTACCCGATGTGTGTCAAATACAAATGCAAGTAATAAACACTTCTTTTTCAAGGATAATTGAACCGGCATGCGTATTTCGTGGTTTTTCGTTAAACTTGCACACTGACACTCCCCACAGAGGCTGGAACCACCGGTCATTTTTTGAGAACTTTCCGGATCCAGTTAAAAATATTATTCCTGTTTTATGCAGTCAAATATTGTTCGTTTCCGTCAATGTAAGGAACGAACTTCCCAATTTTTACCACAACTGAAAAAAAAAATATCCGAGCATGAGCGAGACAGTTCCTTTAACGCGCCAGGGTGGCCACGTTGTAGTCAGCCTCGGGAGAACTTCCGCAGGCCTCCCTTATATTTCAGGGCGTTATGTTTCCTACGTAATTTTTTGTTTGAAGCTCTGTGATTCAAGGGAGGGAAGGTTGGGTGGACAAGGTGGATGTTATCAGCATTTTGTCATTCTATCTTTCTACAGAGTGCCTAACACCGCGCTGTACATGATATGTGCATGTGCTTGAAGGCATGTCTTAAGCCCTTAACCCCAGCCCTGAGCAGGCTCGGGGCTCGAAGCCTGAGCCCGGCCCGGGCCCGCGGAGAACTTTTCGGGCGGCCCGGGCTTTAGGGCCCGTGCAGTGCTCTAGTTCGCACGCGCAGGCTCTACAGTGCACGCCAAAATGCGCACCATCCATTTTGCTTAAATTGCTTGAGTGCTCCTTCAGTCGATCATTCAGGCATCTGCCCGTTCGGCCCACATATGACTTTCCGCAACTAATGGGAATCTCATAGGCTACACCAACTGCACAGCGCCCAAATAGATCGGTGAGCTTCTTCTTGCAACATTCTTTTCTCTGCGCGCATGGTCCGATGACACAGTTGCGCAAGCTTGTTGGGGGCGGATAAGGCCGCACGGACTGGGAGCCACTTTTTTGAGGTTGTGGCTGATGTTGTGCATATAGGGCACAACCACCGTCCTAGTAGTGTCTGTTCCAGCAGCGTTGGACTCAGAACACAGACCTTTCTTCACCTTATGCGGGAATCCGGCGTTTGGAAGTCGGCGTGAACGCACGATTTGCATGGCGCCCACCCAAGGCACAAGGAGGCGATACCATGTTTTATATAACCTTGGAATGGGCCGAGTCATATGGGAGGCGTTATTTCTTAACTCGCGGGTTACAAGCGATGCAAACATGACGAGGTAAAATCATGAGCCTGATGTCCAAAAACTGTAACCGATAATCATTGGGGAGTTCAAGGGGCCATGACATACCGTGTCCAAGTTTTTTTTAAACCTGCTAAAACTAAGTCGACTGCTTCTCAAAGGCCAACGAGCAGTCATGTCGTAGAAGAATTACATCAGCAGCATATCCCCGTGCTAATAAACACTTGTTGGAAGTTCAGCGCTTGTCCCGTGTGGTTTTTGTCTTCGTCCTTGTCCTCTTTTGCGCTGCAGGTTGTAGTTAACGATGTACCAACACGCCCAATTAGCCACATTAGCATATCTGAACACTTTAACAATCAGTGATGAACTACAAGCACGTTGAAGTTAATGGTCAATGCTAGATAAGAATATGTCACATAGGATGGGTGCAATGCGCGATCCCGTAGAGGTACCTTCCTTTTGAAGATAAAAACCTTCCATTAAAAGACACAGAAGTGTTGTTCAAATAAAATTGCTTGCGCTCATTTCAATGTTGCCTTATAAAGATTTGCCGTATAAACTTGCCTTATAAGCTTGCTCTCATTCCAACCTTGCCTGTAATCATGTGTTTGAATCCGCAACAACTTGCCTAAGAAGAAGTCTTGTTAAGTTACCGTTACAGTTCCCCCAACATTTAAAGGAACAACAGCGTTCCTTCGTTTCTACCAAAATGAACTAGTTCCAGAAAGGTAGTTCCGTACAACACTGGTATAACTTTGTACGTGAGGGTGGAATCTTGTGCACAGCGTGTCATGCGCACGCTACATAAGGCTCCCTTTGCGTGGTAGCGCAGACTGGGTTCCACTTCTTCGGAGGGCAGCTCAACTTACTCAAAACTCAAAAGCTGGTAACGGGCTGTAATCAAAAAGCTGGTGAGGTGCTGGCACTGGACCTCTTTAGATTGTTCTTGAGAAACCTTGTAAAGGTAGGGAATTAGAGCCCACCCTTTGTTTGTCCCCTTTGTTCTCTCTTTCTCTCGTCTGTTGACGCTAGCGCTCGCCCTAACTTCTTCTGGTCCTTTGTATATTTTTGTTTTTCTTGAGCTGCATATTTGATTTTACTGGAACAGCTCCGCCGTTAAGAAAAGCACAAGAATGTATGAGCTCCATTCACAGGAGTGCTGGACCCTGGCTCGTCTTCAATTCAGTTGAGCTGCTCTCGAGATTGTTTGTATATTTGATACGTTGATAAACAAAAGGAGTCGCAGTAGTGCTTCGCCGTCGCTCTTGCATAGAACCCACGCATTTCCCGGTACGGTCGGCCAGACGATCCAACGCAGACCAAAAACGCCTTTAGTCCGTAAGTGAGGCGCAATCGCCAGCATCTGTTTTTCTTTCTGACGAGCCGTTCAGCAGGCGGTCTAACGGCAACTACTGTCACTCCACTTCTAGTGCATTTTGGTTTGGATCAAATTCATTGACCTTCAGCAATGAAGAGGGCGAAAATGCGCTTGGCCGGAGTCAGTTTCTTGTCAGAGGGGCCGCGCGTTCCGGTCTCGCCAAGAATGCGCGAAAGGTGGCGTGTGCATTTCTGTGGTTTACTTTAGAGATTTAGTGTGTCGCCTGCACTACACAGCGTTAATTCTTTTTGTCTCCTGATTATTATTGTCATTTTCGCTGGCGGGTGTCTCACATTCCCGCCATGCATCGCTTCTCACCTGCCTGTGCCGCGTTTGCCAAAGTCTTCGAGTGCCTGACTGACAGGTGGCGTCCATGACGCAGCCATGTTTCAGACGCCGCTGGTGCCGTCGCTGGGTCCCCCCGGCCACCACCCTCCCCCCCACGTGCAGCACGGGGTATCCCCGGTGGCTCGCCCCATGGGCCTGGCGCCCCCGCTGCGGCCGCCCGTCAGCGCTTCGCCGGGCCTCAAGGAGCCGCCGCCCAGGATTCACCATGCGCCGCAGCCGCCGCCGCCGCCCCCGCCGCCGCCTCCTCCACCAGTCTCCTCCGCTCCACAGCCGCCATTTGGCCAGGTGCGTTCTTCGTTCGTTTTGTTTCGTAGCGTGTGCTCTGAGCGAGCTAAGACGGTCGTAGCGCACTTTTATTGCGGTCACTTAGGCATTCTACGAAGCTCGAGGGGTACGAGGTTTTTATTTTTTACAATTACGCGCAACTTTGGCGCCCAAATTTACAACGCAGTAAGAGTGGTTACGAATCGCTTTGCCACAGCAACACTGACAACGTCGCAGGTGCCGAATCGGCTTGCTGAAGGTAAAGAATGTGTCAGCAAAATGAACTGACCGAAGAGCGCAGTTCGCAGAAGATCCAAACCGCCTCGTATACACCTTGACGTCGGCACTTTATCGACTGCCGATCGAGGCTTCCACTATGCGGTCGTCGTCGTGAACCAGTTCGCGCAGTCTTGTCCAGTTACTCTCTCGTCTCTATTGCTCTGTTTAGCCAAGCTGGGCAGAGATGCGCAGAAGGGTATTACGCAATACAGGTATCAAGTAGCACGTGCTGACACACAAAGGTACTTTGGCACAAATAAAATAATAAGACCAAGGTGTCTTGGAACAGCGATACCGCAAAACAGAGACGAGAACGCATATACTTCTTTTTATTTTGGCTATGCTGATGACCTAAACATCATGCCGCTCATGACATGCATGTCATGATTTTCATGTTATGACCTGTCATTTATGTTTGTCATGAAGTCTTGTTGTGCCATACCATGTTTCGTATACGTCCCATTAACGAAACAGCCAGGAGAGCACCAAGACCGTGTCATGTAAATCATGCCGCTCATGATATGCATTTATGATTTTCATGTTATGACGTGTCATTTATCTTCGTCATGCAGTCGTGTTACGGCATACCAATTTTCGTATCCAATTAACGAAAATGCCACGAGAGCAGAAAGTCGTAGGCGGATAGATAGATAGATAGATAGATAGATAGATAGATAGATAGATAGATAGATAGATAGATAGATAGATAGATAGATAGATAGATAGATAGATAGATATACGCTCAATGTCGCCGAATAGCTAAGAAATGCTTCGCATCGAAAAGCCATTTATTGAGCGAAGCATGGCATGTGAAGCATAATCGCTCGCATCGCTAGCGAACCAGCCAGTGAAATGAGAAGCGTACATTCGCTTCACACACAGGATCTCCATTGAGTGCACTTCATCGACAGCGGGTTCGGAAGTACGCTATGCTCTAGAGAGTGCGTCGGTTCGGTCGCAGTATGCAAGACACGAGGGCGCGAAAAGGCTTTCTACAGGTGAGGACGAGCACAAGAGGAGGCCGGACACCATCGCGGGTCATCGGAATACTCTTCTCTCCGTTGAAAACATTCCTGAGCAAAAAAGAAAAGTTCACTCGGAGAAATTGTCTTAGCGTTGGTTCTGAATTAGTTGAGATTACTGTCGCTCGCGACACGGTTCCTGCATTTCATTTAACAAATAGGGCCTACGTGTTCATGAGGGTGCCTTGGTAGTGCTGATTTCCTGCTATAACTTTATCGACCATCAAGCGACAGCAATGTAAAGCAAGCGATTAATATTTGTAACTCTATCGGAGTCAAAGGGAGATTTGTTTATCACTACAACATAACATTATAGCTGGAATCCGTAGCACAAGCAGGGAAAGTGTTGTACGTTTCTAGGAAGACATTTGAGCATCGTAGACATTTAGTCGCTCCACCGAATTCTGCCCAATTCAGCTATTATCGTAGTCACGTGGTGTTTTGCCATGGAAACGATTAGGTGGAAAATATTTGGCCGACGCAACGCCTGTGCGCAAGCCTGCGTCGGCCACCCTTTGTTGGGCGTTGCAAACAATAAGGGTGGGCGCTGCCTAACAGGGCTCGATTTTTTGTCCACTGCCGTTGATGCGCTGACCCTACGACATCCGCGCTTGGCCGTTGAACTCGCTCGTCAGAGCCCTTTCTTTTGCCGTCAGGTTTCGAAAGACCCGCCAAGACGCCTTTCTTCTCACTTGCTATTCTTTTTTTTTTGTCTTCGCGCGGTGTTCCTCGCGCGCACTTGTGACGTGGACAATCACAATTGCCGGGCCGTTCTACGGGAGTCCGCGGGGACCGCTTAAGATGTGGCGCGCACAATGGCCGCTCCTCCGACCCCGAAGCCATTGTGACACGAACCCTCGCGGGGGGCCCTGTTTGTTGCATTTTACCTGCGAGGGGCAATTCTGTTTACAGATCGTCCGTGTTCCTCCACTGAGGGCTTTCTGTGGGCTTGATTCTTCTTTTTTGTTTCCTTTTTTCCTTGTTGTTCGCCGCGGAGGTATCGCGCGCGAGAAAAAATTCGCTTGAAACAAACACATTTAGAAGCGCGTATGCTAATTCCCTTTCTGTATTCATCTCTATTTTTTGCTGCGAGCCATGGGCGTGGGTATTATTTTGCTGGCTCATCGATTGTTCTCTCTCTCTCTCTCTCTCTTTTTTTTCTTTGGTCGTTCTTTATGTCATAGCTCCTGTGTCTCCATCTTTTGTGGCTTTAAATCGTAGGTGCAGTGTGAGTAAAGGAGTACATAATCTCTAGCAGCACACAATGAGGGCCAGGATTCTTGACCTTGCTTTGTTTACTCTCGGAAGGGTGCAGCACCACTCACTGCGGAACAAAGCTGGAAAGGGTCAATCCCCGCTTTTTTAAGCTTCCCTGTTACTTGCGCCACGGCGCTTTTATCGTGTGGGAACCACCGTTAACTGTCCGAGTTCACTGATCTTTAGGACCAGCGGTCTCCCCGGAAGGCCTTTGTCTCTCATCGCTAACGCTGTGCTTTTGTTTTGTTCACTTCTATTCGGTGCCCCTTTGACCAGCTTGACGTTTCTTTTTGTTTTTTTTTTTTTACTTTGGGGAGCGAAATGTGCCTTTCTTTTTTGCCGATGCTTTGTCACCGGCCAGGTTCGAGCTATTTGCGAATACCTCATGGGGCAAATTCCTCTTTTTGCTAGCTCGTCTCGAGACCTGCGCGTGCGTCGACTCAAATCCTCTGCGGCCCGCTCATATTTCTCGCTGCCAGGCGCACTATCAGTTCGGGGCGCGATACCCACTCGTCTCACACTTTCGTGAATTGCTGTTTTGCACGTGAAGTATTCTTAAAGCGCATTCAGGTTGCTTTGCGCAAATCTCTAAATTTCGGTCGAAGGCGTCGAGTGGACAAGCTGCGGCCACAGGCATCGCTGATGTTCGTTTCACAGTAATGTGGTTTGGCTACAAAAAATAATAAAATTACTCGAGGGCCCCGGTGATGTGGAGCTGTTGCATCCAGTGCACCGTGCACGCTGCAGCAGCACCTCACGAATAGCCACACCCTCAGTGGAGCTTGACAGACGCAATATATCGCATTCTGGCGTAACTATGATTAAACTGCGTTCTCCGATATGAAGACCTGATTAAAAAAAATTTTAATAACTGGCAGATCCCACGTGCACTTGGAATCAAGGAAATGAGAAGCACGCATCAGGAACGTAAAATGAATCTACATTGTTGTCTCCCTATACTGATTTTGTTACATATGAAATTAACGAAACGGCCGCAAGAGCACAACGACTGTGGAATGTAAACCATGCCGCTCATGACAGGCATGTCATGATTCTAATGTTATGGCCTGTCATTTACGTTCGCCATACAGTCGTGTTGTGCCATAGCAATTTTGTTTACGCATCCCATTAACAAAATGCGTGGCACGTAAATCATGCCACTCACGACATGGATATCACGATTTTCATGCTCTTACAACGTGTCACCTATGGTCGCCATACATTGTTGTCTCGCCATACCAATTTTAGTATATATCAGGTTAACGAAACAGCCGCAAGAGCACCAAGACCGTGGCATGTCAGTCATGTCGCTCATGTCATGGATGCCATGATTTTCATGTTATGACCTGTCATTTATGTTCGTCATGCAGCCGTGTTGTGCCATACTGTTTTTCGTTTACATCCGATTAACGAAGCCGCCAGGACAGCACCAAGACCGTGGCATGTAAATCATGTCGCTCATGTCATGGATGTCATGATTTTCATGTTATGACCTGTCATTTATGTTCGTCGTGCAGTCGTGTTGTGCCATACTGTTTTTCGTTTACATCCGATTAACGAAGCGGCCAGCACAGCACCAAGACCGTGGCATGTAAATCATGCCGCTCAAGTCATGCATGTCATGGTTTTCATGTTATGACCTGCCATTTATGTTCGTTATGCAGTCAGGTTGTGGCATACGAATTTTCGTGTACATGCCATTAACGAAACGGCCAGGAGAGCACAATGTCGTAGGCGGCTAGATGCGCTCAAAGTCGCCGAAGTTCGCTAAGAAATGCTTCGCATTTAAACACACACACACACACACACACACACACACACACACACACACACACACACACACACACACACACACACACACACACACACACCATCTTTACAGCGAAGACAAAGCATGTCTTCGGCCGAGCTCGTAATTCTTCATTTCACGATGGACTTATCTAGATTCCTCTTCTGGCTGGTTATTCTCGAAGAATTTTTACCTGAAACAATGACATTGCGCAGCTAAACTATTGCAACTGGGATGGCACTTGAGGGTGTGGTGCTGGTCCTCTCTGTAAAACGGCGGACTGTATAGCCATTACAAGGGCACAGTGGGAAACAAAGAATTGTGGTACATTGTACGAGGCACGTACGGACCTAGACAGAGCCGCGCCGTAAATGTTACGCCGGCGCTTAGGTCATTTCGATTAAGCATGCGTAACAGCTCATACCGCCATCATTCTCACTGTGCATGTGTAAAAATCATCACCGGCCACTGGCGAAGCCCACGGTCCTAAACAGCACCGCACGGGCCAAGGAGCGGCGACCCGCGTTGCTTGACCCCTCTTCCACTCTCTTATGCGGGGTTTCCGAGGCGCCACATTGAACTCACTCTCGCGTTAGCCTAATTGGAGCAATTAAAGCGCTAAATGCTCACTGTTGCATGAGAGACAAAGCTGCCGTTTAATTGCTGGCCCACCGCCAGAAGGAAAAGCGTGCTAGGCACGATTGCCGGGTGCAGCCGAGCGTCCGTCACAATGCGAGTGCTCGCCACGTTGCAGTGTACGGGACACGAAGCGGCAGAGAACCAGCGGCTTTCATTAAACGAGCTAGGCGTATGCTCAGCTGAGTGCGCCATTGATGTAGAAACGCTGAGCATTGTTCAATTGTTCTACACGTGGCAGCAGGTGTATGAGTTGAGCGATAACATCACGCGAAAACCGCGCATATCTTGCGGCGCAAAACGTATGAGAATACTGCAGGAACACGAAAGAAAACGTCTAGCAAAGGACACTTGCCAAAGGCGTCGCTTCCTAGGTGTGGTGCGTCCTTTTCGTGTGGCACCTACGTGCTGCCGCATGTAAAGATCCATATGACAGCACACAGGTGGTATGTCACTGCAGACCAAATCAAGATAGCCTACTGTGACAGTGATCTAACGCGTGTTTGAGCGGGTTCGCTTTCGAGGATTCTTCCAGGATTCCCATGAATATGTTTGCATAATTCGGCCCAATGTCAGTGCCCATAGAGATTAAACGTATTTGATGTAGCGCAAAAAACAAGACACGGACAACAAGAAGGCCCATATGGACACCACACAGCGCTACTATGCCCAACGTTTCGGCCGTGGCACGGCCGAAACGTTGGGCATAAAAGTATTGCTTTTTCGTGCGTGTGCCCGCTTCTTATAAGTGCCGGACCCACTGAAGTTTCACTTTATATATATATATATATATATATATAGTTGCGGCTGTGATGGGGTTCTTGGAAATTATGTGGAACGCACGTTGCGTCTGACGACGGCAACGCGTTCAGAAAGATGGCGAGGCTGTTTTCGGCGAAGACTTTATAAGAAAAGCGATAACAAACAACGACACGGACTAAACACACTAATAAATGAAAAAGAAATGCAACACTTCGGAACAACGAAAGAAAAACAAAGAAACAACACGCGAGTACAGTCAGAGTTCAGAATAGTCTCACCGAGGGTGGTCTATTGGTGCGGGAGAAGTACACGAGGTCGTCGAGGAAGGTCGCCGACGAGTGGTGCTGCTGTCTCCGTGGTGCCGGCGAAGAGACGAAGAGACACCGACGCTGGCACGAAACCCGAGGCGCTCCTGGATCGAAGAGGCAGGGCAGCTGGCACAAAACTCGAGCCACTCGTGTGCTCGAATAGGCAGGGCAGCACTCGGGACTACGCCCGGCCGTGCTGCAGGTAGCGACGGAGATGATGCCCCACCGAGTCGTGGACCTGACTACGAGGTCCTAGGCCGGTGGTACAGCACTCAGGCCTACACCCGACGGTGCTGTTGGTGGCACGGGCGGCTCGTCAGGCGTTCCGTGGACACAGTCGGGAGCTCGGTGCCAAGCGAAGCCATACGCCCCGACTCTTGGCGCCCGCCAGGCACTCGGGACTACGCCGCGACCGTGGTTCTGGCGGAGAGCTCCTGTGCCACGTCCGCGCTGGTGGACTGCCGCCTCGCTTCTCTTTAATATGGCGCCTCTCGTCCACGCGCCACTTGCCACGCTCAGTCTTTTATTGCGATAGCAATTACATGGAGTCTCAGCTGCTTTTTGCCGTCCCCGTCGCCGCCGTCATGAACCGTATATATATATATATATATATATATATATATATATATATATAAAGTCCCAAAGAAAAATAATTCGGTTAAACGCTTCCGACACGGGGAATCGAACCAGGAACCTCTCACTCCGCAGCGGGTGGCGCTAACCACTACGCCACGAAGAACCAGAGTGTCGGAACGGAACGGAAAACGAAAACGAAAAACGAAAAAAACGATATTTTTGACCGAAACGAAAACGTAACCGGAACGTTATTTATTATTTCGTTCCGGAGCAAAAACGAAATATTTTTTATCGTTTTTCGGTTCACGGGAAGACTTTACCATCCGGAACAACCGAGGTCATGCAACGTGAGCAATGATGCATAACTCAGGGTTCGACGTCAGCACGCATCTCGGGCAGGTATTTCAAAGTCTTAAAGATGCGTTGAAATAATGCAGGAAACCAAGAAAGTGGCAACCATAGCTGTTTGCTCAAGCGGAGTTTCGCGTGCCTCTCACACAGGCCGTCGTGGAGAGGGCGTTGTCGTCGCTTATGTGTTGAAATTTTGAGACGAGCGCAAAGAGCGGCAACCGGAGCTGTACATGTTAGCGCAAGTGGCCCTTGGTGTGCCAGCCACACAAGTCAGCGTTGAGAGGGCATTTTCGGCACTCAATTTCGTTTTGTCAGAGCAGCGGTCTCGCTTATCGGCGAGTACACTTGATGACCTGCCGCTTCTGAAATCGTGTGCCCCCCTTGACGAAAATTCGGGATTCAAACTTGAGGAAAAATGAATACCAAGTTTTTGTTGTGTCCTTGCTTCGAAACATTTTGCGACTTCCCTCATAGTCACACCGTGGCTTTGGGACGTAAAACCCCAACAATTATTATCGCATTTTTATGTATTAGTTCAGTATCTTTGGCTGTTTTTAAGAGGTACTTTTAATATTAAGTATTTTGTTCGTTCTTATTATTGAAAAAAATAACGTTATGAACCGTTACGGAACGTTTATTTTTCGTTCCGGAACGAAAACCGAACGGAACATTTTTCTGCGGAACGAAACGAAAACCGGAACGAAAAACATTTCGTTCCGACACCCTGCGAAGAACAGACGCTTGAAGGAGCTAACGGCGAGCCTTATATACACACCCTTTACCGCTGGCAGGACTCAGAGACGGCAGGCGCTTATAGCGTTTCTTCATTAGCAGCGAGATGGCGCGAGGAGCGCAGCGGGCAGCCGCCTTTGCAACAGGAGCGCTCTTCAAACTGAGAGTATCCGTTGTGACAGCTTATTCGTGCTCGTTCGGTGTATATCTGTGCGTTCGTTTCGTGCGTGCTTCACTTGATAGTTCGCGCTCATCTTCTGTTTGTTAATTTAGCGGCCTCCAATAAGTTTGTATGTGTAGCTTTGTGACGCACAACGTATAAAGCCCTTCGTATCAGCACGCGCTGCCCACGGGAGGCGCTCACTTAGCAAGTGCACGTTTGCTACAATTAATATTGCTCCTGAAGCTGCGAGCCTCACTTCGTATAGCATTACAGTTTCTTCCTATCGCATTCATTGCGTCGCCCTTGCGGCGAAACTGTGACTTTTTTTTTCTAACGGCCGCATTTCTCCGCCCGTCGTCGTCATCCTCACCGGCTCACGTGCTGAGCCGGCTCTTGTTTGTGGCCGCTCTTTCCATTGCGGGTTCGCCACAGGAACAAACACCACAGACGCCACTTCTCCCATGACAGCGGCAAGGAAATCACTTTGGCCCCGGTACAATATGGAACAAAAGAGTACGACGCACGTTGGCTTTTTCACAGTACATTTACTGACGTTTCGGCTGGTGGACCAGCCTTGTCAAAGGCTGGTTTACCGGCCTCATATATATATATCGGAGAGGGGGTCAAGGGCTCATTTGTTTGTAAAAACAACTTAATGAACCAACGAATACATATATATATATATATATATATATATATATATATATATATATATATATATATATATATATATATATATAACAAAGGAGAAGGGTTCAAGGGCTCCTTGACATCGGTAGAGCAGGCTTGTAAACTTTTGTCATAAAGTAGTACTAGAGTACTCAGTAGCAGAGAAAGCTCTGAAGAAGATGGCCTCTAGCGTGCGCCAGTCGCGAAACCAGGAAGAAAGTAGTCATGCCATGTGTGCGTGTGTCTCACGTGTCAAAGAAAGTTGCCACTAAGTCGCATGTGGAACTTGCGTTTTCGGTTCCTTGCAAACTGGGTAGAATATGTCACTGATATAACAGTCGCCGAGAATGTGCGAAGAAGAACCAAGACCCTCCTGTGCCAGCCGTTGTCGTCCACCGCTTTCGGTTCTCACGGAAAAGTTTAAATAAGCCAACCTAAATGAGGGCTCAGTGTCAGACTTGGAGAACAAAAGCAAAAACAAAATTGTCATTAAGATGGCCATATGTCAGTGCAGCGGATGTAAACGATAGTTTAGAGAATGTGTACTAATATTTAGGCGTGCGGATAGGTAAGTGAGAGACTGAAGAAGCTAACCTAATCGCCAAGGGATGAAGTCACTGCGTCAGCGCCCGGTCGATTTCTCTGAGCGAAAAAAATTGCGCATCTGACTGATAGTGCAATGCGTGGCTGACGTCGGGGTGCTGGTAGGCTTCAGTGTTTTTTTTTTTTTTCAGAAATAGAAATTAGTTAAAGTGAGCGCCTGCCCTGTCGTCTCCCTTGTCCTTGTCTCCAATGTTAGCGCGAGAACTATGGAAGAATCTGGTTAAATAAAAAGCCCCGGGAGGTGCAGTGCGCTTTCAAGTTGGTGACGCCGGACAGAAAAACTAAGGCGTACGTCTTTTGTTGTTTCCCGAGTTCATATCTGAGTGTGTCTTTCAATGGATTGTCTCAGTGCGAGGGGCTGGCAGTCACGTGCTACGAGCTTGCTGCAACTTTGCCTAATAGCCGGTTCTGCTCTGAATTCTTTAGATATTGAGAAAACAAAGCACAGAGGACATTACACAGGTATTTTGGGACTTGAACATCTAAGAGCACGCCGCGAAGCAGCGCGTTACTGCTTAGGAAAAGCGTCTTATGCGGCTGCAAAGGCCCGCCAGCAGCGGCGAAAATGGCCAAGCAATGCTCGATCCCCTGTCTAGAGTTTGCCTGCACTGGCACAAAGAAATCACCTCGAACAAATCTCTAGAGCGGCATAATTCGCCCACGAATCCCGAATGTAGCCTATGCCTTTCAGAGCACCTGTCTCAATGAAGTCGCCTGCTTGGCACGGTGAATCACAACAGGCACACATTTATTGTCAACCGTTTTCAGCTATCCATCACTGCTGCTATGGGCTTTCTAGCATTAGCGCTGTAAACGAGCCAGCGGACACCGTAGAGGAGCTGCACAATTGGCTGTCTGCGGGAGAGATATATAAAAAATCGCTCGCAGAGTCTTTGAGCGAGTCGGCTAAGAAAAAAACGGCTGCTCTGATCGATTTCGCACGCCCTGTCAAGGCACAGCGCGGGGCGCTCCATTGTGCTGCAGCCCGCGGGGACATCGTTCGCAACTGGCTCTCACTCCTGCCGTGCCGCTCGTTCGGCTGAAACAAACGGGAAGACACAACTTTAAATGTCGACAGTATTCTATGACAAGGGGGACGTCTCTTTAGGGGCCACTTTTCGCGACCACCAATTCGTTGCTCTACCACCGAGATGGCGCACCTTTCTGCGCGTGCGTTCCTCGTTTTGCCGTGCTTCGCTGACGTGTCGCTGCAACTTCTCGGCCATGTCTGCCTCTTCTGTGTCCGTCGTTTGTAAGGTCTCCGTTTTTCCTTTCAGAGTACGAACCAACTCGCCCAAAGACATGTTCTGTTGCCTTCCTTGCCGTGAGCGCTTCACAAAAGAAAAGAAAAATAAAGAAACCTTGTACATAATTGTAACATATACTGCACCTTATTGCCGAGAAAACGGAGCCTTCCTTGGAGACCAGCAGGCACCTTAAAAAGCATGCTACCGCCTCGCAACGGTGCCCTAGGAGCTGTGGCACTCGGCTGCTGATCCGGAGCTCGCGATATCGAATCCCGGCCCAAGCGGCAGCATTTCGTTGGAGGCGGACCCGTGCACCTTAGATGAGTTAAAGAAGTCCAGTGATCGAAATTCCCGGAGCCCTTCACTCCGGGGTCTCTCATAATCAAGTCATGGTTTTGGGACGTAATACCCCACAAATCCATCAACCAAAATAAAAAAGCATATTACCACGCTTGCCTACCTTGAGCGGACAAACGCAGTACGTATCGTAAGCGCAGCGTGCTTGCGGAGTCGCGTTCATGTCTTTAGATGTGCGGAGGATATCGGCGGGAAAATTAAAAAAGAAACCGACATAGCCGTTCTGCGGAAGTATCTCACGAAAGGTGGGAAAATTTCTTTATCCCTTTGATGCGCCAGCATAAAAGCCACCCGTGCTTCGAAGGCAGAAGAAGAGCAGAGGGTTATGGAAAAAAAAGAAATATACCGTGAATAAGATCGCCAGTCACACAAGCAAGCACAAACACGTCTAATCACAATACAAATCCATACAAACGGGGATTACAACACGACGCCGCGCTACACTCTAGCGTTCACGTCAGGAAGGAATTGTGGCGCAAACAGGGAGATATTCCATAGAACATCAAATAAACTCATTCCGATTCTGGAGCCACACGTGACACCCCCCCACGGTGGTGGCAATGGCACTCGGCTGCTGATCCGAAGATCGCCGTATTGAAGCTCCATTTCGATGGAGTCGAAATGTTGAGGCCCGTGTACTGTGCGACGCGAGTGCCTGACAATTGGTTTGATTGGTTTGTGGGGTTTAACGTCCCAAAAACCAGCTGTGACTATGACAGACGCTGTGGTGGAGGTCTCCGAAAATTTCGACCACCTGGAGTCTTTTAACGCGCACTGACAGCGCACAGGCGTCAACATTTCGGATCCATCGAAGTGCAGCATTGGGGATTCAATACGGCGACAGCCTTTGTCACTGCACCACCGTGGCTGGGCGCCTGTGCATGCCAAAGAGCCCCAGGTGCATGGTCGAAATTTCCGGAGCCCTCCACTACGGCGCCTCTGATAATCTTATTGTGGTTGTGGGACGCAAAACCATAGAAATCAAACGGCATGACCCAATGGAAATGCCAAATTCATGTCTGCCTTTCATATATTGACCAGGCTAGAAACTATGACTCGGATCTTTGTCCAAGGATTTTTTTATATGTGTATGATTTTCTTACTTTCATAATAGTTCTAAGCCTCTGACTGCTTGTGACGGTGTGAACCACGTTTCATCAGTGTTTAGACGGCAGGGCTTAGCGTAGATGCAGGAACTACGTGATGACAGCCGGTTTTCAGGTATTGATTTGCCAATAAATGCTACGCACACTTGCTATATGTACAGGCCACGTGTCCGTAAGGACCCCCTGCCGTGTCAGTCTGCTGCTGCAAAAGCTGAAAAGCCCAATCGCCACGCAGTGTCTCCATTCTGTGTTAACGGAGTCGTGCGAGCACACTCTACGGACCGAGGGTTTCGAGTTACAGACTTCAAGGCTGGCTGCAGTTGGCTTCCCTGCGGTGGCCTTGACCAGTGTGCCCAAAGTGTTCTCTTCGGGCGTTGAAAGCATGGAACAGATCGATCCAACGCCACGCAGTAAAAGGGGCCACAGCTTCTGGCTTGCGTACACAAGAATTCTCACAATTTGAAGAAAGTTGCAAATGGGCATGGTGTTCCCGTGGTCTTCTCGGCGCCCAGAAGTCTCCCAAAGCTTTGTGCCTGCCTTTCTTCGGGGAAAGTCATGCTTTCGAGCGAAAAGAACCACGTTTATGACAGGGAAAATTAGCATCCACCCGTTCTTGTAGCACAAGGGCTACAAGGATATCCATACAGATTTCTCAGTAATGAAAGCTTCCTAGTTGCCGAAAAATTCGTCCCTGGTCGGGGGTGGATGCTACGAGCGGATGCTAATTTTCCCTTTCATGAACGTTACTCCACCTTGTGGGTTTCCGCAGAACTCAAAGAACCACGCCAGGCCTGTCTTAATTGTATTGTGGGCGTTGCTTACGATATTCCGCTGAGCTCTGTCCCTCTGGCAGGTGGTACGTAGGCTAAAGCGGACGCTGCCGCCTAAGGGAGTTCTGGTTTTATTAAGAATGGGGTCGATTCATACGTCACTTTCCACTGCACTTCAGTGTGGCTGCGCATCTCGCCTTGGAGGCGCGACAGGAAGGAGGAAAGAATCTTTAGCACGTAAACTGCTTGAAGCGTACCATATGAAGGAAAAAGGGAACTACTGCTTCACTTTCCCTGTACAAGAGTGCATATTTGTTTTTAGATGGCGTTGGGACATAACATATTTGTTCAGTCATTTGCCAGCACGAACTCTGCGCTTTATGTGTGCACATGCTTGGATATTGATACATTTAGGTTATGTGCGATAAATAAAGCACACTGTTGAACAAATACGGTCACACTTGCTCCTTTAACGGAGAAATTACAATGTCTCGTATGTTCGTCCTTCAACGGGGTAGTGTTACTCCCAAAAGCACAGAAAGCTTAGAGAGTTGATGAGGACTCATAACGCAAAGAGGCTTACAAAACACTGACACAAGTGAAAGAAGGGGGCAACACGACTATCAAGTGAAGCAGAGCACTGATACGAAAAAGAAAGAAAAGACACACACCCAGGCAGCACAGATGCTCGGGCCAATATTGTTTTTTTGTTGGCTTACGGAGGTCCAGTGAAGGCCCTGTGATACCACTCATAAGCCAGCATTGGAAATGCCATCTACTAAGGTCTCCAACAATGGCCCATCGTAACCATTCAATTTGCAATATTTGTTCTTCCATCCTGTAAACAAGGCAAAAGTGGGCCATAGTTTCCACTCAGCATACAATATTGGTCGGTCCAGTCCACAAGAATGGTAATGATGGGTCAGTTTCCACATAGTCCTATCAATATTGGTTATGTAATGGCAGCAGGCTGTATATATTGTCCAATCAATCTCACTGCATCGCCAATGTTGGACTTCCAATGTTCTGTGTCGGACAATATTGTCCGCACACAAGAGTTGTAACATCAATGTTGGTAACATTGGGAAGTACACATGATATATCGGGAGGCAAGTACACATGATATATTTCCAGTTTTCCCAATATGAAGGGACCACTAGCTCGATTCGGTGCCGCGAATGAGTTCAGAAAAGTCATTTTGTTTATATTCAGTGCAGCACAAAAAATTATGTCTATAATTTACGCAAATGTTTATTTGCGCAAGTTCTAGCTAAGCGTATGGAAAGTATGCTAGAACTTGCACATTGGAAGTTGAGCAAACTACATCTACAACGCCATGACATGGTCCGAAGTGCCCAGCAGCAAAATAATAGAAGTAGGCTGTGTATACTGTCCAGACATTCTAGCTGGTTTCACCAATACATGTCAGCAATGCTGCTTGCGAGATAATATTGTCCAGACGTAAATATTGTCGCGTCTATGTTGTTCCAATTGGGAAGTACAACCGACGTATTGGAAGCAATCATTTCTTTTTCATTTGAAACAACGTTAATATATATGTACCTACCGTGTGCACTCGCATAATTAGCGCCCACGCGTAATTTCTGCACTCCCAACTATATGTACGATTTACGCAAAAATATTACTCGCAAGCTCTCCCATGACACTCAGGGCCACGTGGTGCAGGCTAATGCTGTCCTTTATCAGTATCGCGTGTTCGGTAGCCCGGGCTTCGCATAGCCGATCGCATTTTGATCGTTTAGTAGCTACGTGTTGGCGATACCTACAAAACTAAATTGCGTTTGCAGGTTAACTGAGAGCCGTGCCGCCACGAAGATTTCGACACGTGAATATGAGTCACGCTTGATACTGGAGTTCGGAGACGCCGCTGACAGCACCATTGACGACAATTCCCGAGTCACAAATCCGCTAATGTTTGAATGTAGCCCACGGATGTATTTGGCTGTTGAAGTACGCGTTCTGTTGAGTGAAAGCTACCTTCGTTTTTGTGATACATCTCATTTGATACATCTCAGCTCAGCACGCGTCAAGGTTCCTTACACGATATTTCGGAAGTATTTGCGAAATTCCCATGTAATTTACGCACCTTCTAGAACTTCTACATTCATGGAGAAACAGAAAACACGAGTTACGTGGTATGCGCGAGTAAGTACGGTATAAGTTCATGAGCAAATACGGTACATGCAAAACGTTGGAAGGTAAAGAAAAGCCATTGTTAACTTGCCTGCACAGGAGGCCACGGAACATCGAAGCGTATCGCGGCAGGGGGGAGGGGGGGGAGCTGTGTGGGCTCCACTAATCCGTTTTGCTTCGCATACCTGTTTGACATGTTTCTTCCAAGCGAGCTGGGGGTGAGGCAGGCGAAGTGGCTTTCACTCGGCAGAGGCTTTTCGGATGTACAGGTTGTGTCGCACGTGCATCGGACATCTGCTCAAACTGGCAATTTTACGAAGTCAGAACCCCTAAATGGACTACGGACACGGAACTCGCGACTGGAAACTCCTGCAGAGTGTGAACGTGGGCGCCCTGCGCTTCTTCGGACCGGACATTATAGGTGGACTGAACAGATGAGCCTCAACGTGTTCGGACTGATCTAAAAGTTTTCCTGAAAGCTTTGTACCAATTTTAGCCATTCGTTTATTTTACTCATTGTGCGTTCCGTTGTGTCGATACCCTCATTTTGGTGCTTGCCGGGTTTCTTATAATGTATTACTGCGTATTTTCTTTAGATTTGTCTATTTGTAAATACACACGTGGTGGGCTTTGTTGTATACACCGCGGCAGATGAAGTAATCGCTCCTAGCAAAGCTGTTTTGGTTCGCGTGACTTTCATGTTTGTTTGCTTTTTCGTTGCGTGAAAGATGTTTTCATTTTGCTCTTTAACGGTCATTTCTTGTTCCTGGTTTTCGGTTCTTTAGAAGTCATCGGTTTGTCCCCACATACCCTCCGTTCCGGATTCTGCATGCTGAAAAACATCACCATATCCTAACATTCACTTATGTTGTTTTACTTGAGGAAGTGTTTAATTTATACAATTCAGCTGTTTCGTGCACTTGTTTAAGGAACCTTTCAAGCTTCAGCTACTCCACCATTTAAGAAGCAAGTAAACCATAACGTGCCGCGTAGTTTTAGGCGTATGTTTTCTTGTGCCCCTTCTTTTTGCTTATGGTGCTTATGCATTTAGTTTTCTCGAGGCTGATCATATACAGTGGACTTCAAACTTAGAGTAAATATTGATTTGTTGATTTCGTCAGAACTTTCTTTTCAATCCCTTCTCACGTCTCACACTCACGAATAAAATGTATCACAAAGAAGACATTTTGCTTATTTGTATGTGTGTATGTGTTCGAAAGATACGTTTCGGCATTAACATACGAGTGCATTGACTATTTATGTCTGTTTTATGCTATCGTCATAACCATGAAGCGTGAACATAAAAAAATCATTTCCTAAGCTGGCAATACATACATGCATACTAACTACAAAATAAAGCTATTGTTTCTCCCATAATTTAGTGGATATTCTTGCTTTTTGCCTAGAGCCAGAAGCCTCGGCAAAACAAATTTAAGTGCGTGCATGATAGCCAATAAAAAAGGTGGGGAAAATATCGGATCATCCAATAAAGAAGGCTGGCAAGAAATGCTACCTCATCCAACGATGAATGCTGGCAAAAAATGATGGAACAGCCATCAATAAAGGCTGGAAAAAACGGTTCGAGCTGCCATTGTTTATACAAGCTTACCAATATTGAAAATACAAACGATGGACAATGTTGGTCAAAGCCATTCTTTCCCAATTTTTCCAATGTTATACAACTGCTATCCAACATTGGACTAATCTTGTCTAAAGTGTAGCATGGACCCCGAAATCCAATGTAGTTCCAATATTGTATCCAATGTTTTCCAACGTTGCGCGAAGGTCGGTCCAATGTTGTTGTGCTGCCTGGGCAACTTATCTGCACATGCTCAGGGAAGGTGGCGCCTCCTATCAAGCGGCTACAGGTGCCGGTCTACGCGAGAGCCAATCTATCTTCTCCGTTTAAGCTAATCGACTGCTGACTCACACCAGCGCTTCCACTATTATTGATAGGCCAGGCCTCGACAATTACGTGCGTTTCTTTTTCTTTAAATGTAATTTAAATAAAATTTAATCAAGTGTGTGCCTGTACGGAATCACACACTCGTTTAACTTGGGCATGCAGTTACAGTCCCGGTTATTCCTACGGCCGACGCCGTTGTTGCCAATCGCCTGATCTCCACTTTGTTTTGTTCCTCTTTTGCGTTGAAATCCCCCATGACTATTGTGTATTGCGTCCGTACTCTTTTTATTGCTAATTCGATATCCTCGAAGAACTGCTGTACTTGTTCGTCGTCGTAGCTCGTTGCTGGCGCATATCCCTGATAGGATGGATTTGCAGGCTAGTTGGTCAAGTATGGTGGAAAAACAGCGCGAACACAGGGACGACGATAAAAGGAACATACACCACACCACGGAGCGCTGACTGTCAACTGATGTTATTACGGCGAAAACGTACATATATACGTATGTATGAGCCTCGTCACAAGGTGTTAAGGTTTGTTGATGATTTTCTTGTGTGTTTAGAGTGTGCTCCGGCTTCTCTTGATAGCTCCGCCTCTGGTGTGCTTGATATGTTTAGATCATGTGCAAAATCCTTTGAATTAACTTGCGAATTCCCAACTAACAATTCCATTAGGCGTCTGGATCTACGTATTAAATGGTGCTCCGAGTACGTGTGTTGGTGTTTTGAACCGCGCAGTAAGAAACCTATCTCGTCTTTCCATAGCGCCCATTCGAAGCTAATAAAAAGAGGAATTGCTAAGCTTTGCTTTTCCAGCGCGCTCACAAAATCCTGCGTTCATTGTACATGTGACAGTTTTCGTGCGCAGGTAACTAGACTGGTAGGGGCAGGTTATCCTCCTCACGTGCTAGCGTCTGTCGCACAAAAGATGATGAAGGAAATAAGCTTGTCTGATGATCTTGTGAGTGTTGATAAAGCCAGACAAGAGAAAATTCGTACGTAGGCGGCGTAGGCGGCGATGTTCGGCTGGTACACATACTAACAGGCGGCTAAAAGAACAGACATAAGAGGGGGACACACAGCGCGCTCTTTGTGTGTGTCCCTCTCTTGTGTCTGTCGTTTTAGCGCCCTGTTAGTATGTGTACCTATTCGAACCAAGTAGCCCAAGAAGAAGTTCTATTAAGATGCGCGTTTGTTCCCTCCTCAAGATTCGTTATGGCCACACGACAGCACATCGGTTTGCTCCACGAATCGAAGGGAGACTGTTCTTGGGATTGCGCCAACAGAGGCCCTACCATGAAACTTGGAAAGTGCGTTGAGGTCACGTAGGCATATTGACGCTTTAGGGGTTGACGTGTGTGCAATAAAAATTGTTGCTTAAGGCTTTTTCCAATGTTCACTTTGCGAGTGCTTATAATTCCCATGGTCCAAGTGTTCGTTTATTATGTGTGCTGTACGCACTCGATAGATGCGACTATGGCTGAGCAGTATGGCTGTACAAGGGCATCGGGATGGTATCTTATTTATTTATTTATTTATTTACATATACTGCCATCTTCCATAGCAAGATATTGCAGGAGTGAGCATATACCTAAACTAGAAATACAATAAAGAGAAATGTATACATTGAAAAAAAAGGAAGATAATTACATCAGGAAGGAGGCCATCGTGAGGCTCGAGCCCGGGCTATACTTCGAAGTGTAGGTAGCGATGCTAAAGCGGCTCTTTTTGTGGACGCTGCGGAGAGATTGTTTCTGCGGGCATTTGTACGTAGAGATTGTTTCTGCAGAGGCGTCTGGATTGAAGCGCTTTTGCATCGATTGCAGAACAACCTGACTGAATGGACGTCTCGGTCATCCAGCCAGGAACCTCTCTCGACTCCTACGGTGAGTAAACGTTTCGCCACGGCTATGGCTATGCCACTCGCCTGCAGATGCGATGGTCGCGGGATCGAATCCCGGCTGCCGCGGCTCCATTTCGATCCAATGAAATGGAAGGGGCCCGTGTACAGCGCGGTTAAATGTGAATGAACCTCAGTTGGTGAAAATTTCTGGGCAAGTTTTTATATAAATAAAGTTGTTACCAACCCAACTGCAGTGCAGCGCCTCTCACGACCATACAGTCGTTTTGGAATATAAAAATGAAGAAATTATAAATATTAAGGTGAGGGAGCATTGCGGTGTGAGAAGAATATTAAGCTCAGCAGGTTGTCATGACATCGTCTTGTGCGCATTTTTTTATATTGTTACGTGGCGATTAAGGACGCTGACCTGCAGTGGGGTGTACGGTTACAGGGATCTGAAAGACAGCCAAGAAAGAAGACGATGATGTATCTTGGGTGAGCGTGGTGTGGCTCCCAGCTTGGTCGGTCTGAAATACAAGCGTTGTATATACTTCCACCGTTTGTTCTGTCCCGTTTCATTTTTGGTGGAAGTGCTGGGTCATGTGACTTCGCCGAAGAAGGAGCAGAATGGTTCATCCACAACAAAATGGCTTAAAGCTAGCAGGTAGGACCGGAGGTGAAAACGTTGGCCATGTTCTGTACTTCGAGTGTTGTGTTGGTAAAGTAAAAAAAAAAGGACAACTCAGGAACTTGTCGCAAATGGTATCGGTTACCATTTTTACTCTCCCCCTGCTTAAGTGGAAAGGGCGTATCCGACGAACTCGATTTTCTGTTTTAGAACTTCTTTGGTGCAATCCAAGGGTCACCCTTGTTGCGATTTTGGAGAGGGGCTGTGCCGTCTTCCTGGGTTCCGCGCTTCCACGTCGACGGTTGCAAATGCCGACTCGAAGGAAGGTTTGGCATTGCACGAAGCGGACTCGGAGACGGATGACGTTTTTAGGAGCGAGATGTTTATTTACATGATGATCGGTTAACGAAGCTGCTTGAGCGCCTTTGCGATCGTCTTTAATATCTAAGGTAGATTTCTGGCCTTCTTGGTGCAACATGTCAGAGTTAAGCGCGGAACTTACTAGACGCGGACTGGGCAGGAGAGTAACACACACACACGTGATCTTGCACAGCCTTCCCAGCGACTGCAGCGATGTTCGTCCGTGTGTGTGTGTTACTCTCCTGCCCAGTCCGCGTCTAGTAAGTTCCGCGCTTAACTCTGACGTAGTAAATTTCCCAGGCAAGGAGGTTGTAGAAGGTGACCTGGTCGTGGTGAACTTGTCCTTAGTTCCCCCTTCTCCTCCTTCCTGCTTCTCTTCGTTTTGGAGCCGAGCTCCTCCAGCTAGCTTTGCTGCTGTGAAGAAGGAAGGGTGGAAGCCTTCCTACTACCTGTCTGCCGTTGCGTTGTCTATCCCTAAAGGATGGAGACCAGCCTTTCACACAAACACAACGTGACTTTATATACGAGAACAGTATATACACTTTACAGGCAGTGCTTCCGACCCCTTTGCCAGGCAAAAGGGGCCACCTTATATACACTGGTTGCTCCGCCCCTGAACACCTCACAGCCAATCACACACGGCGATCGACACCCCGACGCCGCTCTAACAAATGAGCGGCGTCGGGGCCGACGCCGCTCTAACAAATAACGACCGTGAACAAAACATTGGGTACGCTTGCTGCCCACCACGCCGCGGGGGAGGGAGTGAGGGCGCCAAACCAGCTGTACAATGTATCACAACAATGGTCGCCTCCTCCCCCACACGTTCACCACCTGGCTGTGGGTCTTTTCCGGTGCCTCTTGACCACCTTGGCGTACCGTATTACCCGTCTCATTCCGACGACCCTTACACGCCCTTCCTAAGATTAGCGTAGCGCTCTGGTGCAGCTACGCTAATTACATACAACAAAGGTTCGTCGGAATGGCCATAAACCGCCGTGACCGGCGTTCACAAAACAATGAAACCACAAAAAAACTAACAGAACAAACCCCACCACCCCAAAAAAAAAAACCAAACCCGCGGCACATACACAACGATCACCAAGCCACATCAATGGCGTGGCCCTTATCAAACGGTCCTCCGCGTTGACACATTGCATACTGCAGTCACTCAACAATGGCACCAGCAAACCAATAAAGATGTCACTGAGTTCGTGCAGTCACAGACACCAGTACACACCGCTCTTCCTCTCGCACACACTTGACAGTACATGAGTCTGTCCACCAGTCTCAATACCCGCACGCCGCGAGTGTCCACTGGGTGACTAGCCCTCTCTTGCCTCAATTACCTCTGAAGCACCACTGCCGACTTCCCAACAATTGTTAGGCACCCTCGAAAGAGCGTCAGCGTTCTTATGCTCGACGCTTTTCCTGTGTTGCACGACTACATGGTAACGTTGCAACACCAAGGCCCAACGTGTGAGCTTAGCTCCCTGAGGGCTGGTTTGCGTAAGGAACGCCAATGGGTTGTGGTCTGATACCACGGTCACTGGTGCGCCGAAGAGCCAGAAGTCAAACTTTTTGAGACCCCATATGACTGCGAAAGCCTCTCTCTCAATTGTTGACCAGCGGATTTGCGTTGGAGAGAACTTGTGGCTAGCAAACGCGATCGGTGTCTCTGTATACCGTCTTCCGCGCGTTGCGACAGGCAGACCCCCGCGGCGACTGAAGACGCATCTGTAAACAGCCAATACGGCTTGCTGGGATCGGGTGTCGACAGGGCTGTCGCTTCACACAACGCGGCCTTAAGCCGGCGAAATGCCCTGTCGGCTTCTACGGGCCACGGGATCTGGTTGGGAATTGGCTTCCCCGTTAGTTCGGTGAGCGGCCTCGCTACCTCCACATAATCCTTCACATAGCCTCGGTAGTATCCACACAGGCCCAACACGCTTCGCAGCTCCGTTTTAGTCGTTGGTGCCTTTAACCCCTCAATCGCTACCAGCTTCTCGGGATCAGGTGCGTGGCGCCCGGAACCTACGATGTGCCCTAGATAACGTATCGATGGCCGAGCTATCTGGCACTTCTCCATCTTGACCTTCAGGTTAACCTGTTGTAAGGTTTGAAACACCCGACCAAGGTGCTCCACGTGCTCTTCGGGAGTTTCGCGAAAACAGCAATGTCGTCCAAGTACGCACAGCAGTACTCGTTGTGCGCCCTTAGCAGCTCGTTCCTTGCTCGTTGGAACGTCTGGGCAGCGTTTCTGAGTCCAAACGGCATTACTGTCCAGGCAAACTGCCCTTGATGACATGCGAAAGCCGTTAGTAAACGCGATGAGGGTGCTAGGGGTACTTGCCAATAACCTCTTCGCAAATCAAGAAGCGTTATATACTTTGCCTTTCCCACGCTCATGATTAGTTCCTGCTGAAGGGCCATCGGGTATGCGTCCTCTACCGTATACCTGCGTTCAACGCCCTAATGTCTACGCACAGTCGTACGCTACCGTCCTTCTTTGGGACACATACCAGCGGGTGCGCGTACGGACCTTCACATGGAAAGATCAACCCTAATTCGAGAAGCTCATCTACCTGTCTTCCCACGTCCGCTTGCAAGCTTTTGGATACCCTGTACGGACGAGGGCTCTTCCGGACAAAGCCGTCTCGTAACACAACCTCGTGTGGTTTTACCGTTGCCACTGTCGGTTGACCGCCGAAGAGTCCTCTGTAGTTCCCAAAAACTCGGCGGATCAAGCTGCGCTCCCGTTCTCCTAAATGCGAGACCATATCGGGTGATGGAAAAACATCTCCGTAACGCGTTGGCACCGGTCGTGGTGCATACTCTACGTCACCGAAAGCACTGTCCTCCTCGAACATAACTCCCACCGACATAACCCTCGAGCAATACGGGTGCAGTTTATTCGCATGCACCAGTTTTCTGTTACCTGTCGGCATCTGCGTGAAGTAAGAATGTTCGCGGTACTTCTCGACTACGCTGCCCGGTCCTTCCCACTTAGGGAACATCTTTCCTGGTCTTTGGTCATTGAAGACCAGCACCAACTCCCATACCTCAAATTTCTTTGCCTTCGCTTTTCTGTTAAACTCTGTGGCATAGGCTCGTTGTGATTTGACGCTGACCAGCTCTGCTGCTTCGGCAGCGCGCCTCAGCCGTGCCCGCAATTCTTTCATGTAAGCTGCGGGTGACGCTCCCAGCTCTCCTGACACTGTCGTTTCTCCCGTCCATGTGTTCCTAAGTATACTTAGCGGGCCGGTTGGTTGCCTACCGTACAACATCTCAAACGGCGCTACACCTGTCGTGTCATGAGGAACTTCCCTGTACCCGCACAGTAAGAACGGCACAAACTGGTCCCAACTTCTGCCCTCCTTCTCGATTATGTGGTATAACATGTTCTTAAACGTTCTATTTCAGCGCTCGACCGCCCCGTTGCTTTCTGGGTGTCCCGGCGTGGAAAATCGGGGAGAGCAACCTAGCCTTGACAAAAACTCTCTTGTCAGTGCTGCCGTGAAATTCGTCCCGCAATCCGACGCAATAACCTCAGGTATGCCTGTCCTACTAAACACCGACAGCAAGGCCTCGCAGGTGGCCCGGGCGCTCAACGAGCGTAAGCATACTACCTCCGGCCAGCGTGTGCACAAGTCGATGACGCATAAGCAGTACTTGTGTCCGCGACCTGACGTGGGTTCTAGCGCTCCGACGACATCCACGTTAACCTGCTGAAAAGGATACTTGGGCCTCGCGAGAGGCTCTAAGGGGACGCTATCTACGCAACGCAAATCTGATCTTGTCTGGCACCCATGACAGCTATTACAGTGTTGCCGTACGTCGTTCTATGCCCGGCCAATAAAAGCTGTATTTGATCCTAGCACTAGTCTTCCGGCAACCCAAATGACCTGCCCAGCTTGATTCGTGCGCGCCAGCTGCAACACCTCTGCTCTACGGCATTCCGGCAGCACCAACTGCGTAACCGCCTGCCCCAGCACCTTATCCTTGTGGTAAAGTAAACCGTCGATCACTACCATACCACTTTTGCCTGACGCCGCTTTTACCCACGCCTCCTGCAACGTTGGGTCCGCCCCTTGTTTTTCGCGGAAAACGCCCGACGCGGACTTCCCCGTCGTACCGACAGCTGTGGTATTGCCAGGTGACGTGCTGCCATCCCGCTGCGCAACTTGGTCTGCTACAGTTACCTCGCTGATCAACGCTTCCTCTGTCGCATGCCCCCCTCCTGGCGGTTCTAGAGCGCTCGCGTCACTCTGCTGTTGTGCTGTTCCCTCATGCCGCGGCTCACCTGTAAGCCCTTGGGTCTGGCCTCCTACCTCTGAGGCATCTTTAACTAACCCCTCGAAGGCGCACTCCTCGTTCAGTAGCTTCCATGCATCTTCCGACAGCAGGCAATCTGTTCGCGTCGTCAGACAGTCGGGTAACGCACAGAGAACCGGGACTGGCTCCCCGACATCCGAAAACTCTCCGCGCTCACGTGCAATTGTCAGCGGAATAACGGCTAGCTTCGCCTGGACTCTTTCCCCGAACGCCGACGTTAGGTTGACCGTTCCATGAGGCTGTGCTACATTTGGCGGAATCGCACTCTCGCGCAACACGGTAATTTCAGCGCCAGTGTCCAACACCGCCCCGATATGCCTATCTTTACAACCAAGCGATACTGGGATTAGCTCACTGTGTGAGGCCACGGGTTCTGTCATCGAAACGCGTGCCGTCAGGCTGTCGCTCTGAACTTCCGGACCCTTAGCACTCGGCTGTCCCTGACGTCGCGGGTAGTTCATTCTTTGGTGTCCCGTACTACCGCCATTGTAGCCGCCCCTAGGTTTACCTCTCACTCCTACGCCGTCACTCTTGGCCGGGACGTTATCGGGTCTCGCAACGCCCGCGCTCCGCGGTTCCACCTCCTTCCGCTTCGTGTGCTTCAGCGCACTGTTCGCGCCCTGCGCTTCCTCAAATGTTCGGAGTAATTCAGCTATTTCCGGGGCAATGATCCACTTTCTACCCTCTTGTAGAGTTACATACCGTCTGGCCTCCTCCGATAAATTGCTCTTTAATTGGTCCGCGACCAATAGCTGAACCAGTGCCTCAAACGTTGAGACTTCTCTCGCGCGCAGATAAAAATTCAAGTAGCTCTGGAGACGTGTTGTAAACGGCCTCCAGCCTTCATTTATACGCTTATCTGATCCCAAGAACCTGTTGAGGTATTCCCCTGGGGAGAGCTTAAGCTCGTCGAGCACCGTTTCTCTGATTACCCGGTAATCTTTACGCTGCGCTGAACTAAGCCGTGTGGATAAGTATGGTATCCTCTCCGCGACCAACGGGAAAACCAATTGTCCCCAAAACTCCCTCGGAACCTCGTATGCCTCTAGGGTGCTTTCGACGGACTCGAACCACACTGGTGCTTCAGCTTCTGCAGGAAATTTAGGAAGCACCCCGCTGAGAATTTTCGAATAGCGCCTCAGCTCGCCACAAGAATCTCGCCTGCCGAACTCCGGCACGTTCCTTAGTGAGCTCTGGCTCATCATTTGAGACAGCCTCTCCATCTCCAACTGCAACTCCTGCAGTCTGCGCTCTGTGGTGAGGTCCCCGAACCCCTGAGGTCTCTCACCTTCCCGCGCACCAGCCCCTTCCGGGCTTGCTGCACCACTCTCATCTCCCGAGTTATGGCTCATGCTTTGCGCTTGCCTATCGGGGTTCAGGTGGGCAAACCTCATATGCATACGTACACACAATACTAAAAAAAGGCAGTGGTACCCCTGAGGCAAAAGGACATAAGAGGACTCACCGCATCTCCTAGATGATGCCGTTCACTCCCCGCCGCCTTCTGCGATGCCGGGTCAACTTTGTCGCCGGACTTGACTTCCGATGATCTTCACCGCTTCCCTCGGGCCGATGGCGTGGTCGTTCCCGGCCGTTGCTTTCTTCGCTCCGGCTGGAGCTCGTTGACTTGTCGGTCCCCGGAGGGGATCGTTACCCGCAGCACGACGTTCTTCCTCGAATGCCGAGCACTCGCTGCCGTCGTTGTTGCGATCCTGTCGACTGCGCCAGTAAATTTCCCAGGCAAGGAGGTTGTAGAAGGTGACCTGGTCGTGGTGAACTTGTCCTTAGTTCCCCCTTCTCCTCCTTCCTGCTTCTCTTCTTCGTTTTGGAGCCGAGCTCCTCCAGCTAGCTTTGCTGATGTGAAGAAGGAAGGGTGGAAGCCTTCCTACTACCTGTCTGCCATTGCGTTGTCTATCCCTAAAGGATGGAGACCAGCCTTTCACACAAACACAACGTGACTTTATACACGAGAACAGTATATACACTTTACAGGCAGTGCTTCCGACCCCTTTGCCAGGCAAAAGGAGCCACCTTATATACACTGGTTGCTCCGCCCCTGAACACCTCACAGCCAATCACACACGGCGATCGACACCCCGACGCCGCTCTAACAAATAACGACCGTGAACAAAACGTTGGGTACGCTTGCTGCCCACCACGCCGCGGGGGAGGGAGTGAGGGCGCCAAACCAGCTGTACAATGTATCACAACAATGGTCGCCTCCTCCCCCACACGTTCACCACCTGGCTGTGGGTCTTTTCCGGTGCCTCTTGACCACCTTGGCGTACCGTATTCCCCGTCTCATTCCGACGACCCTTACAGACGTCTTTAATACCCCGATATGTACAATGATGTCCAATCACCACTGGTGTAGTCTCTGCCCTCGAAGGGAGGAGGTCACGCCCCGCTTCGGCTGCTGCTCCGCTGAAAGGGTCACGGGACCCAGGTTGCTGCCTGTGATTCCTCGAGACGGGATGAAAAGGACAGTCCAGAGAAGAGACGCAGAACAATCACAAATGCACTCTTCTTCATGCACGAAGTCCCGTCTTTTTCATGACGGCGTGGTGCCTTCTCACGCTCGGGCACCCGTATATCCACGTGCGCGTTTGCTGATGGCCGGTCTGTGAGCACAGATGCGCCACTTCCACCTCGACTTAGCTGGAGATGGTTCTTTGACAGAAAGGAAGCGGCAAAAACGCACACACACATACACCGCACAACACACTGACGGCCCAAATTCCTAGAGCTTCCCGTGCGTGCACCAGCGTTCCAATCGGGCTGCCTTCAAGTACCAAGGAAAGCGGTGAACACCTTCGTCGCGACAGCACCGAAAACAATGCCACTGTCTCTTCCGAGACGACTGCAGCGATGTTCGTCCGTGGGAACGCGGACTCCCCACGGCTTTTCTCGCCCAAAAGTGGCGCCGTCGGCTCAAGGACCGTCCGATACTGCTTGTAGCCTCCCTCGACGACATTCCGTGGGTGCCTACGCCCATCGTACCACCCTGCATACAAATGGGAAGTCATAGGCCATGCCTACTCTCTATAAAATCTCCTCCAAAGTTTCTTTCCGGGGAAGTATCCAACGTTGTAATTTAGAATTTTATTTTGTGCATGTTATTAGACTGCTTATCACGTAGTAACACATCTTTGTGTGTAAGATGGCCATTTATATTGCCACGACTGGGCCAGCATGTCTCAGAGTGGTTGACGACCGGTTGCAATTGGGGATAACAAGAACCAAAAATAGAAGGAAACAACAAAATGTAATCGGGGAAATCATTATCCTTCCCTTCTGCAGCTCCTTTGTACACAGAGCACCGCCGTCGCACCTATAGCTAAAGCATCTAGCCACTTCGCTGAGGCTCCGGTCGCCGTCTGTATGCTATACGATTCAATGTAACTGTCGATGTAATGTTTTCACTAATTTGAGCCTTCACAAATAGTGAACGAGATCATTAGAGCGAAGTCAAGGTTGCATGGTGATTCGTAAGTGTCGAAAGGCCTTGCGGCGCAGGCGTGTGGCGTCACTCCGCCTGATTCCGTCACTCCGTCACTCCGCCTGATAGAGAGGCGCCGCAGGCGCGCTTGCTTTGAGGAACGTACCATGTGACTAGGCGATCACGATCAAAACGAAAGGCGTGCAAACGGAGGCATAGGAGTCGAGAAGTAGACAACACACACGGCGACTATTTTTTTAATTATTTATTTATTGAGAAAGATAATTTACCTGTTAGATAATTTGCCTGTTTAATATACTCATTTGAATTCGCGGTCTTTATGCATTCTTATGTCGCACTATGTTTATCTACGTACCTGTTTTTCTATATATTTTGTGGCTAATCTGCCCCTGTTTAGCTGAGCAGTGTTTTTAGCCTCTGTTAAAGTTTTGTTAGGATATCCCCATGACAATTCTCACTTCGGAACCTCCGATGGTTCACTTCTCGAGAAATACTGTATTATAATGTATTGTAGTGAAAGTATATATTAATAAAACTTCGAACTTCAATGTACTGCGCTCACTGAAGGCAGGTGTCGCCGCGAGCGTAACAAAAAGCCATTAGGGACACAAAAATATCGAATGAATAATCTAATCTTCCAAGAAAAAATGATAGAAAAATGATGTAAAAATAAACAGTAATGCATATTAAGGAACGGGCTATGGTGCAAAGAAATCTAATATGCACGTGTATTCAAACACTTCCATTAACATCGAAGCAGAGGTGAGAGTCTAGGCCCTAGATCGCTTAACTGCAGTTTTCTCATGTAATTTCTAGAAAGGCAGCAAGAGTATCGGGACCTCTTTCTTAACACGTAGAAGTAGTAGCACTATACGGCGCTGCACGCAACGTCGCCAGCGAAGGATGCGGCGTACTGTGATGTTGGGCAGCGACTAGCAAAACTAGCTTCGAAACAGCGAAGCTCGTCTGGGTCGTGCCTACGACCGTCCTCAGCGCCACAGGGGATTTGCAGGGGCCATCAACTTGTTTGACAGTGCTTGACCCACATTTTATAGTGCACCTGACGTCATCATGAATGTCCCCCCACAAGACACAGGGCTCTAGCAGGGCTCTAGCAAATGGCCCTTCTCAGACGTCGCTGACCTGAGAAGGGCCGCTGACGGAGCAGAGCCGCTTTCCTTCTCGAGTCGGCGAAGGCCATGGAGTAATATCTGTCCTTGATACGTCCGTCTTTGACCCATTGGTAAATGGTCATGCGGTGACTCATCATCATCATCAGCCTATTCTACGCCAACTGCAGGGCCTCTCCAATAGATCTCCAGTTATACCGGTCCGCAAACTTCTTGATCTCTCATCTACCCCGGCCTAACCATCTTCCACTCCCTTGCCCACTTGCCTTCTCTAGGGATCCACTCTGTTACATTTAATGACCAAGGTTGTCTTGTCTTCGCATTACATGCGCTGCCTATGTCCCTCTCTTCTTAATTTCTATTAATATGTCCTTTACACGCGTTTGTGTCCTCACCCAATCTGCTCTCTCCTTCTCCCTTAATGTTACACCTAGCATTTTCCGTTCCATCGCTCGCTGCGTCGTCCTCAATTTAAGCTGAACCCTCTTAGTTAGCCCCCAAGTTTCTGCCCTGTAGGTGAGTACCGCTAAGATGCTGCTGCTATACACTTTCCTATTCAGAGACAATGGTAAGGTACCATTCATTATCGGAGAATGTTGGACGAAAACACTCCACCCCATTCTTCTCCTCCTAATTATCTCAGCCTCATGGTTCGGGTCAGAGGTCACTACCTGGCGTAAGTACACATACTCGCTTACAACTTCCAATGCCTCGCCACTTATCTCAAATCGCTGTGCTCCCCCATGGCTGTTGGAACATTACTTCAGCTTTCTGCAGATTAATTTCAAGTCCCACCATTCTACTTTGTCCGTTTAGGTCAGTAATCATGCTTTGTAATCCGTCTCCCGAGTTACTTAACAAGGCAATGTCATCAGCAAGTCTGAGGTTACTGAGGTATTCACCATCAACCCTTTCACCCAGCTGTTTCCAATCCAATGATCTAAATACCTCTTGTAAACATACTTTGAATAACATTGGAGAGATTATGCCCCCTTGTCTTGAGTCCTTCCTCATAGGTATTTTGCCACTCTCAATATGGATTATTATGGTGGGTGTGGAGCGTTGTAGATATCTTCCATATTCTTACGTAATGCTCTTCTACACCCTGATTCCGCATGACTGCTGGGGTATCGACCGAGTCAAATGGTTTCTCGTAATGTATGAAGGCTATATATAGGAGTTGGCTATACTCCGCGCATTTCTCTATATCTGAGTTGGCACGACTTCCGTTATCGATTACCTTGGTAAATACCTTGTAGACGAATGACATGTAAGCTAACCGGCCCGTAATTTTTTTCAAGTCCTTTTTGTCGCCTTTCTTATAGTTTAGGATGATGTTCGCATTCTTCCAAGATTCCTCTATGGTGGCAGCGATTAGGCATTGCTTATACTGGCTTGCCAGCTTTTCTAGTATAATCTGACCACCATCCTTTAAGAGATCTGGTGTTATCTGATCCTCACCATGTGCCGTTCCAGCTTGAATTTTTTTCAGAGCTTTCATTACTTCCTCTGTGATTACGGATTTAATGTCTACAGAAGGATCCGCTGTTAGGTTAGCCGGTACATCTCTTGGAAACACTGTGTGCAGCACAAGAAGACCGGACGAGGAAAGGAACACATACAAGTACAGGCGCTGAGTTCCAACTATGTTATTGGGATTACACAAAATCGTCTTATATACGTGCGCACATGTTATCACAGAGGGAGATTTTAACAGTGATCCAACATTTAATTTCATCGTCAGTGATGGCTAGGCTCGGGGCACTTACACATTGGGCACCGGCTAATATAATGTGCGCAGCCCCTTTTATTTCTCTTTCGGTTCTTGTTCTGGCGTGTTTGATAAATGTTGGCTGCTTGAATAGCGGTGTGCAACCACACTTGCTGGAGTGAACTGCCCACCAGGTTTGTTTTCTATATTTAATTGATGCTTTCGCGCCCTGGTTTTGAGAAAGTCGTCCGCAGGGTAACCCACATTTTTGCTATACAGAATCGCGTGAACTTAATTTCAGCTTTGAAACGCTGTCCGATAACAGCATGCAATTTTCAGATCTGTGGCTAACTTTTAAGGAAGGCCACGTTTGCTTTATGTATAACCCCAGGACAGTGAAAAACGTCCTGCCTCGTGACAGCGCGTACACTAAACTCGTTAAAAGAGCTATCGCGATGTAAGATCTGCTTTAATGAAAAGTTGTCACCAATCTGCTTCTGATAGCCTGAACAATCAGTTGCAATGCCTAGCTGATGCCGGATTTCCCTCCTCAATTGTCACCGTTGTTGTATATGAAAGAAGACGAGGATGAGTGCGTGGGGACTTGAAATAAAGAAGATGATGTTCAGGCATCGGATGCATGGTTCCTGTGTGTTCTAAATAGAACATATTGGCGACGAAATTTCAACTCATGCAAGAGCAAGGTTCCTGGTGATTTCTGTTGCATAATAACAACGAGCATTCCGGGATTACAACCGCCGCCGCCTTTCCTGCCTTCGCCTGATAATCCGCCTGCCCCATGGGTCCAGTGGAAGCACGCCTTTCAGACGTACATGGTGGTTTCGAGAGCATGAGATCTTCCAGCAGAACGCCGCAAAGCGATCCTGCTCACCTGTCTTGGCATGGAGGGGCAGCGGATTTTCTCTACACTGACGCCAGCGGACTTGCAGTCTGGCTGTGCCACCGCTACTGTTGCCAGTCCTTCGAGTACAAGTGACACCGAGTCGACAAGTGACGCGTATGACTCTGCAATCGCCTTGCTTTCGGGCCATTTCAAGCGCCCAGTCGCCGTGCTCAGAATGCATGTGAGACAGTGGAAGAATACGTCACTGCTTTGTGAATCCTCATTGCTGACTGTAATTTTGGAAGTCTCGCTGATGAGATGTTACCTGATCAGCTCGTCTCGAAAACTATGAATCATCAGTTACGTGAGCGGTTACTTTTTGAAGGCTCCTCATTGACGCTCTCACGAGCTATCGCGATCGCTAATCAATACGAACAAGCTGTGAGCCAAGCTGAAGAATTCGCGGCGACGCTTCAATTCGCTTCAAATGGAGGTACACGTTGTGATAAGTGTAAAGCCAAAACATTGGAGTATCCTGTACAAGGCACTACGAACCTTCGAGCTTGTTATCGTTATGGGGCGGCTGATCACCTTGCAAATAGTCCTGCATGTAAGGCGCGCAAGCCCAGATGTCGCCGCTGCGAGAAGGTTGGCCACTTAGATTTTATGCGTTTGTCACCTGGATATTCAGCGAAGCTTCGACAAGTTGATGAGGATGACGACACTAGCTCACAGTGTAGCGGAAAAACAGTCTGTTGTTAAGAAACAGAAGCATGGCATTTACGCATCCGTCGCTGTAGAAGGTCGCGCTATCTTCTTTATAATGGATACGGGATCTTCTGTCACTATTTTGGTTGAAGAGCTTTACCATCAATTTTATGCAACTACTTGCTCCTTGAAGCTTACGTCAATGCAGCTTTTCGACTACTCCAAGTCAAAGATAAGAGTTCGAGGATGTTTTGTCGCTTCAGCTGTGTTTCAAGACAGAACTGCTCGCATTCTTCTGTATGTTGTGTCTGAAGGCACCACTGTATTGGGCTTAGACGCCAGTGCGGCACTACAGCACTGACATCCAGCACTCCTATCTTGCCAACTGAGCTGCGTTCAGAGTACGAACATCTCTTTCACAAACAGCTCGGACTTGCCAAAGGATTCAAACACAAAGTTAAGGTTCGTGAGTCTGTTCCACCCATTACCAGCAATCTTCGACGGCTGCGCTTCACCCTTCGCGAGCAGGTGCCGGCTGAGCTGCAGAAACTTGAAGCCCAAGACATAATCGAGCGCGTTGATGCCTCTGAGTAGGTTTCTCCTATAGTGGTTTTTCGGAAAAAGGATGGCTCAATAAGAATGTGTGTTGATTTGCGAGAGCCCAATCAGGCTATAATTGTGGGCATGTTGTGAACGGAAAATGACTCTTTCCACTAGCGTCATCTATCCAAGCGATGAAAGAAGCTCCGGCGCCTTCAAACATAAATGAACTTCGTTCCTTGCTTGGTCTGGCGGGATTTTACTCCAAGTTCGTGCCCCATTTTTCGGATGTTCTGGAACCTTTGCGGGCATTGCTTCGAGGCAAAGAACCGTTTGCTTGGACGTCAGCTGCCGAAGAGAGTTTTGTTCGTTTAAAATCACTGCTGACAACTTGCAAGGTTCTACATTTCTTTGACCCGAACGTTCCCGTCATCGTCATGACCGATGCCTCCGGATGTGGACTAGGCGCTGTGCTGCAACAAGATACAAGGGAATTCTACAGACGGTTGCCTTTGCCTTCCGCACCATGAGCCCACAAGAAAGGAAATACTCTGCAGCTGAACGGGAAGCCTTAGCATGTGTTTGGGCCTGTGAGTATTGGCACGTGTACCTTTGGGGTCGCCCCTTCGTTTTGCGAACTGACCACAGTGCTCTCGTGACGTTGTTGTCAACTAAGGGTGTTGGATATCGGCCATTGCGCATTTCACGATAGTCAGCGCGACTACTTTGCTACAACCACACCGTAGAGTACTGCAAGGGAAGGGATAATGTGGTGGATGATGCACTCTCTCGACTACCTTTGCCAGGAGAAATCGATCTAGCAACTGAAGATGAGTTTGCTTGCCTTCTTTCACCGATGCTGACCATGGCAGAATTACAAGTAGCAAGTGCATCTGACAATATAATTGCAAAAGTCATGGATTTCGTTTTCTCATCCTGGCCTGATAAAAAAAAATGTTGGAAGCGGAGCTAGTGCCATATTTTCATGTCCATTGTGCACGACTTGCTTTACCGTGGTGAAAGGATCGTAGTTCCAAGTAGCCTTACTTGTCGTTTGATGGAAGTCTCACATGAATCGCATCAGGAGATCAGTCGTACGAAAAGCCGATTGCGAGAGTTGTACTGGTGGCCTCGAAAGGTTGATCATGAATAACAACTCGTTAAAACATGTGTTGTTTGCCAGTCATGTCACAAACTGCAGCCCCTCTGCAGCCGGTAACTTTCCCTGACAAGCCTTGGGAGAAAATTGCCATTGATATTGTTACGCGCTATTCCGCGGAGTTAGCGGCGCATCCTGCCGAGCCTGGAGGAATGCACCAAGAAGATGAAGACGACGATCAGAGCAGCGCTCGTGCTGATGCTCTGCCATCTTGTCTGCTGCTCTTGCCTTGTATATATTGTGTAAATATAATTTCTACACTCCTCTGGTTATTCTTATCCCCGTGTCATTTTTGATGGAAGTGCTGGGTAGCCCATACGGTGCAACGGAGCTTCGCAGCGGCTGACGCTTGGCTTTCTGCACAATGGCGGAAGAGAAACCGGCGCCCACCGAGGCGGCTGGAAGAACAACGGTCGTCCTTGCTCAGCTGAAAGACCCAGGCACATTCTGCGGTACTGACGATGTTGACATTGAAGACTGGCTGCCCATGTACGAGCGTGCAAGTAAGAACAATCATTGGGACGAGACGATCATGTTGGCGAATATCTTATTTTACCTCAAGGGAAAAGCGAAGGTGTGGTTTGAGAACAACGAAGACGAAATTGGGAGCTGGGATGTATGCAAAGAAAAGATGCGTGCCCTGTTCGGCAAGTCTGCAGGCAGAAAGGCATCGGCAAAGAAGTAGTTGGCATCCCGAGCGCAAACGTCCGCAGAGTCATACCTGACATATACAGGACGTGCTCGCCCTTTGTCGCAAAGCCGACGACGGCATGGCGGAGTCTGAGAAAGTGGGTCATGTGTTAAAGGGCATAGCAGATGACGCCTTCAATCTGCTAGTCTGCAGACTGCGACACCATCGATGCCATCATCCAGGAGTGCAAGCATTTTGAGGCCGCCAAAAGTCGACGTATTGCCCATCAATTCGCTCGACTTCCGAACACGGCAGCAACATGGTCGTGCGCAGACGTACCTGAGCCGTCGGCGCCACTCACAGCGCCACTCACCGCCGAACACGTCACGAAAATCGTCCGGCGTGAACTTGAGGCGGTGTCTCCTGCTTCAACGTGCGCTCGTACTTGTGACCACAGTTCCCACATGGTGCCACTAGTTCAAGCTACCGTGCATCAGGAGCTCTCCAGTGCTGGCCTAGACATTGTGTATGCCGCAGTTCCTTACCGACCGATTGACCGCCGCCGTCCTTTTTCGTACGCGTAGGGTGAAAGGTCTCCGTTCCGTACTCGCAATCCAGCCGAGTGGAGGACCGCTGATGACCGCCCCATATGCTTCCAATGCCGTCACATTGGACACGTGGCCCGTTATTATAACAGCCGGCGGTACTGGCACCAGCCGTATGTATCCAACCGCCGCCCCGATTCGGACCATGGCCGATTTCAGCCCTACCGCGAGCCTCCTCAGACCACCGGTAACGTCGTCCCCTCCACGCCGTACCGTCGTTCACCATCGCCGCATGGTCACCAGTCCCGCTCGCCGCTGTCTCGTCGCCAATCTCGCTCGCCCCAGTTCCGCCGCCCTACGTCGCCGTCTGATCGCCTCCCTCGGGAAATCTAGCCGATGCAGCTCCCGGAGGTGATGCTGCATCGACGACTAGCCTGCCAAATCCTCTGACTACGCTGCAGGCCAGACGGAACCTGATAGACGTTAAACTGGATGACGTACATGTTGTTGCTCTAGTGGACACAGGGGCTCAAATATCAGTTATGAATTCGAAGCTCCGTCGCCGCCTTAAGAAGGTCCTAACAACACCCACAGTGCCACTCATTCGTGTCGCCGATGGCGGAACGTTTCCGGTGCTAGGGATGTGCTCTACTCGAATAAGTGTTGCTGACCGGTCCACAAGCGTACTACTTGCCGTGCTCGAGAAGTGCTCTCATGAACTTATCCTCGGTATGGATTTTCTGTCGGCCCATTCTGCCCTTATTGTCTGTCGAACAGGCTCGCTTCAGCTTGACCTTCCGTATTACTATGACGTCCCTAATACACGCCAACCGCGCTTGTGCTCAGTGGATTACGTTCGCCTACCTCCTCAAGCTGTTACATATGTGGACTTGCGGTCTTTTTCCCCCATCCCCGATGGCGATTACATCTTGACTCCGATCACCTAGGTCTTATTGGCGAGGAACGTCTCTCTTCCTCACACTCTTATTAGAATGACAGGTGATCGAACATCCTTACCTATATTGAACTTCAGCTGGTGCACGCAACTTATCCCAGCCGGTATGACTCTAGCCAACATCTCTCCTGTCGATGACTGCGCCTTTTCTGCATTCGTCGCCGACGCTTCTGTACCCTTGGCCCCTTCCTCTTCCTCCCACGTCGACGGTGACATTGACAAGATGATCGCATCTGACCTCCTGCCACAACAGATAGCAGATATGCCGTGCATATTAAAGTCCTACCGCGACATATTTGACTTTGATGACCGTCCTTTGGGGCAGACAACAATGGTCACTCATAAGATCGATACCGGAGACGCCAGCCCCATCCAACGACGTCCTTACCGCGTGTCCCACGCCGAGCGAAACGTAATACAGGGTGAGGTGGACAAGATGCTCACCAAAGAAGTCATCGAACCGTCGTGCAGCCCATGGGCATCGCCGGTCGTTCTTGTCAAGAACAAAGATGGAAGCTGGCGATTCTGCGTGGACTACCGCCTCTTGAACGAAGTAACGCGCAAAGACGTCTATCCTCTGCCGCGGATCGACGACGCCCTCAACTGTCTACACGGATCTGCCTACTTCTCTTCTATTGACCTCAGGTAAGGATACTGGCAGATTTCCGTCGATGACAAAGACCGCGAAAAGACCGCATTTGTTACGCCTGACGGACTTTACCAGTTTAAGGTAATGCCCTTTGGGCTCTGTAATGCCCCGGCCACATTTGAAAGGATGATCGACTCGCTCCTTCGTGGATACAAATAGGCTACGTGCCTGTGTTGTCTTGAGGATGTCATCGTGTTCTCGCCGACATTTGAAAGCCACCTCAGCCGTCTGTCGGCAGTTCTCGAAGTTTTCAGGCAAGCAGGCCTTCAGCTCAACTCTGCCAAATGTCGTTTTGGCCGCCGCGAAATCACTGTGCTTGGCCACCTTGTGAGTGCCGAAGGCGTGCAGCCTGACCCCGACAAAGTTCGCGTTGTCAAAGACTTCGCTCTACCTCGTTCCACTAAAGACGTACGGAGCTTTGTAGGCCTTTGCTCTTATTTTCGACGTTTCGTCAAGAATTTTGCCGACATTGCCCGTCCCCTTACGGAACTTCTAAAAAAGGAAACGTCCTTTTCTTGGGGTCCTGCCCAAGCCGATGCGTTTCGCACGCTGACAACTTTACTTACGTCACCGCCCATCTTGGCCCACTTTGACCCCTCAGCTCCCACTGAACTTCGCACCGACGCCAGTGGACATGGAATCGGCGCTGTTCTCGCCCAGCATCAACAAGGACGAAACCGCGTTATCGCCTATGCCAGTCGCCTTCTTTCCCCTTCGGAGTGCAAATTCTCTATCACTGAACGCGAGTGTCTCGCGCTAGTTTGGGCTGTCGGTAATTTTCGGCCCTATTTGTTCAGTCGCGAGTTTTCGGTCATCACAGACCACCACGCGCGCCGCATGCCGTGCGTAGCCCGAACGTTGTAGTAGAAGTTAGGGTAAAAGAAATTATTGAGACCTTCCACGTGGGTAAAACATCAGGTTTTTAAAAAAATTTTTTGCGACGTACGTGAACGGAAAGACAAAAGAAATCGGTGGTTGTAAGTCGCGGTTGCATGATGTGCAATGAGTAATGAAATCTATAATTTCCTATGCCGGAATGGACGTGCGAAGACAAAATGCAAATATATAGGCATCAGGGAGGTAGCAGTCACACAGATACATACACACATATCTATATACAGCAGCACATCCACACAAACATACACCCCAGGAAAGACACGCAAACTATCTATCGTGGTGGTGAAGGCATATTATCGTGTACATTCCTTATAGGAAGTGGATTCAGAGTGTTAAATTCGTTCGAATTTCTTCGACCAGCTAAAATATTTGTGTAAAGGTTAGTAGTGTACGGCTTGTCTTAAGGCAAGGAGTAATCAAGGAGTAATTTATATTCCTTATTGCACTTGCAATGTTAATTTCGCCATAAATCTATCTGTCGAGCTATCTATCTATCTGTCTATGTTCTCCGTCCGTTTCTTACGAGTTGCTATTATCGGAGACCGTCGGTTGGTTATGTCCAGCTTCACATGCATGGGTTTCCTGTCTGTGTGGAATACTATGAGAATATGAGAATATGTAGTCGTGCTAGTAGCTAACACATTTTACTATCTGTTATAAGAAAAACAGTTTGTTTAGCTGCTCACCGAATTGTCGTCGGCGCGTTGGGCTGGGCGCGGTTGTATTCCTGTGGTAGCTCACACGTGCATCATTGCTCGTTTGCAACGGAGCAGGTAAAACGGCTCGCTAAAACACAACGCGATGTCGCGATCAGCAAAACTAGATAATCGCGGACATTTTGAGACCAAATACTGCACAAAATAGTAACGCGCATAGAAGTTATCGCGCATGAAATGCTTTGTAAGCATGTACGTTTAACGGTCCGGAACCGCAGCCACTGAGACCGCCAAGGGTCACAGGTTGGACGCCCAACCCCCCCCCCCCCTTTTTTTTTCCAAGGATGGTTGTCATAAGCTCGAGATTACATCGGTAGGGGGGGGGGGGCGTGGCGACGGTTGGATACCTGAAAGGCTTTCAGTCGTTCAAGTGCCGTTTACAACTCGCTCCTACACCAGAACAGTAATTGGCCTCCCTGGTGAAGTACTTGGCCACCACCTCCCACACGATGTCTACAATTAAACCCTCGCCCTCAGTGTCCAGCAGCTGCAGCACATCTGTCCACGGCGGCGGTCAGCTCTGTGAAGCAGCAGAGGGCAGTAACAATCACTGGACCCGGACAGGCCGCCACTGGAATCTAAACATTGGAACGTTCAATGCAAGGTCCCTCTCAAGCGAAGCTAGATTAGCGGAACTACTCGAGGAACTAGAGGGAGTTAATTGGGACGTCATTGGCCTTAGCGAAGTTAGGAGAGCAGGTGAAGCTTACATAGTCTTAAACAATGGACACATCCTCTGCTATAGAGGATTACCCGAAAAGAGAGAATATGGCGTTGGGTTCCTAATCCACAAAAATATAGCGGGCAACGTAGATGAATTCTACAGCATTAACGAAAGGGTAGCATCCGTCGTAATAAAACTAAATAAGCGGTATAAACTTAAGATAATCCAGGGATATGCGCCAACAACGAGCTACGACGATGAACAAGTAGAGCAATTCTACGAGGATATCGAATTAGCAATAAAGAAAGTACGGACGCAATACACAGTAATCATCGGGGATTTCAACGCAGAAGTAGGAACGAAACAAAGTGGAGAGCAGGCGATAGGCAACTACGGCGTCGGCCGTAGGAATAACCGTGGGGAAATGCTAGTACAATTTGCCGAAAAGAACCAGCTTTGAATAATGAATACGTTCTTCAAGAAACACAAGAATAGGAAGTGGACGTGGAAAAGCCCTAACGGGGAAACAAAGAATGAAATGGACTTTATAATGTGCGAACAACCAGGTATAATTCAAGACACAGAAGTAGTGGGGAAGATAAAACGCAGCGATCACAGACTAGTAAGGGCAAAGATTGTACTTAACCTAAAGAAAACAAGAATTAAATTATTTACTTGAAAAAATGTAATGTAGAGGTAATCACAGCGAAGGACGAGGAATTTAAAGTCCCCCTAAGCAACAAGTTCGAGGCCTTAGACGAAAACGGTGAGGATTTAGAACAAATAAACAAAACCATAACGAAAACAATCCTTGAAACCGCGATAGAAGTCGGTGGTAAAACGACAAAGCAAGCAAAGAGTAGGCTGTCCCAATCTACCAAGGAGTTAAAAAAACGCCATCAAGTGAAAGTAACTTCATCAAAAGATAAGATAGAATTCGCAGAACTATCAAAATTGATCAGTAAAGCCAGGCAAAGAGATGTAAGAAACGTTAACATGAGAGAAATAGAGAAAGCAGTAGAAAAAGGCATCAGCATTAAATCGGTCAAAAAGAAACTGCACTTAGGACAAAACAAAATGCATGCGCTAAAAGATAAACAAGGTAACGTTATCAACAGTTTCACCGAAATAGTAAAGGTAGCAGAAGATTTCTACTCGGAACTGTACAGCTCTCAGACAGACCATACAACCTTAATAGAAATAGAACCAGAGGAGAACACCGAAATTTCATGTATAACCGCTGACGAAGTCAAAAAAGCTGCCAAAGGCATGTCCCGCGGTAAAGCAGCTGCTGACGATCGTATAACAGCCGACTTGATCAAAGACGGAGGAGATATTGTACTTGAAAAACTTGCATCGCTCTTCACGAAATGTGTCAAGACATGTAGCGTACCGCAGGCTGGAAAAATGCTAATATAATCCTCATCCACAAGAAAGGTGACATAAAGGACTTAAAGAATTACAGACCAATCAGCCTACTCCCAGTAACATACAAGCTATTTACAAAGGCAATTTCTACGAGGACAAGAGAAACACTCGACTTTAACCAACCGAGAGAAGAAGCTGGTTTTAGGAAAGGTTACTCGACAATGGACCACAGCCACGCTATCAACCTAGTAATTGAGAAGTACGCGGAATATAACAAATCTCTTTATATGGCGTTTATCGACTACGAGAAAGCATTTGACTCCATAGAAATACAAGCAGTTCTAGAAGCTCTACATCGACAAGGGGTACCTGGCGTATACGTGAAAACCTAAACAACATATAGAAAGATTGCACAGCCACACTACTCCTACATGAGAGAAGCAGAGAAATCCCGATCAGGAGAGGTGTGAGACAGGGAGATACAATATCCCCGATGCTATTCACTGCATGTTTAGAGGAAGTCTTTAAACGTCTAGACTGGGAAGACAAGGGAATTCGAATAGATGGAGAATATCTCAGCAATTTAAGATTTGCAGACGACATTGTACTCTTTAGCAATGATGGTGACGAATTACAAAACATGATTGATGACCTAAACAGGGAAAGCATGAAAATGGATTAAAAATGAATAGGCAAAAGACCAAAGTTATGCTCAATAGCTTAGCTAAGGAACAGGAATTGAAAATCAACAATGAACCCTTACAATGTGTAAACGAATATGTATACCTGGGACAGTTAATAACAGGAACTCCTACCCAGGAAAACGAAATTCTCCGTAGAATAAAGCTGGGCTGGAGCGCATTCGGAAGGCATTGCGAAATCATGACCGGAAACTTACCGCTCTCATTAAAGCGAAAAGTATTCAATCACTGCATTCTCCCAGTACTAACGTACGGTGCAGAAACATGGAGAATAACGAAAAAACTAGAGATGAAACTAAGGAGCACGCAACGTGCTATGGAGATAAAAATGATAGGGTAACGCTAAGAGATAAAAAACGAGCGGAATGGATCAGAGAACAGACAGGAGTAGCCGATATTGTCTTATCAATTAAAAGAAAGAAGTGGACCTGGGCAGGACATTTCATGAGGGGGAAGGATAAGAGGTGGACAGTAAGAGCGACGGAATGGATACCACGAGAGGGAAAACGCAACAGAGGTAGGCAAAAGGTTAGATGGAGCGATGAAATTAAAGAGTTTGCGGGCATAAAGTGGAACCAACTCGCTCAGAATAGGGTGGATTGGAAATCGTTGGGAGAGGCCTTCGTTCTAGAGTGGACCTAAACAGGCTGATGATGATGATGATGATGATGATTATGAGACCACAACGCGCTTTGCTGGTTGTCCTCCCTCAAATATCCGACTGGCCGACTGGGTCGCTGGGCACTGAAGCTGCAAGAATACAGCTTCGAGGTCAGTTACAAGTCTGGCAGACTGCACCAGGATGAGGACTGCCTATCCCGCCATCCTGTGGACCCTCCCGACGTGTCAGCACGCCATTCGGACGCCTGTGTCTTCGCACTCTCTACTTTAACCAACATACGCAGCGAACAGCTCAGCGATGCCAATCTGCGGTCCATTATCCACCGTCTGCGTCCTCGTTCCTCTGACCCGTCTCTCTACAATTGTTCGTGCTCCATGATGGCATCTTGTACAGACGAAACACCACCTCCGACGGCCCCGAGCTTCTACTTGTTATCCCTGAAACACTCCGTTCGACTGTTCTTGAACAGCTTCATGACGCCCCAACTGCTGGACATTTTGGAGCAACTCGCACGTGCGATCGCGTGCGGCGTAGATTCTGCTGGCCAGGACTGCACCGTTCTGTACGCCGATACGTTGCTGCTTGTGAGTCCTGCCAGCGCCACAAGCATCCATCCACGTCGCCAGCTGGTCCTCTTCAGCCAATAGACATTCCAGCTGTCCCGTTCTACCGCGTCGGGCTTGATCTCATCGGACCATTTACAACATCTCTGAATGGGAACAAGTGGATAGCAGTAGCTACCGACTACGCGACGCGATACGCCATCACGCGAGCGCTACCGACAAGCTGTGCCACTGACGTTGCGGAATTTCTCCTTTACGACGTTATTCTCCATCACGGCGCTCCTCGACAACTGCTGACCGACCGCGGACGCTCATTTCTGTCCAAAGTCGTCGACGACATTCTTCGTTCGTGTTCCATACGTCACAAACTGACCACTGCATATCATCCGCCAACCAATGGCCTTACTGAGCGCCTTAACCGTACACTGACCACAATGCTCTCCATGTACGTTTCTGTAGACCACCGTGATTGGGACAGCACCTTGCCATATGTAACATTTGCATATAACTCGACTCGACTCAAACAAAAAAATTACAGCATATCCACGGAGTGAATGATGATGAGTGGGCGAAGCTCGGGATGTGCATCGTAGATCGTACCGAGTTCCGGATTAATTTAGTTAACGCGCATGCTACGAATCCTCACGGTTCAACTATGCACAATGCAGAAGTGAAATCTACCACCGGCACTTCATTGCAAGTCAAGATCCAGTGTATATATATATATGGTTTTTGCCGGTGAACGCTTCTCCAACGCGAGCAGTCGGTATTTCTCAATCAAGAAACTCGCTAGGAGACGCTGCCTGCGCCAACGTTGTCTCTCGCGTTTGCCGGGGCAGTGTCGAGTTTGCCGGGGAGCGCGTGGCTCCCGGCGCTCGCGGCGAGGGCGAGCGCCAGGTGCCACGCGCTCGCCCTCGGCGCGTGCGTGCGCTCCAGCAGGCACGCGCCGGTGGCTACCTACTACTAACTACTACTACTACTACTACATACATCGGGGGCGCACGAAATGGCTGCTAATGGGGAATGAGAGACAGAAGAATTCGGCTTTTAGTTAACGCGCACGCTGCGAATTTTTTATTGTTCAACAACGCACAGGAGAAATCTCCCACCGGCACCACCTTGGAGGTCAAAGCGTAAGACTGGTTACGCACTACTACGACTACGACGAGGGACGAACGGGTGCCGCTTTAAGGAGCTTCGCCCCTAAAACAAGCTTCTTCCCAACTTTACACAAACTGCCGTCGCGGAGCCCGGACAAGACAATTTACCGTCGGCGACTACGTCCGCGTCAGAAAGTCGTCAGTTCACGGGAAAATGTCCTCGCACTTTTCGGAACCGAACAAAATGACTGAGCAACGAGGACCAGCCTCATTTTTTTTGGAAGACGGTCGAGTGTGGAACGCTTCCAAATTTCGAGCGATACACCCAGAAGCTGCGGAGAAGCTGACAAGCAGTCGGTCTGGCACTCAGGATTGGACGCTACCCTTGTCGTTTTCAAGGTAGTGCACCTGCGAGCGAACAGCATGCCGACTGTTGACCTACGTCACGGCAAGATATAGCAGCACAAGCAAACACTGCATCCATTTCAGAGCCATCTCCACTGCAGAAAAAAATGACCGGCCTGCCACCACGGAGGAGCAGACGAGTAAAAGAAAACACTATTGAAGCTCAGGGACTGTGCGCTACGCAAGCGATAGTTCTTTTTATCAATCGGGGAAATGTTGTATATGAAAGAAGATGAGGACTTGAAATAAAGAAGATGGGCCCGTATTCACGAAAACAACTTACGAGAAAAAAGCTCTTAAGAGAAAATTTCAGCCAATGCCGCTGCTGGACATATCATTAGAGACGCTTCCCGACCAATGGCAAAAAGCACTTACGAAAGAGAAGTTTTGTGAATTCGGCCCATGATGTTCAGGCATCGGATGCATGGTTGCTGTGTGTTCTGAATACAACAGTTGTGTGTGTCTGTCCTGCAGGGGTTAAAGAAAAAGGATCAAGAGCAGCGCTTGGAAGCTGACAGTAGAAGGCCACAGGTGACTGCGTATATACACACAAGTTCTTGCGCAACCTTAAACTGGCAAGCAGATACGATGTGAGGGTGTGGGGGGTGTTTTCTGCCCCATGCAAGTCACCACTGATTTGTCCCTTACTAATTAGGGAAAACAAAAAGCCCTGCACAAAGGAGCATACTGATTGTGTAACACACGTGGTATACAGCCTTCCACTCACGTGCGACAGAATTTATATAGGCCATACGGGAGGATGCTACAATATCAGGGCGTGCGATCACCAATTAAAAATAGAAAACCAACCTGGTGGGCAGTTCACGGCAACAAGTGTACTTGCACACCGCTATTCAAGCAGCCAACTTTTATCAAGCACGCCAGAACAAGAACCGAAAGAGAAATAAAGGGGCTGCGTACATTATATTAGAAGGTGCCAAATGTGTAAGTGCCCTGAGCCTATAGATATCACTGACAATGAAATGCGATTTTTGTTCGATCACTTTTACAATTTCCCTCTCGGATAAAATGTGTGCATTTGTATAAGATGGTTTTGTGTAATCCAAAGAAAGTATTTGGAAGTCAGGCCTGTGCTGGTCGTATGTGTTCCATTCTTCGTGCGGTTTTCTCGCTCTGCGCACAGTGTATTTCCAAGGAATGTCTACCTATTGTGATCTACTTTCTCGTTAAATATTATCCTAGTTGTTGCGCCTACTGTACAGATCTCTGTAGAACTCCTCGGCTGCTGTAACTGTGTCATCCCTATTTGTGATGACATTGCCTTACTTTTCTCTAAGCGTATGTGTGGTTTTTGCCTAAGCCTAGACGTTTCTTCACCGCTTTCATGCTCCCTCCGTTCATTATAGCATGCTGAATCGTCTCCATATTATGCTTTCGTATGTCGGCTGTTTTACTCTTATTCAAAATCTTCGCTAGTGCTATTCTGGCAGTTGGGTTAGATACTGTCAAGCTTTGCCTTTCCCTAATCAAGACTTAATTCTCCTGGGAAAGTTTACAAGTATTCTGTCTAACGATTTCACCCTCTACTTTTATTGCACACTCCGGGATAATGCGCGTAAGATTATCGCTTGCTTCCTCAACGCAAATGTCTGCTTCCTCAGTTAGAGATGAATCGAGGTAGCAGGCATAACTGTGCTGCAGCGCGATCCTGAATTTTTCGATTTTCCGTCTTACTGATAGTCCACTGGTCGGCCTCTTTCGTACTAGCTTACTGCACTCCCTCCTCAAGTATAGCCCAATTCTCTATATAACCATCCTGTGGTCACTGAACCTAACCCTTCCACATCCTGCAAGACGCGAGCACAGTATTAAGTCTTTCATTTTCATGCTGGCCATTCGGGCTTCTTTACATCCACTTCTGGGTCCCCCGTTTGTGGAAGAACTATTCATGATGCGCAGATTATCCTGCTATGTGAACTCTACTAGAAAGTACCCTCTGTCATTCTGCATCCTTTGCCATAGCTCCCCACTGCCTTGTCTCCATCCTGCTTTTTGACACTGAAGTCGCCCATAACTCTGGTATAAGGCGTCTTCAGCCATTGGTGATTGGACATCTCATAGAAGCGTTCAACTAGCTGGTCGTCGTAGCTGGCTGTCGGAGCTGTGCGTCGTGGCTGTGTTGCCAACAATGTTTTTGTTCACCAGAAACCCCGCTCCTTATTCTCTACTGTCCACTGAACCACGGTAACATAGGGTGTGTCAGCTTTTCGGCAATGTAAAGGCTTCACCTATAGTCCTAACCTTTCTAACGCCTAATGCATCCAATTTAATGACCGATAATTCCCCAAACAGTATCTGTAGACTCGTCTCGCTAGATAAAGTTCTCGCTTTAAACGTTCCCAATGTACCATTCCAATGGCATCGTCTCCGGATCCAGAGATTCTTGGCACCCTCTGCTGTGTCACGAGCGTGACCGCTGCCGTGGGCAGTTGTTCAGCAGCTGCCGGGGACTGAGGTCCCAGGGTTAAATAGTGCGTTCATGGGAAGTGTACAGTACAGCTTAGCAAGGGGATGGGAAAACAAATGGGGGTGAGGGGGTTGTACGCAACAGTGAGGAAGAGGGAAAGCAAGAGACAGTGCAACATAGAAAGATATTAAGGAAGAATAAAGCTGAAAGGAAGAATAAGCTGAAGCAAGATGAAAGAGGAGAAATTGATCCGAGTTTGTCAGGTGCTGGTGCTTGCTTGACAGCTGTACACAGATTCACAGACACGGCACTGACTAATTTTAAAAGCGAAGCATTTTTGGCGAACTTGACTCACATTTACCATATCTGTCTATATAAGTATCTCGCCACCTACGTCTCCGTCCTCTACTAGTCGTCTTCACCTGGTATACCCCGATATTTCGGGGGTAGGGCATAAATATGTGACGAACAGGAATGACTGATCTTTACATCACTAAAGTAAACTACTCGTATACGTCACGATTAACGACACTGCAATGTCTTGTGGCTCGTACTAGTAGTGTCCGGCCTACGGAAGCGGGTTTGCGCCACAGGTGCACACCCGCATCTTATGGAACCTATATCAACGAAGGATCAACTAAAATAGACATGCGAAATGCCAGGGATGCAGTAAATAGAGATATCAAAGGCTGAGACTGCGGGAATAAAACCGGCAGCTTTTACCGGCGCCTAAAGTTTCTGCACCTCACCCTATTGCACAACCTCCAGGATCGGCCTACATTTATCTGTTGGCAGTTGACACACGACAGCTCGCTCAAGGAGCTCGGCGCTTAAGAAACACCGTTTGTGGTATGTTGCGATGGAAATGCAGACATAACAAGCACGTAGACACACATGGAAGCTACGAATCTTTAGGGCGGTGTCGAACATGGGCCCTCGCGGTGCCAGTAGGCTGCGGCTGCTTGTCCCGCTTGGTATAATAGTAAAAAGCTATTACCGCAGCAGTCGTAATGATGATGCACTCGTAACGTGAATTCCGCGCCTCTAATGTGTGACAAGCACTATCATAGCAATACATATGTCCCCCTACTATCCGGTATGCTTTTGTGCAAATTTGTCGATTCCGTAGGAATACGTCAATGAACGACGCTTAGGAGAGCACACCAGGGCATTTTTCTTTGGCATAGCAGATGTCTGTGTTTTGACTGAGTTCCAACGTTACATCGTACTATGAAGCACCATTCGGAAGCCACGGTCGTGTCGACGTTCCTGGTTGACCCATGCTAAAAATACTCACCAGTGGTCATGCGCTTTGTACAAAAGCCTTGGTCTTAATGATAACTGTTCACTGATTGCCAAGGAATTACATTCGTGGTAGGCAATTTGCTAGTTTACTGATTCGCATGACACCGATTCTCACAGTTCATCGGATCTGCAGGATTTTTTTTCCTTGTAAAGTGACTCGGTGCGGTCGGACGCCTATGCTTGGATGTACTCTAAGACTACAGTTTGGTAGTTCGCTACGAAATAATCGCCGTTCTTGAAGTAAGCCATTAGCTTACCGAGGGCCCACGTCGCCAGTACAACTGGTTCGTTCATTTGGTGTTCATTTTCAATTTGCTAGAGTTTCGGCTGGGTGACGGATCATCACGTGTCTTGAGAAATGTACTTTCTCCCCATTTAAAGGTGAAAAAAGCGGGATACCAAAAAAATCATAATCATCGAACGTAAAAACTGCTTACTTGACGAAAAAAGCCGGACGTTTCGGGTCCCACTCGGACCCTTCTTCAGGGGTGACTGGAGGGCACCAGACAGCAGCAGTGCTTATAAGGCCTTCTTGTTTATTTTCTCTCTCTTGCATCCTTTGTCTTCTTTCTCCGGTTCTTCAAGCCGAGGGGATCACGCTAGTAATGAACCAGGTGCCGGAGTCCGCTAAAGTAGACTCTAGGCATTGTACCTGCAGACCGGTTCACGTTACCAGGTGTCGCCTGAATGTGCCACAATTCCACAAAAAGCCGCCTGTGAAAACTGGTTTCCAAGTCGAGGACGCGGGAGTTGTCAAATGCGATGCAGTGGTCGTTCACCTCGCTGTGCTCAGCTAACGTACTCCTTAGTCTATCGAGCTTGTGGACATCGTTCCTGTGCTGTCCTAGACTCTCTGGAAAGTTCTTTGTCTCACCCACGCGCGACGCGCCACAATCTGAACAAGGAATGGAGTAAACAACACCTTGCGCTCTCTCCTTGGGCAGCCTCTCCTTCAGGCTCGGAAAGAAATGGCCAAGCGTGGAAATTGGCTTGTGTGCTACTCTTATTCCCTGCTGCGACAGCACACGCGCGAGCGCTTCGCTGGTACGTGCCTATTTCTGCCCATTTATGTGAAGGGGACGCGTACAGATGGATCCGCGATCCAAACGAGGGTGTCAAAATTGCAACGCCCTTCAGTAATACAGGGCTAATAAGTGGTTTTCGCCAGTAAAACAGCAAGATTTTCGAGTTCTTATGAGAGTACATTTCCCACTTTGCGTGGTGAAGGCAGTAAGTTAGACGCCATGTCATTACTATCAGTAAGGTTTGTTTTTCGTTCGTTGTCCATACAGCGACAACGAATGAAAACGAATGGCAACGAATGAAATAAATCGTGCTTGTTTATTGGCTTAATAAACAGGAATGTGCTAACTTGCGTTCAAATGTACTGAGAAGTTGGAATGTTTTGCTTACAACATCGACGTGAGATGTTTGCCTGAGGAAAACAACACTAATGAGAATGAGAAATACGATTTTAGTCAAGTTGCTGTTTAAAGAGAGCGCTGCGCTCAGGAGTTGGTGGACGAATAAACGAGGAAGTTTGAACGTGGTGTATTCATCACGGGATTGTCGCGTTCCTCGGCCACTGCGTCACTTCAAGGAACAGCGCACGCTTGCGAACTTCTGATGTGACGCGATGAATGCGGAACTTATTCTCAGCTTGAATGAATCGTAGCGTGGAATCGACAAGCCACAGCTGTGGTGGCGTTATGGTGGGAGTAGCTGCAACACCCGCAGAGGGCCGCTTGCCGTGGACCAGAAGCCGTCTCTCCAGCGAAGGGCACGGGTTCGTTGTCTGACACAACGAAGCACAGTTTAGAACACAGATCGTTTCATTAGTACGGGATCCCACCAAACCTACGCCATCGTTCGATCTCCTGCTTCTTCGTCTCTCTTTAGCAGCTTGCCCACTCCTAGTTCATGTCCCATGCGATGACGCGCCCTGTGAAAGGACTATCACAGATAAGAAAGCTTTGTTGTTTTCCTCCGAGCTTTCTCTGCGGCCGGAATGATGTCAGGGTGGATTTTCTTCGAACACGGTATCCGGAGCTAGCTTCTTTTTTTTTTAACGCGAACGCGTTTCCTGGCTAGGTTGGCGATAGCGCGCGCCCGGCTTGCGTCCGCAAAAAGCGTCCGCAAAACCCGTGCCCGGAGAGCACGTGAACTCTCCCATCGGAAGTGACGCTGGCACCAGAGCCGTATATTCCCTTCGGGAGAGTTTGGCGGTTTCTTGATCTCGCCGCCAGTCTGGCAACTGCCGCGCCAGAGTCTGGCAACACCACCCTCCCGCCTCGCCAACGCCATTTTGTGTCTAGGTGTCTCGCGGTGTTGGTGTGCGATATTTGGTTCTGTCCGTGTGAAGTTCCCGTCGGCTGAAACATGCTTATTCAGAGGCTAGAACACACCAGTTTTGAATTTTGCATGATTGCATTTCTGCATGCTCACAAGTACGGTCCATTCTATTTCTGTTGATTTCTAGCCACCAAATAGCATGCCCCTTCACCTTTTTTTTTTGGCTTGTAATTCAACTCCTTCAAGCCCTTTGTCGAAAAGTCCCTCAAGATGTATATTATATGAGGAAACAAAGGAACATCTGGTTCTGAGATTTTCATGAGGCATGAGTTAATAAAAATGGGCGTGCGATAGGAACACATAATCTAGTGAAATCCTCATAAAACTGAGCTCAAAATTACGTCACCTACCCGCAATATAAGCGTAACGTGCCACAACAAACTCTTACTAGCACAGTGTACATAAGGCAGCTTCACTGATTAGCATTTTTGTTCGCGTGCTTTTGGTACCATGTTTCTAAACGATAATCTCCTTTGCCAGTGCCCTTCACTGAACCTGCAGCAAGTTTAATATAACCGAATCAAGTGAGAAACTTGCGGGTCCGTTCTCAAACACCGTTTAAGTGACAACTGTCTTATCGCTATTTTAAATCAAATCGGCAAAAAGTTGTGGTGCTGACGTCCGCCGAAGTGAATGCGTTATATTTTTGTCAGCAACGCCAGTTAAACGCAGTTCTACCTTTCACGCTTCCTAAGCTCGGCTTCTGTAAACACACCTTTCCGTGATCACATTACATGCACACGTTATTTGCAGTTATTTGTTTACGGTAAAAGCTCACCAGCGATGCATCGCTAACGCTCGCCAAGGCGAGCGCCGGGCGCTTGGCACAAAATGGCGGATTGCGCGGCCGCTAAACTTGGCTGGCTGTTGGCCCCGCCCATCCGCCAAACTCTCCCGAAGGGAATATACGGCTCTGGCTGGCACCAACACTCGCCGCAGGGGCAGTCGGCGCGTGCTCCGCTCTGCTGCCGCTACCTGTAGCAGCGTGCGGCCGCGTCGCCACGTTTCTTTGCTGGGTTAGCGAAAGCGTGCGCCCAGCTGCGTCGCGTCGCCGTAGCAAAACTCGGCGCGCGTACGCGCCAGCTAGCCCATCGTTCCTCGCCGCCATGCGTGCGGAGTTCCATCTCGAATTGAAGGCGCCCACTGGGGCCATCACGACGTCGAGATGTACGTGCATCGATCTCGCATTCACAAAAGACCTATACAATTGTGCGAGATTTTATTTATTTATTTATTTACAGATTACCTACATCGCCATATAGGCATTACGTAGGGGGGGAACAAAAACAATCAGTACGAAGGAATGCGCAGCAAAACACATAAACACACATACAAAAGATGTCATGTATGTCTCCACCTTGGATCACAAGTCCATGGTAGTGTCTCGTTCACCGGCCCAAGTACACCGTCACCGGTGAGGGGGCGACGGCACTGGTGACTGTGTAATGGCACCAACCACAATGCAGCAACTGTCGCACTAGTTCGATATGCCCGAGACCTGACTCGGGCATATCTCCCCATACTGCCTGGACGACGAAATAGAAGAGGACATGTAATTGTCGACACCACTTTGATGGCATCAAATCATGTAAATAAACAAAATCCGGCCTCCCACATTGCCTCATTCTGTATAACACAACTCGGCAACACCAGTTTGCAGCACCCTTCCGCACCAACAATCTAGCCAGAAGAAACGCTTTCGCGTTCTCATCTGATAAGAATATGCTTAGGGATTGTCTAACTTTTTTTCCACTAACAACCACAGTTTATCGTCGTTAAAAAATTATACGAGTTTTGTGATCAAACCTGTCGAAGGTGAAGAGTTTTCTGTGACGCTTCTGCGTAGACAATACACACCGACCAGGAGTCACCCCTCTGTGTTACACAGAAGAGGCCAGGGTTGTTGCCATGTTGCCATAGCCTTCCTCAATCTGAACAATGTGGCTACTAAACACGGAATCCCCATTGTGCTGGCTGCCACCTTGAGGCTGTCAATCTTGTGCAACTGCATTTCTTAAGCGAGTGAAACGCAGGAATGTGAAAATAACGACCTTAATTTTGTAGACTGTAGCACTGATGTCGTCTATAGGATTACACCCCTATGAGGCAAAGTGCATGCGGGGCACTGTTACTGAGCGCCTAAAGGAACGCGCGCGACCTCCATGTACAGCGAGGCTCTCGCTGAGCTCAGCTACGCAAAAGTTCCAAGTGTTAGCCTTTGTTTGAAGCTATTTGGAAAACAAAGGCCGTTACACCACTGCCGGAGAATTACCGGAAGCTTATTTGATGGAGTCAATGGGTTCTCAGTGCGTCAGTGTACACGCATGTTCTACAAGGCGCGTGATCTTCGGGGGTCAGTGCTGTTATAAGCAGTGTGTGTGTGTGTGTGTGTGTGTGTGTGTGTGCGTGTGTGTGGCGTAGGCGCGTACCCGGTAGTTGAGGACACCGTACCATCAGTAATTCCTGTTCCGGCGAGGAAGGGGCTTGTATACACCGCTCGGATGTTTCACCCTTCCGAAAGTTCGTACATGCTCTACATAAAAAAGAAAAGAAAGAAGAAAGGCGTTTGAACCTTGAAGTCTCGTGGCTTCACACGAGGGTACCTTCGCGATTTCCATTTACGGACGCGCCGTACACATACATGTTCGAGCCCTGCCGTACACTTGAGGCGAAAATGCCGGAGGCCCGTGTACTGTGTGTTGTCAGTGCATGTTAAAGAACCCCAGGTGGTCTGAATTTCCCGAGCCCTCCACTACGGCCTTTCTCTCTTTTTCACTCCCTTTCCCCCACCCACATGGACGCTTAGCCGTGCTCCCTATATGGGCTGCAGAAATTAGCGTCCTTTCCTAAGCAAACCACAATGATCATCATCATCCCTGCCGCAGTGTCTTACGTCGACTCCATTCTCAAAATGTCCGTAGTGTGGAATGGTTGGAAAAGTCAAGCATATCGGTTCTGTTACCGCGTGAAAGGGAAACCCGCTGTTAAACCTTGTCCCTCAGGCTCCAGCAGCAGCGGTGCATCTCATCAAGGCGAGTGTAAGACGTGCAAAGCAGCGGGGCGTGCTAAAACTTATTGATCCCAAAAGACGCCGGCTGCAATCTGATCCTCGGCAGGTTTAAAACAAAGCCCGCATCCAGCGGAGCTATACTAGCTGAATTTCTATAAGAATGTCGTCCATTGAGATAGAATAGGCGTCATCGAAGTTTTAAAATAAAACGGGCGTAGCATATATAACGCACACCTCCTGTCTTACGGAGAGCTCCCTGAAAAGGAAGAATACGGCGCGGGGTCTTTAATTCAAAAAGACCTTGCCAGACAAATCAATATATTATATAGCATCAATGAAATGGTAATGAAACCATTAATGGTAGTAGTAATTTCTGGTAGGGAGACAAAATGAAGTGATATGTAGCCGCTAGTAAGACTTACTAAGCAAGAAATATTCTGGCGCAAAGCAGGTAGATTTATTTTATCTATGTACCGTGCAACCGGCTCACCAACAACCACTCTGCATAACTGTTGTACACAGAGCCTGTGGAGGGAAGGCTGACCTTTCTCCTAAGTAGGGCCAATATCTGGATTCATCCTGCCCCTTATGTACACCCATTAACCACAAGATCGACTCGACATCAACACCCTTAGCTGTTCACGCCCCACAAAAAAGGACTGGTGCCTTCAAGTTTCCCCCGTTCACTCGCACTATAATGTAATGGAACGCATTGCCGTTATCACTGGTCAAATCGGTCGACTGTACGAACGTTCGATAATTTTTGAACTGTTAATTTTGCAACGTAGAGATGAACGTTCATTTTGGAATGAGTGTTCGTATGAGTCTTTAATTTCCTTATAACCCTCCTGCCTGGGCCCACATGAGTTTGCAGTGCTTTTTACACAAATAAATGCACGAATAAATAAAAATTAAATAGACAAATAAAGTTTCCGAAAAGCTTTTGACCGTGTGTCCCTTTCTACTTTAATGACAAAACTTAGGAGCCTTTTAAATGACCAAGCTAGTAAAGTGGCTTGACTCTTATTTATTCAGTTGCCATCAAAGCGTCCAAATCGCAAAATTGAAGTCTAAAACATCAGCAGTGCTTTCCAGGCTACCTCAAAGCTTGGTACTCGGGTCCCTTCTTTTTCTTATTTATCTGAATGAATTGGCCATCGACTCTCCTGTCTCCTGCACGCAGCCGTTTCTTCGCAGACGACTGCGTCATCTATCACAATACTGAGGAAATCTACGGTCAAGTCGTACTAAAGAGGCATTTAATGGCTATAACTAATTGGTGTCGTACGTCGGAGAAGACTTTGAACTCCACGAAATGCACTCAGACCGACATTGACACGTAAAAGAACCAATTTCCCACGCCTGTGTTGATCAGTTTAAGTACTTGGATTTAGCTATCGACTGTAAGCTGAACTGGAACACGCATATTAACAGTATTGTCTCCACAGCCTCGAAATGGCTCTGGTTGCTTGGGCGTTGCTTGAAGCACTGCAACAGCGATACAAAATTAGTTGCATGCACATTGCTTATACGACCGTTGCGTGCTTATGCAAATGTAGTTTAGGATCCATACGCTAAAACAGAGATTAATCTCGTAAAACATACCCAGAAAAATCAGTTTCAGCAGAAAGACGAAGCAGTGAATGTGATAGTGTGGTTAAAATTTCTCTTCCAACTTAGAAACAATTGCTTGTCTGTATCTTAACCCACAGGCTTATGTGACACCACTTACAGCACGTCGAACAAGGCATCGTCGTGATCTTTTTTAACGCCATACAACACCAGAACTAACCTCTTTAAATTTTCCTTCTTCCCACGAACTGTAAACGATTGTAATAACCAGGAGGCATCACAATGATAAATTAATGTTGTCATTATTGTCGCGTTGATTATTGCCTTCGTGCCTTTTTTTAGGTTACTGTTTTTGAGTATTACAGATGTGCTTGCTGCTTTCAATCTTGCAAGAGTATTAGCAAATGTTGATAGTTTCTGATGTTATTGTATTCATTTTCTTCGGTGTCTTTTGAACTTGTGTTGTTTAGCCGTGTTTTTTTTCTTTAGTACGTTTTTTTCTGATTACTGCCCTCCTGCATGGACCCAATTATCGTCTGCAGTATTGTATAAATAAATAAATAAATAAATAAATAAATAAATAACTAGAAATGCATGATATAATATGCGAAGAGCAGAATTGTTAGGGGCAATCTGAATTGTAGTGAACGTGGGCTCATTAAGAAAGCATGCAGTTGCGTAACGTACCATGTGACGGTCGAGCGGCAAAAACAACGACGCAGCAAGGCCGGGAACTAAATCATGTTGTTTTGATGTCTTCTGGCCCACGCTTGACACCGCGCGACGGCGCTAAGCGGCGTGCACTTGGCACCACCAACAAACCTGGCCCAGCACAGCGGCATCAAGCGAGCACGTTCCTTCCGGCACTCGTAGACGTATTCGCAAGAATGCGAGGGCATTGCCGTCGTTGCGACTATATGCGAGGCACGTGGAACGGGGCACGGGATGCTGAGATAGCGAGGGACCGCGCGAAGTCCACACTTGTTGCTCGAGCGACAGCCCCTCCGTCTGTACCCTATCGTGTCTTTTGATGCTCGTTAAAGACGGGCGGGGCATTTGCCCTCTGTGTCGACGCAGGCCTCCCAAGCGGTGTGATATTGCCGCATGCGCTCTGCGAGCGACGGAGATGGGCCAGGCTCGTTTGATCTCTGCTTCAGCCGCGTTGGCCCCCCCGCTCGCGTGCTTTTACCCGCGGGTAGAGGGTGCGATGCTGCGATGCGTGGGGGGGTTGTTATCCATTTGGACTTTATACGGGACATGGCGGCGACAGAAGAAAGCCGTAGATACGGTCCATATAATTGCTGTCGCAATAAAAAAGCGTTTTCTTGTATTTACAATACGTATGGTAGACAAGTTTCAGTGTAAGGTCCTTAGATGCAGTCTGGCCTTTGCACAATGGAGTCACGGCGGACCTTACACCGTCTCAAGAGGATGCTCAACATTATTAACAGCTAGAATAAACTAAACTTCTAGGCACACATGCAATCGAACAGGTCACTGAACTACCCGTACGAAACACCATATTGGTACATCAGTGAAGGACAAAAGCGTACAAGGGTTCCCTTTAAGGACGATAGTCTTTCTTGGGCTACCTGCCGCCTAAACGCAAAAAGCTTAGTCTGCTGTCTGTCTGTCTGTCTGTTTGTCTGTCACACGACTCAACCGCACGGGCTATGAAAACGAATCACAGAACTAGGCATGGTTGACGGGATCATACAAGTCTACACCATACAGAGCAAGGCAAACCTCAGACCTATTTGAGGCAACGTATATGTACATAACCGTCATCCGCAGAGTTGTTTTAAATAAATAGAAATACACATCGGACTGGCCTTTACGTGAGCGAGCAGGAAGCTGCGAAACGGACACTTTCCCGTTCCTCACTCCTGCCCTACCTCGACCGCTAGCCTTTGTGCGTGCTTGTCTCCGCGGAGAGAGAGTTGTCGCGCACGCAGCACTTCCTATCTTTTCTTCTCAACAATAGAAGGAAAGGGCGATATTCATCCGGCAGCGCTGCTTGGGGGAAATGATAAGACGCAATTTACTGTTGCGTAGACTTGTGCACCGCCGCTGCCGTAGCACATCTGCGTGATCCAAGGATACCAAAGAGCCCACGCTCACTTCACACCTGTGCTGCGAATATTTATTCTGTAATTGCATTGAACATCAACTTGCCACCGGCACTACGTGGCAGGTCCTACGTCTAGATATAAACATATACCGGATTGTCGATGTACGGTTGTGTGTCAAAGAGGCAGCAGTATTGAAAGGTGGGAAAATTAGACAGCAAACATGGCACAATGCAGAACACTGAAGAGCACACAGGCATGGTATGGACGAAGAAATAATTGAATAACAAGGAGAAGCGTAAATATATCAATAACCCCTGCGCATGCACGGTGACACTATTAAACTCTACGAAGCGCTACTGCTACGGCAGGAGCGCGTTTGCATGCGTCTTGCAGATGTAGGCTTTCCTTTCTTGATTAAATTCTTTGTTGGAAGTCCGTCTCCTGCGTGCTCCTCGGTGTGCTGTATTTCGCAACAAGCCCACTTGGACACCTTAACTAGGACAGTGTAAATCAGACTAGGCGAAAGAAGCGCCATACTGCACGAAGTGAAAGGTAAACAGGGTAATATTATTAACAATTTCAGCAGGATAGTGAAAGCGGAGCGATATTCGACTCGGAACTGTACAGTTCTGAAATAAGCAATCTACCCTTAAAAGAAGCCGGACAACTCGCATGTCTAGCCATCGACAAGATTAGAAAGGCGAAACGAGACGTGTGGCGCAGAACAGCGGATTTGGTCAGGGATGGGTGAGATTAAATATTTAAGAAGCTCCGGCAATCTGCGCACAATCTCTTGATAGCTCGAACGTCGCACAGCGATGTTAAAATGACAACATTGTACTACTACGCAAGACGGTAGATGTAAAAAACTTGGAGAGCTCTATCCATATTAGCTTGGTTCCAGTACTATGAGGAATTAATATCTACGAAGATCATTTCTAACAGGATAAGGGAAACACTTGACTTTAACCAACCAAAATACACGACGGCTTCAAGAAGGGCTAATGTATAATTGATCACAGTGATTACACAAACCAACTAAGAATAACAGACTCTTTTACGGGGCTTTCATAGGCTACAGAACGTATTCGTCTCAATGGAGATACCAGCAGCCTCACAGGCATTACTATCATGATCATCAGCATATTGTTATGTCCACTGCCAGACGAAGGCCTCCCCCAGCGATTTCTAATTTGCCCTATCCTGAGCGAGTTGGTTCCACTTTATGCCCACGGACTTCTTAATTTCATCGCCCTATCTAACCTTTTGTCTGCCTCTTTGACGTTTTCCTTCTATTAGTATCCATGCCGTCGCTCTTACTGTCCATCTGTTATCTGTCCTCCGCATGATATTCCCTGCCCAGGTCCTCTTTTTTCTTTTCATGTTGATAAGAATATCGGCTACTCGTACAATATCGCAGAATATGTTCTTTGATCTATTCTGCTCGTATTTTATCACTTAGCGTTACATCTATAATTTTTCTCTCCATTGCACGCTGCGTGCTCCTTAATTTATTCTCTAGACTTTGAGTTAACTTCCATATTTTGTGCACCATACGTTAGTACTAGGAGAATGCACTGATTAAATACTTTTTGCTTTAGCGAAAGTGGCAAGTTTCCAGTCATGATTTGGGAATTTATCCTGAATGCTCTCCATCCCATTCTTAATCTACGGAGGATTTCCTTTTCATGGTTAGGCGTCCCAGTTAAAAGCTGCCCCAGATATACGTTTTCGTTCACACATTCCAAGGGTTCATTGTTAATTTTAAATTCCTGCTCCTTAGTTAGACTGTTAAGCATAATTTTAGTGTTTTACATATTCATTCTTAGACCTATTTTCAGGCCTTCTCGGTTTAGGTACTCAATCATTTTTTGTAATTCGTAACCGTCATTGATTTTATAATGTGCGACCAACCAGGCATAATTCAAGACACAGAAGCGGTAGCCAAGATAAAATGTAGCGATCACAGATTACTAAGGGCAACGATTGTACTTAACCTAAAGAAAGTAAGAACTAAATTAGTTACTAGAAAAAAAGGCAAACCTAGAGGTAATCGAAGCAAAGAACGAAGAATTTAGTCGCACTAAAGAACAGATTTGACGCGTTACGTAAAAACAATCAAGATTTAGAAGTAGGAAACAAAACCATAAGGGGAAGTGATCTAAAGAGCGATTCAAGTCGGGGGCAGAACAACAAAGCAAGATGTAAGCAAGTTTTCCTAATCCACTAAAGACTTAATAAAGAAACCCCACCATTTGAAAGTGACTTCGTCAAAAGATAAAAATGAATTCGCAGAATTATCAAACCTTATCCGTAAAGCCAGTCAGAGAGATGTAAGGAACGTTAACGTGAGAGAAATAGGGAAAGCATTAGAGTAAGGTACCAGCATTAAATCGGTAAAAAAGGAACTGCAATTAGGGGAAAATAAAATGCATGCGCTTTTAAACAAGGCAACTTTATCAACATCTTCAAAGAAATAGTAAAGGTAGCAGAAGATTTCCACTCCGAACTGCACATCTCTCAGACAGACCATGCGGCCTTAGTAGAAAGCAAATAAAGGAGGACACTGAGGGTACATGTATAACCACTTACGAAAACGTAAAGGCCTTCAAAGGCATGTCCCGCGGTAAAGCAGCAGGTGAAGACGGCATAACAGCCGACATGATCAACGACGGAGGAGACATCATATTTGAAAACCTTGCGTCGCTCTTCACGAAATGTATCCAGACACCTAATGTACCACTCAGATGGAAAAAATTACAGCATATCCACGGAGTGAATGATGATGAGTGGGCGAAGCTCGGGATGTTTATCGTAGATCGTGCCGAGTTCCGGATTAATTTAGTTAACGCGCATGCTACGAATCCTCACGGTTCAACTATGCACAATGCAGAAGTGAAATCTCCCACCGGCACTTCATTGCAAGTCAAGATCCAGTTCCTATATATATATATATATATATATATATATATATATATATATATATATATATATATATATATATATGGGTTGCCGGTGAACGCTTCTCCAACGCGAGCAGTCGGTATTTCTCAATCAAGAAACTCGCTAGGAGACGCTGCCTGCGCCAACGTTGTCTCTCGCGTTTGCCGGGGCAGTGTCGAGTTTGCCGGGGAGCGCGTGGCTCCCGGCGCTCGCGGCGAGGGCGCGAGCCGTCTCGTTTTGCTTTTAGAAAACATCTGGCGTCTTTCGTTGGTTTATTTCATCAATCAACGGCGTTTTGAACAAAATTTTTATTGTTTAATCACGCACAGGAGAAATCTCACCAGGCACTACCTTGGAGGTAAACAATGGCTGCTAATGGGAATGAGAGACAGAAGAAGTCGGCTTTTAGCTAACACTTACACTTCTACTTCTGCTAACGTTTCCTACTGGAACATGCCAATGGCTGCTAATGGGGAATGAGAGACAGAAGAATTCGGCTTTTAGTTAACGCGCACGCTGCGAATTCTTTATTGTTCAACAACGCACAGGAGAAATCTCCCACCGGCACGACCTTGGAGGTCAAAGCGTAAGACTGGTTACGCACTACGACGACTACGACGAGGGACGAACGGGTGCCGCCTTAAGGAGCTTCGTCCCTAAAAAAGCCATAATTATTAACAACCGACCGCGCATCGCTACGCTCCACCCGCGTGAAAAACGCGCGAGTGGGGAAGATGAACGCGTCTGAAGCAGACATCAAGCGAGCGTGGCCGATCTCCGTAGCTCGTAGGGCGCGTGCGATAACGTCACCCTGCTTAGGAGGCCTGCGTCGAAGCGGAGAGGAAACGCCCCACGCGGGTTTAACCGGCATAAAAAAAGACGCGAGGGGAAGGTGTCGCTCGAGCACCAACTAGGAATTGCGTGGTCGCCATCCACGGCGCGTGCGCTATCTCGGCAGCCATCAGACGTCCTGTGCACTGCGTAGCAGCGCCTTGATCACGTGCTCCGTTCCAGGCGCCTCGCTAGGCGGCTCGTGCAGCGCCTATAGAGGCGCCACTGATGGCCACCTACCGGGCGTCGTCGACAGTACTCTCGGGAGGCAGACAGCGCTTCGCAGCAGCGGGCGGCAAGGGCATTCCTGAAGTTCGCGTGATAGACAGCTGCAGGAAAGGCACGGGCCTCTCTGAAAAGGGAAATGCGCATGTCATTAACGGAATTTGGGACTTATGTGGCGTCTGAGTCATACCTTTTTGTCTTTAGAATTGTGTCCTTGCCTTTCTGTACCTTAATAACAAATAGACGTCATTTGGGCGGACTGGTGAATCAAGCAATGAAGTCCACATTATGTCATATTGGCGCATAACGCAGAGATCTTGATACTACTGATTACATATGTGACATTATCGCATAATAGCCATGAAAGTTACCTTAAGAAGCGCAATCCTGCGATTGGTAATATACGTGCCTACACCCCTCATGGATATCGCCAAACCTGCGAGCGAATTCGCGACTCCATCTAAATGCTCGCCATCTAGCGGACGCTCCTGGAACCAGCCGATGCAAGGTCGACCTCGAAACGCGGCATGGTATCGCATTATCGCGCGCTGTAAAACAGCTCTGTAATTCCTTAATCGATGCCATGCCGCCTCGAAGCATACCGAAAACGAAATAATCCTCATCAAAAGACTTGTTGCATGCATCAGTGCGTGTCATCACGATGCAAAGACGTCGATGAAACACGTCGTTTAATCGGTTCCCCAAAGAAGCAGACGACGCTTCGCGCAGGGCAACATGACTTAAAAGCAGTGTCAGACTGGTGTACCGTTTGGCAGATGACAATAAATGCTAAAAAATCTGCTGTCCTATCAATAACTCGGAAAAAAATTAAGTCGAGCTTTTCGTACACCGTCAACGGCATCCCGCTTGAGCGCGTTGGAGAACACAAATACCTTGGACTAACAATAACTCATGACTTGAGATGGAACTCGCATATCAACAACATAACATCTACAGCATTGAAGCGGCTTTTTTTTTCTTGGGAGGCACCTCCGACTAGTTCCACCCGATATAAAAATCCTGGCCTATAAAACCTTTGTTAGGTCAGTCCTGGAGTATGCAAATGTGATTTGGTCCCCTTACACAAAGGAACTAATTAAGAAAGTAGAAGGCGTCGAAAGGAAAGCGCTGAGGTATATATATAACAAGCATAAGCCAACAGACTCCCCCTCCGAACTACTCAAGAAAGCCGGGATCCTTACATTACAAAACCGATCAGTACTAGCCCGTTCTAAGCTCTTGTACCAGCTTCTGCACAAGCAATTTAACATTGATGTCTCCCGATACATTTCCAGAAATGAAGCACGGCCATCGCGACATAAACACACAGAAACACTCAAGGAGTATCCATTTCGTACCGACTGCTTTAAGTATTCATTTTTCCCTTTAGCGATAAGAGGATGGAACGATATCAGCGAGGCAATCACTAGCAGCTGCTCATTGGATGCTTTCACTTCTTCGATGGAAAATAGCCTACTAGCGTTACAGATTTAACTCTCCTGTACTGCATTGATGTTTCTTTTTTTTTTTTACCGCGTCCTTTTGGTGTTCGTGACTTATTATCGACGTTCACTTGTTACCCTGAAACCTTGTATAACTATACGCCTGCGTGAAATACCGTTTGGGCGCATCTGCCTACTTGATGATGCGATTAAACAGCGATTTGTGTCACGTTCTAAAAGAGTTATTTGTAACAAGTGACCATATCTTGAATGTCATACGAGTACATACTTTGTAGTTATATTTGCACTAACACTCCTGATATGTATATATATGTGTGTCTGTAATTTGTTTACTCACTACTTTATCATTGTTTTTTTGCCCTTCCTGTTATAATCCCTCAAGGGATTGACAGTATTTGTAAATAATAATAATAATTAGGAACTTGCGCATCGGTAAGAAGGTGACGGGAACTATACTAGTTTGTGCCAGGCACTTCACTCGCGACGATTTCTTCCTCCCCGGTGAGTACACTCATTATACTTTTGTGTTCTCACGTTTATTAATCATGCGCGCTTTTCGAAGAGCCGGAGTGTAATTTAGGCAAGCGCGTGAGCACGTATACACGTATATCGTATATCGCTATACGCGTATAGCGACATTGCTTATACGTGTATATCTGGGAACGTTTTCTGAGCGTGCCTATGCTCAACTTGAACCGCGGTAACATTATTGCTGACGTACTTTTGCCCGCATGCATTGTAGTAGGTAGATATAAAGCGAGCGCTTGCCTTCGTTCGCCGCCTTCGTCCGATGCGCGCGTTGCGCCTTGTAATTTGTTTGGTGGTTATGGAAGTAATGTGTGATCGTTTAACGTAGCGCATTTGCATTTCGAGTTCATCTGGTGACCAATTCAGGATTTATTGCGCTCGTTCCGACTTTTGAGTCCTCGACCTGTTCACCCCGCCTCTAAGTTTGTCTTCGGGCACCGGGCATAGAACTGCACTCTTTTAACGCGTTTATAAGTGACGCATTTGTACTCAATGGAGCAACGCCGCGCACAAGTGCTTGCATCTTTCGGGGAGGCTGCTACGCATGAACACGTACCTGCCTTTCTCAACTTCAGGCTCGCTGGAAAGGCTCTTTATCCTGAAGAAAATCTGATCCGGGTCTCCGAACAAGTGCGACGCTTGAACGCACAGCGCAATTATTTCCGCTGTTTCGCCGCTGAAATCTTTCAGACCGATTAATATCAGCAGGTGTTCGGCAGCACGAACCCTTTCGATTTCGACGAATCATCATGATTCGAACCCGCAATCAAGAAACTTTAGCACAGCGCTAAGCGGAAGCGCGGCCGTGACCCTGGATATAGAAGCCATCTTTATTTTTCCTCGGCAATGTTGCCAGATGAACCACTTTTTCTGGAGTTGCGATATCGCATATCGAGCACACGTGGAGTCCGCTGTCTTATTATAGGGTCCCTGCGACACCAATTGAGCGTGCCGTTTAAATGCGAAGCATTTCTTAGCGAACTTCTGCGACTTTGAGCGTATCTATCTATCTATCTATCTATCTATCTATCTATCTATCTATCTATCTATCTATCTATCTATCTATCTATCTATCTATCTATCTATCTATCTATCTACGACTTTGTGCTCTCCTGGCCGTTTCGTTTATGGTATTTATACGAAAGTTGGTATGCCACAACATGGCTACACGAAGGACATAAGTGGCAGGTCATAACATGAAAATCATGACATGCATGTCATGAACGGCATGATTTACATGCCACGGTCTTTGTGCTCTCCTGGCCGTTGCATTAATGGGATATATACGAAAATTGGTATGGCACAGCATGGCTGCATGGCGAACATAAATGACAGGTCATAACATGATAACCACGACCGGCATGTCATTAGCGGCATGATTTACATGCGACGGTCTTGGAGCTCTCCTGGCCGTTTCGTATATGGGATTTATACGAAAGTTGGTATGCAACAACATGACCACATGAAGAACATAAATGGCAGGTCATAACATGAAAATCATGACACACATGTCATGAGCGGCATGATTTACATGCGACGGTCCTCGTGCTTTCCTGGGCGTTTCCTTTATTGGATTTATACGAAAATTGTTATGCCATAACATGACTGCATGACGAAGATAAATGACAGGTCATAACATGAAAATCATGACGTGCATGTCATTAGCGGCATGATTTACATGACATGGTCTTTGCGCTCTCCTGGCCGTTTCGTTAGGGGATGTATACAAAAACTGGTATGCCACAACATGGCTGCATGGCAAACATAAATGACTGGTCATAACATGAAAATCATGACACTCATGTTATGAACGGCGTCATTTACATGCGACGGTTTTGGTGCTCTCCCGGACGTTTTATTAAGAGCATGTATACAAAAATTGGTATGGCACAACATGACGATCATAAATAACAGATCTTAACATGAAAATCGTTGCATGCATGTCGTGAGCGGCGTGGTTTACATGCCACTGTCTTGGTGCTCTTGCAGCCGTTTGTTAAATTCGTATCTACGAAAAGCGGTATAGCGAGAGAACAATGCAGATCCATTTTACGTTCCTGATGCGCGCTTCGCATTTCCGTGATTCCCATTGCACGGGGGATCTGCCGTCTTTTTTTATCGTCAATTCGAACTGCGGCATTCCGGGATGCCGCAGCGAGAGTGGGAGCGCCACAAGTAACGTGGTTATAATTCCATTTAAATGAAGAAATCACCTTCCGCAGAGTATTTCTTCAACCGCGGCGACACACAACGGCGAATATTGTTACAGGAAGTGACGACAGTGCCGGGCCATTGTTACTGGTTTGACGTGCCAATTCGTAGTTTACATTGAATGATCCTTGCAAAGCCGCGCGGTTGAGCACAAAAAATATAAATACTCATGTCCAAGGATGCCCTCGGCCCACAAACGTGCGCTTTATCCGCGTTGGTTGGAAAAACGTAGCTAGGCATAGCCCCGAACACGTGAAACTTGCTTACCTGTTTACTCACTGCCCTAAACGGAGACGCACCCTCGAACGAGAAGGGGGGGACCGATTATTCGAGGTTCTTTTTTCCCTCTCTTTTTTTTTCTATTTTTCCTTGCTGTTTTTGTGTATTTGCCCAGCGGCGAAGAGGTGCCAGGAACCGGTCGATAGCAGCAGCGGTGCTGTGCTATGTAGCGATTCGCCGGTCCACCTGAAAGTGCTGGAGGCTTGTCAAGACACAACACAAGCATTCCTTACGTAAAAAATAGAAATTCGTTTTTAGTATAATATTTTAAAAACGAACTGCCTCTCCTGACTGACACATGTGGCTCGTCTTCCCTGTTGTAACCACGTTGGCAGCTGCGTCAGAAAGACCGCTGTGTCAGAAAGGCCGCAAAAAACAAGTCTAGGAAAGCATTCCGCTGCAAGCCTTGCAAATTTCCAACACTTGAGAAAGAGCTCATGAATTACGTCAGGGACAGCAGGAAAGACGGCTACGCGTTGTCAACCGAGATGCTCCGCATCAAGGGCCTGGCAAGCGCACGCCACGAGTGCTATTGCGAGCAGCGATACCGATGAAGACATCTAGCGAGGATGTGCGCATCTAGACGCCCGCTATGCCATCGTTAGGTACATATGGCATGATTAAATGGGTTTTTCCATACGTGGATCCGAAATTGAACAAGAATTTCACACTTCCGTTGAAGGACCGCACCCCACCAAAATCGCTGAAAAAAAGTGCGGCCCTTACACGAGTGTAGCGCCACCAGTAGCGCTTCCGTCGGCTTGCACCAGGCGTATAGCGCAACGACGGCAGTTCACTCGCCACATAGCGACGACGGCAGTTCACTCGCCGCATAGCGCTCACATTTATAATGCTCGTGGCTGATAATAATTTAACTCAAGAAAAAGTTTTTCTTTATTACTGTGGCCGAGTGGTTTACTTTTTATTAGGGTTAGCTAACTTTCGTTTGCCACGCATACCAGGTTCGCTGCAATCCTTTCGACGGTGGCGCCATCTGATAGTACGGACGCGCAACTCAACACATGCCACAGGCCTGACTTAGCTCGCAGGTGTGCTGGGCCGTTGTCTTTGCCGCTCGACTGTCACATGGTACTTTACGCACAAACTCGGTAGCGCAAAGAAACACGGACGAAGAAAAGAATGAACACAGGACAGGCGCATGTCCTGTGTTCCTTCTTCGGCCGTGTTTTTTTTTTTTTGCGCTACCTAGTTTGTGTCAAGAATGTACCAACTAGCCCAAAGAAGAGTGTTACTACTTTGCGCACCTGCATGCTTACTTAAAAAGTCCACGTTCACTACAAATGAATATCACCCTGAATCTGCTAGTCTTACTTCCTATATTATATCATGCATTGTATCGCAGTCATTGCTTCGCCCTTCTGGCGAACCTGAGATTTTTTTTTATTGGAGTGTATTCAATAAGCTTGAAAAGATAAACTGAAAGGCAAATTAAAGATTACTGGGCGTCCTTAGCTATCGTCTGTCAAAGACACAATAGGGAAGAACATAACATTACTTGTCGAATGTGGGACATGGTTCGACGTCGGAAACTCTGGCGCTCGAAGATCACATGAATAGAATTTGGTTGTCAAGGCTTCAGTCACGAAGGACAGAAAGTTGAGCGAGTTGGTAACAGTCCATAATCAAAAGAAGAGGCGTGCAGGACACGGACACAAGGAGAGCAGTGAACAACACGAACGGCGTTCGTGTTGTTCACTGCTCTCCTTGTGTCCGTGTCCTGCACGCCTCTTCTTTTGATTATGTTCAGTCACGAGTGGCGCGTAACCATGTCTCCTTGGCCGAGGAATGCGAGTCTACGCCAAACGTGACCCTATTGTAGTTATTGATGACGTAAATGGCAAGCATGGCATTTTACCTCTATCAAGACGGATCAGTCATTATGTAATATTACCTCTCCACGTCAATTTTAGTGTATATCAAGCGGCCGAGACGCGAGTTCTCGAATTTTTCCCAACGGTGCGTTAAATTTTCTTCTACACTTTGCAGCCTTGCTTATTTTCAAGTTTAGCTTACAGTAAAACAGAGCAGGCATTCACCTTAGTAATTTTGATGTTCTAGGCAAGGTTTGGCACCTCCAGAACAGGGACTTCTTTGGGACACCTGTAAATTATTAACCCCACAACTCTTTCCACGAAGAGCGTTCGGTGCACGAAGTCGCATCTCGGGCAGGGAAAAACCTAAAAAATTGCACAATAGGAACCGCAATTATTGCATATGTATTTTATGAGGGCTTTGAAAGACTTTAAGCGCAATATAAAAACGCACGGGGCTCTGAAGCATAACTTCTGCCGCCCGCCGCGCATCTCGTCCCACGGGCGCTCGGAAAATCCGTCCCTGCCCGGTGGCGCCGTGGCGGTCGCCACTCACGCCGTTTTCGGAGGACCCGGCAGGCCGTACCGTGTGTGATTTTCTTGCAGCGGCCGTGGCAAGATGATGATGGTGATAAACAGGTGGTAATGGATACGTATTGCTGATGAAAGCTACGTTGATTGGTGCGGGAAATCACCTTGGGATGGCTTGCCGTATTGCGTGTTAAATAACATGTTGCGGAAGCCGTAACAATCAAAAGCACCAAGCTGCGCCATCAACTTAGCTTGTTCATCTGGATGGCCATTACGGGGTCTAACACTGCGTTTGCAAACCGTAACTTTCACGGAACAGTCTCTAAACCACTTTTGGTTAGCATCCGCGCATAGCATCGCGTATTTATTTCTCAGGTCATCGCGCGAGATTTTCTTGCTTGTGAAACGCAAAAGACGAAAAGTAAAAGGGACGTGGAAACTGTGCCCAGGTGCTCCTGTCGGTACCATCCTTACTGCATATGCTTTGCGTTTCATTCCGACCGCCTGGCTCCCAAATTTGCGTTTCACTTCTGGCGGAGGAGTAATTTCGACTGCAAGCCTTTCTTTCTTTCTTTCTTTCTTTCTTTCTTTCTTTCTTTCTTTCTTTCTTTCTTTGAGAACGCTTCGTTGCACATCGCTGGCTTTCTTAATTCTGTGGCCCCTCCTCTTCAATGCCGTTGTGTTTCTTTTTCGTTCGGTGCAGGCCGCCTCTCTTGGCGCCTTTTACCTTCAACGATTTTCCGTGTGTCGTTGAATTCTATCTGAGCTATGTGTTCTGTTTAGTTCTCGAGATGCGCTACGAACACTTGCGCCGAGAGATTTCTGCGAGCACAAGTGCTTGCGCATTTCGAGAATTTCGTCAGAGCAGCGTCCTCAACTTTCTCTGCCGCTTGGTTCCCCCCTTCTTTGTTGTTTTTTTTATTTACCGTCCTGGGCCTAAGTTCAGGGCTGTGGTTTCACCATCGGTTGATTCATTTGACACAGGTAGGGCTCAGAAACAGTCTAGCATGAGCTGTAAGGATGCGTGCGCTCAAGTTATGTCCTGAAAATTTATGGCCTTCAAATAAACAGGCAGAACAAATGTAGCCAAATGGTACAGCGGCAGTGTTGAAAAACATCGTTGACTAAGCAGTGCCCTGCTGTTTCAATGGTGACAAAATTTTGAGGGAAGCTGTATGGAAAGATTAGCTTTATCGCACCATGCTGAAATCGCCATTTTTGCACGTACTATTTCACTGTAATTGCGAATTCGCCGCCTACGATCAGCTTAATGGTCGAGTTAACAAAAACCTTTTATATTTAGAATTCACTCTCATTTTCTACCGCAACACGAAAGGACCTCGCGGGCGGTGGACGCCGAAATAGCGTTCCACTAAAAAAAAAAAGCGAGATTCATTGATTTGTGCCATTTAACGTCCCAAAACCAGCTCTGATTATGAGAGACGCCATAGTGGAGGACTCCGGAAATTTCGACCACCTGGGGTTCTTTAACGCGCTCTGACATCGCACAGCACACGGGCCTCAACATTTCGCCTCCATCGAAATGCAGACGCCGCAACCGGGATTCGATCCCGCGACCTTCGGACCAGCAGCCGAGTGCCACAACCACTGGAACACCGTGGCGGGGCAAGGCAAGAAATAAAGCTATTCTGCAGCTACACACACACGAAAAAAAAGAGAATTAGCACGGTGGCCTGCACCTTTATTTGGGTCACTTATCTGTGCGCTTGCATTGATTGTAAATAACCAAGAAACACGTGCACACAACGCGTGTCCACCACGCAGGGTATGCTGGGTTCCAGCGGGGATCCATCAGATACGGGCGGGCGCCCATTGACGCCGCCGACGCCCGTGCTGGTCGAGGCCCAAATCCGACGGCTGGCCGAGTCGGCGGAGCTCCTCGTACGCTCGCTCCCTCCGCACGCCTTCGTCGACCCCAGACCGCACGGCCGAAGGATGTGTAAGGACCTAGAGGTAGGTTTGCCACGTCATTTATTTGTTCGTCACAGCGAGGCTCAATACTGCCGGCTTATTCTCGCGATACAAGTTTTTCAACTGGCTTGGAAAGCCGCGATGAATTCTCGCCCTGAGCCCACCATTCCTCAAAAAGGACGAACGCAGACGTGTAAGTCGTGGCACAGTGCACACATGAGAAGGGCCTTGAAAACATGGCATGGTGGCACTGGCTTGCGCGACACATGGAAGCACGAACGATAGTGTCACGGACTGGACTCAGCCGCGTATTCGGATCACCTATAGCTACATTATGCGGCTTCGCAGTCGCTCACGCTTTTACTCGCTTGACTCGCACTCACCGATGGTCATTAATGCTCGAGCTGGTAATTTGCTGACGTTTATTCTTGCATTATTGGCAAATTCCTAATATTCAGAATGATCTGTGGGCATCCACTTCTTATCTACCGCTTCTTCCCTCTCAGAAGACTGGTCGTGCCGATGAACGTCTTCAGAATGAGAGGCATTTTCCTAAGTTCCACGCCAGGCATAGGGAAAACTCAGAGTACAATACCATCACCATTTTTTTTTTGTTGCAGACGTTCCCTGGGAGGAGATGACTTTTCGTAAACACCGCTATGATGCTTGTATGTCACCCGGTGGCGTGGCGATTATTCTTGATAAAAGTATTGCATGTCAGCGTTTGCAGCTTGAAACGGCCCTGGCCGCAGTGGCCTTGGAGCGAATACTACACTACAAGCAAATAATACCACTACAAGCTCCAGAGAAAAGAATTCTCCTTGAAAGGCCAGTTACCCGAACTATGCCTGCTTCTTGGAGATGTTATTGCTATGGGGCGACTCCCGCTGGGACACGGGAGGCCGTCTAACCCAGCAGTTTTTCTCTTCTAGCGCGCGTGTATTGAAAAAGAAGGAAGCTGCGTGTTATAGTATAGCAACAAAAAAAGCAGATTTTCTTTGCTGTACTGTATGAATACCTCACAGTGGCGAGTTATTCATCCATATACCTCTCCATTACGTCTGGTTCGATTATACCATATCTTAAGTGTTGTTCAATAATCTGGAGTTTCGCCGCTATGGCGAAGCAATTATTGCGCTAGCAACAGCTGGAATACTATACGTCACACATGGTAGGCGCGAACGAGAATGAATGCTTTAATGTAAACAGCTCGGGTATTTTTAGGGCTGTTCTTGGGTTCAGACACGCGCAGTGGTAGCCCTGTGCACTCGTGCAGATGACGATGCATTCTCCTACATCTTCCTTTCAACAATAAAAGAAAAAAGAGAAACACAAGAGAAAAACGAAGGAAAATAAAAATGTTAAGTACGTCGCTCTGGCAAGAGAGACCGTTGTGGTGCCCTTCGCAGGCGCGTGCTTCTCTGAAGCTCGTTTTCAGGAGTTGTCTGGTCAGGTGAGGTCTCACCTGACGATTGCGTTTGGCAAGGTAGTTCCTGCAGTTTTTTCGCAGCTCGTGGGTGCTCTCTTGTGCGACGTAGGTGCGCGCTGCTAGCATCTGTTATGTAGGATCGCGGCGCGCCTGCCGTGCCAACAACAATTGCGGGAGCCCAGGTTCTCTGCAAGGTCTGATAGAGTGACACTGTAGACCCTCTCTGCTGGCAGACGTCTAGCAGACTTGTTGTAGTATTGTTGTTGCCTGCTCCTGATATCTTCTAGACGTCTTCGGACGGTTTCAGTGGGAATAGTCTTTGGCTCGAGGTGACAGTCCCTTACTGGAAGCCTCGTTCTGGTGCGTCGCCCCATTAACCTTTCGCCTGCCGACTGCAGGAGGTCACCTCTCAGGGAATTTCTCCATTCCAGCATGGCGCTTCAAAATTCGAAGGTAACTAATGAGCATTTCTTGTGCAACTTGTTTGCCTCTTCAACAGCACGTTCTGCCACGCCGTTTCCACGTAGATAGCAGGGGCTAGATGTGACGTGGTTGATGTGGAAACCAAACGTGAAAAGCCTGAAATTTGCACTGCTGAATGGAGGTCCATTATCAGTGCTGATTTTGGCAGGAATACCATGCGTCGCAAAGACTTCCACGCATGCTTGTGTCACTGCTTGCCCTGTTGTGCGCTGAAGCTTGTGGATCTCGAAAAACACGAGTAAAGATCTACTATAACCAAATACTCGTGGCCCCCATACGAGAACAACTCTACGCCTACAGATTGCCAAGGTAGGCTGGGCACCGGATGACGGAGCATTGGGAGCCTTCCACTTCTGTATTTGTATTTTTGGCATACAGCGCAAGAATTTGCAAGTGTCCGAACGTCAGAATTCGTATTAGGCCAGAACATCACCCGTCGGGCCCTTGCCTTCAGTTTCTCGCCTTCCCCGTGTGCTGCGTGCAGTAAGCAGAGGACTTACAGACGCTTTGTTGGCGGGATGACTAGCTTGTTGCTTCGAAGCAGCAGGCCGTCCTCAGTATGAAGTTCGTCTCGGTAGGCCCAAAATGGTCGCACGGCACCTGGTGCTTGAAGCCTTGATTCGGGCCACTCTGTGCCGGCATAATGAAGCAATGGCGACATGACTGCGTCATTCTTCCTTTCCTCACAGGTGCTACGGAGCTAGTTGTCCGCAATGAGCAAAGAGGAAATGACATTCACGCCAAACTGCCCAGTTTCTTCGCGCAATCCCACTTTACTTAGAAAAAGTGATAAAGCATCGACTATCAGCTGTTCTTCGCCTGGTTTGTATGTGACAGTGATTGGGAACTTTTGAAGTACCAGCCTCATTCGTTGTAGGCGCAATGGACTTTCACACAAGGGCTTCTTGAATATTATTTCCATTGGTCTGTGATCCGATTCGACCGTTACTTCTGGTTGTATAAAACATGTAATCTTGTGATTTCGTGCAGCCGTGGACAATTGCCAAGGTCTCCTTTTCATTTTTTCCAAGTTGTTGCGAGTAGAAGGGACAATCACAGGAAGAACAAGGCAGACAGAAAGAGCGCAAACTATCAACTGGTTTATTTGCTCTTGAAACAGCTTATATAAGCATGTCCAAACATCACAAAGATAGGAAAGAGGGTTGAAAGGGGGTGCAAGGGGAAGCATACAATTCAGAACACCTCACCGTCACATACACCTGCGCAAAAACTGGTCTTCAGCCTTATACAAGGTAACAGAAGTGTCGCTTAGACATTGATCACCTTTATGTTTAATAAAAAACGCTTCTAGTAGTTCACGGCCAACTCTGGTCTCGCTCTTCCCGAGTATCTTAATCTTTTTTAGTAAAGGCTCGCATCCCATGCACTTGTTGCAACGAGCGGGCAAATTCGCTCCTTCTCTTTTTTCCACAGATGAGGCATGCTCCGCCGCACGTTCATTCACGCATCGCCCTGTTTGGCCCACGTAAGACCTTCCACACCTGAGGGGTATTTCATACACCACCTTCGTGGCACACTTCACAAAAAATTGGCCATGTTGAATTCCGCACCCGCTGCCTCGGGCTTCCTTCCCGCTGATTCTAGGGCATAACCCGGCCAATTTCTTAGGTGCCGAAAACACCACATCGACACCATGCCTATTTGCCACTTTTTTTAAATTGTGGGCGGCCTTGTGCATGTACGGCACAACAATGGGCTTCCTTCTCGGCAGGGACTCGGCGCCTCCAGATCCTCTTTCTTCTTTCTTTATCTTCTTAAGAAGATTGTCCGCCACTGCTGCGATTACCTCGCAGGGGAAGCCAGCCGAAATCAGCCTGCTAACATGATTGCAGGAACTTTCGTGCATTGTATGCGGACACGATTTAGTGAGGGCAGAACTAAGGCACAAACCTGCAATCGCCCTTTTTATTATTTTTGAATGCGCGGAATCGAAAGGCAGAAGTTCTTTCTGCGCCCGCGGTGCATACTTCCAGCAAACATGGCCCGTCCCGAATCGTATATTAATATCTAAAAATTGCAACGACCCTTTAGAAGGAAGCTCGTGCGTAAACTTCAACCCTTTCCCATGAAGCATGAAAATGGAAATAATGCTACTCACAGAATCTGTGCAAGTCAGGGAATTTCGTCCGGATAAAAATATTAAAAAACCATCTACGTATCTGAAGGTCTTGACAACACCTTGATTACACAGATCGTGCTGCAGTGAGCGGTCAATGGCGGCTAAAAAAATGTTACAAAGCACTGGGGCAACACAAGACCCGATACAAGTGCCTTGGCGCTGAATGTAGAATTCATTGTTATACGCGATAAAGGTGGCTTGTAAATAAAACTCCAACAAGGACATGAAGCTGTCAAGCGACACACCGGAAGCGTTCTGAAACCTTCTTACACCGTTCTTTTCAATGCAGTCTCTGACAGCTACAAAGAGTTCACCATGGGGCACCGAATAGAACAAGTCTTCCACGACAATGGAGAACGCATAACCTACAGATACACTATAACTCACTAGAACTGCGGTTAGCGAACGTGATGAGTAAGCGACTGCTGTCCGTTTTGCAAGAGCACGGCTCCGCGAATTGACTTGCATCAACAGACAATACCACGGGCTGGTCCTGTTGGAAATAAGGCAGTACTGGCGCATGCATGAGACTGGCACGAAGTTGTTGAAAGCTATTTTCCTTCAGGTCTGTCCAATTCCAGGCTATGTATTTCCTTAAAAGGTCTCTTAGTGGAGCAGACAGAGCGGACACGTTGGGCACGAAGCGCGCCAAGTTTACCATCCCGAGAAGAACCTGAAGCTCCTTACGATATATATTGTGGGGTTGGTACTTGTAGAATGTCCTCCACCTTTTCAGGGTATTGGCAGAGTCTCTCTCTGGTGAGCACATGTCCCATGTAACGCACTCGAGGCTGCAAAAAATGACATTTGTTTTTGTTGAGCTTTAAGTTGTGTTCTCGGCAACGCGTCAGCAACTTTTAGAGGTTGCTATCATGCTTCTCGAGAGTTTTTCCCCAGACCAAAATCTCGCCCATAACAACGGCTACACCAGGAAGACCCTCTACTACTCCGTGTTTGGCTCATTGGAAGACTTCTTGAGCGGATGTTATGCCGAACGGCTTGCGCAGAAACCCCTATCTGCCACACGGGGTGCTCATAGTACATATTTGTCAGCTCGGCTTGTCCAACTTCACCTGCCAGAACCCCGATGATGCGCCCAAGGTGGAAAAGTACCCGGCTCCTGAAAGGCGCGGTACTACGTCTTCTAAGGCCGGCATATGGTAGTGCTCGCTGAGGATAGCTTTGTTTAAATCGGACGGGTCTAAACATATTCGCACTTTTTCTTTTTTAACCACCACGAACCACCATGACAGAAACGAACTGCGCGAAATAAACACGGACAAGGGAGACACACGCACATGGGGCCCATATGCGGCCCATGTGGCTGCGAACCTGGACCTGCAATCGCATTCATCGCCATAGAATGAACACGTTCGGGAGATTGTGGAGGCTTTCAATATTAATACAGGTAAAGACTTGTGCATTATCCCCCATCTGTTTCATTATCAGAAAACGAGTTAAAATTGCTTCGAGAAGCGCATACAGATTAGGCTTTCTTGAATGATAGTGGCACGTCTTAGTGGCACAGCCTGCGCGTGGGTGTTTCTTTTCTTTTTGGTATTCTTTAGAAGGATAGAACGCTGGGCGAGTTGGTAATGCATGACAGAAACGAACTGCGCGAAAAACACGGACGAGGAAGACACACGCACAAGCGCAGACTAGCAACTGAAGATTTATTGGAAAACCACATACATATAAAGAACATGATAAAATCAAGTGAACCGATTAGAGATTGGCGGATAAATAATCAATCTCCAGATGGTGCAACAGAACCGAAGGCCTAGCGACACACATATTGCCATACTTATGAATGTGAAACGCCTCAGCAATCTCTCGCGCTTTCCTATCTTTATGCCGGGACAACACTTTCGTTTTGCGCAACAGCGGATGACAATCACAATCTCTGCAATGTAAGCATAAATTAGATGAAGGGTGGGCCTTCAATGAAGCCCTGTGATCCATCAAACGGTTGTTCAGACATCTGCCGGTTTGTCCGATATAACACTTTCCGCAGGACAAGGGAATCAGATACACCACACCCTTCCCACATTCAGCCAAACCGTCCCGATCTCGGTGATTGACATCACATACACTCCACTTTTTTGCTTTACCTTCAGCCTTCCTATCAACCATTCCGCAAATTCGACCTAACTTGTTCCTTGATGAAAAAACCACCTTAACACCAAAACGATTTCCAACCTTTTTCATACGGTGGGAAAACCCATGTAAATACGGAATGCTTATGATTGGCACATCTTTATCTCTGGCCGCCTTGTTAGCAGCGTCCTTGCTCACCTGCTTGAACTTAATCAATAACCTTTCGCTGAGGGAAGCCAGATTCCCTTCCGGAAAGTTTGATAACCTGAGCCTATTAAGCTGGTTATTGAAAGCCTCCGACATTTGATGTGGACACGATTTGCGCAGAGCAGATTCTAGGCACGATATGGCAACACCATTTTTTACCAGCTTGGAATGACAAGATCTAAAATCCAGAATGGGCTTGATCGACCTAGGCGAATACCACCAACAAGTGTGCTCCTGTACCATCTTGATTTTCAAATCCAAAAACTGAATACAATTCTCTTTTGGGACTTCAAAGGTATAATTCAAACCCCGCCCCTTTTCCTTGAACAACTTGAGCACATTCACCCTAGAAGTTACACAACTGTTCTTCTCCACAAAAACAAGATAATCGTCTACATAACGCAAAGTCTTAAGAGCCACGGAACCCAAGTCCACTTCCAGGTCACAATCAATCCTGCTCAGGTATACCTCGCTCAGTATAGGTGCGACCCTGGAACCAATGCACACACCCGATTTCTGCCTGTACACTCCACCTTTCCAATCAATCAAAGTCGACCTCAAGTACACGGACAATAGTTCTAGGAACGCCGCTACAGGTATACCACTATCGTTCCGGAACCTTAGTTCGTCATTGTCCTCTTGTATGCAGTCCTTTACACTTTTCATCAGGGTGTCATGGTCCAGCGAGTAGAAAAGATCTTCCACATCTATACTAAACACCGACATGGGTCCTGGTGTCCTCGTCCTCAAGAACTCGATAACATCGTCCGAGTTCCTCACACGGAAGGGATCTCGGATGCGCAGAGTCGACAGGTGCTTCTGCAAGAAGCCTGATACCAGGTACTGCCAAGTCCCTCGCTCAGACACTATTACCCTGAAAGGATTGCCTTCCTTATGCGTTTTTACAGTAAAGAAAAGGCTCAGTGAGCTTCCTTTCTCACCTCGTACTCCTGTGCACAACTTGTCGAGGTTCAGCTTTTCCAATAGGGCAATAGCTTTCTTCTTCACGTCCCTTGGGTTTTCTGTCACCTTTTTCAGGTTCTTCGCCACAGCAGTCATCCCCTTTTCAGTATAGGTGCTCTCATGAAGGACCACGAAGCCCCCTTCTTTGTCGGCGACCAAGCACCTAATGCTACTGGACGTCAAGAAGTCAACCAGGGAACGGACCTTGCTTCTTCCTCCACGCCTTTCCTTGAGCTCATTCACAACGCCTGCTCCTTCAGCGACGCACCTTCCCCTTTCTTCTTCAGGAACCCTTTCTGTGACTGAACGTGCCACTGCCAGAATATCCGGAGGCCCAAGAGTTGGCTCGAAGCAGAATTTCGGACCCAATCCCAAAGTCCTCAGGTGGGCTTCCGGTGGGCTTCCGGCAAATTCTGCTTCGAGCCAACTCTTGGGCCTCCGGATATTCTGGCAGTGGCACGTTCAGTCACAGAAAGGGTTCCTGAAGAAGAAAGGGGAAGGTGCGTCGCTGAAGGAGCAGGCGTTGTGAATGAGCTCAAGGAAAGGCGTGGAGGAAGAAGCAAGGTCCGTTCCCTGGTTGACTTCTTGACGTCCAGTAGCATTAGGTGCTTGGTCGCCGACAAAGAAGGGGGCTTCGTGGTCCTTCATGAGAGCACCTATACTGAAAAGGGGATGACTGCTGTGGCGAAGAACCTGAAAAAGGTGACAGAAAACCCAAGGGACGTGAAGAAGAAAGCTATTGCCCTATTGGAAAAGCTGAACCTCGACAAGTTGTGCACAGGAGTACGAGGTGAGAAAGGAAGCTCACTGAGCCTTTTCTTTACTGTAAAAACGCATAAGGAAGGCAATCCTTTCAGGGTAATAGTGTCTGAGCGAGGGACTTGGCAGTACCTGGTATCAGGCTTCTTGCAGAAGCACCTGTCGACTCTGCGCATCCGAGATCCCTTCCGTGTGAGGAACTCGGACGATGTTATCGAGTTCTTGAGGACGAGGACACCAGGACCCATGTCGGTGTTTAGTATTGATGTGGAAGATCTTTTCTACTCGCTGGACCATGACACCCTGATGAAAAGTGTAAAGGACTGCATACAAGAGGACAATGACGAACTAAGGTTCCGGAACGATAGTGGTATACCTGTAGCGGCGTTCCTAGAACTATTGTCCGTGTACTTGAGGTCGACTTTGATTGATTGGAAAGGTGGAGTGTACAGGCAGAAATCGGGTGTGTGCATTGGTTCCAGGGTCGCACCTATACTGAGCGAGGTATACCTGAGCAGGATTGATTGTGACCTGGAAGTGGACTTGGGTTCCGTGGCTCTTAAGACTTTGCGTTATGTAGACGATTATCTTGTTTTTGTGGAGAAGAACAGTTGTGTAACTTCTAGGGTGAATGTGCTCAAGTTGTTCAAGGAAAAGGGGCGGGGTTTGAATTATACCTTTGAAGTCCCAAAAGAGAATTGTATTCAGTTTTTGGATTTGAAAATCAAGATGGTACAGGAGCACACTTGTTGGTGGTGTTCGCCTAGGTCGATCAAGCCCATTCTGGATTTTAGATCTTGTCATTCCAAGCTGGTAAAAAATGGTGTTGCCATATCGTGCCTAGAATCTGCTCTGCGCAAATCGTGTCCACATCAAATGTCGGAGGCTTTCAATAACCAGCTTAATAGGCTCAGGTTATCAAACTTTCCGGAAGGGAATCTGGCTTCCCTCAGCGAAAGGTTATTGATTAAGTTCAAGCAGGTGAGCAAGGACGCTGCTAACAAGGCGGCCAGAGATAAAGATGTGCCAATCATAAGCATTCCGTATTTACATGGGTTTTCCCACCGTATGAAAAAGGTTGGAAATCGTTTTGGTGTTAAGGTGGTTTTTTCATCAAGGAACAAGTTAGGTCGAATTTGCGGAATGGTTGATAGGAAGGCTGAAGGTAAAGCAAAAAAGTGGAGTGTATGTGATGTCAATCACCGAGATCGGGACGGTTTGGCTGAATGTGGGAAGGGTGTGGTGTATCTGATTCCCTTGTCCTGCGGAAAGTGTTATATCGGACAAACCGGCAGATGTCTGAACAACCGTTTGATGGTTCACAGGGCTTCATTGAAGGCCCACCCTTCATCTAATTTATGCTTACATTGCAGAGATTGTGATTGTCATCCGCTGTTGCGCAAAACGAAAGTGTTGTCCCGGCATAAAGATAGGAAAGCGCGAGAGATTGCTGAGGCGTTTCACATTCATAAGTATGGCAATATGTGTGTCGCTAGGCCTTCGGTTCTGTTGCACCATCTGGAGATTGATTATTTATCCGCCAATCTCTAATCGGTTCACTTGATTTTATCATGTTCTTTATATGTATGTGGTTTTCCAATAAATCTTCAGTTGCTAGTCTGCGCTTGTGCGTGTGTCTTCCTCGTCCGTGTTTTTCGCGCAGTTCGTTTCTGTCTTGGTATTCTTGTAGAAAACTGTGTCTAAGTGCACGTGATTATTTGTGTTTGTGTGCCATTTCAATAAAATACTAGTTGTAGGTGAGCACCCGTCCTGTATACGTCCTTCATGTGCTTTTGCTCTGTTTTGATATGAGTCATAACCAATTCCCCAAATGCGAATTCTTTTAAACACGGGCTCAGATTTTCTTCAGTCCTGTCGAGTGTAACGCGTGCAGTTTCAGTAAACCTAGCTAGAGTACAATGCCCGTCCTGTGCAATCTCTCAGCACCCGCGTCCAAATCTTTTCGCTGCTTTGAAAAGGAACAATGCGTGGCCTTCGAGCTATGCAGCATGTTCCGCTAAGTGTCTGTATTTAATCGTGTTTTTAACGTGGGATGCTGGTTGCATTGGGTCATGTTATATTTTTGCGTGTTGGTTCAACCATCGGATTCTTGACTCCTTGTAGTAGAACGCGCCTCCCTGCGTGCAGTGGAGGAAGGGGGGGGGGCTGTTATAATTCTATAATTTGTACTGAGTTTGGTAAGATTGTACGTAGTAGAGAGCGATGAGAGTACGCGAAAAGGAAACGTGTGTGTACCAAGAAACTCAACTTGTATTGCGCAGCATGTGCTTTCCATACTCTTTATTACCACGCAAGAGGTAAGTGTTGGAGCGCCATGTGAAGAGCCTCTTCTCGACACCTGTCAGCGGCCCCGAAAGGACGCCGCGTTTTTTACACAAGCACGAGCTACGGCGAAACGCTCCCTAGCTTAATTTTATGTCCAGCTTTAAGAGCTCATGACAGAGCTCGGCAAATCTGTAATGCGGCAAAGTTGTGCAGCAATAACCGAAGCGGTCCTTGAAGTGGACAACACTTCGCACTCGCTGTCATAAAGGGCTTTCCAAGGCTGCGTATCTGCAGCCCAGCCGAAAGAAAAGGACCGTGATGTCGTATCGCGTAATGCCGAGTTGAAAGCGCGTCTTCCCTGCGGGCGTCGACCGTGTTTTTCATCTTTCCGCTCGAAGAGGGTAATGCTGATTGGAAGCAGAACGTGAATGGTTGGTAAACACGCGTTGTTGAAAAATTCAGCGCTCACAAGGCAAGGAGAAGGATGGGCAAACCCCAACCGGGCTTGCTAACAATGGAAGTCCTCGTTGTCCTTCATATAAATCCGGCCAGGCGGAGTGCTGATGTTTAAGAGAGCGAGCTCAAAAATCCAATGCGCAGGCAAATGAACAAGGTGCACAAATGCACCCAAACTAGAAGAGAAGCTCAAGGGAAGATGGATGCTTGAAGCGGATCGCAAAATACGATTTAGAACAGGGAATGTCGCAGGAGCCAACGTTTCGACAAGTGGGCTTATCTTCGTCAGGGCGGCGACCGCCGTCTCCAGCATTCGTTTATGTACGCACACTCTCAAGGGTCATATGACAGGTCATAATTTCGACGAACTGAAACTCTACATACTTCAGGAAAATTTCCGCTCGCCAAGGCATAGAAAATACAGGGAATAGTATCTCATATACAAGTTCAGTACTCTCCAGCCCACAGGCATAAACCTTTCAAAGGGAACCCTTGAGTCCATTAAATACGGTGCGCAGGAAGATGCGTACCATCACTTTTTCCACTACTGCTAGCGTGCTCATGTGTGCCGCAACTAAAAGCTTGCTCATGTGTGCCGCAACTCAAACTCGCAAAAATCATTGGGAAAAGCAAGGAACAGACCGCAAGGGAACATCTAGAGGAATTCCATATAAGAAAGAAAGGGCCTGCTTTTGTCAGTGACACCTCAAAATCGCTGTACACCACTGAAACACGCTTTTTAGATAGAGTGCTTGATGTCGCATTGTTTTGCTTTGCTGCGCATGTCGGAAAGCTCACCTAGCTATGTACCTGAACGTCAATAAACAGTTGGTAGTTGGCGCTCGTCTGTATTTTTCCTTTGTTCTCTTCCTCGTTTCTTTTTGCGCCGGAACATGTTTAATGAGCTAAATGGTCCGAAAAACAAATGCTTCTTGATGAGCATGTTCTATTTCTGTTGTGTTAACGTTTATCTGTAGTTTGTCTCGGCAGAGTTGAATGACTAATTGTTCAGATTCGCCTAATGTTTCCGAGCTGAGAGTGTCAGAAATGCCACAGAAAGATTATCGCAACGACTGCGGTTTTCTGCGTCATCGAATTGACTTTCCAGCTCGACAATGCGCCGAGTCATTATCGGTAGCCGTGCGTATGTCGTCTACTTCGTAAGGGAATAAGTATTTGATAATGGCTTTCGAGGTCAGCCAATCGCGTGCCTAAGTCAGCGACTGTTTTGTCAGTGATAACTAGTTGGGCTTTCAGATCCCTCCCTTCGGCGATCATTTCCGTTTGCTCAGCTCAGCAGTTTCTGCAGCTCAAGAAGTAGACTATCGGAGGTGACAGGACCAGGGTCACTGTCAATGTCGCCAGCACATAATATTAGTACACGGATTACACTGCTACATTCGGTAGGAATAGCCAAACAACAGTGCGGGCTCGGCAACTGCACCAGGCAATAATTACATGACTTTTTTTGAAGAAGAGCGTAACCTGCACGATGTAAAGGAGAGGATTAGTGAACTGGAGCACAGTCACCGAGCCCAACTAGGGTCGGCGGCGGAGGTAAGGTTCCTCACGGCTGTGGAAAGAAGCGCACGAAGTAGTGATGCAGAACTATCGTTAAATCGACTATCGATAGTATCGATAGTTTAAAAAAGAACTATCGAGGCTATCGATAGTCCATTTGCCGATAGTTCTAACAGTCACAAGGCTCGTTTTATTTATGAGCAATTTTTTTGTGAATGAAATTACCTCAGTGAAAATGCCGGAATATATGCCCACTAAGAAATTAATGCTCAAAACGAAGCAGTCAAACCTTACAAACAAAAGTAAGTTTGTGATTTTTTACAATTTTAAACCACAAAAAGCAACACAAATTCGGGGTCTTGTAGTTCCGTTACATGAACGGCTTCCTTGCCACTACCGCTGAACCGTTCAATTTAATTATCATTTGTAAGCCAAGCATTTTGGTGAAGGAACACAAGCATGTGATATCAGCCAGGTGATATGAGCTACCTTTCCTTGCTTGCTTTTGTGCGCCCCGGGCGGATGGTTTTGTTTCAAATTGTAGGACGGATATACCTTTTCCGTTCGCGATTTCTACTTTGATTTGCTTTGTCTTGCTTTGCCGATCCGTACGTGAAAGGATCTAGTAGGTCCCTAAGCTGCCTAAGAAGTAAAAAAAGAAATACTGCTGGAGCTGTCCGCTTCATGTTGTAGTAAATAATCTCGAGCACCGCCTTGCCGATCCTGCCATGGTTATCCCCACAACCATAGACTACTCCCACGGGGAACGAAGTTTACGCGGCAATGCGTTCGCGCAGTTGGTTTTATACTATTGACAATGCTATTGAAATTACAGTCGATACTATACTGTCAATATTGCCATCGATAGTACTATCGATACTTCTTCGTACCATCGATAGTTCGATAGTGACTCAACCATCGATAGTATCGATAGTGCTATCGATAGTTCTGCATCACTAACACGAAGTCGTTTGGACGATGCTCCACCGGCGCGGTTTACGAAATACCGCTGTGGTGTGGAAAAGTTTACGTGGGTCAGACGGGCCGCTGTGTTAACCAGCGCGCCAAGGAAAATGAGCGCTCATCTTTGGCTCAACGAAACCCTTTTAGATGCATAGGGCTTGCGAACTTCCGAGTGAAAGTTATTCAGACTGTATTTGTTTGCGCGCGTCAGTACTGGCGGTGATGTGTCAAAGCACGCTAAATTTTTAGTCTGGCACATATGACAAAGTATTCACTAAGCCTCTCATTTATTTATTTTTATTTACGCAATAATCACAGCGCCATCAGAGGCATTACAGTGAGGGGGAACACAATATAAGCGGGTTTACACATCACATATAAACAGTAGAGATCAAAGAGTAGGCAAAATAACAAATAAATTTCATACACAGCCAGTATGCAAAGAAACACATAACGAGAAGTCATAAAGCACTAAGTTAACAAGGCATAAAGCGTATCATTTGATATTTCATTAACTACAGCAGCAGGAAATCTATTCCACTCCCATATTGTTCTTGGAAAGAACTCCATTCTGAAGGATTCTGTGTTGGAAACCATCTCACGTACCTTATGTGAGTGATCGCCCCGTGTGGATACATAATAAGGTTCTTTTATATACTGTTGTCGATCAATGCCAACTTTTGAGTGTATAATATTATGCAAAAGTTTTAAACGAAGTTTCTTCCTGCGATTTTCTAGTGACTCCCATTTCGAATGCGCCTTCACTTGGGTAGCGCTAAAAGTAAGTGTGTACTTTTGAGTCACGAACGTTTGCAGCTAAATTTTGTAATTTTCTATGAGTTCCTTATCACCTACCATCGGTGGGTCCCACACGTCGCTGGCACATTCTAAAATCGATCTAACAAACATCTTGAAGAGCAGTTCTTTTGTAGTCATGTTGAAAGATTTTGCATTACTCCGTAAAAGCCCCAATGACTTGCCTGCGCTGGCGACTATGTGATCAACATGACGATGCCATTTTAAGTCATGAGTAAAATATACTCCGAGATACTTGTATTCATATACTTGGGATGAGGGAACATTATCTAAAGCATACCGACATAAACGTGGATTCTTTTTCTTGGTAAATGACATGAAAACAGTCTTATCTAGATCTAGTCATATTCCACTTGCAGCACCACTGACAGATGAGGTTTAGGTCACATTGTCAAACGCGACAGTCGTCTTCACTCGTGATAGGCCTATATAAAACACAATCATCATCGTGCAATCTTTTACGTGACATGACTCTTTCCCCGATGTCGTTTATACATAAAGGAAACAAAAGTCCCAAAACTGAGCCCAGAGGGACACCAGAAGTGACGTCCGTTTTTGATGACTGAAAACCGTTCATAACAACGTATTGCATATTTTAATGTATTCGACAATCCAGGCAATAACTCGTGTATTAATGTTGTAGGAATGCAATTGTTCAATTAACAGAGAATGAGACATGTCGAACTCCTCCCTAAAATCTAGAAAGAAGCAGTCGATAGATAGTCGCTTGTCAAGAGCATTGCTGGTACCATGAGTGAACTCAATTAATTGTGTTGTACAAGAACATTTTCTTAAACAGTGTTGGTATGAATTAAACAGGGAATAGTCATTCATATGTGCAACAATACTTGAATATAAAATATGCTCTAACACTTTGCATGCAACACACGTTAAAGAAATGGGACAGTAATTACCCACGTAACTTCACGGGCCAGCTTTATGGACGGGAACGATTACTCCAATCTTCCAATCGATGGGCAGGGAAGCTTCCGCCTGAGATTTCTCAAAAGGTATTTTCAAGAAGCAAGCTATCGGTCGTGCGCAAATTTTAGATAAGTAAGTTGTCAAACCGTCAGGTAATCCACCTTTACCAGCATTTAGTTTTAAGCGGAACAATTCTATGCCACGTGTACTGATAACAACGTCATCCATGTCACCCACCGAGACTATCTGATCTCGTAGTGCACTCTGGCCGTAATCGTTATTTGGCATCTCAGTAGAAAAGACAGAAGCAAAATACTGATTAAAATGTTCCACCTTATCCTTGGCTTCGGAAACTACACTATCTTTTGTTATGATGGAAGGAATAGTTGTTTCTTTGCCATTTCTTTTCACATGTTTCCAAAATTGCTTTGGGTCGTCCTTAATTCTCAACTGTATAGATTCGCCAAAGGCACTCTTAGCTGGGCGAACTTCTCTCTTCATTTCACTCGTAACCTCCATTAGTATCTTTGAATTATCACTTGACGGTACACGAAGGAAATTCTGGTAAAGTCATTGCCTTTTCTGTATAAGGCTGCGCGATTCTTTCGAAAACCAAGGCTTACTTCGATGTTGTCTTTCATTTAGCAATATTGATGGTATAAAACAGTCACGAAGATCTAGCAGCTTGGTTTTAAAGCAATCCCACAATTCATTTGTATTTTTATACTCCGCTTCTGTTGCGAAAACATCATAATACGCATCCAATCCCTCATTTAGTTTATCTAACTGAGCTTTCGAATAGTCATACACCCGTCTCGGCACACTAGCACATTTTACATGCTTGACTTTCGTTTCAGAGATTACAACACTGTGGTCTCTAATGCCAGGAGCCACTACGGTAGATATGACCAAATGAGGTTGGTTTGTCAACAGCAGGTCTAGTACATGATTCCCTCTTGTCGGATCAGACACCATTTGAGACAGCGCAAGTAAACTGACCATATTCATCATTTCTTGGCCCAAGTGACCATCATAAGAAATTAGCGAACCTTGATTATTCCGTACGGCATTTGGGAGCTTAAAGTCACCACCTATCACGAGGTTATCGGCCTGTATTGTTTCAACTGCAGATTTGAATTGACGTAATATAGCAACCGATGAATCGGGCGCCCTATAAAAGCTAGATACAGTCAAAGCACATTTATTAGAAAGTGTTGTTTGACAAAAGACAGCCCCGCATTTATCGACTTGAAGAGGCAGCTGGAAAGATGAAAGGTTCTTTTCTACTAGTATGAAAACGCCACCACCTTTGGAATTTCGGTCTTTTCTGTAGCACGCGTAATGGCCTGGAAATATCTCATTATCTGCTATATCACCATTTAACCAAGACTCGGTTCCTAAGATTACTGTTGGCTTAATCATGTCACTAAGTGCGCCAAATTCGTCAACTTTATTTTTTATACTTCGGCAGTTTATCACAAGAAACGAAACATTGTCATTTTCGCAGTGGTAACGTTACTTCACAGAGGCAACCTGCGTTATCTCTTCATTATAAACATACTTCGTACCGTTGAACAGCAAAGTGTCAGAACGAAGGCTAACTTTGTCGCCATCTTTCGTACGAAATTTCGTAAAATTCCACAGCTGCTTTCTTTTCGAACGTACTACGTCGGAAAAGCCTTTAGATATTGTAACCTGGCTGTTCTTTAACTATTTAGCGTTACCACATACCGGCTGTTTCTCCTTGTATGAAGAAAAGCTTGCAATTAAGGGACGATTTTTTCCCCGTTGAAACTTGCCAAGGCGATGCGCAAGTTTAGGTGAAAAGTTGCTTAGACCCAACATAGAGTCACAGAGTTCAAGTATTTTACGCTCAGAATCTGCTGTCTTTTCAGCGTTATCAGTTTCTGTGACGCCATAAAACACGAGATTGCAGCGTCGGGTTCGATTTTCAAGATCGTCAATTTTTGCCATCAGTGACGTGACAAGGCGACGCTGGTCGTCACATGCATTTTTACACCCTCTTACTGTCGCAGAAAGCTGATCAAAATTAGATAACTTATATTTTCTGCCTGAGTGTCTTCAATAGCTGTAAGCTTTAACTTAATATCTGCCTGTCCGGCAAGAAGCGGTTGTAATTTTCCTGGCTAGAGGGACCCGTGTTGATTTTTACATATCCGCACGCAAAGAGCAAGGGAAAGTAGAAAGCATAGCGTCGCAAAACATAGCATCGAAAGAGATGAATTACGGTCACTGACCAAGTCGGATGAGTTGATCGACGTTTCGGAACCGCATACGGGTTCCTTGTTCACTGAGCAGGACAAGAAGTCGTTGTCAATTCTATAGGCAGAACATGACGTAACGAGCATGCGTAAACGGCAGGCATAGTACCTGGTGTCCTGTTCATTATAGCTGGCGTCGACTGAATGATTAGTGATTCCAGATGCCGGCGCGATGACACGTTCTTTTCCTTGGCGACGATGGCGGCATTATCCCAGTCAATGGTATGATTGTGTGTATGCGCGTGCTCAGCGATGGCGTTTGTCGTGTGATTCTTCTTAGTCACGTCACGTTGGTGCTCTTTGAGGCGTCGAGAAAACTTTCCTGTTTCGCCAATATACACTCCACGGCAATCAGCGCACGGTATCTTATACACAACACCCGGAAACGATTCACTTGGCAGCCTGTCTTTTACATTGATGAGCTGGTTCCGGAGCTTGCTGGTCGGGACGTGAGCGATGCGCAAATCGTATTTTGAAGGTACGCGCGAAAGTGCCTCGCTGATACCTTCAACGTAAGGTATGGCCGCACGTACACAGGTTGTCACGTTGCTCTGTGAGCTGGATTGAAGTATCCGCTTCTCAGTTTTAGAGATGAAATGATGAGGATAACCATTGCGGTTTAGCTCCTGATGGATCGTCCGTAGCTCTTTCTTCAACGCATCCTCGTCTGAGCAGACCCGTACGGCGCGTATCACCAAGGATGACACTACGGACGTCTTGTGGCCGATGGGGTGATGCGAATTAAACTGAGATAGCGGCCTGTGTGCGTGGGCTTCCTGTATTCTGAGAAGGCGAGGGCGCTCCCATCGCGGCGCACCTGAACGTCCAAAAAAGGCAGCATGTTGCCCTCCTCGTGTTCAACGGTGAACTGTATGTTCACGTTCTGGGCGTTCAGCCAGTCCAAGAAGCGCTGGATGTCTTGCTTCTTCAAAATGCAAAAAGCAGTCATCGACGTATCGGTAAAACACCTTGGGGGCTGGAGTGAACGTTGCCAGGACCTTTCCTTCCAAGGCTTCCATCACTAGATTGGCCGTGGTGACAGATATTGACGCGCCCATCGCCGTACCATGTGTCTGCTGATAAATCTTGCCATCGTAGGAAAAATACGTGTTGCTGAGACAAAACTGCAGCAGCTCGCTGAGTTCGGGGATGTCGAAGGGGGTGCGAATCCCCGAACTCAGCGAGCTGCTGCAGTTTTGTCTCAGCAACACGTATTTTTCCTACGATGGCAAGATTTATCAGCAGACACATGGTACGGCGATGGGCGCGTCAATATCTGTCACCACGGCCAATCTAGTGATGGAAGCCTTGGAAGGAAAGGTCCTGGCAACGTTCACTCCAGCCCCCAAGGTGTTTTACCGATACGTCGATGACTGCTTTTTGCATTTTGAAGAAGCAAGACATCCAGCGCTTCTTGGACTGGCTGAACGCCCAGAACGTGAACATACAGTTCACCGTTGAACACGAGGAGGGCAACATGCTGCCTTTTTTGGACGTTCAGGTGCGCCGCGATGGGAGCGCCCTCGCCTCCTCAGTATACAGGAAGCCCACGCACACAGGCCGCTATCTCAGTTCTAATTCGCATCACCCCATCGGCCACAAGACATCCGTAGTGTCATCCTTGGTGACACGCGCCGTACGGGTCTGCTCAGACGAGGATGCGTTGAAGAAAGAGCTACGGACGATCCATCAGGAGCTAAACCGCAATGGTTATCCTCATCATTTCATCTCTAAAACTGAGAAGCGGATACTTCAATCCAGCTCACAGAGCAACGTGACAACCTGTGTACGTGCGGCCATACCTTACGTTGAAGGTATCAGCGAGGCACTTTCGCGCGTATTTTCAAAATACGATTTGCGCATCGCTCACGTCCCGACCAGCAAGCTCCGGAACCAGCTCATCAATGTAAAAGACAGGCTGTCAAGTGAATCGTTTCCGGGTGTTGTGTATAAGATACCGTGCGCTGATTGCCGTGGAGTGTATATTGGCGAAACAGGAAAGTTTTCTCGACGCCTCAAAGAGCACCAACGTGACGTGACTAAGAAGAATCACACGACAAACGCCATCGCTGAGCACGCGCATACACACAATCGTACCATTGACTGGGATAATGCCGCCATCGTCGCCAAGGAAAAGAACGTGTCATCGCGCCGGCTTCTGGAATCACTAATCATTCAGTCGACGCCAGCTATAATGAACAGGACACCAGGTACTATGCCTGCCGTTTACGCATGCTCGTTACGTCATGTTCTGCCTATATAATTGACAACGACTTCTTGTCCTGCTCAGTGAACAAGGAACCCGTATGCGGTTCCGAAACGTCGATCAACTCATCCGACTTGGTCAGTGACCGTAATTCATCTCATCCAATGCCTGACCAGACGAATTTTCGTCGAACTCTTGACAATAGAATCGAAAGCATAGCATCGAAAGCATAGCACCGGCGTCTTACCGAGCCGTTCAAAGCACTTGCTTTAAAAAAGAAGGCAGAGAAGAAATACTCACCGCAGGAATAAAGCGCGTTGAAAACACACCGCGCTAACAGGCCTTTTCATTCGTACTCCTGGTATTTCCGGGTTTTTTTAATTTTTATTTGTTATATACTGCTGGCTGTTTTTTGGTCGCCATGGTAGGAGTGGTTACATTGGTATTGTAAACATCAGAAATAAACATTACAATAATTATAGTCGACGAAACGGGTAACATAAAAAGAAACTAACAAAAAAAGCTCACGGTCAAGTGGAAGCGCGAATGTGCAGAAATACATAAGCATTTCTATAGAACTATAAGAGCACATCTACACATACATGAATGATGAGGCAATAAAAAATCATTTCAAGATATTGAGCAATGGTACATACGCCGAGTGAAATCTGACTTAAATAGTTTCCGCCTACACATGCACACTGTAAAAGGTGCAGCGACCCGCATGCAAAAAGGACGAACTACTGCCGATGAAATAATATCACAGATAAGGTTCTACGGCAGATGTGAAAGCTTCGAGTGATGATAGGCCGACCATATCGCGTGGGAGGCCGCTCGGTCCTGTTATAGTTCGAGTAAAAAACAAACAAAAACGATATGCGCTTGTTTCAACTCGTGGCATTAGAGTGAGTTTGCTGTGTTTCCATCTGGTTCGCCTTGCGTTGTTGTACTGCGTGTAATTAGGAAAATCCATTATAATTTTATTGTTTGCGATATTGTAAAGGCGGTGTAGTTTCCGGCGCGATTCTAGAGCAGGAAGAGCGTTTAATTGTCTAAGGTTGGTAAGAGACAGATTCCTGTCATTTATTTTTTATTTATTTATGTAGTTACACTAACTACAGCTCCCACGTGGGGCAATAGTGTAGGGGGGGACATAAATATAAATATATTTAAAATACATATACAGAAACGTAATACATTTCAGAAACAAAGAGCCAGGCCTGCGTGGAACCGCAGCGTAAGCTGGAGGACCCACGTTCTGAGAGGCCATTTTAAACGCTTGGTGAAACTAGTGCAACTAGAGGTGCTAGGTATTCGCAGCGCCATAACTCTTATCATTTCGCCAAGTAGGGAAATACCCACTACTCCATAATTACTGCGGCATTGTAACGTGCAAATCTGTATAACTGCACATCTTACACAGTCTTTTGGCGTTGTTTTCCCGTGAACAAACCGAACTCTCGGCCCGGCGTCGACGGCGAGCTGCGGTTTGGGCTTCTCTCTGCGCAGCTGTCCGTTGTGCCCGACGTTGCCTTGCTGCAGCCGCGCGCGTAGCTCTGCGATTCGCTTCTTCAGCAGCGGTCCGCACCTTACCAGGAGGCGCCATCAGGTATATCGAAGAGCCAAGTCAAGTTGCTGTCGGGGCTGCGCACGTCGTCTGCCGCATGTCGCATGGCACGATACGACACGATAAAGGGCAGCGGTTCGTAATAATAATGACGGTAAAGTTGAAGAAGATTGTTTCATAATGATGATGTCGATGATACCTCTGTAATGGTTACAGAGCTACGAAGCAAGCGCCCCTGGGTCCTTTGAAATTATTCCTCGAACTCGTTATGCAATCCACTTTCCGCGACATATAGTGGCGTATCATTATTCTGCCACGTAACATTACATTTGTTAATTCGATTACTCGACAGAGGTTATAGCTGTTTAGGTCTTTCAGCGATGATTTTTCAAGCACAGGCGTAGCTCAGTGGTAGAATGCTCGACTGAGACGCAGAGAGTGTGGGTTCGCATCCACGCAGAGGACGAGTTGGAATACTCCTCGGTCCTGGTTATTTTTTTTTTCTAAAATTTGCGCGATAGTTGTTACGGACACCGGCGGCGGCGGCGGACAACTACGGCGCAAAAACGACCCTTGTAGTGATCTCATAACAGCTTGAGCTGCAGAATGCAGAATGGCGACAAGCCATTAATACTGCGGTGTACATAAATAAATACAGCTACATAATAAAGCGACCAAGGTAACACGTAATTATCATTGACGTGTGTGAAAAATACAAGAGCAAGATATGTGTATATACATGTAATAAATACATGCACACATATATACATATATTCACACACACAGTAGACACGTACATGGAGAGATCGAGGAAAAAAAACACATTAAAGATGAACTTTAGCGCTTATTTCTGAAAGGGTTTAATGAGTCGTTGTCATATTTGTTGCGCGGATCCCGAACGACGTCCGCATTTTTTAATAACGGTCTAACTATTGTAGTGGAGGCTACGAGCTTAGTTTTAGAAGTGCAATGAGTGATACGATTTCGTAGCATGTAAGGTTTCTTTAAATCCTTGGATAATATATAATTCAGTGGTAAATTAGTGCCTTATGTGACCAGTTAGCCTTCTCTTTTAAAGGTTTTTCGCCCTATGCAAACAAAAGCGAATTCACCAGAATTGCTGCGCGAAGTTTGCCCCAACCAATTCTTCTGTTCAGTGAACCGCTGTTACTATTATTTGGACTCGCCTCCTATACATCAGCTCTCATACTCTGCAGAAACCACCGTATGGACACTCGCTGTTTTTTCTTCTTACTGATTGTTTTTGAAATGTTCTCTACGGCACTGAAGTGGAAGCACATTCGCGTACCTGTGCATAAACTCCTTTAATCATTAAAGTTCATTCACGGCTCGGAAGAATGTTTTGTAGATAGCATAGCCCTAAAATACATCCTTTAAGTCGTATGCTTTGAATGTTTTTATCGTATATCTCCGAACATTTTTTTCTTCTTTCCTTTTTCCTTGCCTTTTTTTTTTGCGAAGTGACAAACATCAGGGGCCGGATTCACAAAACTCACTTACGAGAAAATTTTCGCGTAAGAGAAATTTTTCTGCGTAAGTGGATTCACGAAGCGAAGAAAACGTCGTAAGAGGACGTGGTTCTCACATCGGCCGCTGCTATAGCGAGCGCTGGGGTTGCCCATTAATATATCAGCGATGGTGATGCATTTGCGACGTAGGCGAAAAAGGCTCGTAAGTGGATTCACGAAGCGAAAATGGTCGCAAAAACAGCGTAGCTAAGCGGAAATCCTAAGGGTGGTCCGGAGCACTCTTACGAGCAACATGGTGGCGTTGGAACGGGCAACCGCGGCGGGTATTTGGGTGCCGTAGGTGATACTAAAAAAATTATGGCCATGTAAGCTGGCTGATGATTGCCGCGTATGTACAAGGCTCACAGCCTTGAGGTTGCTGTTGGAATTCTCTCTTACGCATTGGACAATCTTGCCACTAGCACTTGTCCAGTAAGCTTGTTGTTGGAGTTATTAGAGGTGCCTATTGGGTATTTGCAGCAAAATAACTTATGCATGCAATTGCTTGCGATTGAATGAAAAATAAAGAGTTGCGTGAATGGTGCTTGATGCCGAAATCGGTGCGGTGTATGGTAAATATTTTTTACCTTGTTTTTGTTGCGTCTCCCAATAAGGCGTACAAGCTGTGTTACCGTTGCAGCATTGGTCGCACATGTACCACCATAAGGGAACGGACAAAATTCAGTCGCACACTATTGGAATGTACTTCACCAAGGTTGCTATTTGGGCCTGTTGGTTTGCCATTAGTGGGTGTAACGTTGCGCAATATTGACAAGGACACAAGATAGACGTTGTAACACACAGGGCGCAAACTTTCAACAATTTATTTCGGAGCAGTGTACCTCTTTTTATACTTGACGAACGTAAATGCGCATGTCCCAGGAAACAACATCAAACACGTGCACACCCACTCAAAACTGCTAAGCTTTAAGCCGATAAACTTGCTAAGCTATGCCAATTAACTAATAAGAAAGGCAGAGAAAAGAAGTGCTGCGATAAGCAGCATCGCACCAAGTATGTTGCATGCAATGAAGGTATTGTGTATCGTATTCCTTTAACCTGCGGCCGCTATTATGTTGGGCAATCAGGTCGTTGCATTACGACAGGCTGCGCGAACACGCGAATAATGTTAAAAATCATTCAGGTGGTTGGTTAACTATCCATTGCAGAGTTTGTGGATGTACACCTGTGTTCGATGCGTGCGTCATAATCGCAAGAAGTAGAAATGAAACGACGCGATTGATTATAGAAGCCCATAATATCTCACAATTGAAAGATAGGTGCGTCAGTGAAGCTTCCATAGCATTGTCAACAAAAGAAATTGCTTTTTTGAGTGGGTGTGCACGTGTTTGATGTTGTTTCCTGGGACATGCGCATTTCGTCAAGTATAAAAAGAGGTACACTGCTCCGAAATAAATTGTTGAAAGTTTGCGCCCTGTGTGTTACAACGTCTATCTTGTGTCCTTGTCAATTTTGCGCAACGTTACACCCACTATTGGAATGGAAGTTGAACAGTAGGCTCCAGTCAGCCATTCACGAACTCCTTATGTCGTTTACAGCTTCTCTAGCTGCAGTGGTCTTTATTATTTCCCAATAGGAACGCTCACCCAAATGCAGCTTCCGCTGTACATTATAGGCTGATTTACTGAGAACATATTGCTTCAACATATCCGCACATACAAGATATGTGTGATTTTGCGCATAAACTAAGAAATAAATTGAGTTTAATAGACATTCACTGTCCGTAAAGGAAAATGAAAAGGTTTCGCTATGGCAAATACTTAGGACGGAATGCAAGCGCCTAAAATGCACGCGAAAGCCTGTGCTAATGCAGTGCAATGTCACCTCGACTGCACTCGCGCATTTGACAATTAGTTTCTTTTTAAATGGACGTCAGAGTCTCAGCAAAAGGCCGCTTCGTCCCTTGAGGTGCGTATTGTGGCTGGAATGTTAACCTAACCGAAGTTATCGCGTAGTGATATGCCGTGCATCACATCCAAGCCTACGCCAGGCATCATAAATATCGTAGCAGACGACGACAGCAGACGACGGTTTGAGCGAGAGGCCAAGCATGTGACTGGTTAGGACGAGGTAACTCTCTACAGCAGGCCATTTTATGACGTCACTAAAATGATGTCACTCACTTCTTTCACCGCGCATTTCTGTGGTGGTCGTCACATTGTCCCCCTCGCACATAAGAGAATTTTTCATATCACCGTAAAGAACGCGTAAGTATTTTTTTAAGAGCTCTCTTAAGGCGAAAAGAACATCATGGCGACGTAAACATAGTATGTGGGTGTTGTTTCGTGGTAACGTTTCTTGCTTGAGCGCCTTTACGATTCCATGGGATGTGTTGTTAATGCGGTCGCTTTTTCGGTGCATGAAAGTTTTGTGAAAAGCATCGCCAGTGTCTCTACTTGAGCGGTGAACACTGTTGAAGCCTCTGCCTTTGTGCTCGTGAACAGTGAACCGCGGTCAGTGTGCCGCCGTGGACTCACATTTAGGAAGCCTGCATTGTGTGTTTGAAGACCGGTCAGTTCGTTTGCCTTGCTTTGTGGTCGTTTGTTTTTGTGGCGTACGCCGTTTCGCATCGACTGTGTTTGGGCGCGTTACTTCAAGGATAACTCCGTGTTTAGAAAGAAACGACCTAGGCGTGTGCGTAGGTGCTGTGTTGACACTTCGAAGTCTTTTGAAGAGGCGGAGACCATGTGGAAGCAGTGCAACAGGTAACATAATTGTCGACTGTGCTACGCTTTGCCTTTGTGCCCTTCCACACCGTCACTTTGCTTGCGTTAGCGGCTAATGTGCGGAACCTGAAATAACACACCGATACGATCTTTTGGGCATTTTTTATTTTATTTATTTTATTTATATACACTCTATGGCGTACAGGCCAAAACAGGAGTTTCTATATTAGGCACAAATGCAGTTGTTAATAAAAAATGCAAAGAGATTGTAGTTTCTCTCACGGAACTTAAAAAACCAAAAAAGAGTTCAGAAAGAAACGTAATGAAATAAGTGCACGAGGTGCTATTTTACGCCACACATATCAACTTGCTCAGCAGAACACTCAACAAGACAATGCTTTCGAATATATAAATTGCTATTCCGACACTATTAAACGACATTAAGTACAATCGGTAAAATCGCTGAGCAAAGCCCTTTTGAAGGATTTTAACCTCTTTGAACGTTGCAACATCGTGCGGTAACCTGCTGCACGCATCGACAGCCTACACAATAAAGAAGTTTTTAAAAGATTGTGTGTTGTGTCGCAAAGGCTGTACGTAATGTCTGGGGCCACTGCGCGAAAGTGATGTGTCAATAATTAATGTTTTGGCTATTTCGGTTTCATATTTCCCATACAATATCTGGAAAGAAAACATTCAGGCTGTTGAAGCTCGTTCTTTGCTGCACATTAGGAATCGATGCTAGCGCAGCGCTTTCAACGCCGTTACGGACTGCGTTCGTTGGAATGAGTTAAAAGCAAATCGTAAAGCCCTATTTTGAACGCGTTCACATTTAGCAATGTTTCTGCGTGTGTGTTGTTTCCATATCGGACAGGCGTATTCCAGCAATGGCGAAATTGTAGTCTTATATGCTACAAGGGGTGCTACCGCGTAACGATTCCATTCCAAAATCTATGCTTTTTGACGTCACTTTATGCTTTTAGGCGCCTGCCATTCGTCGAAGCAAATTTCGCGCCTCATGACATCGCCTGACGTCCGCGAGAGCGCAGAATCACGGGATGCCTACCGCCTAACGATTACATTTATTTTTTCATGCCTCTTCACATCCTGGCCGCCTGCCATTGGTCGAAACAAATTTCGCGCCTCTGACGCCAGCGAAGGCCGAGAATCCATGACGTCAAAATGACGTTTACGCCCTCATTATGCGCGGCCGAAAGGAACATTTTTTAGAATCACCGGAGAGCGATGCGTTTTGAAAGGAACGGGAAAAAGCATCTAACATGGCGGCGGCTGCTAGGTTCGGGGCGGCGGTGGGCTTAACGGCGGCGGCTTTGCTGTGGCGGCGGGCGCCGGCGAGCCTCGACTACGTCGACGGAGGGCATCGGACGGCGCGTTTGACCTGCCGGGTGATGAATTTCGACGGCATTTGCGTCCGTGCTATGCTTGAGCGGTGAAGTCGCGTAGGAACTCGAAACGAAGCGACCGATGGGTCGGTCGGTCGAACGGAAGGTGTTGTGCGCGCCGCGTTTTTATGCTACCGGGAGCTGTCACAAGGTTCTATAGGATGTGAGGAGACGATTCGGGTGTTGCACGCGACGGTGAGCGAGTGCGTCTGGTGCGTTTCGCTTGTTTTTGTGAACGCCGGCGGGACACGAACCACTGGGGCCACATGGCAACAACGACCGATCAAAAAGGCGGCCGTGAAGGAGTGCTTTCTTCGTCGCGGCGTCATTCCCGGCGTGGTCGGATGTGTGCACAGCGCTCTCATCGGCGTCAATGTGCCCAAGGTATACAGGAAGACTCCTTTCATGTGTGGACACCACTACTACGGCCTCAACGCCATGTCCGTGAGTACTTTGCCTTGTTTGCTTTGTTTAGTACGCTTGCACCAGATTCATACACCGGTGGCACACGAGCACACTCGGGCTGGATTTCTTGATCGCGGCAAACAGGGCTGGATTTCTTGATCGTAATCAACGCTGCCGCTGCTACATTGCCAAAACTAATCCGGATCAAGTCTGGCGCTGATGTGAGCGAAGTGCGATAGAGATCGCGATGCGCACATGCGATCGTGATCCCCATCGGACCTGACGGCGATTGAAGGTGATCGTGTGAGATATGACGGTTGGCCGGTTTATTGCATTTGCTAACAATGCGTTGTCACCGCGCACATTTTCCTATATCTACGATTCGGATGTGCGCACTCTCGCTGTGGACTGCATACGACCGGAATTCGGCTACGACGTCGGGGCGCACTGTAGAGCTAGGCGAATGCCTCCTTAAATGAGAGAAAACCGGTTTTGTTGCGAAGTTACGACTGTAGTGGCAAATTGCACATCATACCTTGTGCAACAGTGCTTTTAACAAAATTACGAGTGCACTATTACATGCCTGCTCTAAGATGAACAAGCAGCCCCCGTCAGTGCAGTCACTGGATTTTTTTTAATGCAGGTTGCTACTAAATTGATGGGAGAAGTAAATATATAGATCACATCATTAAGGCAGGTTCAGCGCAGCTTTTGCAGTGAAGTAGCATTATTCCTTGTGGTACTAACTTTCTTGTAAAGCGATGGCACACAGCTTGGTGCACTACTCCCATAAGAATAGTAGGAGAGGGGTCCATGGACAACCCGCCCCCGAAATTGTTCCAATTCTAATGTGTATATTTTTCACTTTCACAAACAAATGCCTGTGCATATATATTCCAGGTGTGTGTGTGTGTGCATGTGTGTGTCCCCTCGAAAAAAAATGCTGCCAGCTGACTATGGTACTGATTATATTTTCATGCAGGTGACTGGATACCCACTGCAGCCATGGCTTCTGAGCCCGATCCCTGGCCATCCCCTTATACACAATGCACAAGCGAAATTCGCCACAGACCATCTTTCTAAGCACTCCATGAGCCAGACATCGCTGCCAATATTCACTGCAGCGTGTGCTACATTGTGCAAGCTTAGACTTAATGAGGGCTTTCTCAAGTTGGACGTAGGTGATATCAGCAGCAACAGCCAGGAGTAGAGTCCCGCAGGGCTTGCCCCAAAGCAGAGGATCGAGATCACTGTATTTATATGAGAACACTGTACAGTGTGGGACACCGTTGTTGCAAAGTGTGGCACTGCATGCACATTATTTGAGGAGAGTACAGATAAAAGTGCAACAACTGTGACATCGTTAAGCACAACAAAGCATAGCTGCAATATTGTGGCCATTTTACTGGCATCGAAGAATCAATTCATATCATTTCTGCTGACTATACACCACGTTGTTCAAATGTGCTACCAGACTGTTTGACAAAAATGAAACTTACCTTGTTCAAGTAATTCCACCACAAGACTAAATTACAGAATACATGCTGCATACTGGAGCGTGGTCACAACCATGCAACATTTAGTGTGTTTTCATGCTGTCGTTAAAGATGTATAAAGCCACCTCTAGAATGTTCGATGTGAAACAATACGGTATTTAATGAGTACTTTGCATTATAGTACAGCACAAATGTGGCTTTTTGTTGCATGATTTGCACTAGAATGGAGAGGATTCTTCTTGAATTTCCAGTTTTTTTTATGGTATATTCCACTACATAAGGTGGAACGCTTGGAAGGCTATGCATGCAGTCCACTAAAAAAAGCAGGCGTATACAAACGAACATCTAGCATGAAATACAAAATGTATTTTGATTTTTTTCACCAACAATGCAAGGTTTTTTGGTGATGCTGATGGCTGCCAGCAAAGCATTTGTTGTTTCTGGATCTATTCAATCAATGTACTACTTTTTGGTTGTGGAAGTACACAGCACAAAGAGCACCAACTTTGAGAGCGTTGCACGTGACGCATGAAACAGTGTGCTTCAATGCAGTGTGTAACGCACAGCAACACAATGTGAAAGCCCCTTCAATGCTTGTTGCAGCTGTCATCATGTGCATGCAAATTGTCCAGTATCTTCTGCGAAATTGGAACTGTTTTCGTTTTTCTTTTTTTCAAACTCTCATTTGTCTGGGAATGAAGTTCACTGCTCAAGCTGTTGTTACACAGATGGCAAACATACTGTTGTGGCCGCGATTTTTAGGTTCGGTAAGACAGGATAATGTTTTGCATAGCTTCCTGCTCATCTCATAACTTCCAACGGAAGCTTGCAAGCCACCAGCTGCAGAAAAGTGCAACTAGCACAACACCTTGTGCTCGACCAAGAGTCTCATTCACTGCGCCTCCGCTTTCCCCACCACTCTTCCACATAACCATCACGCTATTCGCTTCAGAGGGTGAACATGCCACCGAAATTCATTACCCGGCATGCCAAATACTGTGCTGGCTACCTTTGAAGTGCGATTACATTACGAAGAATAGAAAGGCTGATTGATCATTAGCAAAACCACCTGCATTTGCAAAAAAAAGTGGTAGTCAATAACCAGGATATTCCAAAATTTTATTTCTGTGCTGTACAAGTTACCACTGCCGGTGGAAATGTGTACAGGCCAAGCTACCTCTAACGTAAACATTTGCAACAGCACTCATTATTTAGCACCCATAATTTTTTTCTGTCCTCACATGCCCTGCGAATGAAAATAGGGGGGAGGCGGGGGGAACTGCACCATGCTGTGAGAAACGCAAATAGCAAATAGGACTGTAAACGCAAAAGCAAATAGGACTGTAACGTGTGTCAAGTTCAATGTTAACAAAGCAAGTCTGCAACATAAATGTAGAAATGACAAGTAAATAAATCTGCTCGAAGTTAACATCATTGTGCTTCCTTCCAGCATACATCTACAGTTCTTGTTTTTGTGTAAGTAAAACATTCCTGCAAATGTTCATACAGTAATATAATTACTGTGTAGACTACTACAGTTGTAGACCAATACAGTGAGATTTCTTTGCTTGCAATGTTGCACAATTTTCCATTAATTCTCAGCAACTAACCAGCTCCATAATGTGTGGTGTAGGAGGTTATGAAACACTCAGCTATTAATTGACAGCATACAAAGGAAGCAGCTACTTGCTTTTTATGAAACACAGCATCGAAAGAATTGAAATGATGAATATGTTTAAAATCAAGCACCACATTGCCTACGCGACACAAGGTGTGTTCTAAGCGTGTGTAATTTCTGCAGTGCACAGGCATCACATTGCCATGACCTTCCACTCTGATGAAAAATTGCGGATGTATGCATCAGAAGATATCACAGGTAACACCACGAAACCTCTGATAAGCTGCATAGCATAAAAAAAGGATTGCTCACCAGCAAAACTAAGTATGCATCCACGTATTGAACTGCGCAGTGATTGTACAAATAAACCAGAAAGGAAAATACTGCACCTAAGAGAACCTTGCAGCATACAAAATGCCTTCAAACAGGATCAAAAATAAGTAATCACAGCTCGCATTGAATTCATAAAATACAAGAACATCTCTTGCTTTTTGGCATCAAAATACACAAACCACAAGAGAGTACAAGGGATGAGCGCCACACATGAGACAGGTCACTGATACTCTCTTGTGGTTTGTATTTTTCAGTGCCACAAAACAAATGATTGCAAACCAATTAGTCCAACAAAGTGTTCTGCTAATCTTGTGAGAAATATGGACCTACATGCACATGAGTGTTATGTTGTAAATCAATATATTATTGTATGAATCCTATAAACATAAAATGGTAGAAAGGAACAAGAAATTGTCCGTAGTTCAACAAAGAACTTTTAGCATAAACCTAAACATATAAATCAAAGTAGAAAGATACAGGAGTAAAAAAAATATATGAAAGACTAAATACAGGCAACTACACCACAGAGACAGGTGCATAGGCAAGAAATTTCTCTCAGCTACTTTTCTTTTGTAAAATGATTCTTGTGCATGTGAGTCGCGACAACATAACCTGAAGTTATCACAACCTACAGCTTTCTTACAATGAACATGCAGATTTGCAGTGTGCCGTCGTGTCTGATGTTAAATGACAGTGATGGGATGCTTGGAAGTTTACGCTTCCACAGTGAGCTTTTGGCACAGCCTAGTGTTTTGGACACTCCTACTATTGTGGTATAATTGAAACAGTGAATTAATGCTTCACTTAAAGACTGTCATAAGTTGCAGATACTCAGTCTTCAAACAATCACCAGTACACGAAGTAGCTTAAGAAAAAAAAGAGTATCATAATGAAAATTTTCGCTCTTATGCATGCATACTCTAATGAGGCAGGTCAAGGAGGGGGAGTGGGGTTGAGTTGGGGCAGTAAACTTGCTGAGGGCATAGACAAGCTGCTGCAGCAGGCACTCGATGTCATCTGGCACCCTGAACTCCTGCACCAGGCGCTGTGCACCCAGCTACTGCTGGCTCGGCTTCTCGGATTCCTCGTGCTGGTTGAACAAAAGATCAAAATCAATTTATGTGCAAGGCGATGCTAACGAGGCCTCACGGCATTACTGTTTCGATCTCAATTTACAGAATTGTAAGCTCATGCACAAATGCTGTGTGAGTCTGTACTGAAGCACCACAAATTTACATGCACACTAACATACAGAAATAAAAGCATGCCTACCTTTAGCAAACATATACACTTGCATTTTTCAGAACATTCACATCTTGTTTTCATATACAGAGGTTATGTGAAAATGAGTAAGCAACTGTATGTCTATGTATCTGCACTTATACACGTACTGACCGACTTTAGCGAGCACTGCTGGAAGGGGGGTCTATGCTAATTTGGTATTGCACAGAGCACAAACAAAAGCATGTGTGCAAAGCAAATGCGAACACTTCATGTGGAAAGCTCAACATTGAAGCTCTGGCTGTTTCCTTTCTTGACGTTCACAGCTTTAAACAAAACGACTAAGTTCCGATTTCACACGGTAGACAATAGTTAAATGAGTAAATCGCACATGGGTGCGAAGAAGGCAAATATCCTACTCGGCAAGCTGCATGTCATGAGCATAACAGATACGCGTGACCCCCATTACTTCCCAAAGAACTCGAGAAATAGCGCCCCTTATTGTGCAGGACTTATATAAAGAAAAACAGAAATGGCACCATTTGTATATTTCGAGTTGTATTTTTTACAGACATTAACACGAGCCACCATTTCATACGTTCGCACGTCTGTGAGGAGCATAAAACACATCACTGAACTTGACAACAAGTTAGTTAAGCAGTGCTAACAAATTGATGTTAAGATCTTATGGCATACACGCCAGCACACTTTATTTTCGTGCTCTCATTTTGCTTTATTTTCGTGCTTCGCAATTTCTTTCATTTAAACAAGGTAATGTAGTGCATGTGCTTACTTTTGCGAATGCAGCAGCAGCTTTCTCGGATCGACGACGACAGTGGCTGGTAGCTTGCGCAACGGACTGCAGCTGATCACAGATTTCATGAAATTACGCTGTGCCGTGGGCGTGCCCCGTCAAACGGCGCTCGCTACCTTGCGAGTTCTCGATCGCGGCCAGTTCACGATGTTCCACTTTACTGTCCGATAATATGACGAGTTGTCTTCCGAACAGCTTCCTGTTGCAGGAAAACAAAGCGCGCACATCAAACAATGCACGTAGCGGCAACAGACCACGGCAGTAACACTTTGTGCTCACCTCAATTCAGTGTTCCGTCACTCCTGGAAAAATGTGGAGTGTAGAATTTCTCCTCAGGCGAATGTACTACGCTTCTGCGACAATGTTGCAGCTGATCCGGACGAATAACCGATGAAAACACAGTCAGCTGTATCCCACAACGGTTGCCATTTTGTTCGCGCTCAGCGATATGGCTTGGATTCACGTACGGCGCAAATGTGGCTACGACTAGAAATACACGTGTGTTTGCGTTTTGTTTGCCTCATATTTCCTTCGCTTTTGCGTTTTAATGCTACTAAGCCATTTTCATCTAATAAGCGCGCAACCGCAATTTTATTAACTACTTCCTTACCAAACATAATTACTATGCAAGCCCGCGAACGGCGGAGAAAGAGGAGAAAAAGCGGCCGCTTACGATTGGGCAATTTGAAATACGTCAAGCGTCGCCGCCCACCGATGACGACAGCAGTGACGTAACGCCGAAAGGCATTGGAACGAAAAAAGGAATCGCTACGCGGTAGCACCCAAGGTTTACCTCACTTGTCGCATCACTTAGGTACGACGAAGCAACCGCGGTTTATTTTGTGACAGTGTCAAAAGCGCAACGATTTCGGTGGCGGAAAAATTCGGCTTCAGCGCTTTCGGCATGGCAATGGCTAAATCGCAAACGAAAATTTCGTTTCGGCTATTGAGGAGCTTACAATAGCAGTTGGCCAATGCAGCTCTCACGTCGCTGGCGATAAACGCTCTCTCCCTCTTAAGGCGCTTAGCACTCAAGGTCCGGCATAACGTAATGAAAAAGAAGTAAAATAACTTGTGTAACGAAAAGAAGCTATGGAAGGCTCTTTCTGCGCGTGCGCACAAAAAGTAAGAGAAAAGAAAAGAGGGGGGGGGGGGGGGTGACGTCTCGCTTTTGATGATTTCTGGGGCTTAACCTCCGAAAAACACTCATGCACTATGATAGACGCCGTAGTGCAGGTCTCCGGAAATTTTGACCACCTGGGGTTCTTTAACGTGCTCTGACATCGCACCGCACACGGGCCTCAACATTTCGCCTCCATCGAAATGCAGCTGCCGCGGCCGAGATTCGATCCCGCGACCCTCGAATCAGCAGCCGAATACCATATCCACTAGACCACCGTGGCGGGGCTTTGGACTCCTTTTTATTACTTCTTAACTGCATACGCCGTCATTTACAAAAGCAGCACTTACTAACGTATTAAAGATACAAACACTACCTAAATTACCGAATTCTGTCAGTGTGTCATGAGAATAACAGTAGTATTCAAAAATCTGATGACTAATTTATTCAAAGTGGGCCTATTTATAAGCATATGTATCTTTCGGTATGTCGGATTTATTGAAATCCATCCATGGGCTTCAATTTGACACATCCCGTGGAGGATGCATTTTTGGAACTTGGTTATCAAGCCGAACAGCTTTCATATGGCCTCAAAAGCTGCATCGATGTTTGTTCTAAGATTTTTTGGCGAAACAACATTTTACGTCCAGCTACAAGACATTATCATGCAAATAAGTGTACTGCGTACGAACGACCCGAATCAATTGCGAGGCAGTGCATATTCATCAAAATGCATTTGAAATGGCAGTGAAAGGAGCTTAACCTTGAGTGACATCTGCCCACCTTTAATATTTTACCTTAATTGCGGCTTCATGATTCCGGTCGTGTTGTTCGGCGGCACCTGCCGGTGTCACCAAGGGCGTCATTCTTTTCTTTTTTTCTTCTTCGAGCTATCCTCGTTGATAAAGCGCTAGCGCACGGGTTCACGCTGACCACGCAGGCGTCTGCTGCAGCGCGATGTGCATAGGCACCGTAGCAGACGCCCGGAACAGGAAGATGAGGTGCAGCGAGGATCGATTCGCGATTATAACATAAACTCGACACCAGACGCTTTGAGTGCTGTGAGGCTATCACGTGACCACACATCTTTCTTTTGTTGTCGTTCCGTCTGCTTTCACGTTTCCTCCTTGCCCTCAATAGTGTCGAATATGTTAAATGCGCACCATTCCTATCGCATGCCTTGTCGCTAAGAGATTTCGTAGCTAAGAATATCGTCCGTAAGAGAAAGCTTTGTGAATCCGGCCCCAGAGTACGACGAAGGGCACATAGGACGCATTTCATTTTCTGAAGGGCTTTCATTGGCATCGTGAGTGCGAACTGCAGAACTTCTTACTGGTAGGTTTCCGCAGCTTTGGCTATCTTCAAAGCAAAGAAAACCGGCGGAGTGAAGAAAAGAAAAACAATCTTTTCTTGTCAGTAGTTGGGAGGCCAAGCAAACACAGACATGAAGAGTCCATGAGGTCAAGAACTTTCATATTGCCCTGGTTTTGCATGCATCACATCACAAACATTGCACAGTCTTGGTTTGGTAGGACGGCATAGTTACAGTGGCACGGTCAAGGTGCTCACTAAGCATTCATGAAGTTGTCTGGAAAACTGAATGAGTTCGGGCCTTCCCTAGAAATAAGTTATTTACATCTGAAATGCAGCGCAGAAATAGAGAGAATTTTATGACGAGTGCATCGAAAAGCGGCAGCAACTTATTCCAATGAAGTCGTTCATGTTTTATTTTTCAGCTACGAACACATCTCTACGGCGCTAACCGCGTCCATAAAATCAAGTTCACACAGTGATTGGAATATAACTGTACTTTCTGCATAAGCTTCCAAAAGCAGCCACGCGCCCTAGCTCGGAATTTCTTCTCATTCCTTGTGTTTAAATCATATCTCACTGCCCTTTGCGCTGCCGAACAACATGGAAACGTAAACACATCAGGTGCGGCCACGGTAAACGACCATAATTCTTCGTCATATCAGCAACAGTGCTCAACAGCTTGATGGTGTCAGTAGTGTCGGCGGTTCTCTTTCACTTGCGCCTTCGATATTTCTCTTCACTCGCTGTTTGACGTCAAACCTTGGCCTTTCGCGTGTATAAGAGCACACAGGGACACACGCTACCGTAGCCTGTCATAGTTTTTGGTAAGCTGGTGTAGCAATCTTAATCAAGCACCGATAACGTGTTTACGGCGCCGTCAACGCGCTGACAACTGCACGGACTGCACTTTATACAACGCCGCGCCTGCCACGTTTGGAACACATATGGCGCGCCGCGAATGTTAGGAAGCACGGAGTGGTTCAGAGGTGTCTCAACCCGGTGGCGGTGGCGCTGGCATGGAGAAACCCTAGATTCCCAGCACATCAGAAGTGATTTTGTGCGGTGTTTTCCTTCGCTGTTCTTACATGCATGTTTTCATGCGTCACTTCCGTTACGGATATGACGTGGTAGAGTTGTGTTGGGCGCCGGCATAAAACACTCTCGTGTTAAAAGGCAGACGCGCTCGCCTTAGAACTATTTCACTCGAGAAATCCCCACAAGCAAGAAATTCCCTTTCGTTCAATTGTATCAGAGATACGGGCTTGGCCACTTTGTGTAGGAAGCTACGTGAAGAAGTGCTTAACATCTTTAGGTTTTATGACCCTTTTCGCCTACGTAATTCTTCGACTCTAGTTCAGTTTTTTACAGAAAATAAATCCTTGTGACTGTGCTGCTTTTAGTATGCATGTCGATCCTGTATTACTCGTCGCCCCATGATGGTTTGCTAAATTGCGTAAAAGTGTATTGAAGAGCAAGGGAAAGCGTCGGTTTTTATAGATAGGGGCGGAGTTTCCAAGGGTGCATTTTGGGGAATACTTTCCATGTACTTAAACTGATTGATTTGGGGTGTTGAACGTCCCAAAACCAACTCTGATTATGAGAGACGCCGTAGTGGAGGGCTCCGAAATTTCGACCACCTGGGGTTCTTTAATGTGCACTGACATCGCACAGTACACGGGCCTCAACATTTCGCCTCCATCGAAATGCAGCCGCCGAGACGGGATTCGATCCCGCGACTCAGCAGCCGAGGAGCATAGCCACTAGACCACCGTGGCCCATGTACTTAAAGTCAACGTTGGGTGGGCGCAGACAAGGTGTGTTTCTGCAGAAACTGGGGATTTTTATAGGTTCAAAGGCTGACCCCATTCTTAGTGAGCGTTACATGAGCAAATTCGATAGCCACTTAAGGAAGGCCTTAGGTGACCACATCATTATGGAGTATGTTTACGCTGATGATTGCTTAATTTTCTGTGGTAAGGATGATTTTGCGTCCGTCGTCACTTTTGTAAGCGAACAATTTAAATTAAATGTATACGGTCTCAGATTTACGAAAGAACATCCCCAGGGAAAGGTAATACAGTTCCTGGATATGTCTTTCACAATTGCGCAAGATCATGTGTGTTGGCAGACTCCCCGAGAGCTTCTAAGCCCTTATTAAATTTGCACTCCAAGCATTTGAAGGTATTAAAAAAAAACGGAACAGCCATGTCGTGTCTGAAGTCACCCCTAACCAAACCATGCGTGCACCAATTGAACTCAAGTTTTAATGGGGAGGTGGAGCGCCTAGTAGAAACACGTTCCCATGACTTAGCTGTAACCGCTGTAGCTGAGCGCGTAAAGAAGTCGACCGGAACGCGTGACGTAGCAGACAGTATTAATAGCAAGAGTCGTGAATATTCCTATATCCACTCCGATTCGCACAGGTTTAACAAAGTGGGAAGTAGATATGGGGTTAACGTTGTTGTTAGGATTCCCAGTAATTTAGGCAGGATACGTGCTGCCGTGCACAGGAAAGATTAGCAGGTGCAAGGCGAAAAGCGAACATGTATTTATCAGGTAAAGCACACTACGAACAATAAATTCACTGGCTGTCTAACAGTCGTGGTTTTTAAGGTTTCATTTAGCTGCGGACGATTCTAGGTTGGACAAGCAGCGCGTTGTATTATTCAAAGATTAATTAACCATAGAAGGTCGTTAATTGGTGGATCGCCTTCTAATATTTCGCTCCACTGCCATGACTGTAACTGCACGCCTAATTTCCGGCGTGCCGGCTGGGTGGCTCGCTGGCTGGCTGACTGGATGTTTGGCTGGCCTGGCTGGCTGGCTGGCTGGCTGGCTGGGTGGCTGCGTGTGTGGATGGCTGGTTGGCCGGCTGTCTGGCTAGCTGCGCGGCTGGATGGCTGGCTCGTTGGCTGGCTGGTGTCGGCGTGCAGTTACAGTCACGGCTGTAGAACAATCATCCTTTTTCACCGCCGTCACTATCGTCACCATCATCTAATTGTTTAAGAGTCCGCTTGGGGAGTAATTCCTCTCTAAATAGGTTCCAATACAGCTCTCATGGGCGAGTTGATTTCACTTTATGCCAGCGAACCTCGTAATTTAGTCGCTACCCTTCCACGTTGGGTGCTGCAGTGGCGTAGGGGATCCGCCTCGCGTGCAGAAAGACCGTTGTTCGAATCCCGGTTCCGGGCAGTTCTCCTCCGGTTTGCAAATATACGCGGGTTGATGGACATAGACTTGTTGAAGAAGGCTCGGTGTGCGGCCTGACCCCGGCGACTGTAGCCATTAACGCACTCCTTCATCACCACAGCAGTAACAGCCACACTCTCCCTTGAACAGACCAATTAACTTAGCCGTATGTCTGCCCCTGCTGCGGTCCATTCTGTTTCCCATCGGTTGCCCCTCCTGCACCTTAGTGTCCTGGCCAGGCCCACTGTTTCTCTTAATTTACACCAGGATACCAAATACTACTGCCGGTTCCTTGATCCATTCGGCGCTCTTTCTTTTTGTTAACGTTCCACCCGTAATTTTTCGTTCCGATGCGCTTTGCTTGATCCTGAATTTCATCTCAAGTGTCCTTTATTTTTTATGAGCCATGTTACGGCATTGTAGTACTTCAGTATTCAAAGTACGTAGTTGTAGGTATTATCACTGTACACCGGAAATTCCGGTGGATTTTTTCACCATATCCTGATATTGCTGTTTGCCAGTTATACTGGCAGTCCTGTAGCGGCCAGGGGGGATCAGTTTCCTCAGAAACTCACCAATAATATTACATAAACGAATGAACGATGTGTTCAAACCGAATCGGGTGGACGCTTCGTGCAGTGCATGCTATGACGTCACAGCCTCTCCGTCATCACAATATGGTGCCAGAAAAATCAAAGCGACGAGGTCATCGGACGACGTATTGAATCATGCCAGCTTTCCTGATTTTGATAGCGATGGTTCGACCGCTGAGAGTTCACCGTTTGCCTTTTGACCGCCCTCCTGCTTGTGTAGGCAGTGTTTAAGGAAATGACGTCAGGAACACAGGGTGGCTCTTAGGGAAATCAGGTAAACTTTTTTTAATGTTTATTTTCACGAAAACTATATGACTTGCAACTGCGTGGCTTGGCGTGCATTATTACACTACCGAGGAGAGCATATATTGAAAATTTTCTTGAGATCCGTGGACAATGAAAAATCGCCGTAATTGTCCTTTCAGGACAGCGGTAAGATTCCGCTAGTGATTTGAGTGAGTCTGCCGTGCACGCTCCAGCCTGCCCCTGTTCTTACAAGAAGCACGGTTTGGGTATGGGCTCGTTTTCTCTTAGTTCTTCGCAGAATTTACTTTTCATGAGTATAGGTTCCCTTGTTAACAAGTGCCCGAAGTACACGCACTTCTGCGCGCCCTCTAAAGGATGGTTGCTAAATTTACGCTGCTGCACTTGAGCGTTATGTCGGTTCCTTTACCGATACCTTTCGTCCAGTTCTCACCCTCTCTTAGTCATCAGTGATTCGTCACCCTCGTTTCCTAAGAGCACAGTATTGTCGGCGAACCTCAAATTGCTGAATTATTCGCTGTGGAATTTAATTTGCTCCTCTTTACAACCTAGATGCTTAAGCACTTCTTAGCATGCAATGGATCATAGCATGCACTTAGCTTGCATTTGAGTGATTATGTCTTTTGGCAGACCCATTTCTTGATAGAATATTCTTTTTACTTCTAATGAAGAGTAGCTGTGAAATCATTGTAAATGACAGTTATAATTGGCGCATGTCTCAGGTATCTCTTGCCGTTGGTAGGCTTCGGAAAGTGCTGGGATTTGTTAGTCAAATGCTCTCTCAGTGTCCTTAAAAGCCATGCAACGGGCTTTTATTTGAAGGTTTCCGAGTTCATGCCTGACCCTGGTGAAATATCGATAATGATTACCTCAGTGTACATCTGGAGTGTACCCCCGTAAGTGAATTTGCACTTACGTGAGCATGCTTGAATAGCTCTCCGTCATAGCTCAATACAACACTTGAGCCTTTCATTTTGTTTTTTATTATTATTATTTTTTTGGCCTTTTGTTCTACGAACTATATAGGGAGCGTGGTAGAGCTGTGTTCTACAACGCGGTCTGCCATGTGTTTTGCTTGGGCGTCTTTTCCTTGAGCATTGAGATGTACTCGCGCATCATATAGCCGTGTACGGCTGCATCGATATACTTCGCCGATGGCTTGTTTCACTTTGCTTACTGAGCTGCTGGCCTTGCACAGCCGTGCGAGTCCTGCATATCTGCCTCGCTGTTTTTTTTTTCCTTGCACTTTTGTTCCGACGTCCAGCACACACATGGGAATGTTTGCCGCGACAGTTCTTTTTTGCCAGGTAGCTGTGGCTTCCAATAGCAAAATTGGACGCTGGTCTTTTTGTTGTGATATTTTTGTAAATGTTCATGCCAGTATAGTCGCCATGCTTTCGATTCGCTTCCTGCGCTAAGCATATAAGGAGCTCCTTGTTGTGTTAAGCCACAGAAGCTGTGGCACTGCTGGCTATAGTGGGCGTCTTCATGTTTTACTGCGGAATAATTACCACTAGTTGCTGCAACTGTCGCCAACTGCGTCGATTCGCACCGAGGTTGGTCGAGGCGTGCTGCCACTGCGTACTCTATACTCCTCCGAACACCGGTCAGAGAAATTGTGGGTGAGAGGGGGCCACTTTGCTGTTCTTGCAAGAGCAGACGGTTTTCAAAGGCCCCAAAGATTCCAGAAGCTTCTGTGCATGCGGAGACAACAACAGAGGAGGAAGCGCGCTTGTCGAGCGAGGAGGAGTGTGCACTAATTTTATTGATGACCGTGGCTGCTTTTAATACGGCGCCGCTCATCTTAGTCGGACCAAAGTTGGGGCAAAGGAGAAAGAAAAAGAAGAACGCAGTTCGCGGAGAGGACGTGATAAATGGTGTTCGCCTGATGAATGACGGCCCATGGGCGATTTCTTTAATTATGTTTGCGTGGGGCACATGCGCGGCCGCACCCAATGTTTCCCGACCCTCTAAACTGACTCATGTCGTTGAAGATCTCGTGACGTACGTTGCGTCTCGCCAGGCCACGACATGCCGCATCAGGACAGCGTGGCGCACGGCTTGCCCGTGTGTTTACGCACACTGGCAACAATTTCATAAACATTAAAGCTGTCCACGCGAGCCTGTTGATTGCAATCTGCGAACAAAGTTTTATGCTAGTTTTGACCACATACCCTTCTCCTCGCTTTCAAATGCTCTTCTCTCAAGAGAGAAAACAACAATAAAACACATTCTTTTCTACAGCAGCGGTATTATTTCGTTCTTTTATAAATTTAAATATTGCTTTCCGAGTCTGCTTCTCTCTCTTTTTTGTTCTGTCCTGTGTTCAGAATAAATAGCAGTGCCTCATAGATGCCGCCCCAGCCCGGTGTGGGTGCGATCCGTTGTCGCGCTTCCGTTACGTGGTCGTTTCCGCGTGCCTCTCCACCACCGTGAGAGTGCGGACGGAGGTCGGGACCTGAGCGCGTTCGCCCTTCCTTTTGTGAGACCTCTCTGTGTTGCCGGCTTTTGTTGCCTACATCAGTAAAGAAAAAAAAAAGGCACCCACAGAGCCTGTTGTTTTTTCATTCGTGTTTCACGCTACGCGCCGGCTGCAGCTGCGAATCTTGAGACCCCAACCGGGCTGGCGGGGGAAGCGTTTTTACGCTTTTCACTACCTCAGTTCAAGCGTGCTGTGAAGAAGAAGAAAAAAAAGAAGAAAAGAGTATGTGGGAGAGACAGCCGAGCGATGGCGATGCAAATATCCAAGGAAAAAAAAAACAAGCACGCTGCGAGGCAAGGAAAGCAAGCGAGCCGCTGCCCATAGGTGGAAAGCAGCACCCGCACAAATGAAATGGGAGCATCGCGCCAGAGTTGCCGACAAGCTTTCCTGTCAAGGGTGCGTGCTCCCGTTGCATCATATCCGCAGTTTCATTCGAATGGGACCTCACAGGGCTCAATTCGCAATGCGTCCGAATACAATATTAATGAGGCTGACACCGCTGCCTACCTATGCTGTTGTTCAGTTTTGCTCGTTCGCGTACAGATCATGATCACTCTCGTTTACAAGAGTGCCAAGTGAGAGAATGCTCAGCCGCCGCGTGTAGCAGGCCCGGAACACGAAGCTTTTCGACCCGTTGCGTCCTTCAGAAAAGGCGTATAGTTGCGTGGGCTTTGCAGAACAAGGACCAGAGGCGAGTGCAATGCAGCGCTCTGCGCGCTGTCGTCGAGAGTCGTAAGCGTCTCGCTGCAATTACGCGCTGCGCGGCCTCTTTCAGTATTTTCTGCGCAGTTTACGGGCGCCATTTCATTCATTCATTCATGGATTCGTTTATTCATTCATTCGTAGTCCAGACGGGCCCGTGAAGAGCTGTAGGCCTTAGCAAATGTGCACTTTATATTAATTCACACACACACACTCACAAATACAATTGAAGCCGTGTAATATGACTCAACATCGGGGCTGCCAATCAAGCGCCATCACCTCTCGAACGAAGACTGACTTCTTCCTGTTCAGTTTTCTTCCTCTTTTCTTTCATCTCGTTGTTTATCTCTCTATATGTTCCACTCTCACCCTCACAGCCACAGCTTCTCACCCTCGCTATACTGTACATGCTATTTATCTACTTTGTTCTCCTCAATTCCCTCCGCATTCTCATTCCTTTAGTGGGAGCAATCCGAGGCGCTAGTTAGGCAACGCTTGGGAGGAATGCTGAGGGACCTTCCGGAAAGTTGAATTCAGCGCGCACACCGTCTCCGAGCTTGAGCTACTAACAAATGCCGCCCCATAAAAGTCAATTTTTTTAATCTTATTGCTATGAACGCAGTGCTTTCGTCTCGCCGGAAAGTCAAAGAACAAAGCATTACGATCAGTGAGGATCTTTCGCCTACCACATGGCAGGTTCGCAAAAAAAAAAAAAAGCTTGCTGTTTTTGCTAAAGGCCAACCTGGGGACGCGAGATATCAGTTGCGTTAAAGAAGCTAGTAATCAACCACAAAGAGTACGCATACGAAACCGCAACTGATACTATAAGAGAACTGACAATGCTACCAGTAACTAATCGTGTATCTCGCCAAGGACGTACGCACGTCTCACTAAGAACCAACTCTGATCAGTCCCTGTCTGTATCACAGGCTGCGACATGGCAATCACAGAGAGGCGCGCTTTCTTTTTTGTAACATTCGTAGCATCCTTAGCAAAACCGAACTTTTATCATCTGCTGTTGATACATGTGACGCCGAGGTCATAGCCCTAACTGAAACATGGCTCCATCAAGGACTTGGAGACGACGAGACTTTTTCCGCAGCATGCCACTTTTCAATATTTCGTCATGAGCGGCTGGGCGGTGGCGCTACCGTTCCTGAACATGCGCAGATAAGTTGTGCCTCTTCTTTTTCACGGCTGGGCGGTGGTGTTTTATTAGGCACTCGCAAAGGCCTACCTTCTCACAGCATACCGAGCAGTTTAGAGACAGTCTGAGTGGCAACACTTATCAGAAGGTTCTTCTAGGCGTATGTTATCGTCCTCTTAATCTTACTCAGTGTTCGTTAAATTTTCTCAGCACAAAACTACGAAAATCTCCCTATTTTTTACTCGGCGAACTTACCTAGTATAAGCTGTTACCTTATCCCCCCTCCCTGAGCATTTATTCGTCTTGTTCCATGGCCAAATACTTTTCGGATTTATGTTCGTTTTTTTCACAGACCCAGCTTGTCAGGCAACCAACTCGAATAACACACTCATTCTGGATCTCGTCCTTACATCTCATGACGATCTCGTATCCGACGTGTTGTAGAGAGTGAAAGGTGCGGACCGTCACATTTGTTCACGTGCGGTGCGGTGAAGGATGCATGAGGTACGCGGAATGGCAGGCAAACACACATATATCATGGGCACTCTCAAGAACACGTACAAATAAGCGAACCAACAAACAATAAAGCTCGCGAGATACACGTTCAGTCTTAAGCATGCATCGTTCTGCAAGTGCAAAGTCACGTGCATGCGCACAGGCTCACGTCTATGTCGACGCCAGTAGCACGAGTCGTCGTTGTGGTGACTTGAGGGACGCGGCGGGAAGGAGAGGTTGCGGAGCTCGAGCGGGGGCGGTGGCTCGGGCTCTCAGAAGCAGCAAGGAGTGGCGTCGGCCCAGCGCAGGTACGCGCCGGAACAGGATGCCAGCAGGTAACGGCCACACTGGTCGCCGGGCCGGTCAAGCAGCAGTCGCCGGCTAACGGCGTTCGCAGGAGCGGTCAGGAGGCTGCCCAGCGCTTCAGCCCGGGTAGCCCTCTTCAAACCTCGGCTCCTCGAACGCCGTCTTCTTCTGCCTTCGTGGCGGCTGTACTGCTCGCACTTGTTGTTGGTGTTCACCTGACAATATATGGCTCACGCCCACTGTAGGGATTGGCCAATAATTGGGTGCTAAAAATTTTATATTTAGGAATGCAGTAATCTACACAGAGAAATGGTGAAGTGGTATTGATGTAATATGGGGGAGAGGAAAAACTCTAATGGTTCACATAATGAAAATTGACTAATAGAAAAAGACTAACATTTCGATTGAACGTTAGTTGTGTATTTATCTACTTTGTTCTCCTCAATTCCTCCCCATTCTCATTCCTTTAGTGGACGACTGGGAGCAATCCGAGGCACTAGTTAGGCAACGCTTGGGAGCCCTGTTGAGGGACCTTCCGGAAAGTTGAATTCAGCGCGCACACCGTCTCCGAGCTTGAGCTACTAACAAATGCCGCCCCATAAAAGTCAATTTTTCTAATCTTATTGCTATGAACGCAGTGCTTTCCTCTCGCCTGAAAGTCAAAGAACAAAGCATTACGATCAGTGAGGATCTTTCGCCTACCACACGGCAGGTTCGCAAAAAAAAAAAGTTTGCTATTTTTGCTAAAGGCCAACCTGGGGACGCGAGATATCAGTTGCGTTAAAGAAGCTAGTAATCAACCACAAAGAGTACGCATACGAAACCGCAACTGATACTATAAGAGAACTGACAATGCTACCAGTAACGAATCGTTTATCTCGCCAAGGACGTACGCACGTCTCACTAAGAACCAACTCTGATCAGTCCCTGTCTGTATCACAGACTGCGACATGGCAATCACAGAGAGGCGCGCTTTCGTTTTTGTAACATTCGTAGCATCCTTAGCAAAACCGAACTTTTATCATCTACTGTTGATACATGTGACGCCGAGATCATAGCCCTAACTGAAACATGGCTCCATCAAGGACTTGGAGACGACGAAACTTTTTCCGCAGCATGCCACCTTTCAATATTTCGTCATAAGCGGCTGGGCGGTGGCGCTACCGTTCCTGAGCATGCGCAGATAAGTTGTGCATCTTCTTTTTCACGGCTGGGCGGTGGTGTTTTATTAGGCACTCGCAAAGGCCTACCTACTCACGTCATACCGAGCAGTTTAGAGACAGTCTGAGTGGCAACGCTTATCAGAAGGTTCTTGTAGGCGTATGTTATCGTCCTCTTAATCTTACTCAGTGTTCGTTAAATTGTATCACACGAAACTACGAAAATCTCCCTATTTTTTACTCGGCGAACTTACGTAGTATAAGCTGTTACCTTGATCCCCCCCCCCCCCCCCCCCCCCCGAGCATCTTGTTCCATGGCCGAATACTTTTTCGGATTTATGTTCGTTTTTTTCACAGACCCAGCTTGTCAGGCAACCAACTCGAATAACACACTCATTCTGGATCTCGTCCTTACATCTCATGACGATCTCGTATCCGACGTGTTGTAGAGAGTGAAAGGTGCGGACCGTCACATTTGTTCACGTGCTGTGCGGTGAAGGATGCATGAGGTACGCGGAATGGCAGGCAAACACACATATATTATGGGCACTCTCAAGAACACGTACAAATAAGCAAACCAACAAACAATAAAGCTCGCGAGATACACGTTCAGTCTTAAGCATGCATCGTTCTGCAAGTGCAAAGTCACGTGCATGCGCACAAGCTCACGTCTGTGTCGACGCCGGTAGCACGAGTCGTCGTTGTGGTGACTTGAGGGACGCGGCGGGAAGGAGAGGGTGCGGAGCTCGAGCGGGGGCGGCGGCTCGGGCTCTGGGGCGCAGCACGAAGTGTCGTCGGCCCAGCGCAGGTACGCGCCGGAACAGGATGCCAGCGGGTAACGGCCACACTGGTCAGCGGGCGCGGTCAAGCAGCAGTCGCCGGCTAATGACGTTCGCAGGAGTGGTCCTGAGGCTGCCTAGCGCTTCAGCCCGGGTAGCCCTTTTTCTTCCTCCACGTGGCTGAGGTGCACGTGCACCCACCACGAGTGTTTTGAAGTGTGGGCTATCCATTGAGTTTTTGGGTACGCATTGTCTTTGGGAAGGGTTCGTAGTACCGAGGGAAGTGTTTGTACTTAGGGTTTGTACTTAGGGAGGTGATTGTAGTACCGAGGTTATTAGTTCGTACGGTTTTCTGGAGGGGTCAGTAACTTGTTTTGGGGGGTTTTTTTCCCCACGTGGCTGAGGTGCACGTGCACCCATAACGAGTGTTTTGAAGTGTGGGCTATCCATTGAGTTTTTGGGTACGCATTGTCTTAGGGAAGTATTTGTAGTACCGAGGGCCTTTGTTCTTTAGATAGTGTAACTCTTGTGCTACGAGTGGTCATGGTCAAAAAGACCGCAAAGTGTTCAGGGTGCGGGGCAGCTATGAAAATGGAGGTTTGTGGCGAAGAGAAGGCAGAAGAAGCTGACGCAAAATGTAGACAGTGCGAGATCGAGGCAAAAATGGAAAAAATGATGGCTACTCAGAGCGGACTTATGGACAGAATCGCTGAGCTTGAGAATGCGTTGGCAAGAGAGCGTGAGAAAACGCAGGCCATGGGGGCGAGGCCTAGGTTAGCAGAGGAGGAACTAGCCATGGTAGTTAAGGTGAACCAAGAAGCAGGCAACAGGGAGAATAGTGCGGCGCCGACCTCCAGCGCGGGGGGCAGCAAGAACAGGGTGTGAAAAACGCAGGTGCAAAGAGCCTGGGGCACAGCTTTCAGGAAGTAGCTTTGCAGGAGGGACTAGACAATGCAGCAGCTGGGACTCAGGCTAAACACCCAGACAGTAGACAGGTGCAGGTGACTCCAGCTGGAAAACCTCAGCGGGTTATCATAGCTGGCGATTCAAATTTAGTTCGATGCGCCGAGGCACTCAAAGAGAGGGTGAAAGGCGACAAAAGAGTATTGGTAGGGACGTTCCCAGGACATAGGCGGGGTTCAGTCATGAGGCAAGCAAAAGAAAAGCTCAGGTCTGGGGCTCACGGACGCAACCTCGTGATGATTGCGGCAGGGCTAAACGACGTCCTCAACAAAGAATCGTCAGCGTTAGCGACGACCTTGGCAAAAGGCGTCGACGACAAGCGCACCATCTCCCCCCAGGTGCAGATAGTAGTGCGCACGGTACCGGGAATACCAGTGCGTGACGGCAACCTCCAAAGAGCGGTTGTCGAGGCAAACAAAGAGATATGGCGTACGAGTCGAGAGAAGGGTTTTGAAGTATTGGAAATAAACAGGGAGGTGCATAGGTGGGGGGGTTTCCAAAGAGACAGAATTGACTTCGATAGGAGGCTTGGTCATGAGGTGGGTTGGCGACTTGCAGGACGTGCAGTAGCTTTTTTGGGGGGCACGCGGGCCCTTCGGAGTCCGGGGTAGCAAGGAACAAAGGAAACAACCAGGGGTATTTTCGGGCAGGTAGCACTGAGAAATGCCAGAAAATAGGTAAAAGGAAGAAAAGAGTGTATATATGTATATATGAGTGTGTGAGTAAGTGTGACCGTATGTACGTGTTATGTTAGATGTGGTCACTGTAAATATCATAATCACCGCTAAGTACCTGGAGTAGCAAGCCAGGCCATTAACCAGGCTAACATCTCCGGTTCATCAATAAAGTGTTCTCTCTCTCTCTCTCTAAAAGAGCGAAGGCACGTGTAGCAATTAGTTACATAAACATGCAGGGTGGCAGAAAAAAGGCAAAATGGTTAGAGATTGAGGAACAGTTAAACAAAGAAAAGATAGGCGTTTATGCGGTTACAGAAACACACCTTAGGGATCTGGAAGAGCCACCACATATTCACAATTATGTTTGGGAAGGGTGCAACAGGATCGCATCAGAAAGAAAAGGTGGGGGTGTTGGAATGCTTATTCATAGCGGAGCCAAATGGGAGAGTAAAACAAACGTGTTCAGAGCACCTCTGGGTTTCGGGCATGGTAGGTGCAAAGAAAACGTGGCTAGGTGTAGCTTACATGTGGACGGGAAATAACTGTAAGGAAAAGAATCTGGAGATAAAGCATTGCATAAACACCGACATTAAAGAATTTGGTCATGGGGCCTAAATCATCCTTCTAGGGGATATGAATGCCCACATCCACGACCTTGACGGATATACAGACACCAATGGGAGGTTATTGCTCGATCTTTGCGAACACCATAGTCTTGTGATAGTTAACACAGGGCCCAAGTGTGATGGACAGATCACGTGGGAGGTCAGAAACAGACAATCGAACATTGATTATTGTCTTATGACGGAAGGAATCAAGGAAAAACTGAGAGAAATGAGAATAGACGAGGACGGGATGAACAGTTTGGGTAGTGATCATAAACGCATAACGTTACAACTGGGATATAAATCTGAAAATAATAACGTAAAGTCGAAGTTTGGCAGCTCGTATTTAAATGACAAACAAATAAAAATACAGCCGCAAGAGTAAAGGAAGAAGTAGGCAAAATACGAGGCAAGAACTGGGGGTATAATGAGCTAGTTCATGTAATGACGAAAGAAATAAGTAAAGAGAAGAAAACTGTTTGCTGGAAAGAAAAGAGAACGCCAAAAAGATGGTGGAACAGGGAAACCCGGGAAGCGATCGAAAAGCGACGTAAAGCATCAAGGGAGCACAGGCAGGCAAAAAGGGAGAAGCGGCCGCAAGTGGAAGTCACGGAAAGATGGGAAATATATTTAGAGAAAAAATCGATTGTACAGAAATTGATTGATTGATTGATTTGTGGGGTTTAACGTCCCAAAACCAGTTCTGATTATGAGAGACGCCGTAGTGGAGGGCTCCGGAAATTTCGACCACCTGGGGTTCTTTGACGTGCACTGACATCGCACAGCACACGGGCCTCAACATTTCGCCTCCATCGAAATGCAGCCGCCGCGGCCGGGATTCGATCCCGCGACCTTCGGATCTGCAGCCGAGTGCCATAACCACTAGACCACCGTGGCGGGGCGTACAGAAATTGGTCGAGGCAAAAATTAAAGGTGAAAGCGAACGCTGGGTGACAGAAATTCATGACAAAAAGAAGGGCGCGCCTAGGATATTTTGGAACCACATAAAAGCGCTGGGTAAAAAGTCTGCCACATTGTAACAGCATATTGTTGATGAGAGAGGAAATCAATTGGAAGGATACGAAGCGTTGGGTTACATCCAGAAGGTAACAGCCGGTTCGTTTAAAAAGATCGTCCAAGAGATTCCCCCAGTGGATAAAACCATGACGGTGAGCGAAACTAAGGAAGAGCTAGAACTTGAGTGTTTCAACTGGAAAAAGGCCGAAGGAAAAATTCCAAAGCGCACTGCTCTGGGTGTAGATGGGGTCCCCGTTAGCCTCATTAACGAATTAGGACAGAACACTAAAGAAGCACTATTGAAAGCCGTAGAAAAATGCTTACAGAAGAGGCAAATACCGGACAGTTGGCGAAAAAGCAGAATGAACTTAATCTATAAAGGCAGGGGGAAAAGAATAACATTCGCTCGTATAGACCGCTAACCATTACATCGGTACTATACAGGATGGCTATGCAAGCAGTAAAGTTAAAAATAGAAGCATGGGCAGAACGTAACAATATTTTGGGAGAACTTCAGAATAGATTTCAAGTAGACAGGCGTTTAGACGATAACCTATTTGTTCTTACTCAGTGTATAGAAATATCTAAAATAGAAAGGGGACCGTTGTATGTGGCTTTTCTAGACATCACTGGAGCGTATGACAATGTTAATCAGGAAATATTGTGGGAAATTTTGGCATAGGCGACGATTGCGTACAGCTTTTGAGGGAAATATATCGAGAAAATACAGTTTGCATAGAATGGGAAGGAATCAGTAGCAGAGAGAACGTTGATATTAGCAAGGGGCTGAGACAGGGATGTCCTTTGTCGCCGCTGTTATTCATGCTGTACATGTTTAGAATGGAAAAAGCGCTAGGCGATAGCAACATTGACTTTAATCTGTCACGCAAACAGGGCGGCGTGATGATTGAGCAGATGCTTCCGGGTTTAATTTATGCTGATGATATTGTCTTATTCGCGGACAGTCGAGATGATATACAACGGCTGTTGAATACATGCGGAAAGGAAGGCGAGGCTCTAGGACTAGGATTTGGTGTAACAAAATGCGGACTGATGGTATTCAATGATCCCAACGACCAGGCGGTATCCATACAGGGCCAAGAAATACCGAGAGTAAGCGAATACAAGTACCTTGGCGTATGGGTTAATGAGGAACAGAGATACATGAAGGTACACGAAAAAGCCTTGGCAGCAAAGGGAAAGAGGAACACTGCAATAACGAAGCACAGAGCGTTATGGCGATACAAATAGGTAGGAGGTGCTTAGAGGTCTGAGGAAAGGGGTAATGATACCGGGGCTTACATTTGGGAACTCAGTGGTGTACATGAGGCCAGAGATACAATCAGGAATGGATGTGAATCAAAGAACTGTGGGACGCCTCGCGTTGGGTGCCCACGGGAAAACGACAAACGAGGCTGTAAAGGGCGATATGGGATGGGCGAGTTTTGAGGCAAGGGAAGCGCAGAGCAAAATAAGGTTTGAAGAAAGGCTAAGCAATATGAAAGAGAGTAGGTGGGCAGTGAAGGTGTTCCGCTATTTATATAGAAAGATCGTTGACACGCAGTGGAGAAAGAGAACTAGGAGGCTCACCAGTAAATATACGGCTTTTAGAGAACTGACAACAAAGAGCGTAAAGGGAAAAGTCAGAGAGGTGGAGAAGATTTACTGGAGGGCAGCGATGGAAAAAAAAAACCGACTCTGAATAACTACCGAGAGGGCAAAAACGAAATAAAGAGGGAGGCATTTTATGATAATTCAAGAGGAAGCGCTTTATTGTTTGAAGCGAGATCGGGCTGCCTTAGAACGCGTATTTACAAAGCGAAATTCAGTAAAGAAGAAGAAAAAGGCACATGCTGCGAGGAAGATAGGGAAACGACGGAGCATGTTCTGATTGAATGCGGAAATATCCACCCAGGTGTACGTTTGGGCACCACCCTACAGGAAGCCTTGGGTTTTAGGGCGAACAACGGGAAGCTGAACATAGCCGCGATTGAAATAAGAGACGGTTAGAATACTGGTGGCAGAAAACTAGAGAGAACGGACAAAAATAATTAAAAAAAATATGGACTTTCTGCCATAAGGGGCAGGGAACTGGGCTATGAATTTCCGTTTTTGCTATAGTATGATCGATTTGATTGAAGTAAATTTAAAAGGCATGAGGAAAATTTAAAGAGAGGACAAAAAAAAGTTCTACGAGCCTGGTGGCGCACAAGTCACCGCCCCGTTACAAAGGGGACGCTCATAGCATCCATCCATCCAACAAACAATAAAGCTCGCGAGATACACGTTCAGTCTTAAGCATGCATCGTTCTGCAAGTGCAAAGTCACGTGCATGCGCACAGGCTCACGTCTATGTCGACGCCAGTAGCACGAGTCGTCGTTGTGGTGACTTGAGGGACGCGGCGGGAAGGAGAGGTTGCGGAGCTCGAGCGGGGGCGGTGGCTCGGGCTCTCAGAAGCAGCAAGGAGTGGCGTCGGCCCAGCGCAGGTACGCGCCGGAACAGGATGCCAGCAGGTAACGGCCACACTGGTCGCCGGGCCGGTCAAGCAGCAGTCGCCGGCTAACGGCGTTCGCAGGAGCGGTCAGGAGGCTGCCCAGCGCTTCAGCCCGGGTAGCCCTCTTCAAACCTCGGCTCCTCGAACGCCGTCTTCTTCTGCCTTCGTGGCGGCTGTACTGCTCGCACTTGTTGTTGGTGTTCACCTGACAATATATGGCTCACGCCCACTGTAGGGATTGGCCAATAATTGGGTGCTAAAAAATTTTATATTTAGGAATGCAGTAATCTACACAGAGAAATGGTGAAGTGGTATTGATGTAATATGGGGGAGAGGAAAAACTCTAATGGTTCACATAATGAAAAATTGACTAATAGAAAAAGACTAACATTTCGATTGAACGTTAGTTGTGTATGTGAATAAATATAACGATATTTCTGGCTTGTTTAAAAACGATCAGTTTCATTGCTTCCTCCTCCTTCTTCTTTTTATGCCACCCCGCCACGTGCACTCTTTTTGTCCGCAACGCTCCGCGCAGGTAGCTACCTTCGTCGTCGTCGTCTTCGCTTTCTTTTTTTACTACACGTGTCCTTGCGATCACCCCCTAACTCCATTTGAAATGAACGTAGTTCGACATAGGTTGCCTAAACTAAAAAAAGAAAGAAGATTAAAGGTTACAAATATGCTAACTTTCATGCCGTATACGAAGACCTCGCTGCTTTTATTGATAATATTGCGATAGATTTTGATAGTCGTAGCGTGGAGAATAATTTGACTACACTAGTTGAAAAATTTAATGAATTAACGAATAAGCACGTTCCGGTTATCACCATACGCACAGACTGGAATGCTCCATTGTACAACACACACTTAAAGCGCCTCTCAGACAAAAATAAACGTCTTCATGGCTCTGCAAAGAACTCGCCTCTGAATAGTCAAAAGGACAAAGTCGAGCGAGTTGGCAAGGGTCCATGATCAGAAGAAGAGGCGTGCAAGACAGGGACACAAGGGGACGAAGTGAACAACACGAACTTGACTATCGACTGAAGCAGAGCACAGAGACGAAAAAGAAAGAAGATAAACAAGTTATCTGCGCATGCTCAGGAACGGTAGCGCCACCTGTCAAACGGTTCCACGTACGGGTCTACGCGATAGACAACTGCTAAGGCTTTCTATCTCCTCTCTGTTTAAGCTAATCGACGGCTGACTCACGCACGCACTTCCACTGATACTAATATGCCAGGCCTCGACCAATAAACGCGTGTCTTCGTTCTCATGTCGGTACACGATCTCGCTTTTGTCTAACACGGGCGTGCAATTATAGACCTGGCAGTGCAAAGAGAGATTAGACGGCGCTCCACGCGATAGCGACCTTCTATGTTCAATTACCTTTGATATTGAGCAGAATTTGGACCTGTTAAAGGACCTATTGGACCTATTGAGAAGAATTTTGGACCTGTTAAAGGACCTATAGGACCTATTGAGAAGAATTTTGGACCTGTTAAATTGAGCGTTCTGTAATGAAACAACGTGCTGTCGATCTCCCGTTGAAACCTAATCTTGATACGCTAGCTTCTAGTGTCAAAAAGGCAAAATTGCTCACTTTAGAATTATTTTTCTCGGCGAAAACCCATAAGCAAGAAATTCCGTTTCGCTCGATTGTTTCAGAGTCACGGACTTGGCAAGTTTGTGTAGCTACCTAGGTGCAGAGGTGCTTAACATCTCTAAGTTCTTCTAACCCCTTCCGCGTACGTAATTCTGAGGCTCTAGTTCAGTTGTTAACAGAGAAAAATTCTGTTGACTGCAGAGAGTTGAGCATGGACTTAGATCTGTATTACTCGTTGCCGCATGAAGGGTTGTTATACTGCGTGAAAGAATGTATATAAGAACAAGGGCAATAGTCTGGTCTTATAGGTAGGTGCGGAGTTTCAACAGTTGCATTTCTAGAAATTCTTTCCGTGTACTCAACGTCAACGTTGGTTGTATATAGAGAAGGGGTATTTGTGCAGAAATCGGGAATTTGTATAGGTTCAAAGGTCGCCCCTATTCTAAGTGATCTTTACTTGAACAAGTTTGACAGCCGCTCAGAAGAGGCCTTAGGTGACCACATCATCAGGGTATTTCGGTATGCTGACGATTACTTGATTTTTTGTAGTAAGGATGATTTTCAATATGTAAGCGATCAATTTACACTTCATCAAAACCTCTTGTTGGGCGAGTTGGTACATTCTTGAAACTTAAAGGCACCGGCGCAAACAGACGACAATACTGCGCTCGTGTGTCCTTGTCTCTCTCCCTGTGCCGTCTGTTTGCGCCGGTGCCTTTGGGTTTCAACAATTTAACGGAGATGGTCTAAGATTTACGAGAGAACTGCCTGAGAGGAACGTAATACAGTTTCTAGATATCTCTGTCATTTGAGCAAAATCACGTGTGTTGTCAGTATTCTCCTAGAGCATCTAAGCCGTTGTTAAAGACAGACACCTAAAGCGCAAAAGGACAAGGACCGAGACTAGTAGACGCACAGTGCGCTAACTTCCAACAATTTTATTGTGAAACATTCACACTCCATATACCAAAACCGTGATGTCACGACCATGCATGTTCAGCGTAGACGCAGGTAGGCAATCTATATTTTTGATATATGTATAGAAGGGGTGCTGACACAGTAACTTCCTAATCTAGGAAACTTCTCAGGTTCTATAATCTCTCTAGTGCGCTCGTCTTTGCTTTTACCGACTAGGACACTTATTAAAGAGTGGTCTGCAACCTGTACACTTATTGCCATGTTTCACAAGTTCCCCGTCTTCATCTCTTTTATTTCTTACACTGCGCTTGTGCTCTTAAAGGCGATCGTTCAGGCAGCAACCGGTCTGACATACATACTGTCGTCCACATGAAAGAGGGAATTTGTAAATGACACCTTCATTGCAATTACCCAATGGAGTTTGGTGCTTTTTTCTACACTCATACACCACAGGCCGGTCAGCTTTATTAACTTTGAAGAGTTTACCAAGCTTATGAGGGGCTGAAAACATAACTGTAACATTTAATCTTTTCGCAGAGCGTTTGAGACACAGTGTGAAAATACGGAATGACAGCGAATTGTTTGCTTAGAACAGGAGTACGGTCACATACTTGCTTGCTGGTTTTATATTCTTTAACAACACTTCAGCTTCTGAGACCTGAAGATAGCCAGGATAGCCAGAAAGGGAACACCTGTTACAATGCTGAACCTCTGGACACCTGTTACAACTCTGAACCTGTTCTTTATGCAGATGACAATACCATACTTGCCACTGACAAATCTATTCACTCCTTGACCCTTAAATTGCAGAAGGGTCTAAATAGCATTTGAACCTGGTGCACTTGCAACTCCCTCAGTATTAACCCTACGAAAACTAAGTTCATGATTTTTCACTCAAATAATGAAGTCTTTCCATCCCAAGTCACCATCAAACTAAACGACATACTCATTACTCGTGACAACGAATGCTCTTTTTTAGGAGTTGTTCTTGACACCAACTTAGAATATTCTAACCAAGTCACGCACTTAAGGAAAAAAAAAACTAGCATTCGGGATTAGAATTTTAATCAGGGCGAGTAACAAATTTACCTCGCTACCTATCTACCTCGCTAGAGATAGTTCTGGCCTGTTCGTTGCCTCGTCAGCTGGTGTTCTACGTGCCATCATCTATGATGACGACATCCTGGTTCCTTCAGTCGTTGACCAGCCTGGCTCGGTGACATCGTCGGCAAGGCATAAAAGGACGTCGTCGACGCCTGCCTTCTTCAGTGGGCGAATTCACAGCAGCGCTGGCAGAATGCTGAACCGTTTTCTGCTTTTTACGCAGGTATGTTACTTTAAGAATTCCAAGTGCATTCGTTCAGATAATCGCTTCCTGCTGCTGTTGTCTCGCCCACACAGTTTCACACGTACCTCTGATATTCTGTCATTATGCTCTGACCTTATTGTCTGCGTTAGCAGGCTTCTCTTGTGCGGTAATGTAGAATCGAACCCGGGGCCTCCTAAGTTAAACAAGGCTAACACTCGTTTACGTGGCTCGTCCTCTGTTGATGAGACGAGTGATTTTGATGCTGCGGATGCTGACTTGTCTTCAGTGACTCAAATGCTTACCGAATTAATTAAGGGTCAGCAACGTATATCGCAAGATATAGCTGATATGAAGAAGTATCATGAAGTTGTCAATTCTAGGTTTGATGCTTTGGAGACTCGTGTCTCCGCATTAGAATCTCTTCCCGTCACGCCTTCTACAGCTGCCGGTAACAAAGTGAACAGCGATATTCAGCAGCTGCAAATCAAAATCAATCAACTCGCTATGCGGAATGATGACCTATAAAACCGATCTCGTCGCAATAACTTGCTGCTGCGTGGCCTCGCTGAGACACCAGATGAATCCTCTGACCTTCTTCTGTCTAACCTTTCTGAATGGTTCAAAGGAAATCAGCAAATTGATTGCCCTAATATCGAAAGGTGTCACAGGATTGGACGTAGGCAAGCCGATCGACCGCGTCCCATTATCATAAAGCTGCTCGACTATCGCGAAAAAACAACTGTCCTTAAAAACGGCTACAAACTTAAAGGGTCTAACTTTCGCATTTCCGAAGACTATTCATCGCTCGTACGAACAATCAGAAAGAGGTTATGGGAAGCATCACAACCCTTTCGGGATAAGGGCTCCATTGTACGCTTAAAGGGGTCGTGAAAAGAATTTGGATATGCCGGTTTGTAATTTTCACTGCTTCAATACGCATTCGACAAGCCGATTCCGAAATATTTCGGCGAAATATTCAGTGCACATTTAACAACACCCGTTTTAAATCTCAGCTTTCTTGCGCTCCCGAAACGACTATGCGACACTACCGGCCGGCGTGGTACTATTTGGTGACGTTGAATTAAGATATTTTTAAGTTCAAAGGCACAGTGAACTCGCGTTTGCTCTAAAGGAATCGATTTACTTGAAAGCTAGAAAGGAAGAAAATACTTGGAAACCGTGCGGTACCACCATTCGGAAGAAAAGCGGCAGCACGGTTTGTTTTCCCATGGCCTCCGAGGGCGCGCCAATCTCGGAGGTATGACGGCTACTAAGATGACGTCATCTGCAGAGTTGAGGGGAACGCGCGCAGTGAAACCGAAACCGCGTTTTTTATCGCTCTAAATCAACGCACACGGTGCAACGGAACAATGCATATTGTTGATTGGAGGGTCAGGATCCCGAATACGCATTTAGTAGAAAATGTTCAGAAAACGTTTCACGACCCCTTTAAGTTTTGATCATGTGTTTATAGATCAAGTTAGGTACAACTGGAATGATGACACTAACACCCTCATTAGGATTCATTCTCGCCCAGCAAAAGCTTCTTCTAATGTCACCACTAATGTTCCTTGACGCCTCGGGAATGATCCTAACGAGCCCTTGCGCATCTTAAATGTTAATGCCAGAAGCCTAGTCAACAAGTTTCCAAATTTTCTTTCACTTATCATGGCCCATTCACCGCACATAGCTGGCGTAACAGAAACTTGGTTAAATGAACAAATATACGATAGCGAAGTAACACCCCCAGGTTTTACAGTCGTCAGAACTGACAGACGTCATGGCAGGGGAGGGGGTGTTGCACTATTTTTACGGTCTGATCTTAAATTCTCAGTTATACCCAGTCCACCTGTTACCGAATCTGTTTGGTGCAAGGTATTTTTTGGAAGCATTTCCATAGTTTTTGGTGTAATCTACCGCTCGCCATCATGTAACATAGATCAGCTGCTCGTTTTAACAACTTTCATGCACGAGCGCTTCTTATCTACTTCCAGCTTGATCTGCCTGGGTGATTTCAATACTCCAGGTATTTTGTGGCCATCTCTATCGCTCACAGGCTATGACGTAGAAATCAGCAAAGTACTGTTAGACTTCTCACTCTATTTTTGTTTAAAACAGATTGTTGAAACTAACACACGAGGGGATGCAGTCTTAGATTTAGTTTTTGTTCGTCCTTTCCTCTTAGACAATGGTTATGAATGCGAAGTTGCTCATTGGTATTTCAGACCACAAGGCCGTTCTGGTATCAATTTCCGTTCCTGTGCGTACCAACCGCTTTGTCTATTCTACATTTCCCGATTTTTCACGAGCCGACGACGCGTCTGTTTTTGATTTTTTGTCAGACTCTTTTGATGCTTTCGAACGCCTAAGCGAATGTAATGATGTGAATTCCTTGGTGGCTTCTTTTGAAAAGACTGTGGCAATTTGTATTGAGCGCTTCGTCCCATGAAAAACGAAAAAGAAAAACCCCCACCTTCCCTGGATATCGCGTGATATACTTCACCTGTCGCGTCGGGTTGCTAGACTGAGGCGTTTAAAAAGAAGTGGTGACCCCCGTAAAATACAGGAATTTAACCTCGCCCAAGAAGAACTTCGGATCAAAATTAATTCCTCGAAAGACTTCTATTTCAAAGTTACATTGCAAGATTTAATGAAAAGCAACCCTAAAAAATTTCGGGCTTCTATTTTACCCACCTCAACTGCCACAAATACAGTTGTTATAAATAACGTTCCCTGTAGTGACCCCTCAACCATTTCCAACGCGTTCAATGAATACTTCCACTCGGTATTCACAACTGACAACTTAGATATCCCTAGCTTTCACCATGGTTCAAATAAGTCAGTCAGTGACATTTCCGTATCTCTCGACGGTGTTATGAACCTAATTTTGCACTTGGGAAATAAAAAATCTCTTGGTCCTGATGACATTCCTAATATTTTTCTTGTTAGATATTGTGAGTGGACCAGCCGCTACTTGACCGTAATTTTTCAAAAGTCCTTATGCACCTCAACTGTTCCTTCAGCTTGGAAGTTAGCGAAAATTCTTCCTATGCATAAATCTGGCAGCAAGCAGTCACCATTAAACTATCGCCCGATTTCATTAACGTCTCAATCATGTAAACTTTTAGAACACATAATCTTTAAGCATATCATGGGGTTTCTTGAAAATAATAACATCCTAACTAATGCCCAGCATGGTTTTCGCCAAGGTTTTAGTACAACAACCGAGCTTGTAGAATTTTCTCACGAGATTTCGCATGCTCTAGACTCTGGTTACCAAATTGATGCAATTTTCATTGACTTTTCAAAAGCATTCGACACTGTTACACATTCTAAACTTCTGCAAAAACTTCACGCTGTTCTTAACAATTATTCCTTAGTTGACTGGATTGCTAGCTTTTTAAACAACCGTTCTCAGTTTGTTTCTTTTAATTCTTCAAACTCGTCCGTTGTGAGTGTATCATCCGGAGTCCCCCAGGGTTCGGTCCTGGGACCACTTTTGTTCTTATTGTACATAAATGATTTACCCAATTATGCGTCTGCGAAAATCCGCCTTTACGATGATGACTGTGTCTAATATAATTAATACCAATGATGACCACAATTTACTTAATGATTGTTTCGCACAATTTTGCAGATGGTGTGACACATGGCAAATGAACATAAACTTTACTAAAACAGTTGCTCTTTCCTTCTGTAAACACAGCTCCGTTTCGTTGTTTGATTACTCTTTCAATGGCTACTCTCTATCACGTGTGTCCGAATATAAGTACCTAGGCCTCATCTTCACATCCAATATGTCTTGGTCTAAACACATCGAATACACTTGCAATAAAGCTTTAAAGAAACTGGGCTACCTAAACCGTACATTAAAAGATGCTCCACGCGAAACAAAGTTGCTAATGTATAAATCGCTCATCCGTCCCATCCTCGAATATGCCTGTCCCGTATGGAACCCTCATAAAAAATCGGACATCAGTACACTAGAATCCGTTCAGAAGAAAGCCATCCGTTTCATTTGCTGCAGTTACGACTGGAATTTCTCACCCTCCTCTCAACTTGCTACGCTAGGTCTGCAAACCTTGTCCGAGCAACGCGATCTCGAATGCCTAAAGTTGCTGCATATTCTTGTTAATACCCCACGCTACGCATTAACTAACGAATATCTGTCGCCTGATAAACTGAAACCCACAAGGAATAGCCACAAGCTCAACCTGACACCTTTCCATCCCCGTACTAACCTATTTAAATTCAGCTTTTTCCCGCACACTATAGAAAAATGGAATGTATTGCCTGGTTCAACTAGATCATTGCCTTTAGAAGATTTCTTGCATGAATGTATTGATTCGCTATTTGTTTGAGTTGTTATTTTTTGCATGAATGTATTGATTTGGAATTTGTTTATTAAGAGTTCTATTTTTGTTTGTTGTTAAGAGTTGTATTCTTGTGTGTGCTGATGTATAAAAGACCCACTCCTGCGATAGCCCAAATTGGGCTGCAGTATGTAAAAATAAATAAATAAATAAATAAACACATCGACCTTAATCAAATTATATTACGCTTTTATTCACAGTCACATTAATTATTGTATCACTACATGGAGAAATACATACGCAACTCATCTATCTCCCATTCGGGATATTCAGAATTGAGCCATTACATTAGTAACTTGCAGTTCATATCGCAGTAATGCATCATCATTGCTTTATAACTTCAATATACTTCCTATTGCCAGTTTATTTAAACATCATCTCACCATCACGCTCTTCAAGACATTGATTCATCTTCTACCATCAAGTGTATTTTGCTATGATGCTCTTCGTAACTCTAACGGAACTCGATTTGCCTCACATGGAAATTTTTTACTACCTGTTATTCCTACTAATTGTGGTCGTCATACTGGGTATTTTCTTGCTTTGTTCATATGGGATTATTTACTATCCCACATCGAACAATGTGCCACAATCGGTCCTTTTAAAAAAGAATTGTATTGTTATTTGCTTAATTACTAAACGCACATTTTACATGATTTATTTCTTTGATCACTTTTGTTTAATGATAATCGTCTTATTGTTGTTCGGTGAAATCACTCGTTTTCTTGTTATGTTGGTATCACTGGAAATTACGTTATTTTTCCTTTGCAATTCCGGACAGGAGGTCCCCTGCAGCCTAGTGCTTTCGGACCTCCTTCTGCATAATTGTCCTGTGTAATATTCCATGTTTGCATTAATATTTGAAATAAAACCCCCCAAAAATTCACAGCATATCCACGGAGTGAATGATGACGAGTGGGCGAAGCTCCGGTCGTTCATCGTAGATCGTGCCGAGTTCCGGATTTAGTTGACGCGCACGCTACGAATCCTTATGGTTCAACTACGCACAAGTGAAATCTCCCACCGGCACTTCATTGCAAGTCAAGATCCAGTGCATATATATATATATATATATATATATATATATATATATATATATATATATATATATATATATATATATGGGTGGCCGCTGAGCGGTTCTCCAGCGCGAGCAGTCGGTATTTTTCAGTCACGAAACTCGCTAGAAGACACTGCCTGCGTCAAGCTTATCTCTCGCGGGTGAGGGCGCGTTCTCCTTTGCGAGCTGGTAGCGCGTTCATCGAAGAAAGAGCGTTTCCATAGTCAACGCGCGCCTTTCGCTCTCTCTCTCGCAATACAGCAGATGGAAGAGTGAGAGAGCTCGCGCGCCGGGAGGCACGCGCCCTCCTAGTAGCGCGTTCCTTGTAGGTAACGCGCTACTACAACGGACGGACAGACCCAAACCTTAAGGAGCTTCGCCCCTAAAACAAAACAGACTTCAAAATGCTGCCGAAAACTTGCATACATCAAATGGCGAAATGATTTGTGCTGGGCATTATGGAAACATAGGCTGGCGATGGCTCTTTTTACCAGTTTGGAGTGGGCAGAATTGAAGGGCAGGAGGGGCTTTTTGCCGCGTGGGTCGTGCATCCAACATGCATGATTTGGGTGAAAGATTAGGCTAACATGAAGGAATCTCAGCGTAATATCGGTGGGCTTTTGAGAAGTTAAAACGAGCGGGTTAAAGCTTTGTCTGAGAACGGTGAGTATACTAAGTGCTTGGGCTTCAAAAGAATCCTGGTCACGGTCGTTGTTAAACTTCCACTCCAAGCATTCGAAGGTAGTCAAAAACGGAAAAGTCAGCCCTATCAAAGTCGTACGTGCACCGTTTGACCATTAGCTTTAATGCGCAGTTCGAGCGCCTCTTAGATGCAGGTTACCCTAGAATAGCCATAGCCACAGTAGCGGAGCGTCTTAAGAAGTCCATTTCGACCGGAACGATTGCCGTAGCAGGGAGCAACATTATCAAGAAGAGAGTCGTGAGTGTTCCGAATATCCACGCACTTTCGCACAGGCTTAAGAAAGTGGGAAGTAGGTATGAATTTAATGTCGTGTTTACGGCTCCCAATAATTTAGGTAGGGTTTGTGCTGCCGTGCTTAGAAATAATGAGCTGATGGAAAGTAAGAAGCAAACAGATATCTTTAAGGTAAAGCACACAGCCAAAAATAATTTTACCGACTGTCGCACGGGTGTGGTTTATAAGATTCCGTTTAGCTGCGGACGTTTTTGTGTAGGGCAGGCAGTGTGTTCTATTAATCAAAGGTTAATTGAACATGAAAGGTCATTATCAGGTGGTACGCTGTCTAATCTATCATTGCACTGCCAGGTCTGTAACTGCACGCCCGTGTTAGACGAAAGCGAGGTAAGAAATAAGATACATAAGAATGAAGAGACGCGTTTAATGGTCGAGGCCTGGCATATCAGTATCAGTGGATGTGCGTGCGTAAGTCATCCGTCGATTAGCTTAAACAGAGAGGAGATAGAATGCCTTAGCAGTTGTGTATCGAGTAGACCGGCACGTGTAACCGTTTGACAGGTGGCGCTACCGTTCCTGAGCATGCGCAGACAAGTTATGTGTCTCCTTTCTTTTTCGCCTCTGTGCTCTGCTTCAGTGGATAGTCGTCGTTCGTGTTGTTCGCTTCTCGTAGTGTACGTGTCTTGCATGCCTCTTTTTCCGACTGTGGTCGCCTCTGAATGATCGTTGGACGCTCTACGTGACAGCAGCTAATGAATACAAGAAATCCGTAAAAGAAGCCAAGGATAACTTTTTAAGCAAAGCATTGCCATGTATGCTCGCAAGCGAACCAAGGAAATCGCATGATAAAGCCAAGGAAAAAAACTGCATCACCCTTTCCAGGAAGCACCATCTCCGGCAACGCATGGTGTGAATTTTTGAAAGAAACTATTCTCAAATAATTTTTAATCGAACACAAATCCCTCAGTACTACCTTCGCGTGCTTACATTCATGTCCCTGTAGTTATCATCCTCGACGGTGCAACAAGATTTATCAGCTCTCTAAAATCGTTCTACGCGCCAGGATCATAAGCACAACGGCGTATTCGGGTATATTATTATCCATGATATTTAAACAGACCCTTGACGTTGGTTCTATTCCATTGGATTGGCAAACGGAAAAGGTGGTTCCTCAGGTGACAGATATTCTCCCCTTAACTACCGGCCCATCTCACGTACTAGTATAATATGTAAATTCATTAACATGTATAACATATCGTAAACTGTCTTTAATCAAACCTGCTTTTCACACTATCACAACACGGCTTTCGTAATACCTATTGCTGTGAAACGCAAGTAAGCACCTTTGTGCATACATTAAATGTCATTCTTGGTAACTCTTCCTTAGCCGATTGCATCTTCGTCATCTTCTCAAAGGTGTTCGACAAAGTTTGCCATCGACTACTCTTGCATAAGTTTAGCCTACTCAACACTGATTTCAAGCTTTTGAACTAGATTGAATTTTTCCTATATAATCGTTCCCAGCGTGTTTCAGCTAACGACACTAACACAGGACTTTGCGCCGTAAAATCTGGCGTTCGGCAAGGCTGACTGCTTGGTCCTCTCCTTTTCTTTAATATAAATATATATCAAAAACTTACCTTCTTGCGTCTCGTCAGATATTCACCTCTTGGCAGATGACTGCGTAATATTTAGAAAAATAATGCGTGATAATGACATAACCATTCCCTAATCTGACGTTGACGCGGTCTGTTCATGGTGCAAGACGTAGGAATTGGACATCACTAAGTGTGTCCTCATACGAGCATCTAACGTCTAACCTAACCTGGAATGATCAGATAACACGTAATAAAAATAACGCGAATTGTATGCTCGGCTATGTTCGTCGAAAATTTTCAAGGTCACCTTCATCTTTAAAGCTTCTCCTGTATAAGTCACTAATTAGATCAAAACTTGAATATGTTGTATTGGTGTGGGACCCTTTTCAGGAAAATCTGTCGCATGCGCTTGGAATTGTTGAGATCCCCTTCGTTCGATTTATTCTGTCAAACTGCAGCCGTACCGCATGTGTAACAGATATGAAATCGAATCTTAATCGGCCTTCCCTTCTAGGCCACCAAAAATTCATCGCTTGGTTCTCTTTCATAAGCTTTACTACCATCCACAACTGCGTGATGAATTTCTGTTCCACAGTATGTTTCAAACAGACATGATCATATTCATAAAGTTGGTATTCCATCACGTAGAACTCATGCTTTCCTTTTTCCGTTTATACCATGTACGTCGAAAGAGTGGAATTGCTGTCCATGCTTGACGGTTGAAATGAAAGATTGTGAATTCTTCATGCGTACTTTATCAACCATATTGTAACTGGTCTTTTGTCGCATACGTTGTACTCATTGTAGCTGCTATGTTTCTTCATTATTATTATTTCTCCGCCTATGATATTATATTTATGAATGTGTTATCCCGTGCTGTATCTTTTATAGTCTGCATCATCCATTACTATTGCTTATTCGTGATGTTAAAGTGATTACTCAGCAATTATTGTATAATTAGTAACAACCTTGTATCTGTGACCATGCGCCCTCCGTAATGTCAACTTGACCACGAGGGTAAATAATTAAATACTGCAAAAAGGCAAAGCCATTTGTAGCGCAAGGCTTCAAGGCCATCCATACGCATTTGTCAGGAATGAAGGCTTTTCAGTTGCCGAAAAATTTGTCCTGGTCCGGGCAGTTGAGCTAACCAGGAGGCTAGCGATTCACAGCGCGAAGGCGAGCCCATCGGGGCTGTGAGGCAAGAGTGTGTGCTAAGCATTACTCTGTCTGGACAGGCCGTCATTGCAATCTCACCCTGCCAATGTTTAACGCGAGAACTTTATCTATCGAGGCGAGTCTAGAAATGCAGTTTGAGGAATTAGCGGGCAATAAATGGATGTAATACGGCTTAGTGTAGTTAGGAGTGTACGTTAAACCTTTACATTGTCGAAAAGATGTCCTTCAAGGCTCTCAAAAGAGGTACTGCTCCCCGAGAAGCCTAGCAAACCAAGTCCCAAGACCAGCAATAGCGGCAGCCCTGTGCCGCCGTCTGCGATCGTACTACAGCAGCTGTATCGCACCTTGCGCAGCGTGCGCCTTGTGCAAAACCCGACCCTCATGATATGGTTGGTCGGCTAAGGTACGCGCCCTTGCTCATTTTGCCTGGCTTATAAAAGGCCACTCCAATAAGGATATTGCTCTTGTTCATCTCAGGCTTCCCTGTCATGCCTCGCTCAAGCCGACAGATGGTGTTAGAAGTGGCTAGTGAAACCGACGACTTCACCGTAGGACAGCGACGATGGAACAGCCATGGACTGCCTCGAGCCACCAGACCCGCTGCGTATGTCAGGAGACACCAGCAAGAACTGGAAGCTGTTCATGCACAGGCTTCAGCTTTTCTTGACCGCATCCGAGCCCCTTGAAAAACCTACATCAAGCAGGACGGAAGAAGCTTTACTCCTGAGTGTTGCCGGCGAAGAAGCGCTTCAAGTTTTGAACACCTTCACGTTCGAAGAAGGTGAGAGCAAGAATTATGCTGCGATTATGAAGAAGTTCTAGGAACACTGCGCAACACAGTACAACGAAGTATACATGAGCGGTACATATTTCTAAACGTGAGTAAAGCCACCGGTGAGCCACTTGAACACTTTCCGCGGAATTTGAAAAAGCTGGCCCTTGAGTACAACTTTGGTGCACTAACCGATTGTATGATCCGGGATCAACTCGTTTTTGGGATAAGCGACGATGAAATCTGCGAAAAGCTGCTTAGTGGCAATAAGTTCACCTTAGATAAGGCATGGCAAGTCTGCAAGGCAGCGGAGGGAACAGCGGTTTACCGAGGAATATCGGGAAGCCAGCAAAATCAAGTGAATAGTGTGCGCAAGATAAAACAGTCACGGCTACCATACGTGCATCAAGTGCGGACGCACGCACGTTAAAGGAAATTACCTTGCATGCGGCCAGATCTGCCCACGGTGCCAACAAAAAAAGAAACGCAGCGCAAGATGCCGAGGCAGAAGACCATGAAGACGACTTTGAAGTGCTGGATGTGTCCGTAAGACAGTGGACAAGCCAACGCGATTGTGTGGTTCAGGCACAATTGAGTCCCAAACGTCGCAGCTACACTGGAGATTGATACGGGACCGCAAGCAAATTTGCCGCCCCCCGGAGTCTTAATTGGGATGAATCCGAAGCCAGCATTGGAGCCGATCTGCGCAGTACTTCGCTCATACGGAGGCGGAGTCATCAAACACTGAGGGATGACGCGTATATAAGTGATAGTGGACGACCACATGTACCACCGCACTCGACATCTTTGCGGTGCAGAAGCGAGAGGCTATCCTGCGTTTAAAGGCGTGCTAGTAACTTGGCTTTGTTCCTCGCATACACGCAGTGTCTTGTACAAGCTCCGAAGAAATGGGCAATGAATTCCGTCGCTGCTTCACCGGTACGGGTTGTTCCAAATGCGCCTGCAAGGTAATCCTGGGAACCGTACCAGTGTTCCGGCCAACTCGACGTGTACCACTCACTCTCCAGAAACCAATTAAAGGAGAACAAGAGGGCATGGAACGGGCCCGCATCGTCACAAAAGTCGACGAAACGACGGACGGGGTGGGCCCACTTGGAATTGCTCGGAAAAAGGACAGGGACCTGCGCGTTTGCATAGGCCCCAGAAAACTAAATCACGGCCCCATACGAGAGCACTACGAGATGGCTAAGCGTGAGGACGTAGAAGCTGTCTGGCGCGATGCTGTTCTCCCGCTTAGATACAAATGCAGGGTTTCGTTAAATACTAGTCGATGAGGAAAGTTCTGAAACTTGCACATTCCCAACGCCGTTCGGCCCGTACCGCTCCCTCAGATTACCGTTTGGTGCAGCATCCACATCAGATGTGTTTCCAGAAAACCCTAACAAAATTTTTCATGGTCTTCCAGATGTTCGAGTCTACATCGACGACGTTCTTATGTGGGGCGCAACTCTGTAAGAAAGATATTCTGTCCTTCTGTAAGAAAGATATGCGCTACAGGCAGCCGAACAAGCTGCTTAACGTTTAACCCGACCAAATGCATAATCGGCGTAGAAAAGATGAAGTATCTTGGCGATGTGATTGGCAAGCACGCATCATACGAAGTCCTTCACTGATAAAATGCATGATACAGACACCAATACCAAAGGACAAATCGGCAGTCTAGAGAGTGCCAGCAGTCGCCAATTGTTTTGGGAAGTGCCGTTTATAACTAGCAGAACGGACAACGCTCTTGCGAAGCCTGTTGAACCGAGATACAACGTTCGAATGGACTACGAACCACGCGATTGAGTGGGAGCAACTATGCACCGACCCCAGTAGGCAGCCCGTACACTCTTAGCACGGTAATTCTTAGTTTATATTATAGGTACACAAAAATATGAAAATGTGCTCCTTTACTAAAGGTTAAAGCCCTTTAACCTTTGGTAAAGGAACATATTTTCACATTTTTGTGCACATATAACCTAAAGGTTATCGTGATAAGTGTGTACCTTCCGTTTTCAAAGCCACAAAGTTGACTCAAGTACCGTGCGATGCATCGCAGAATAGGGTGGGAGCGGCGTTTCTTCCATGCAACAATGAGATATGGAAGCCGGTCGCCTACGCCTCACGCGTGGTAACTGAAGCCTATCAGCGCTATTCACAAATAAAGAAGGAAGCGATGACTGTCGTTTATGGCTGCGAACGCTTTTCACCACTTAGTGTGTGACTGTGGTGTAGGATAGTGACGTGGTGGTGTCTGTGAAGTGTGGTGGCACCGTGGCGTTATGTACAACGTGCTCGGAGGCGACGGCAGCGGTGCTTCTTGAGTGAGCGGCGGAGAAACGATGATGACGTCGGCACGAAACGTCACGCATGAAACTGCGGCCCGAAAAAGGAAGAGAAAGTTTGCGCGAAAGGTTGCGCGGCCAAGGCACGAGGGAGAAGAAGAAGAGGACTGTCGAAGACGAGTCGAGGGCAGAATGAGATCGAGCAGGCTAGAGTGAAGATCCTGGGTGTCGCGCGACTGCGGTGTCGGGTTCCGGACCCGAACGCGTGAAGTCAGGCAAGGCCAGGACGCTCCAGCTGCCCATGGTGTACTCGGAGGTACGCGGCCTTCCAGGGTTCCGGCCGTGACTGTCCAAGGTCACGTCCCAGGTGTCCGTTCCGGCCGTGACTGTTCAAGGTCACGTCCCAGGTGTCCGGGCTTCGACTCCGGTCCCGAACCGCCCGTGGAGGGCGGAACCTTCCGGGTGGTGATCACCTCCTCGGAACGAGCCAGCGTCGGTAAGCAGCCGCAGTTCTTGGGACGGCAAGAACTACCGCGTCTTCCGCCAAGCGTCGACTTGCTGGTCAGCGCGTGACTCCAGCTGCTGAGACATCGCCAGCGTCAGCCGCCTCAACCCACCTAGCCACCGCCACGATCAGCGCCACCGGTGACTGTTCATTTTCACAAACATTATAGCTGGACAACTTATAGGACATGTTTTAGTTTGTCAGCTTAGGCTCGGGGTGTACATTGCAACTTTATCATTTTTTTCCTTAATTATGCTTAAAGTTTCTACTTTTCTTGTCTTACTTCAAATGGCTTCGTAATTTCTTAGCTCTGAGGCTTTCTCTCCGAGCAACAATTTATTCAACCGTAAACCTGCATCACAAATTGGCGTCCGCGACAGGACGAAGCCTATAGTAGTATAGTGGTGGTAGCGGTAGGCGTATTAAGAATATGGCAAGCGCTCGAGATCTAATGGCTTTGGCCGAGCGCATGGGGCTCGAAGGCGAAGAGCTGAGGGCGTGGTTAGATGAGCAGGAGGCGCGGGCACGAGATGAACGAGCTGCAGAACGCGAGGCAAGAAAGGAGCTGCTAGAACTGGAAGAAAGAAGAGAGAGAAATTTGCAGTTGCAGCTGAAAGTAGCCGAATCGGAAGGCAATCGTAGCGAGACGAGAACGGCTGACCGTGGATCTGGAGGGAACGCTTTTTGCAACGTGAACCCTCACAGCCTAATTCCAGGATTTAATGAAAACCGGGACGACTTGGATGCATACCTAAAGAGGTTCGAGAACGTCGCCACCGGACAAGAGTGGCCGAAAGGAAAATGGGCCACAGCCTTAAGCTTATGTTTGAGTGGGGAGGCCTTGAAAGTCTTTGGACGGTTGTCTCCCGAAGATTCACTCGATTATGATAAGGCGAAGGTAGCTTTACTTCAACGTTTTCGGTTTACGGCGGAGGGCTACCGGGAGAAGTTCCGCCAGAGCAAGCCCCAAGATGGCGAGACCGCAAAACAATACGCGGCTAGGCTTTCGAGTTTCTTTGATCGGTGGGTGGAAGTGTCAAAGACAAACAAAGAGTATTTGGCACTCCGTAATCTAATAGTGTCGGAGCAATTTTTGAACAACTGCCATCAACGGCTAGCGCTGTTTCTTCGTGAAAAGAAGCACAGCAAGCTTGAAGACATGGCAGAAGCCGCCGATGACTTTTTAGAGGCACAACGACAGCCTAACTTGCTCCTGTTTCGTGAGAGAACGGAGAATAGTAGTATCACAGAGAAGGGCGGAGGCTTATCCGTGAAAACTACCGTAAAGTGTTTTGTGTGTGGCAAAGCTGGTCACAGGGCCTCAGATTGCCGAACCAAGCTTAAACAACCCTACTGTGCATATTGCCATAAGCCAGGGCACGATACTAAGGTCTGCACAAAAAGAGATGGCTCTATGAAGCAAACATCTTGTTTGCTGTCTCCTGAAGAGAACCCCACTGAACTTACCGATCCACCATCCAACGAACCAGAGGGAAATGTTGCTAGCGCGATGAGAACTCACCCAAAAGCTGTGACTCGCCAGATGCCGGTTTTGCAGGGCCTAGTGTTTGGCCAGGCAGTTTCAGTGCTGCGGGACACATGAAGCAATACGCTAGTAGTCCGTCGATCTCTGGTGCCAGATGGAGCTCTAACAGGTACTACTGATACGTTGTTCCTCGCCGATGGCAGTAGTATTACCGTTCCGGAGGCAAAGGTTGAAATTCAGTCACCTTATTTTTCGGGTATTTCAGTGGTCAAATGCATGACAAGACCTTTGTACGATGTCATCGTTGGCAGTGTTCCAGGAGCAAGGGAAGTCCAAAATCCCGACGAAAGGTGGAAAGAGAGAATTCCGGGAAGTAAGTCGAAATCGGGAAGTTCATGTGGAAGAGGAACGAAGGAAGAAGATTCGCCCGATTCTATGGTGGTTGGTGTCAAGGGCCGAGAACGGTCGATGTCATCTAAGGTCGACATGAAGACATTGAATTTGACCAGGGAGGATGTGAGCAAAGCTCAAAAAGAAGACAGAACTTTAGATTCATGTAGGAAGAAAGTGGGTCAAGTGTTCCGAGGAAGACTTGCAACTCACTCGTTCAAGATAGAAAAGGGAATTCTGTACCGTTGTTACCGGGGACCCTCAGACAAAATGATCCAACAAATGGTGCTACCCCAAAAACTGCGTGGTCAAGTGTTGGCTTTGGCTCACGAAACATTGATGTCGGGGCATCAGGGTATGAAAAGGACCATCGACCGAGTTTTAGGCGCATTCTAATGGCCTGGAATTCAGGAGGCAGTGAAAAGATATGTGCGCTCTTGTGACATATGCCAGCGGACATATCCTAAAAACAAGGTTGGAAAGGCCCCACTTGGTCGCATGCCTTCAATCAATTTATTCAACCGTAAACCTGCATCACAGTGACCGAAAGATTATCTGAGACCGATGATCAGAAACCAATTGGTCAAATGCCGCCCCGGTAGCAACACGGAAATGCTGTTTGTTCCAGGAAAACAGCGTCTACTGGCGGACATGCGTAACGGGCTCCCACCACAAGTCTTACCGGTGACGTTGGCAGCGATGATGTGGATGTGCACGATGTCAGTGTCGTTTCATCCCTCGTCAGCAATGAAACACGGGAACAAGTGGCCACAGATACAAGACGAGACGCATACCTGAAGGGGTGCTGAATAATTGAGAACCCGGGCTACGCATGGAAAGTCCTCTGAGGCCGTTCTCTTCGGAGCTGAGGTAAAAGGATTGCTGTTGAAAGGCTGTGAAGTAATCATTTCCAGTAGTTTGAGATGAGATCCTTATACAAAAGTTCACCAAGGTCACAGGGACTCAACAAATGCAAAGAATGGGCAAGATGGCTTGTATTCTGGCATGCCATTAACGCGGACATTGCAGCATTCGTGCAGAACTGTGCCGCTTGCAGGGAGTATGCACACGTGCAGCCACAGGAAGCTATGCTGATGCGCGCTGTACTTAAACATCCTTGGCACAAATTTGGAATCTGAATGAGTACTGCGGCAGGTCGTACCTCTGGGTGTACAGTGCCCTGTCAAGTTTTCCGCAGGTGCAAGAGCTACGCGATGCATCGACGAGCTCGGTTATTCAGGCAACCAGCGCCATATTTTCTAGGCATGGCACACCATTGAAAGTACAGACAGACAATGGCCTTTAATTCTCTCTCACGATTCCGGGGCCTTTACAAAGGCACGAGGCTGTCGACACGTCACGTGCAGTCCAGGTTTTCCGCAGTCTAATGGTGTGGCCGAGAAAGGCGTCGAAGTTATCCAGAGAATTCTAGAAAATAAAAAAACGCATGAAGCAAAGCAAGATTTCTGGCTTGGTCTTAGTACCGTGAATGAATCTTTAACACTTTCCTAACGTACTTAAATTTCGATTGCTCTATGAAGCAAGGAGTATGTATCGTACCTTGCGCAGCGTGCGCCTCGTGTCAAACCCGCCCCTCACGATGTGGTTGTGCGGCGAGGTCCTTCCTGCTTGCGGCTTGCTCGCTGGTCAAGGTTTAGGCGTCGGTGTCTTCTTGACGATGCGCTTGAATTACGGCTTGATGGAAATGTCTGGTACATGCCCATTGAATCTCCTCCACCAGGTATCACGTGGTCGTGACGATGAAGGACGCAGAATCCGAGGCGTTAAATGCCGTTTCTTTCTTTTTCTTTTGGCTGGGGGAGGCGGGCGACGATCCCGGATCCAGCAAAGAGAGTATCTCCCACTTTCTAACAACGTCGGCGATTCGTCGATTGTCGATCGAAACTCCTCCTGTGCATGTTCAGGCGCAACGTGGAAGCTAGGACAAAAAATGCCGCCCGCATCTTCTCACGGGGGGAACTCGAGTAAATGCGTCGCAGAGTGGTGGGGGTATCGCGTGAATGTTGCGTAATTGGGTATGGTTTGGGAATCCTTAATTGTTATTTCGTCTTTATTATTCTTATTTATTGAATGAAGGCGCTTGCGTCCACGAGCAGCGTCCGGAGCCGCGTCTCGTTGACGACGTTTGCACGCCGCTTCTCGCTCACGTACCTGGGGTCTTAAAGCTCGCTGCTCACGTTTCGCCGCTGCTTCTCGTGCGTTCGAGGGAGAGGAGTACGGGGGAGAGATCCGCAAAGACGCCCTTGACTGAATTCCGAACGCATGCTCCGCCGCTTATGTACACACCGCCCGCGTTCGAGGGAGAGGAGTACGGGGGAGAGGTCCGCACCCCCACTGCGCATGCTCGGCTTGCTGAACGCCCGGTGGGCCGGCACGAGACGAGCCGAGCATGCGCAGTGGGGGTGTCGACGACGCCGCCGGCCGCCGACGCCGAAACGCGACATCGTGCGGCTCAGAAATGCTCCGCATTTAAAATATAGACGGGAAAGAGGCAGACAAGCGCCTCTTTCCTGTCTCTGCATTTTTCATAGCCTCATAGTACGCCTGAGCAACAACATGACCAAATCTCCCCATAAAGGGAACGCTGAGTAGTGTGCGAAACAGCCATGAATCGACTTAAAGTTGTGTGAATCTTTCATTTCCTTCACCACTGCTCACGGTCCTTCCATTCGAGGTTCCCCTGATGTTTCTCCACCGGATTGAGCTCGGGCAGGTGCTCAGGTTTCGGCGGGTAGCGGTAGCCGTTCGTCACGCTTATCGCGGGGAGTTTGCCTGACACCAAGGAATCTTTGCGCCTAGAGCAAACGGCGTACTCACTGTGATCGTCGTCGGCGGCAAACTCCCGCTGCAGAGCGGCGATGGTGTTGGCACGGGACTGCTCGTTCTTTATGGTCGAGATCTTGGTCAGATTGTTATCCAACCATGAGCGGTCGCATACCTTACAGCTGTGTCGCCGCGGCGCGATCTTCGTTCGTCGAAGCGCACTCCATGACAGCTCCTGTAGAAGAGAGCGCGCAGGGGGAGAGCGAGCGCTTTCATTTATTATCTCTTGAACCCACGGGATACTCATGCACAGACTTTACCCGACGCTGCACGAATACCTCTGCCCAGTTTGCGGCGTACCTGACACCTTATCTCACCTAATACTTGCGTGCCCGTGCCATACCGTTACCGAAACATCGCCTTCACCGAATGGCCGTAACAACAGCCAAGCAAGCGAAGACCTTCTCGAAACGTGGGAGGCTAAGCTCGCCTCAGAGGACCTCGACGAACAATGACGTCTCGTCACCAGGGCGAAGGAGGCAGCGAAGGCCAGAGGGTTCCTGGAATGAGGAAACCTCCCACCTAGGGTACAAGCGGGACTAGCCCCGCAGTACCGTTTCGTAAAATAAACGTTTATTCACTCACTCTTGAACTACAGCGCCACTAGCGGTCTCCACTCAAACTAGAGCACGCGCCGGAGCGCGCGTGTTCCGAGTACTAAAGGGGGCAGGCTACACCCATGCCGGAGGGAGGGACAGGCCTCGTTCATAAGCTGCTTCGCATCTAAAACGTGCACTTCACGGTCGAGAGTGGTCAGCGGCGAAATCTGTCGAGTTTTACACGTGCGCCATGAAACATTCTGATTTTCTCATTGAAACTCTCGCAATGTGTTCAACGCACGCAATGTAGTACGCGTCGTACAGTTAGCATAGTCGGTTACAGTCGCGAAGTTAGATCACTCGAGCGGAAGCGCGGCCTCCGACGAACAATAGCAGGCGCGTAGCAGAGCGATAAAAGTGGTCACAATAAAAGAAAGGAAAATGAAGTACGCGTGCCAATATTACGGTGAATCCAAGGGCCTGCACACTGAGGACTTTTGAGTGCTGTGGCAGTTCCGTGTCCGCCATGCACAATATTACGTTGGCCGTGCCTACTGTGTGCGAGAAATTATAGCTTTTTAGTTTTCAGTTGCCCTCCTGAGGAAGACCAGCCGACTTGTGGAAACGCTGGCTCCAGAGACATTCCTTGTTGCCTATCGTTTTATGCATCGGTTCGTCCATTCTAGTCTTTTACTTTGCAAGTGAAAAGTCATTGCTAGCAACTTTCTTTTATTCCTTGAAGTAAGGTTATTGGAATTCTGTAAATGAATAGTGTGTGTGTGTGTGTGTGTGTGTGTGTGTGTGTGTGTGTGTGTGTGTGTGTGTGTGTGTGTGTGTGTGTGTGTGTGTGTGTGTGTGTGTGTGTGCCGCGCCCGCACCAGCCTTAGTATTCTATCAGTGGCATAGTTCCCTAATTTGTGCGAACACTACCCAATTGTCAAGGCTGTTTCACCTTCTCTGTAGCATTTTTCGAATCATTTATTAGAATCAGTTGTGAATACTCTCTGTATCGATTGTATAGCCGACGAGCGCCGTTTCCTTCGCGCTCGAGAAAGAACCCGATTCCCTTCTTTCAGAGGAGAGACCCCCATTTGGCGGGCTCTCTCTTTTAATTAGAATGCGATTGCAAGAAGTGAAAGAAAAAAGAATAAAAGGTGAGAATATAATTACAAGGAGGCATCTGGACGCTGGCACGCGAGTTTCTTGTTCCGCATCTCCATATTTGTCTTCTACTTTTTCTTTTCTCGTATCCAGCGGATCTTGCATGAAAAAGCAAGAACCCTTTCTCTGGGAACGTGTCCCATCAGGTTTGAAATAAGTTCAAGCCCCCAAGAGCAGCAGCGGCAGAAGGAGCAAAAATAATGCAGCGCGAACGCTTTTTCCTTGTATGTAATTACAAAAAAACAGTTTCAGCAGGAAGCGCAGTTGAAGGGTGAGGAGAGAAGGCGGCACTCGTCTGTTTCTATGCCCCCAAAAAATTCAGTCGTGCACGCTTCGGCGGCATGTGCGTGATAGCTTCTTTTTTTCCTTCTCTCCTTTGGCTTTATTCGCTTCTCGCTGTTGTTGTGCGTACCATTTGAGTTGCGCGCTTGTTTTTCTTTAGCGTCTCCCCTTCACCGCGCAGTAGCAGCAACAACAACAACGTGGAAGTAATGGCGGCTCAGCAGATGCAGCCAGCTGGCAACCACATGAGCGCGTACATCCGTGCCGGCAGCAATCCTCGGGAAGTAAAATGCAGATAGACCGTTCTTAATAAATATCACGTTCTTAACGCATGCACAATTTTAATCTCTTTCTCATTCTTGTAAGTGTCTCAGGATGCGGACCTAGCGCCGGACCGAAACGTTTACGTATAGAGAAAACAAGAGCGCGCAAGTACAACTTCACGCGAGCAAAAATACACCAAAACAGACAGGAGAGTCAGGCACACGACGTAAATTCTAAAAAAAGTCGCCTAAAGGTAGCGTTTTCGGCAGTTCTCGTTCTATTATTTTATTTATTTATTAATTACATACTGCAGACACTTAGTTCAAAGCAGGTGGGCAGTTTCAATATGACATTATTAATACAGAAAATGGCATAAATTGTGGGGGGCTAATTGGTATGAGATACAGCCATACCAAATGAAAAAGCGACATGGAAAACAATATTGTAATTAATGCAAGAACAGGCATAATGAACAAAACAAAGAAACTACTTATCAATACTACAATTTGTTTTGCCTTTCAGTGCTTCGAAGTCTGAGTTGAATATTGCACTCGGATATATAGCGGCTTCACTCTAAACCAAAATGGACGAAAAGGGGGCATGCTGTTCGTTCTTTCGGGGACTAAGTGGGCTGCCACAGATTTTGGACCAATTTTGGAGTAACTGCGAGACTAACAGTAGCGGTTCAAGAGTTTAGTCCCCTGCAGTTCCCACTCCATGGTTTAATAGTTGCCCTCAATATAGCATTCCAGGCAAACTAACTGTTCAACCAGTTCTGAGCAACCGAAAAAAAGAAAAATGGAGGCTTCCCATTGCGATCAGATTTTCACTCGATATATCAGCATTTGTATCACACATACACACTTTATCAGCATTTAATACCGCCGATAGAGACTCCCATGAATTCAAAGGAACATCACACACGTACACATACACGCAAGCATATCAAAGTAATGTACCACATAGATCACCCACCTCACGCGACCGTACACCAACGATCGGGTATACTTACCCACACATATTACCTCACATGTAGTGCGTGTGGTAAGTTCCTGTTCAGAGCAATTGCAAAATAAATATTCACAGAACAGCTGTGCGGTTGGCGTCGGCTCTTAGATGACCCAGCACCACACAGAGCTGTTAAACTAAGCTAGCCATATAGTGAGCGCTTCTTGAATTAGCGAATCCCAATTAGCAGCTAGTACCTCGTTCATTGAAGCGAACCGGCGTTGGCAATGCCATGCGCGAGCTCATAAAATGTCCCTGAACACAGACAAACACAGTAACGGCAAGCATTAACGCACAGTTGCCCCGTCGGTATATAGACCTTTCCATCGGCACTGTCGCACCGGCGAGCCGGAACCTGTTTTTGTCGTCTGCTAGCGCGCGGAGAGTGCTCTCCGCGCCACGCCCCCCTTCGTTGGGCTGTTTGTTTTGCCGTGCTTGCACGTTGCGCGCGCTGTCTTTCGCTCACTAGAGCGGTTTATAACGTCCTTTCACAACAGCCTATCGATAGGGCATCACTGCATTGTTTATGGTTGCACCTACAACCAGAAGAAGAGAAATGCTGCACGTAAACATCTGTGCAGCAAGCACAAGTTGCGCAGGAAGAGTGCGGCTGCGCGCTCACTGACGTACTTGCGCCAAAACGCCGCACCGCTCATGTTCCCACGTGGTGTAACGCTAATGTCGCCAACACCTCCTCAACCCCAGTCAGTGCCGTTCTTAGCATATGGTACGAATGTCCCAGATTTCTTCTTTCACTCTCTCTCTCTACTCGATTAGCTTCAACCACGAGAGCTAAACGCGTTTCGCGGTACTACCAAAGCAAGGGGTTTTAGTACAGACATTTCTTTTTCTTTTTTTGTTGCTCTTGCCTTTGCTGCTTATGCCTTCGGCCTGTACTACGAGCTTTTTAATTCCTCATTGACTTTCATCCTGTAGCAGCAGCCAAGAAACTATGTGTTCTCCTTCTTATGTGAGTTGCTGTACAAACATTCCCGGAACCTTTGTCGTTTGTTGGAGGGAGGCTATACGCTTCTTTCTGAGCAGTCCCCATTTTGTCTTTCTAATGTGTGCTGGTACTTCCTTCAAAACACTTCCTTCAAAAAAAAAAACAAAAAAAAGCGGAGAGCTCCACTGAAGTCGATGATGAACTAGGCTGCGAAAACGGACCCGAATGATTCCTTCTTAACTATGAGTGCGATAAATGGGAAACCCGATTAGAACAAGAATATCCAGGTCTCACGCACCATGGGGGCCGAAGTTACGCCAAGATGCCAGCAAGGTTTGTATGTATTAGCCAACGTTATTCATTACAGAGAAAGTCAACACACAATAGCCGACAGTTGAAGAAACTCTAGCCAGGAACAGCTATGTAGCGCTGGTTTTAATGAGTAAACGCCGCACATATGCCATGGCTTATACATCATGCCACAACATTCTTACGACGTTACGCACACAGATATACGAGTGGCATTTACTGACTATCACACCTTGTTAAAGTTTACTTGCTTTTATCAGTGTCCGAACGCCGTTGTACTACTTCTGGAGTTTTTCTTTATGGTGAGTGATGATCATCTCGTGCCACGATCATGTCGCGTCATGAACATGATTATGAAATATCACATCCCTCATGCTGTACCTTTAGGTTGACACCCATTTCAACCCCCCGTAAAGCTTCCATGTTGAGTTATAACCATTTCGTGCCATGACCATATCATGCCATGAAAATGACTATACTCATATCACATCTCCGCCTGTGCCTTTCGTTTTACAACCGGTATCGACCCCCATAATGATGCTCATGTCATATCATGTAAGTGATGTCATGAACATGGTTATATCTTATATCACATTCCTCGAGCTTTACTTTTTCTTTGACACCCATCTTCAACCCCTTCCGTTTACTTTCGCTCTGTCATGCTCATGTCATATCATGTACTTCATGTCATAATCTTGACTAACTCGTATCGCCGCTCTCGTTCTATATCTTTCGTTTGGCACCGATTATGACCCTTTTCCATTAATTTTTTCTTCGGCATCCTCATGTCATAACATATATTTCATGTCATGAACGTGACTGACTCGCGTCTCACGACCTGTATCTTTCATTTGACACCCATCTTGACCTCCTTCCGTTACATTTGTTTTCGCAGTCGTGCTCATAACATAAGCACATCATGTCATGTCATGAACGTGATTTGATTGATTGATTTGTGGGGTTTAACGTCTCAAAACCAGTTCTGATTATCAGAGACGCCGTAGTGGAGGGCTCCGGAAATTTCGACCACCTGGGGTTCTTTAACGTGCACTGACATCGCACAGCACACGGGCCTCAACATTTCGCCTCCATCGAAATGCAGCCACCGCGGCCGGGATTCGATCCCGCGACCTTCCGACCTGCAGCCGAGTGCCATAACCACTAGACCACCGTGGCGGGGCTATCATGAACGTGATTATGACCAATATTACGTTCTTCGACATGCGCCTTTTGTTTGACACCCATATCGATCCCCTTCCAGTGCTCTTATGTTTGCAGAGTCATGCTCATGTCATGTCATCAACGTAACTACGACCAATATTACATTCTTCAAAAGGACAGAAAATTGAGCGAGTTGGTAACAGTCCATAATCAAAAGAAGAGGCGTGCAGGACACGGACACAAGGAGAGCAGTGAACAACACGAACGCCGACTAACAACTGATGCACAGCACAGAGGCGAAAAAGAAAGACACACAGCTTATCTGCGCATGCTCGGAATGGTAGCGCCACCTGTCAATCGGTTACACGTGGCGGTCTTCGCGATAGACAACTCCTAAGGCTTTCTATCTCCTCTCTGTTTAAGCTAATCGACGGCTGACTCACGCATGCACTTCCACTAATACTGATATGCCAGGCCTTAACCAATAAACGCGTATCTTCGTTCTTATGCCTGTACAGGATCTCGGTTTTGTCTAACTCGGGCATGCAGCTTGCATTGAATATGTTTGTTTGTTTTTGTTTGTTTGTTTTTGAATATGTTGTTTTTGCATTGAATTGCATTGAATATGTTTAATACAATATTTCGATTAGTTATTACTTTGTGTACTAATTGTTAACTGTATAGTTTCAATGCTGTTGCTTGCTTTAGAAATGTATATGTCTGCAAATGTGTTTTTGATCTCACCTATTCTACATATTGCGATAATGATTTTTTAATGGTATTTTGTCTTTTATTATGCATATGGTTCTGTTCTTTTTTCACATTTGTAGCGTTTACTTGTCTGATTATAATTTGCTGATTGTTAGTCTTTGTGTAAAAAGTTGTTTTATCTGCGTCTAAGTTGTGTACCAGACTGTATTTCGGAGCAAAAGCCTCCGTCAGGCTTTACAGCCTTTTGCTTTTGCTTCGTCTTTTCCTATGTACAGGAAAATAAAAAAACCTCGAACCTCAACCTCAGACCTGGCAGTGCAAGGATAGATTGGACGGCGTCCCACCTGATAGCGACCTTCTGTGTTCAATTAATCTTTGATTAATACAACGCGCAGTTTGCCCTACATAAAACGTCCGCAGGTAAAAGGAATCTTATAAACCACACCCATGCGACAGTCGGTGAAATTGTTCTTGGCTAGGTGCTTAACCGGACAGATATCCGTTCGCTTCTTACCTTCCATCTGCTCATTTCTTCTATGCACTGCAGCACAAACCCTTCCTAACTTATTGGGAGCCGTAAACACAACATTAACCCCATATTTACTTCCCACTTTCTTAAGCCTGTGCGAAACTGCGTGGATATACGGAATACTCACGACCTTTTTCTTGTTAATGTTACTCTCTGCTACAGCTTTTGTTCCGGTCGAAATCGACTTCTTAAGACGCTCAGCTACTGTGGCTATGGCTAGTCTAGGGTAACCTGCATCTAAGAGGCGCTCGACCTGCTCATTAAAGCTAATGGTCATACGGTGCACGCACGACTTCGATAGGGCTGACTTTAAACAGGACAAGGCTATTCCGTTTTTTACTACTTTCGAATGCTTGGAGTCAGTGTTTAACAACGGCTTAGATGCTCTAGGGGAATACTGCCAACACACGTGATTCTGCTCAAATGAAAACGAGATATCTGAAAATTGTATAACGTTTCTCTCCAGTAGTTCTTTCGTAAACCTTAGACCATCTCCATTAAGTTTAAATTGATCGCTTACATAGGTGACGACGGATTCAAAATCATCCTTACTACAAAGTACCAAGTAATCGTCCGCATACGGAAATACACTAATGATGCGGTCCCCTAAGGACGCTTTTAAACGGCAGTCAAACTTGCTCAAGTATAGATCACTTAGAATAGCGCTACCTTTGAACCTATACAAATCCCTGATTTCTGCACAAACACGCCTTCCCTGTATCCAACTAATGTTGACGTTAAGTACATGGAAAGATTTTCTAGAAAGGTACCTGTGGAAACTCCGCATCTATCTATGAAACCGGACTTCTGCCCTTGTTCTTGAATACATTCTTTCATGCAATTTAGTAAACCTTCATGCGGCGACGAGTAATACAAATCTTCTACATCCATTCTAAACGCTGTGCAGTGGCCAGGATTTTCCTCTGTTAACAACTGAACTAGAGCCTGAGAATTACGTACACGGAAGGGGTCAGAAAAACTAAAAGATGTTAAGCACTTCTGCAAATAGCTAGCTACACAAACTTGCCAAGTCCCTGACTCTGATACAATCGAGCGAAACGGAATTTCTGGCTTATGGGTTTTCGCCGAGAAAAATAATTCTAAAGTGAGCAGCTTTGCCTTTTTAACACTGGAAGCTACCTTATCTAGATTATGTTTCAACAGGAGATCGACAGCTCGTTGTTTTACTACAGAAGGTTTCAGTTTCACAGGTCTAAAATTCTTTTGAACAGCTGCTGAGGCTTTATCAGAAAAAGTGCTATTCGGCATTATTACAAAACAACCTTCCTTATCAGATAAAACAGGTCGAAGCTTATGTTCCACACAGTAATTTACAACCGGTCGGATAGGGTCAGAGGCCTTAACGAGATCGTTCGAATGCTTGATGCTGGCGAAGCAATCTGAAATACATCGAGACCGTTCAACTTCCGGAATAACCTTAGTTATAGATCGAGGTAAGCTTAAAACGTCAACTTCTTTTAGGTTAGGATGAAAACAGTACTTAGGGCCTAATGCTAGAATTTTCTTGTGGTTCTCGTCCAAAACGGCGTCACCGAGAATCATTACCTTTTCCGACGGCGATTTAGTAGAAAAAGAATTCCTCTTACTTTGCAGTAGATCCGGTAGCTTCGTCCTCCACAAAAAATCCGCGTGCTGCTCGGAAACTCTCAACCAATTGGCACAAGTGCGGTTCCTTTGACAGTCTCCCCGGGTGGCGCAGCTGGCTTCTAAACACTGGCGATAAAATCTGACTTGCCGCCATGCTTCGGCTGAAATAATCGCGAAAATCCTGTTCGCGTGTCCCGTAGAAGGAAGAAGAAAACCGCACAACATCTGAATTTCCATCGGAATGATATTATTGCGTTTGAACCACGACATACTTCTAGCTCGAAACATACATACAGCAATTAAAGAGGCTAAAGAAGCTGTCGATCTCCTGTTGTCGATCTCATGTTGAAACATAATCTAGATAAGGTAGCTTCCAGTGTTAAAAAGGCAAAGCTGCTCACTTTAGAATTATTTTTCTCGGCGAAAACCCATAAGCCAGAAATTCCGTTTCGCTCGATTGTATCAGAGTCAGGGACTTGGCAAGTTTGTGTAGCTAGCTATTTGCAGAAGTGCTTAACATCCTTAAGTTTTTCTGACCCCTTCCGTGTACGTAATTCTCAGGCTCTAGTTCAGTTGTTAACAGAGGAAAATCCTGGCCACTGCACAGCGTTTAGCATGGATGTAGAAGATTTGCATTACTCGTTGCCGCATGAAGGTTTACTAAATTGCGTGAAAGAATGTATTCAAGAACAAGGGCAGGAGTCCGGTTTCATAGATAGATGCGGAGTTTCCACAGGTACCTTTCTAGAAATTCTTTCCATGTACTTAACGTCAACATTAGTTGGATACAGGAAAGGCGTGTGTGTGCAGAAATCAGGGATTTGTATAGGTTCAAAGGTAGCCCCTATTATAAGTGATCTATACTTGAGCAAGTTTGACTGCCGTTTAAAAGAGGCCTTAGGGGACCGCATCATTAGTGTATTTCGGTATGCGGACGATTACTTGGTACTTTGTAGTAAGGATCATTTTGAATCCGTCGTCACCTATGTAAGCGATCAATTTAAACTTAATGGAGATGGTCTAAGGTTTACGAAAGAACTACCGGAGAGAAACGTAATACAGTTTTTAGATATCTCGTTGTCATTTGAGCAGAATCACGTGTGTTGGCAGTATTCCCCTAGAGCATCTAAGCCGTTGTTAAACACTGACTCCAAGCATTCGAAAGTAGTAAAAAACGGAATAGCCTTGTCCTGTTTAAAGTCAGCCCTATCGAAGTCGTGCGTGCACCGTATGACCATTAGCTTTAACGAGCAGGTCGAGCGCCTCTTAGATGCAGGTTACCCTAGACTAGCCATAGCCACAATAGCTGAGCGTCTTAAGAAGTCGATTTCGACCGGAACAAAAGCTGTAGCAGAGAGTAACATTAACAAGAAAAAGGTCGTGAGTATTCCGTATATCCAAGCAGTTTCGCACAGGCTTAAGAAACTGGGAAGTAAATATGGGGTTAATGTTGTGTTTACGGCTCCCAATAAGTTAGGAAGGGTTTGTGCTGCAGTGCATAGAAGAAACGAGCAGATGGAAGGTAAGAAGCGAACGGATATCTGTCCGGTTAAGCACCTAGCCAAGAACAACTTCACCGACTGTCGCATGGGTGTGGTTTATAAGATTCCTTTTACCTGCGGACGTTTTTAAGTAGGGCAAACTGCGCGTTGTATTAATCAAAGATTAATTGAACACAGAAGGTCGCTATCAGGTGGGACGCCGTCCAATCTATCCTTGCACTGCCAGGTCTGTAGCTGCATGCCCGAGTTAGACAAGACCGAGATCCTCTACAGGCATAAGAACGAAGATACGCGTTTATTGGTTGAGGCCTGGCATATCAGTATTAGTGGAAGTGCATGCGTGAGTCAGTCGATTAGCTTAAACAGAGAGGAGATAGAAAGCCTTAGGAGTTGTCTATCGCGAAGACCGGCACGTGTAACCGATTGACAGGGGGCGCTACCATTCCGAGCATGCGCAGATAAGCTTTCTTTTTCACCTCTGTGCTGTGCATCAGTTGTTAGTCGGCGTTCGTGTTGTTCACTGTTCTCCTTGTGTCCGTGTCCTGCACGCCTCTTCTTTTGATTACATTCTTCGACATGCACCTTTTGTTTGACACCGATATCGATCCCCTTCCAGTGGTCTTATGTTTGCAGAGTCATGCTCATGTCATGTCATGAACGTAACTACGACCAATATTACATTCTTCGACATGCACCTTTTGTTTGACACCCATATCGATCCCCTTCCAGTGGTCTTATGTTTGCAGAGTCATGCTCATGTCATGTCATGAACGTAACTACGACCAATATTACATTCTTCGACATGCACCTTTTGTTTGACACCCATATCGATCCCCTTCCAGTGGTCTTATGTTTGCAGAGTCATTCTCAAGTCATGTCATGAACGTAACTACCACCAATATTACATTCTTCGACATGCACCTTTTGTTTGACACCCAAATCGATTCCCTTCCAGTGGTCTTATGTTTGCAGAGTCATGCTCATGTCATGTCATGAACGTAACTACGACCAATATTACATTCTTCGACATGCACCTTTTGTTTGACACCCATATCGATCCCCTTCCAGTGGTCTTATATTTGCATAGTCATGCTCATGGCATGTCATGAACGTAACTACGACCAATATTACATTCTTCGACATGCACCTTTTGTTTGACACCCATATCGATCCGCTTCCAGTGGTCTTATGTTTGCAGAGTCATGCTCATGTCATGTCATGAACGTAACTACGACCAATATTACATTCTTCGACATGCACCTCTTGTTTAACCCCATATCGATCCCCTTCCAGTGGTCTTATGTTTTCAGAGTCATGCTCATGTCATGTCATGAACGTAACTACGGCAAATATTACATTCTTCGACATGCACCTTTTGTTTGACACCCATATCGATCCCCTTCCACTGGTCTTATGTTTGCAGAGTCATGCTCATGTCATGTGATGAACGTAACTACGGCCAATATTACATTCTTCGACATGCACCTTTTGTTTAACCCTCATATCGATCCCCTTCCAGTGGTCTTATGTTTGCAGAGTCATGCTCATGTCATGTCATGAACGTAACTACGACCAATATTACATTCTTCGACATGCACCTTTTGTTTGACACCCATATCGATCCCCTTCCAGTGGTCTTATGTTTGCAGAGTCATGCTCATGTCATGTCATGAACGTAACTACGACCAATATTACATTCTTCGACATGCACCTTTTGTTTGACACCCATATCGATCCCCTTCCAGTGGTCTTATGTTTGCAGAGTCATGCTCATGTCATGTCATGAACGTAACTACGACCAATATTACATTCTTCGACATGCACCTTTTGTTTGACACCCCATATCGATCCCCTTCCAGTGGTCTTATGTTTGCAGAGTCATGCTCATGTCATGTCATGAACGTAACTACGACCAATATTACATTCTTCGACATGCACCTTTTGTTTGACACCCATATCGATCCCCTTCCAGTGGTCTTATGTTTGCAGAGTCATGCTCATGTCATGTCATGAACGTAACTACGACCAATATTACATTCTTCGACATGCACCTTTTGTTTGACACCCATATCGATCCCCTTCCAGTGGTCTTATGTTTGCAGAGTCATGCTCATGTCATGTCATGAACGTAACTACGACCAATATTACATTCTTCGACATGCACCTTTTGTTTAACCCCCATATCGATCCCCTTCCAGTGGTCTTATGTTTGCAGAGTCATGCTCATGTCATGTCATGAACGTAACTACGACCAATATTACATTCTTCGACATGCACCTTTTGTTTGACACCCATATCGATCCCCTTCCAGTGGTCTTATGTTTGCAGAGTCATGCTCATGTCATGTCATGAACGTAACTACGACCAATATTACATTCTTCGACATGCACCTTTTGTTTGACAGCCATATCGATCCCCTTCCAGTGGTCTTATGTTTGCAGAGTCATGCTCATGTCATGTCATGAACGTAACTACGACCAATATTACATTCTTCGACATGCACCTTTTGTTTGACACCCATATCGATCCCCTTCCAGTGGTCTTATGTTTGCAGAGTCATGCTCATGTCATGTCATGAACGTAACTACGACCAATATTACATTCTTCGACATGCACCTTTTGTTTGACACCGATATCGATCCCCTTCTAGTGGTCTTATGCTTGCAGAGTCATGCTCATGTCATGAACGTAACTACGACCAATATTACATTCTTCGACATGCACCTTTTGTTTAACCCCCATATCGATCCCCTTCCAGTGGTCTTATGTTTGCAGAGTCATGCTCATGTCATGTCATGAACGTAACTACGACCAATATTACATTCTTCGACATGCACCTTTTGTTTAACCCCCATATCGATCGCCTTCCAGTGGTCTTATGTTTGCAGAGTCATGCTCATGTCATGTGATGAACGTAACTACGACCAATATTACATTCTTCGACATGCACCTTTTGTTTGACACCCATATCGATCCCCTTCCAGTGGTCTTATGTTTGCAGAGTCATGCTCATGTCATGTCATGAACGTAACTACGACCAATATTACATTCTTCGACATGCACCTTTTGTTTGACACCCATATCGATCCCCTTCCAGTGGTCTTATGTTTGCAGAGTCATGCTCATGTCATGTCATGAACGTAACTACGACCAATATTACATTCTTCGACATGCACCTTTTGTTTGACACCCATATCGATCCCCTTCCAGTGGTCTTATGTTTGCAGAGTCATGCTCATGTCATGTCATGAACGTAACTACGACCAATATTACATTCTTCGACATGCACCTTTTGTTTGACACCCATATCGATCCCCTTCCAGTGGTCTTATGTTTGCAGAGTCATGCTCATGTCATGTCATGAACGTAACTACGACCAATATTACATTCTTCGACATGCACCTTTTGTTTGACACCCATATCGATCCCCTTCCAGTGGTCTTATGTTTGCAGAGTCATGCTCATGTCATGTGATGAACGTAACTACGACCAACATTACATTCTTTGACATGCACCTTTTGTTTGACAGCCATATCGATCCCCTTCCAGTGGTCTTATGTTTGCAGAGTCATGCTCATGTCATGTCATGAACGTAACTACGACCAATATTACATTCTTCGACATGCACCTCTTGTTTAACCCCCATATCGATCCCCTTCCAGTGGTCTTATGTTTGCAGAGTCATGCTCATGTCATGTCATGAACGTAACTACGACCAATGTTACATTCTTCGACATGCACCTTTTGTTTAACGCCCATATCGATCCCCTTCCAGTGGTCTTATGTTTGCAGAGTCATGCTCATGTCATGTCATGAACGTAACTACGACCAGTATTACATTCTTCGACATGCACCATTTGTTTAACCCCATATCGATCCCCTTCCAGTGGTCTTATGTTTGCTGAGTCATGCTCATGTCATGTCACGAACGTAACTACGACCAATATTACATTATTCGACATGCACCTTTTGTTTAACCCCCATATCGATCCCCTTCCAATAGAATATGTTCCCAGAGTCATGCTCTCATCTCTCGTCGGCCCTCAAGGCACTAAAAGCACTTTTACGCTTTTTCAAGACGACTGGTTTGCGTGAACGCCTTTGACAGTTGGACTTGTCCGACAACGTCTTTTTCATTATTCCCCTTCCTTCTCTCTCTCCCATCTTTCTATTCCCCCTTCCCACTCCCCCAGTGTAGGGTAGCCAACCGGACGCCCTTCTGGTTAACCTCCCTGCCTTTCTGTTTTCCCCTTCCTTCCTTCCTTCCTTCCTTCCCAGAGTCATGCTCATGTCATAGCGTGACATCAGAACATCATATCATGTCATGAACGCGACTATGACCAACATCACATCCTTCGAGATGCACCTTTGGTTTAATACCCATCTCGACCGGCTTCTTACAGTTTCAATCTTTTCCTTCTATTATGTGTCATTAATTACATGCTTTGCAAAATCAGGTCATTCTTTATTTGTGACTTGGTAATTATCACGGTACACTCTCATTATCGCAACCACTAACCTAACTTGTGTGAATTACAAACATTAGTTAGTGATTTTTATCCATTGATTTCTGGACACGCTCACTATCATAGTCAGTCATGAACATTACTTAAAGCCTTGCTATTATGCTGATTATGCCTGAGTCATGTCTGCGTTAAATGAAGGGCTCGTTTGATTAATCACGTAACACGATATAATCGCGTTACGCGATTAGTCATTTATTTCCCAAGGTATCCTTTCTTCTGATAACTTTCCATAATTTTGGAACCACCCTCTTTTAAGGACACTCTGACTGAAACATTGAGGTTACACTCATTGATACGTTAACGCTCTCGCCTTAATGAGTGGCACTATTGTTAGCAAAAGCAACAGTATTCCTATTATGAGGCGGGCCATCCTACAAGAGTAACTCAAACTAAATAGAGGCGACACGGATCCCGTTTTCAATTTTTACTGCTACCAAACGGCCCCGCTGATCCCGCCTTTTCCCGCGCATTAACACGCAAAACAACTCCGATGGCAACTTTCCTGCTAAGCAATCAGATCCTACACACTCACAAATGAACCTACCTAACGACTGCGCGATGTTTGCGAAGAGCGAAAGCAAGATCTTGCTGAAACACACACAACGAATGCACGCGCCCGCACGGAGAGCCCGGCAAGCAAACAGCCCAAGATGGCGCCGCCGCTAGACCTCGCTAGCGACTTTTCATGGCGGCGCCCAGGAGAGCTCTATTGGAAAGGTCTATACGTTCATGCCGAAGTCGTCCCTAGGCCTTTTCCGTATAGAGCACCGCTGTACAAGAAACGATCACTGTCGCTCGCAAAATACCCACTATTGCGCTGTTTGTACGGTCGTTATTCCGCACACAATGAAGAACAAGTCCCATTGTCGCCGTCGCGTCTAAGATGTGATGTATAGGGTCGTCCACTCTTGGTGCGAACACGGCGCACCGTGGCCGCGCATCGAATCTAATCTAGCGCATGCGCACAGGGACTTGGAAGAGGGGTTTCGTTTCGCTTGAAAAACGCGGGAGTGCACGCCTTGCTGCGATGCACAGCATTCTGTGGCCCGCGATTTTCAAGCGAAACGAAACCCCTCTTCCAAGTTCCTCTGCGCATGCGCTAGATTAGATTCGATGCGCGGCCACGCCACGAGCGCTGGCGCTCCGCGAAGCGCGGCCACGGTGCGCCGTGTTCGCACCAAGAGTTGACGATCCTGTACGTACCCCACTCACTACGAACGAGACGGCTCGTAGTCACGGTGTAGAGCCTATGTTGCAGTGCGCCGGCGGCAGCACGTTGGTTCTGTCTGCCACGCATCGGCGCTCGCCTTTGTGGTCGTCGCGCGAGGCGAAATAAACAATTTTAAGTGCACGTTATTCATCGACACAGAAAGCATTTCCCGGAAAACAAAGGCGACGCTTCTTTTGTATTGCGCCCGCGATAGCTCACATCGGCAGCCGACGGGTTCGATGCCCACGGCATGCGAAGGCTCTTTTCGCGTACAAATTTCAGCCATTTAGTCTTCGGGCATTCGGCAACCAACCGCTGACGATGAAAACAACTTCCTTTTGTTAGCGTCCTTGTAATTCGGCGCGTTCAATCAGTGTATCCACAGCGTGTAGGCTCGGAGGCTCTCACTCGGGCTCGCATACTATACACCGGCAAACTCGCCGTAACCCTACGCCGGCCTGCGGAGGCCTGAGACGGCAGCCGAGCTAGTGGTGTCCAAATGCACGGCCAGACTTCTCAGTACCGTGACGCTAGGCAGCATCGCGCAGTTGAAGTATGATCGTGTGACGGCGATGGTTCGCGCATTTTGCGTTTTCTACGAGTGAAAGTATCCTCTTCCTGAACGACTCGAGCTACATGGCGCGCTTAGGCAGCGCGGAAGCGGACGATCCAGCGCAGACCAATACGCGCTTTTTAGTCCCACCATTGGTATTTTTCGTGGAGGGCTTTTGCACACGACACGCGCTGGCGCAAAATTTGGTCTTCTGGGATGAACCGTTCAACCGGTGGTCTTAATGTACGCATTTAGTCCAATTTTGCCCAATTCTGGTTTAGAGTGTTCTTTTTGCGGAAAAAATGTCTGCTGTAAATGAATAAGTGTTTGAGCCAATGAATGAATGAATAAATAAACGTTTATTGTGAGCAGACGAAAGGTGGTCGTCCTCTGGTGCGTCGTCTTCTCAGTCCAGGAAACAGTGCGCCTTAGCAGCCAGCCTAGCTCTAATGACCAGAAGGCTCTGATCGGCGGCGTCTCGACTGGCTAGCAAACTGTCCCACTGCTCGGAAGTAAAGGAGAAGTCTTCATCCTGCACTCCCACACCATGTGGTGCAGGGCTCGTCGCAGAATTTGCACGTGCTGTGGTAGCTAGCCGGGTGCATCTCGTTGAGTCCTGTGCCGTGGAGAAAAAGGTATTGGTTTGGAGTCTTTTCCAGGTCATCTCGTCATTGCTGCGTTCAGATGAGGTGGCGGGTAACGCCTTCTACAGACACAAACACGGTAGCGCAAAAAACACACGGACGAAGAAAAGAACGAACACAGTACAGCCTGTCCTGTGCTCCTTCTTTCCTTCGTCCGTTTTTTTTTTTTGTGCTAGCGTGTTTGTATCAAGAATGCACCAACTGGCCCAAATAAGATAGTTACTGCCTTCTACCGAGCCTGTGGTGTGCCGTGATGTCCGAGAATTTTGTGGGTACTGCTTCACCGTCCCCTTGGCTGTCTGACGGAAGGGCTGGCCTCGGTGCAATGTGCCCGGTGAGTTCTCGGGTGGTCGCGTGTGCCATTTTTGCCCCTGAGCGATGAACGATATCTGCGTGTAGTGGGTTCCTGTGCGCTTCTTGGAGAAGATTGTGTGTGTTATTGTTGAACCGTCCCAGCAAGTAATGCCTGCATACGTTCTGTGAGTCCGGCACTGCCACAATTTCATCGTAGCCCTGCGCTGTTGTACTTGCAAGTGCGATGGCTCTCTCCTCCGCCTCTCCCTATTTGTCTTCCTTGATAGTTGCCCCGTCGAGCGCCTTGCGTTCGTTGTCGACCATGCTGAGGGCTTATGCGTTCTTTCCGGGTATTTTGCCGCATCGACATACCGCACATTCTTGTCTCCTCCGTGGTGTCGTGCTAGGGCTTGTGTTCTTGCTTGTCGTCTGTGTCCATGATGCTCTGGGTGCATGTTCCGAAGTAGGGTGGCAACGTTGATTCGGCTTTTCAATTCTGGCGAAGCTTTGAATCTGCTGTCCCGCTGTTCCGCAACTCGGTAGCCCAGTCTCCCGAGTGTGTCCCGTCCCGTACTCGCGAGTTTCAGTCGCTCGGTCTTGCTGGCTTTGTGTGCTTCGTGCAGCTCTTCCACTGTATTGTGTCCAACGGGTGCCAGTAATTTCTTCATGGAGGTGGTTTGTGGGAGGCCTAGGGCGATCTTTTGCGCTTTGTGTATAAGGGTGTTGATTATCTCCTTATCCATGACCTTAAGTCTGAAGTGCTGGGTGCCATAAATGACCCTGCTCGTAATGAGTGCCTATACGATGCACAGGGTGTCCTGCTCTTTTATAGCGTGCTTCTGTTTTGTAATCATTTTGATGAAGTGAGTGGCCTGCAACAAGTGTTTGTCGAGCTCATTTATTGTCGTCATACCTGCTCCGTCTTTTCGAATCATGATTCCGAAGACGTGGACCTTGAGTATGGGCTGGTATTTTAGCGTGAAGTCTGGTTTCGGGATTTCCAATACATTCAGAAAAAATAACGATGATCCCTGTGTCATGGGAACTGAAACCTTCACGCAGCTGTTTAGTGCATAACCGGTAAGCTGGCGAATCGAGGGGCGACAGATAGGTTTGATTTCGACTTGACACTCCACAGGGATCCTCGACAATTGCGCACAAGTGCAAGCTTTCGAACGATTCGCATTATTTCCGAAGACACTGTAGTGCACGCGCCAGATCCCAGAGCAGCTCGCCCTGTGTTGCTTCCTTCCATGTTTTTCCGTGTTTTTCCTTGCGGCTAAATATGTCGTTGAGCTCTGCGAAAACCTGCCAAGTGCCAGTAACGTCCGGAAATGGTGAAACCTTGCAAGCGAAACACAACGGGTAGTCAGCGGATCGTTTTGTGAACGCATGTGCGCTACAGCGAAAGGCGCATCATTCCCTTGTAGGCGAACGCCTTTGCGTCCCTGGGACAGAGCGAGTTTCAACACAATTGACTACCGTATACTCCATACAAGGCCGATTATGTAGCCGCCGTGGTTGTACATTGCCCAAGCAACACTCTGGCACGACGCCGATAACCTCCGCTGGGCTGCGCAACACACACTGAAAAAAGAGGTAAGTCTCACACGGGTAAGCTCACAGAAATTCTTCGAAGACACCAAAATTTTCTCGACAGATAAGAAGAAAATAAACAGGGAAATTATTGAAGCTTTCCATACACGAAATATTGGAGACAAGCATGTCAGCCAACCCTCTATAAACGTGTCAGACAAGTAGTTTGCCTTCGTACGCAGCACGTATCATAAAGCCCAATAAAGATATGTGACGAGTAGCATTTACCTTGATAAAAGTTTAGCAACTCTTAGTGCGGTTAGGTTGGTTCGTGCTCTGCTTTTATTGTAGTTTCTGTATATTTCTTTCTGATTCCACCGCCTGGAGACGTTTGCTTTAATGGATATATAAGGACGCATTTCGATCTTTGTAATAATCCAGTTGTGATTTTGTGCTCGTGGTGTCTTGCTCAGTCCGTTGTGAATCAGCACCAAATCGCCCAACTGCCAGAAGCTTTGCATAAAGCCCTTATTGTGTTGTCTGGATACTCAACTATACATTGCTCCTTTGAGAAATAATAGGTGCTGTTAATAAACTTTTCTAGTTGACCACAGTCACGGTCAAGTCGAGGATATTGTTGACGGCCTAGAGACAGAAAGAGCTTAGCACAAATTGTCGAGAGCGTAAGTGTCGAGAGTGTAAGAGTAAGATAGTGAAATTCGAAGCATTTCTTGGCGTACTTGAGTCACTTTTACCGTATCTATCTATCTATCTATCTATCTATCTATCTATCTATCTATCTATCTATCTATCTATCTATCTATCTATCTATCTATCTATCTATCTATCCGCCTAGTCTCTGTGCTCTCCTGGCCGTCTCGTACACCCGGTATACACCAAAATTTGAATGGTATGATAAAAATGGGGGCGATCATGAATGAATGATTTTTACATACCTAAAGTGATATGCTCGTCGTATACGTCACGATTAACGACACTGAAGTTACTTCCGGCTCATGCCAGCAGTGCTAGGCCCATAGTATGCGGGTATGCGTCACAGGTGTTCGAATCTTGTAGAACCTATGTGAACCAAGGTCCAAGTAAAATAGAAATACGAAATGCCGCGGGGCGGTAAATAGACGTGTGATACGCCTCGACTTCGAGGATCTAACCCACAAGCTTGAGCGGCGCCTCAAGCTTCTGCACCTCACCTCTGTGCAGTGCCTCCAGGATCGGCCCATATTTCTCTGTTCGCGGTTGACGCACTTTCGGCTGGCTCAAAGAGCTGCGCTCTCAATACCAGAAAGGAGCACCGCTTGTCGCAGGTTGCGATCGAAATGTAGACATAAGCACACAGACGCACTCCCGCAGGCGCGTCTGCTTTTTGCAGGCATTTGGTGTGTGGCGACACCACGGACCCGAGCCAACGGGGGGGGGGGGGGGGGGTGTTCGACCCCCTCCCACGTGTCGCCGTGCGTGGCTTAAGGCCCCCCGGCGGAGGCAACACACCCCTTTGGCCCCGGCTTCACGTAGACGGCACCTCCGGATTGACCCGCCCGGGGAAACCGGCAGTTGCCTTTTCCTTTCTCTTTCTCCACACCTTCGTCTTTTCCTCTCACTTTAAATCTGTCCTGTCTTCTACTGTCTACCATTGTTCCGTTTTTCCTGGCAGCAAGGGTTAACCTTGTGTGGGTAGCCAACCTTGGTTATGCCATATTTGGTTATAGTACCAGCATACAAGTGGCGCCTACATACAACTGGCGCCTGCAGGACCCAAATTTAATGGATCCTGTTGCACCCCCTCGTTGGGCTCCATGGTGGGTGGTTGGTGCTGCTGCTGAATATATTTTGTATTTATGGCAAGTGCTTTTCCTCCACTTTCTGATCGTCACCCTCTTAAGAGTGGACGCACCGAAGAGCTCACGGTTTTCGTCACCCGATCTAAAAACTACCCGCGTTTCCACGTCGTTGAACATTCTGAGAAGTTTGCAAGAGTCATATCACCTTTTGCTGTTGCTAAATCCCTCACTGAGGAGCTGGGTCCGGGATATAAAATAACCAGAATGGCCAGTGGAGACTTGCTCCTTGAAGTCCGAGACCAACAACAATACCAAAAACTGACCAGTCTTCGGGCATTGGCTGGAACACCAATCTCAGTAACCCCTCACAGGTCAATGAATACCACACGGGGAGTTGTGTCCGACACAGACGTGCTAGAATTGACCGAAGAAGAGCTCCTTGACGGATGGAAGGAGCAAAATGTGACAAATGTGCAGCGCATCAAACTTCGGAGAGATAACCGAGAAATTCCTACTAAATATCTTATTCTAACTTTTGCATCCAGTGAACTGCCACAGGCAATTGAAACAGGATACATTAAGTTACCAGTCAGGCCTTACATCCCCACCCCAGGCGTTGCTTCAACTGCCAAAGATTTGGCCATGGCACACAGAGCTGCTGTGGCAAGCCCACATGTGCGAAATGTGGAACACAGGGGCACCCATCAGATGGCTGCACTGACGAACCTCACTGCGTCAACTGTGAGGGCTCCCATGCCGCCTACTCTCGAAACTGCCCGAACTCGAGGATGGAAAAAGATATCATCGCCTTGAAAGTCAGGGAGAATATATTCTTCAGAGAAGCCGGCAAGAGAGTTTCACGTTAGCACATTCGCTGATGCGGCGCGTCAGGGGGCAGCGCACCGGCCGCCGCCACAAGCCAGGCCTTCACGCAGCGAGCCGCCGGCTGTGGCAAACGCCCCCACGGTACGAGCAGCCAAGGCTGCCCCGCCATCCCAAAACTCGGCCACACCAGTTGCCTCTACTTCCACTGGCGGTAGCCGAGGTAGTTTCGAGGTCAAGGAGGTCCCGTCACTCTCCCCACTGGTTGGGCCAAAGGCTTTGTCCTCCGGGGCGAAGCCGGCACGTCGCACTCATCGCTCGATTGAGCGAGTGCCCTCTGCCTCGCACGAGGCAATGGACACTACCAGCTGTGAAGCGGCGCGAGGAGCGCATGGGGAGCGGAAAGCCTCCCTTCAACGCTCCAGAAAAGAGAAAATCCCATTCACAGGGCCAAAAAAAAGGCTCTGTAATGTAATCTGTACATTTTCCTGAGACACACTGCACCACACTTTATTTATACATGACAACAATAATAGAATGGAATGTCAGAGGACTACTTCACAACCTCGATGACATCCAAGAACCTATAAAGAAATACACCCCAAAGGTGCTGTGTGTCCGAGAAACACACCTGAACTCCAAGAATACCAACTTTCTCCGATGATGCGTTATTTTCCGCGAGGATGCTTCTGCCGGCGGCGTGGCTGTCATACTTGACAGCAGTGTTGCATGTCAGCACTTCAAACTACACTAGAGGCAGTGGCTGTTCGTGTTGTGCTTTTAAATAAGTTGCTAACTATTTGCTTCATTTGCATATCACCAAATTATCAGTTACATAAACATCAATTTCAGTGCCTAATAAGTCAGCTGCCTGAACCCTAGCTCATAGTGGGGGATATGAATGCGCACAGCAGTCTGTAGGGCGACTCTCGCGTTGATGCGCGAGGTCGCCTTATTGAACACTTTCTTTTGTCCTCTGGTACGTGTCTTTTGAATAAAAAGGAACCCATCTATTATAGCGTCGCAAACAAAACATACTCATCCATAGTTCTGAGTATAGCCTCCCCGTCCATTTTTGCTGATTTTAGGTGGGAAGTCATCGCGAATCATCCCTATGGAAGCGACCACTTCCCGATACTACTGAAATGCCGAAACGAAAATGAGCCTACGCCACACACTCCGCGGTGGAAGGTTGACATGGCTGACTGGGAGAGATTCCGAAGTCTTACTAGTAGTATCTCGTAGGCTGACATGTCTTCATTAGAAATAAATGCTGCTGTTGAATATTTTACTGCTTTTATTACTGATGCATCTTCCAAATGTGTGCCTGAAGTAAGTGGAGCGACATGCAAACGCCATGTTCCGAGGTGGAATGAACAATGTCAACATGTGCGGAAAAAAACAAAATAACGCATGGGCGTTGTTACGTGATTCTCCTACAGCAGAGAATCTTATTAATTTTAAGAAGGCCAAGTCCGAAGGCAGGAGGACGTGCCGACAGGCCAGAAGAGAGAGCTGGCAAAAGTTTTTGCTAGGTATCAACTCGTACACCGCCCCGCCACGGTGGTCTAGTGGCTAAGGTACTCGGCTGCTGATCCGAGGGTCGCGGGATCGAATCCCGGCCGCGGCGGCTGCATTTCGATGGAGGCGAAATGTTGAGGCCCGTGTGCTGTGCGATGTCAGTGCACGTTAAAGAACCCCAGGTGGTCGAAATTTCCGGAGCCCTCCACTGCGGCGTCTCTCATAATCAGAACTGGTTTTGGGACGTAAAACCCCATAAAACAACAACAACAACAACAACTCGTACACAGACGAAGAAAAAGTCTGGAACGGAGTTAATAAAGTAAGAGGGCGGCAGACACATACACATCCCCTGGTAAACAGACAGGGTGAGAGCTTGGAGGATCAAGCGAACTTCCTGGGAATGCATTATCAACACCTGTCCAGTACATCACATTATAGTGAAACGTTTCAAAGATACAAAGACAGAATAGAGGGACAAAACCTGGAACGCAAGGGTACAAAATATGAACAGTAAAATGAGCCATTCTGTCTAGCTGAGCTACACTCATCACTAAACTCCTGCAACAAATCCGCCCCAGGTGCCGACCGTATACTCTACGAGATGTTGAAGAACCTACCCCCAGAATCAAAGAAAACACTCCTTTGCCTCTACAACGCTGTGTGGTGCTCCGGTGAGATTCCGTCTGCTTGGAAAGAAGCCGTAGTAATTCCTATTTTAAAACAAGGGAAGGATCCATCGTTGGCTTCGAGTTACCGCCCCATAGCTCTAACAAGCTGTGTCTGCAAAGACTTCGAAAAAAATGGTAAACTGCCGACTCGTACATTTCCTTGAATCAAACAAAATCCTTAACCAGCACCAATGTGGGTTTCGACAGGGTCGATCAACAAGTGACCATTTAATTTGCATAGAAGCGCAGATACGCGAAACCTTTGTCCACAATCAGTTCTTTTTGTCCGTTTTCCTCGATATGGAAAAAGCTTACGAAACGACATGGCGGTTTGGAATACTCCGAGACCTCTCAAACATGGGATTACGTGGTAACATGCTGAACGTAATAGAAAGCTATCTGTCAAATCGCACATTTCGTGTTCGTGTGAGCAATGTGTTTTCACGACTCTGTGCAGGAAACCGGAGTACCGCAGGGCGGGGTGCTTAGCTGCACTCCCTTTATCATAAAAATGAACTCCTTGCATCTGTATATCCCACGTAATGTCTTTTCTTCCTTGTATGTGGACGACATACAGATAGGGCTTTAATCGTGCAATCTTGCAGTTTTCGAGCGGCAGGTTCAGCTTTGAACAATATGTCGAAATGGGCAAACGAAAGCGGGTTCACCCTAAACCCACGGAAAAGCACCTGTGTCCTTTTCTCAAGGAAAAGAGGCCAGCACCCTGATCCCGACATTGTGTTGCAGGGTGAGCGGTTACCTGTTACAATGCAACATAAGTTTCTCGGTGTTACACTGGACGCGAAATTAACATTCATTCCACGTATAAAGTATCTACGAAACAAATGCCTCAAAACTATGAACATATTAAAAGCGTTATCACATACTACAGGGGGTAGTGACCCAAAGTGTCTCATAAATTTGTATAAGAGCCTCGTACGATCTCGCTTAGATTGCGGGGCCATAGTTTATCAGTCTGCGACACCAAGTGCACTGGAGATGCTGGACCCTGTTCACCATCTAGGCCTCCGGGTCTCTACGGGTGCCTTTAGGACAAGCCCGGTAGAAAGCCTCTTTGTTGAATCAAATGAGTGGTCGCTAAACTTGCAGAGGTGCTACCTATCATTTATCCACTTTCTGAAAGTAAGTGCAAATAAGGAACTCCCAACATACACAACTATACACGATCAGTCCCGCTCTCAAATCTTCCTTAATCGTCCTGCAGTGAGGCAGCCCTACTCACTGCGGGTAAGAGGTCTTGCTGAGGAGATGGAACTGCCGCTACACGCATTCCCCATCATGGCTCCTGCCGTAGAGCTCCCACCGTGGTAGTGCCAGCTCATAGACTGTGATACGTTCTTCATTAATATTACGAAGCACCCGCCAGTCTCACATATTCATGTACACTTCCTCGAGTTACAGCACAAATATTCCTGTGTCGAATTGTTCACAGATGCCTCGAAGTCCCACTCTGGTGTGTCCTATGCAGCTCTTGGCCCATCGTTTTCGGAGGCTGCCTCCCTGCATCCAAACACAAGCATCTTCTCAGCAGAGGTTTACGCGATACTGGTGGCCATTAAACACATTAAACAGTTAAACATACCGAAGGCAGTTGTTCACACAGATTCCTTGAGCGTTACTAAATCGATGAAGACTCTGAAAAAGTACGGCAATCCTGTAATTGCATCGCTTTACTGAACCCTATGTCATGTCTACGCATCCGGGCAGCATGTTGTGTTGTGCTGGGTATCAGCAGGGCATCGTGAGATACGAGGTAATGAACTGGTTGACCAGCTAGCTACATGTATTCACGCAAACGCTGCAAGGCCGCCTGTCACTGTTCCTGCAATGGACTTGAAACCCACCATAAAAGAAAAGGTCAGGGCCTACTGGCGGCGACTGTGGGACAAAAAAACACACAACAAATTACACGTTATAAAACCATTCATAGGTAACTGGCCGCCAGTATCAAAGTTACGCCGTACACAAGTGACACTCTCGAGGCTTCGGATTGGACAAACATATACGACACATTCATATCTTCTCTCTGGATGTGATCCACCGACGTGCGATAAATGCGGTGAGCCGCTCACAGTGCTTGATGTTTTATTGGAATGTAGTGCACTAGAACCGGAGAGGAAAAAGCACTTTGGATTGCTATTGCGGCAGCAACGACCACTGCACCCTTTTATGTTTTTAGGCAATCAACCTCTTTTTAGACTTGATTCACTCCTCTCATTTTGAAAGGATATACATAGTTTTAATGTTATATTTCCTGGAGACCTGTAGCACGGCCTCCTAGCAGAGGCCGTCGCTGCGGTATTTTATACTAAAAAGCGCTTCCCTCCCGGCTCTTGGGCTGAAGGGTCTTGAGAAGGGATTTGTTCTATTTAAGGACTCCAGTATTTTTTTTAACATCGTTTTCACTTGTCACTCACTGAATATCCATACGCACTCCACCCGCCAGTCTATTGTATATGTTTTATGCCCCCATACAGCGATCTGATTTTAGGCCACTTTACAGGCACATTACATCCCATCAAGTATCCTAGATCCTTTTAAGCCAAATGTCATACGTGCATCGCCATTTCTTTGCCATTGTCATGCACAACCAATGACCTGGCGCTCTTTGGCCAAGCCTGGCCCTTGCGCCATAAAACAACATATATCATCATCATCACGCAGACGCACGTGCAACCGACCAAGGTTTGTGGTGGTATGAAACACAGGCCCTCGACGGGCTAGGCAAGCACGTTACCCCCAGGCTACGGGAGCTTCACCCGCTCCGTAAATGAACCCTGTTGCACCAGCACTTGCAAGGATGCTGCTTGCGTAACGTCAATCCCGCTTCTAATTGGTGATCAGCATTATCATGGCAGTACATATCTTCTGCTACCATCCGGTATGCATATTGTGAAACTTTGCTCGATCCCGTACGAACATTTCAATGAACGACACTTATGATAACGCATCAACGCAGCCTGTAGCGCATTTTTATTCGATAAACACATGTCCGTGCTTTCGAGTAACGCGACTTCCAACGTTACATCGTACGATGAGCTGCCATCCAGCCGCGACGGTGCTGTCAGCGTTCCTAGTTAGCTCATATTAAGCGTACTCACGAATTGGTACATGCTGCGCTTTGTACAAAAACCCTCATCCTACTCGTAACAGTTACCTGAATGACAGGCAATGGGCAATTTTCTCTTTGACTGTTTCTCATGACACCGATTCCCACATTGCGTGGGATCTGCACGATTGTTTGTGTTCGCGAAGTTTCGCATGGTGCAACTGCAGAAGCAGTTGTAAATGATGTACCGCATCTAATTGCTTTAGTATTTCACTATTTATCACTCACTATATATGAGTATTTGTCCTTGTGGAAGGCCAGCATTCAGTTCCCCATTTTATGATCTAGAAGAAGACACCGACATGATGGTCTAGTAGCTCTGGGCTGCAGATCCGGATGTCATGGGATCCAACAACGGCCGCATTTCGATGGAGGCGAAATATTGAGGCCCGTGTGCTGTGCGATGTCAGTGCGCGTTGAAGAACCCCATGTGGTCGAAATTTCCGGAGACCTCCACTAGGGCGTCTCTCATAATCACAGCTGGTTTTGGGACGTAAAGCCCAACAAACGAATCAATCAATCAACTTGGATTAGAACACTTGACCATTATCACCAAATTTATGTCTTCTCAACGCAAGCTCAAGGGGGCTTCTTCACCATCATCATTATCATCAGCCTATCTTATTCAAGAAGAAACACACAGAGCTGTGTGTTTTTCGTCTTCTTTGTCAGCGTCCTCAAAAGCGCATTTCCAACAGGTGTAAAGCCTATCTTTATGTCCACTGCACGACGAACGCCTCTCCCGATCCTCTCCATCCTTGCCTGCCCTGCGCGAGCTGATTCCATTTGATGCCTGCAATTTTTTTTTTCATTTCGTCCGCCATTCTTGCTCTCTGTCGTCCACGGCTACGCTTGCCCTCTCTTCGTATCCATTCCGTCGTTGCTAACATAGAGAAACACGTAAAGAGTGGCCACAAGGGCCGTTTCGCGGCCGAATATTGATGGTCTGACCACCCGCCAGATGGCTGTAACGATGGCCGCTTCCACTTCGCTTCAATGATAGACAGCTTGTTATGCCTCCAGCGGGCTGCGCCGACGTGTCGCATATTTCTCTATGACGTGCTTTCTGTGGCGTCCTGTCTGCATAGAAACGTTGATGCTGCGCCGGCTGCTCCGGTCATGTGCCGCTGGTTACGCCCACCTCGCCGCGCTTTTCAGAAACACGCCGGTTCCCCGCTGCAGTGAGTCGCTTCCTTTTGTCTGCACAAATAATTTGGAGTTTATCGCGTTCAACGTGGTTAAATAGATGTTTGTTGATGGTGGTTGAGTGTATTTTGCGTGAGTAACAATATGAGCTTCGGCGCCTGCCGCGGCTTGTTCGTAGGCGTTGGTTGTACTTGACGCGTTGGTGTCATTGCTAAACCATTCTTGTTGTGGCTCTCACGGATGTTTTAGACCAAATAGACGCAGCGCCTTTGCGCTTTTCTTTCTGTTTTTTTTTTCGACTTGGTGTTCTGCACTTTACCATTCGTATTTATTGCTCCCCTTTGTAATATTATGACGCACATCATCGCCTGTGTGACTAGGCATGTTTTGATTTGTGAAACTTCCCATGCAAACAATGAAAAATAAAAGATTTTGTACCGGTTCCACCACTGCTTCCTGTTGGGTGTAATTCAGAAAAGCGGTTTAGGCTAAGTAAACAGTGAAAACAATTACAACAACGACAGCTCTCATAATTACAAGACCGACAGCTCTTGCATAATTTTATGCTGTTCGCATGGGAAAATTTTGTTTTGCATGAATACATCGAGGATCTTTGTGGTTTTCTTAGTAAAAATGTTGCGATCCGCCTACGTCTGTATATGCTAAAAAGGCAACATTGAAGCTTTACTAAAGACGACGTAGTTGAACATTTTAACAGCCAGGTAAACCAGGGGCAAAAGCGCTGCTGTCAAAACCGAAAACAAGAGAGAGCTAAACCACGCGTCCCAAATCTCGGAAGACAATAATGCCGGTGTGACCAGCCGCTAGTCGCGCTGGTAGTCGCTGGGCCGCAGGGCCCTACGGGAGTGTCCGCTCTTTACGTAAGTATGTTTCCCTATGGTTGTAACTGTCCATCGGTTATCTATCGTCGTCACGTTACCTGCCCATGCTCATTTTTCTTCTTAACGTTGATTATTATGTCGGCGACCTCCGTCTCTTCACTAACCCACTCGGCTGTCTTCCTATCTCTTAATGTAACGCCTATCATTTTTCGTTCCATCGCCGGCTGTGTGGTTGGTAACTGCCTCTCGAGCTTCTTTTTAATTCTCCAAGTTTCTGCCCCGTATGTGAGTACTGGCAGGATGCAGTAGTTATATAATTTCCGCTTGAGTCATAGCGGGAGGTTTCGGTTCATGAGTCAGGAATATCTCCCGTATGCGCGCCATCCTATGTTTATTCTACGGTGGATTTTATTTAAATGGGCGGGTTATTCTGTCACTAGCCGTCATAGATATATGTATTCTTCTACGACTTCTAATGTCTGGTTTTCAATCGTGAAGGCGCGTTTTTTCGCCGTGCCGCTTAGCGTTATCTTTGTTTTCTGCATGCTGTTGTGCCTCGAATTCTGCCAGCACTTGCTGTTCCACCGGCGACTGCGTCCGCAGAATGCATTCCCGGAAGGGGCGCGTGCGTCACTTGCAAAAGCAACCTCGCCGGTCACCGGAAATTGTGAGGACCTCCCCGGCTTCACTGCAAGCTCGGACTCAAGCCTCCTCGTGCAAAAAAGAGAGAGAAGGGATCGACCCCAACGAGGGTAGTCAAGCGGATGCATCTCGGTGCACCCAGAGATGCTCACGTAGACCCGGCGGTGTCAAGAGCTCTTCACCGAGACACGGCCGAAAATTATGTAAAAAAGAAAGCATTTCCCCGAGGGTGAACATGGTTAAGTGCGAATGCACGGGGTGATGCTATGAGGGGGAGTAAAGTTATGATTAAAGTGTAATTAATGAATTTAAAGTGTTGTCATGATGCATTGTACACACACACACATTTATACACGAAGTATTATTTATTTACACCTCGCAATTTCGTAGATGCATAAATGCACACATCGCCGAGCACGTCCCACACACACACACACTCTACACACGTCACTACAGATCAGCACCTATTGGTGTTATCGTTGTAGCTCACGGTTAGTACCAGCGCTTTGTGATCCGAGAAATGTACGGTGAGCGGATCCGGCAAGACGGCGCGGACCGTACAGTTCCTACTGAACGCCAAGTCTATGAAGCCACCGTTGATCGTGGTCGGAAACTCCTACCGCGATGGATCCAACCTGCGATGGATCCATACTGCGAAAGACTTCACCGCCCGCGCAGCCGAGCGAGAAGAGAGCGAGCGGCAGCCGGCGGACGTTTATATACGGACTGACGCGCCGGCGCCACACACACAGCTGCACAGCGACGCCAGCTGCACAGCGCGCCGTGACGTCACGCCGCGGAGAGCGGTGCGCCCGCGCAAACCGCGGTGAGGAGGCGGAGCGCGCGCAGTCACGTGGGGTGTGACGTCGCTGCGCCGTTGCTACAGACGCTCCTCTCCGCTCCTCGCGCCGTTGCTATGGGACGGCGGATTCAGGGTCGCTTATAAAGTGCATTCACACTTAATATACTGCACAAAGTTTTTCTCGGTCATCTTCGGCCTGTCGTCCATCCTGGCTCCTCGCTCACGCACCTCTTCGAAGCGGGGGGGGGGGGGGATACCGACGTCCCTCTACCCCATCCGCCCTTCACAACAGTGGTGGCAGCGGTGGGATGCCAAGGCAACCCTGTATCTACTACTGGTCATCCTTCGCAACAGTGGTGGCAGCTCGGTGCGATACGAACGCACACTGTATCATACACCGGTTACAACAATGTTCATCCTTAGCGCTTTCTCGGCTTGATCATCTTTTACAGTTCGTCGCCATCATTGCTGCAGTACCATGTCGTCGGCAAAGCGTAAGTTACTCAGATATTCGCCGTTATTCCTTAGCCCTGTTTCGTCCCAGTCTATTCTGTTGAAGATTAATGCGAAAAATAGCATTGGAGAAATTTTATCTCCTTGTCTGACACCTTTCTGTATTGGGATTTTCCTGCTTTCTTAAGGAGGAGCAGGGTGGCTGTAAAACCTTTATAGGTGTTGGCTATTGTCTTTACCTAGCTATCACACATTAAAATTTGTTGCTGGGCTAGTTGGTGCATAGTTAAAATATAAGACGGTTCATAGTTAAAATATAACACGTCGCTTCTTCATGTTTTGTTCGTGTCCCATTTTGCGCCACCGTCTTATATTTTAACTATCACACATTCCTTGACGGTGAAAATGCCTCCAGAACTGCTCTGCCGAATCAAAAACCTTTCGTAGTCTATGAGAGCTATATCGAAAAGTTTGTTGTATTCAGCGGATTTCTCGATTACTTGATTGATCGCATTAAGGTGGTCTATGGTGGAGTATCCTTTTCTGAACCCTGCTTGCTCTCTTAATTGGTTAAAGTGTGGTCCTTATTCTGTTTGAGATAACCTTTGTTAATGTTTTGCAAAGTACTGAGAGTAGACTGATCGGCTTCTTGTTCTTGAAGTCTTTTATATCTCCTTCTTGTGTAGTAATAGAATATTTACGTTTTTCCAGCTGAGTAGTACATCTGAAGTTATCAGGCATTGGGCTTATAATGTCGCGATCTTTAAGAAGTCTCCTCCTGCCGCTTTTCCGCGGGACATGCCCTGAATTGGTTTCCCTACCTCGTCCGCAGTGATGCAGGGAATTTCGTTGCCCTCATCTACCTTTAATACACTCATGGTGGGGAGACTCGTATTTAAGCTGTATAGTTCAGAAGTCCTGGGCTACCTTGGCTATATCACTGAAGTTACTAATGATGTTCACTGCATGCATGATGTTCTTTCCCTCACAAAGCTTCGTTTTAGTTGTTTTGATGCTCACTCCTTTTCTGAGTGCTGCTTCTATTTCTTTCACGAAGTCGTTTCGTATTTCCCTGGCTCTACCTTTGTTGATGAGCCTAGACAACTTGTCGAATTCTATGCTACCTCTTGACTTAGTTATTCTCATCTGTGGGCGTCTTTTTATTACATCTTTAGTAGTTTGAGAGAGCTTATTCACATCTTGTCTCACTGCTTTGCCCCTACTTCGATTGCTGCTTCGGTGATCAGCCTAGTAATATTTTCGTTCTTCTCTATATCCTCATTTTCATCCTGTGCCTCACACCTGTGCCTCATACTTCTTCCTCTGTTCTCTTCTGAATTATTCTGTTTTCGCCCTGACGGCATCGAAGTTGGCCTGTTTCCGCGTGATTGACTTTGTTCTTGTCAGCTTAGGTTGTGGGTTATCTTCGCCCTTATTAGCCTGGGCTCACTAATTTTTGTCGTATCCGCTCTAAGCCGAGCGGTACGATGCGACTGAAAGACACACGGCTCTCCGATGTCACTGCCCCAAAAAGTCCCCTTGTTTATTCAACAGCCGCTTTTTATCACTTTACACCAGTGACGTCATAGGGCAGCACAGTGCTTGGCCCGAACAAAGATAACGATAACACTACATCCTTCCTTTTTTTAGGAAGCATTGTAACACAAAGCAAACAAAGAAACAAAGCAGTATGAATTGCAACAGCACAGAACTGTATGCTGCAAGTTTCAAGTGTAGCCGTATCGCTGTGGTGGCCTTATTTCTCGACCATAGCGCGTCATATAACGACCAGGTCTCCCGCTATCCAAGGAAGCCGCCGGCGTTGAAATGAGCGCAGAATGCTCTGCCGAGGACTTGTGTTCCTCGGATTGCCCTGCAGCGTTCAGATTCGCGGGAAAGTCATAAGATGGGTCATGCGCGCCGGTTCGCTCACTGTATCTAACCAATGCCCTTCTATTTCTCTCTACCTCGGTCCCATCGTCTGTCCGCACCCGATACGACCGAGGCCGCTGGGCTGGACTGAGCACCGTTGCTGGAATTTCCCTGTCTTTTATCCATACTCGATTTCCAGGGACAAGTTGTGGTAACAGAGTTACAGCATGACGACGCTCGTAGTTGAGCCTTTGCTTATTGCGAAATAACTTTTCCTTGTATCGGAGGCTTCTAAGACTGCTCGCCTTTGATGGTACAAGTTTTTTCGGGTGTACGGGGAGCGTAGAACGTAACCGCCTGCCCATCAGCAGCTGGGCTGGACTTGTACCCAAGGGACCAGGGGAGTCCCTCTACGCTAGGAGGGCCAGGTAAGGGTCAGCAGATTTTTCCAACATCCGTTTTACCGTCTGCACTGTACGTTCGGCTTCTCCATTTGACTGCGGGTACCTGGGACTGGATGTGACGTGACGGAAGCCATAACTTGTTGCAAAGAGCGCGAATTCTGCAGACGCGAATTGAGGACCGTTGTCTGTTACGACCAGTTCTGGGATCCCATGCCTAGCAAATCTACTCTTGATTTGAACAATAACCGCCGCAGAGCTCGTGGAAGATAATAGGGCGAGCTCCGGATATCTCGAAAAATAGTCTACCACCGCAACGTACGTTTTCCCCTCCAAATGGAAAAGATCAGCTCCAACCTTCAACCAAGGCAAGCTAGGAGACTCGGACGGCATCATGGGCTCGACTTTTTGAACGCGCAGCCTCGCACACTCTCGACAACTGTTTACCAAAGCTCCCAGCTCGGTGCTGAGACCGGGCCACCACACAGATTCTCGGGCCCTTGCACGACATTTCACAATGCCCTGGTGACCCTCATGCAAAGAAGAAAGTACTTCGCTCCTTACGTTCTGAGGCACGCCGAGGCGAGACCCATGTAGGAGCACACCGTCACATATTGTAAGGTTTGCTCTCTCTGACCAATAAGGGCTCAGCCAACTGCTCACTTTATCACGACGCGGCCAGCCCTTCCTACAGTACAACTGAAGTTGTCTGCATGTGTCGTCTTGTTCTTGCGCCAACATTATCTTGTTCCAGTGTGCCGAAAACTTCAATTCACTGACACAACCTTCTGCATGGCTCGATACTACGCTGCAATCTAACTCGCCCTCCTCTACACCTGTTTCCACACAAGGTGCCTTAGAAAGGGCGTCGGCGGTGCCAATCTGCTTTCCAGGGACGTAGGAGACTGAAAATCGAAATCGCATGAGCCTCAATCGGAACCTTTGTATTCTAGGAGGAAGCACATCAATGGGTGACTGTCCGAGTGGCGATACGAGCGGTTTGTGGTCGGTCTCAAATTGAAATTCCAGCCCTATTAAGAAACCTTCCAGCCGTTCCGCCCACGTCAGCGCAAGCGCTTTTTTTTCTATTTCCGCGTACCGTTGTTCTGTCGGTGTTAATGAAAGAGAGTGATACGCAACCGGCCGCCTTTCGCCATCTGACTGCACTTGCATGAGCACACAGCCAAGACCGAATGACGACGCGTCGGCGGACACAATCGTGCGCAGCTTAGGGTCGAATTTCGCGATGCATTGCGCAGAGGTGACCAATTGCTTCAGACATTCGAACGATTTTTTCTGAGGCGGGCCCCAGTGCCACTCACGGTCTTTCACGAGAAGACTGCGCAGCGGTGCCGATACGTCAGCCAGATTGCTCATAAACCTTGCCAGATAGTTAATCATGCCCAAGAACCTGCGGACATCATCAACACTTGATGGCGTAGACATTTCGTTTATGGCTCGAACTTTCTTAGGATCCGGCCTAATTCCGGAGGCATCAACCACGTAGCCTAAAAACGCCACTGTAGTGACACAAAAAGAACATTTGGCCCGATTGAGTGTCACCCCGGCTGCAACCAACCTTTTGAGCACTTCGTGCAACCGTTCATCATGTTCATGCTTCGTAGCTCCATAAACTAATACATCGTCCATCAAGTTCACCGCCCCTTGGAGGCCATCTAAGATTTCTGCCATTCTCTTTTGAAAGTACTCCGGGGCCGAGGTGATACCGAACGGCATTCGCTGGAAGCAGTACCTACCAAATGGTGTGATAAATGTTGTGAGCTCTTGACTTTCTTTAGCCAATTTTACCTGATGAAACCCTGAATTGGCATCCAATTTTGAAAAGTAGGTGGCCCCCGCCAATTGCCCAAGGGCGTCATCTACTGTAGGCAAGACAAACCGTTCGCGCAGGACGCTCTTGTTCAGCTGGGTTAGATCCACGCAAATTCGAACTTCCCCTGAGGGCTTGACCACGGGAACCATTCCTGCACACCATTTAGTCGGACCGTCGACCTTCCGAATGACGTGACTTTTGACCATTTTGGCCAACTCTACTTTGATAGAGTTCTTTAACGGGATTGGTATCCGCCGCGGTGCGAAAATTGCAAAGGGAATCGCTCCTTGTTTCATGCGAATAGTGTATTCCCCAGACATCGTGCCCAAACCAGAAAAGAGCTGTGGATACATGTACTCGTACTGTTTATCTTCAACCACATCAAGAAATTTGACCACACCAAGAGCTTCATTAGCTGGAAGCCCTACCGGAACACACTGCAGTGACTCTACAACGTACAATGTTTGTCGCGTGGTTTTGCCTTTCCACACAATATCTGCTGAAAAACAACCATGAACTTCAAGGCGCCGGTTTGCAGCACTTCTCAGCACAGCCTGCGACTTGTATATACAAGACGGTATGCCAGGGAAATCGGGTGGAACAACAGTAACTTCCGCTCCTGAATCAATTTTAGCACTTACGCGTACCCCATTGATAGACAGTTCCGCGTATCGGGCATTTGATCCGTTAAGTGTCCCAACAAAAAAGTTCTCTACATCGCCTTCTAGTGCAGACACGCCCACCTGGTTTTCGGTTCTCTTGTGGCATACGTGGGCGAAATGTCCATTGATTCCGCAGTGGTCATAATAGCACTAAATGACAACGAAATTGACATGATGAATAAGATGTGATAGCGCATTGTTTTTGTTGAAGGTTTTATTTTTTATGTAATAGATTACAAAATGCCGTTGTGCTCATGTGCAGTGATTGTGAGGTGCGTGTCGTGACTATATATATGTGTTTCCTCAATGAATAAAGGTCAGTTGATAGTCTGCGCTGGTCCTGTGTACTTTTTCTGTGTGGTCCGTGTTGCGTGCGCAATAGTTGCAGTATGAGGAGATTCCTACTGGCCCTTCTGGCGAATTGCGGTGCGCTGAATTTCAGAATCTCCAGATCCAGCATTTTTGCTACCAGGAACGCATGGTTAATCGTCTCGACTGAGTCGCGACTGTTTCCGCCGCATTTGACCCGCCGTCCCGCGTAGTTTTGACAATGCGTCTTTTTTTTTTCGTCTTTACCGCGGCAGCGTGCTTGGCTTAGAAAACGCGGGGGGGGAGGCGAGGAGGAGTCCTATATCAAGAAGTGGGGAAGGATGCGTAGCAACCCATGTCGCACTCACGGAACCGCCATGATAAATTCCATGTCCGTTGATCGGCGCTACAGCCTGCGTCGCTGTGTATTAACGCGGTTCCCGAATTCGTGGAAGTACTACGGCCCTGTAGTTAAGAGAGAAACAAAACTCCGCATGTGTTGTGCTGGTAGCACTTCACTCATTTCTTGTCAGTTTACCCTAAGAGGAGAGTACTGTGAATAGCTTAGCATCGTAGCAGGAGTTGGATATGAAGCATGTTATGTCATCGTAAAACATTGGTAAGTTGCTGTTTAGGTCACCAGTTATTATAACAGTCAGGGCGGAAGGCTTAATATGCCGTTTACGACTTAGCCTTTAAAGGTCGCTTTCACAAAACATTGGTACCTGATGAACTAATTGGTTCCCCCTGGCATTTACAATCGATTTTGACGATGTGCGCGCACGTATGTGCCATTTCGCGTCAATAAACTCAGTTGAAAGCCTGTTCATTCGCGTGCTTTCTTCGTCTTCGTATATTTGCCCTGAAGTAATCCTCTAATCCACTGTCAATTTGGTCAGTTCAAGGGGCGCTTAGCTGAGATAGAACAAAACAGCTAAGGGCGGACTTTTATATATGCGGCTTCGTTAAACCGCACGGAGGGTCCATACATATGCGAAGTCGTCGGCAGGGTGATTTGCCCGGGGCACTTCGCAGCCACGTATTTTCACGCAGACATTGCGTGTCGCCGGAAAGCGATCAGTTTCACCTTGACAGGGGGCGCCCGGTTTGTTCGCCGCTGCACGAAGCGTGCAAGGAGGTGTTTCTTGATAACTCGTTAACTGTCTTTCCTTGCGGACTGCTCTGCTCTGCAGTGATGGGGGCGGAGCGCCTGCAAATTCACTCCTACGTGAAGCAGACCGATATGGTCACCTGCGATGTTTCGATATGGTGCACCTGGGCAGATAACCTGCATCTCTTAAGGCAGTCGAAGACGGCTTAGTAAGGATTAGGCAGCCGTTTGCAGATAAGGTTCGTCACCGTCTTTTGTGGCGAGTCAACGAAAAAGTCTGAAGGGGTCAACGCTCAGCTGAAGACGTAGGCGCCATTCTACGTTCTCGAACGTCGGAAAACACGATATGATGAATTAAAAAACAAAGCAAATATTAAGGTTTCGCTTGTTTTTGCTGCGCTTTGTTTCAAATGGCTTCCCCAGAAAATAAAATAACGTTTCCTATTTTATATTTCGCGTATAAGACACGCGAGGCAGTTGTAGGACAACATTGCTAGGAGAAGTTATCCGCGAGTATGTAGCGCTGCCGGACAAGGGAGTGGCTGCTGCCAGTTTGTCTGCTTAACCGCCCCGCCCGGCGTGTGTTCGTCTACATCCGCTATAGGTAGTTCGAAAGCGAGATTGGCGGTGCAGGATCCAGGTTTCGTAACGCTGCCTGGACCATTTCGCTACATCATTCGTTTTGAGGTTTTATGGAGAAATGACAGCTAAGTAAAAGCACAGCCCTTTTACCTCGCAATGATTCTGATAATGCGGCACAATAGAGACATTTCTCAAGCACGCGTGCGCCACCAAAGGCCGCGCTCATGGGAAATGTGCCGCAGCAGCAGCCGATAGGGACTGGCGTCACGGTTTAGCTTTCCTCCGGCGGTTTACCACGCAATTTGGCGATGTGGAATATACTACTGCATAATTCAATCGTGAAGGTTTTGTTTTGTTTATTTAGTCGCGATGAATTTGCGATTTATATCCTCCTAGCGCGTTCACGAACCTCGCGGTTGGCTCAGATGCATGGGCAGCCTCTGAGCGACAATCATTTTCGCGTGTCCGCTGGGAATGGACGACCAGCGCCCAAAGGCGGAGTTATTTATACTAGAGTATAAGCGATATAATAGGACCGGTATTTTGTTCAATCCGGCATTGATTAGACAACGTGCGCAACATTCGTAAGACGTGCAGAGATCGATAAACTGGTATATATCAACTGTCTTTGGCAACGACTACACAAGTGACATTTTGCAAACAAAGTCCATGCTTTTGTGTGTTGTCTGACGGCTGGTCATGCCTTGACGGATTCCCGGATTTTATTTCCGGGTTCCACACGGACCATTGCCAGCGCAGCTCGAAGGCTCTCTCTAATTTTTTGTGTAAGACAGGCCTAGTCCGTGTAGTGCTGTGCCGTAAACGCTACAGCACGTAGAGCATATCTACTTACTGGACGTGTACATTGCCTCATTGCACTATGCCATCGTTGCTTGTCCTCCTCATACCTCCCTCTCTATCCCTAGTCCCCCTGGTCCTGTTAGGAGTGCCAGGCCAGAGACTCCAGGCCAACCTCTCCTCCTCTCCTTTTATTAAATATTACCTTCTTCCCGGATTCCATGTTACATCCGACGTAGATAGAGGTATCGGGATCAACTATGACATGTGTTTCGGCACGTCCTCTTTAGTATTTATGCCTTGTTTTACTAGCGTCTGCGAATATAATCTTGCCTTGGCAACGTACGGATTTTTGTAATCCATCTGTTAGTATATAATTAGTCATTTGTGAGTTTTTATTTGTGCCATTTGGTACTTATTCTTTTAAATGTTTAGATGGGACAACAAGAGAAAGAGTGGACAAGCCCTCTGTTTGTCTCGGTCAGAGAGCAACAAAATACAACACTACTGTGTTATCAACGAATATGTGTTAAAGTGCAGCTGGTATAAATACATGTGGAATATCCATGGATATAGTCTCTATGAGAGAAATGGGGCAATTGAACACGCTTTAGGATTTGTAGCAGTGTTCATGTAGTCAATCGACACACCAAAAAAAAAAATCCACAGCACATCCACGGAGTGAATGATGATGAGTGGGCGAAGCTCCGGATGTTCATCGTAGATCGTGCCGAGTTCCGGATTAATTTAGTTAACGCGCACGCTATGAATCCATCCTTATGGTTCAACTACGCACAATTAAAATCTCCCACAGGCACTTCATTGCAAATCAAGATCCAGAGCATATATATATATATATATATATATATATATATATAATATATATATATATATATATATATATATATATATATATATATATATATGGGTGGCCGGAGAACGGTTCTCCAGCGCGAGCAGTCAGTATTTTTTAATCAAGAAACTCGCTAGAAGACGCTGCCTGCACCAGCGTTGTCTCTCGCGGGTGAGGGCGAGTTCTTCTTTGCGAGCTGGTAGAGCGTTCATCGGAGAAAGAGCGCTTCCATAGTCAGCGCGCGCCTTTCGCTCTCTCTCTCTCACACAAGACAGCAGATGGAAGAGTGAGAGAGCTCGAGCGCCGCGAGGCACGCGCCGAGGGCGAGCGCGAGCGTGGCTACGACGCGACAACGAAACAGTGATTGCTGCAGCGCCATCTATTGATCAATTCACGTACTAGCTAAGCAGCACCGCAGCGCCATCTCGTGATCATTCTGAGACCATTCAAGAGCGAGCGCATTCAAGAGGGAGCACGAGACCTAGCGGTCTCGTGCGCCATGCGCTCCCATACTACGCGTTCCCATACATCTGAATGAAGCGAGCACCTCAGCGCCATCACGCCATCTAGTGAGCACCTCACGAACTAGACGAGGTGGCTACGAGGGACAACTACAAGGGATGGAACGACCCACGGCATAAGGAGCTTCGCCCCTAAAATTCTAGATGGCGGCCGCAATCGAGCTACGGGGCAAAAAAAATAAAGACAAGGGAAACAGAATTAAGGTTAACGTGTGATTAGGTGTCGCACAGATTGACCAATTAATCCATTGCATGTTTCACAATTTTAGCCTAGAAATGTCTCACACTTTCCTTTGTCTAATGTAGGTTTGTCTAGCAAGTGCCTTTTGTTCGTATTTTTCATGCGGGGTAGATTTTTCGCTTCACTTTCTCAAACAACAACCGAGTAAAACCACATTCTTCCTCTCTTTCTTTGTGCCTATTATTATATAAAGCGCATTATTTCATAACTCTGAAGAAACCTGGATGTCCTGGATATATCTCAATGCGGTATTCGAAATTGCGGAACGCCTCTTCAGCGGCAGTCGGTGTTTGATATCTAGACAAAGCTATCAGGGATGTTTCCATCGGAAAACGTATACAAGGGAAAGACCCAACTTTTCATAATAAGAATGATAGGAACGGATTGAAAAAAAAGAAAAGGTGTTGTTTATCCCTCTGTCATAGGAATGGGTATAACACGAAAGTGAAACCTGTCTTTGCGAAGCTATGGAATGCATAAACGTCATTCTGGGAATCGAGGTGCGGTAGATGGGTTGGGTACTCTGGACATGTTACTGTAGACATCGACGGCACCTCGACATGGCACAGGCATCCTCGACAGTTGTACGCGAGGGGCAGTTCTAGAACGACTCTCATTGCTCCGGAGACACCTATTTTTACGCACCAGAGCCCGCAGAAAACCCCCATAGAGCAGGAGCTTCCGCAAACGGTGACACCATGCAAGGGAAACGTAATGTGTTGTCTGCGCATCGCTTTGGGAACACACAGTCCGCTGCAACGAAAGGCCGATAGTTTGCTTGTCGACGGCCGTCCTCGCGTTCCTGGAGCAGTGCGCGCTGGAACTCAACACACCTTGGCACACAAGACAAATTTCTTAGGGGCCGCTGTTGTACTTTGCCCCAGGAACGCACCCTTACGAGGCCGCCATGCCCCTAACTTCCGCGGCGATCGAGGCGCGAAGACTACCGAAGCGCTGACTGCCGGCCCGCTCTATTACCACTGTCTGCTTTTCTCTATTGTTCCTAGCTGGCGGTACCACCGCACGGAACCTAGCGAGCCCAAGCGAGCCAAGAGTGCAGTGGATGGGATTAATGGAACAGAAATGTTGCTTGCTAAACACCTTTGCTTTAACTGTATGTCTGTTATACAGAAATTGTTATTGTTATGTGGGGTTTAACGTCCCAAAAACCACCTCTGATTATGAGAGACGCCGTAGTGGAGGGCTCCGGAAATTTCGACCACCTGGGGTTCTTTAACGTGCACTGACATCGCACAGCACACGGGCCTCAACATTTCGCCTCCATCGAAATGCAGCATCCGCAGCAGCCTGGATTCGATATCACGACCCTTGCAGCCGAGTACCATAGCCACTAGACCACCGTGGCGGGGCATACAGAAATTGTAAAGCGCTGTAATGAAGATATAAGGCCCGTCTGTTCCCTATGTCTCCAAAGTCTCTTTGCTGTGTCGGTAAAGCTTTCAGCTGCTAGCGTCGTATCCCGATGAACGTGGGTGCCAGTCCGAGAGGGGGTGGTACTTTTTCATTATATGTGTGTGTGCATTTTTTCAGACGTCCACTTACTTCTGTTTCGGAAGTACGTCGCAGAGTTTCTGGTGGACCCCGGAATACAACACTTTCGTGTTAAATTAAGCGAAGCAGCACCTTACTACACTTTTGACCAATACAATGGAATCAACATGTTGTTGCGTGATGCCTCCTATAGGCGGATTAACACACAAGGGCGCCTGGGGGTCCGTAATAAGAATAAGCAAACATTATCCTTAACTGTTTTTCCCCCGAGAAATAACCATATACATAGTGGCCTTCCCTACAAAGAACTTTCCAGCGTGCGCTCTGATGATTTCTGAAATTCCGCACAGCTTTCAAGAGTCTTCTCTTGCGACATCAGTTCTGCCTCGGAAAAGAAACGAAACCTATTTCCGCAACTCTGTGTTTCTTTCGGAGTTCACTTATTAGTCTGACAATGAAGGGAACTTCCAACCAATGTGGACAACAGTATATGTTTGCGGCGGAGCGGCTGTACGACAACCGCTGGGTGGCATTTGGACTGACTGCGTCAGTGCTTTGAATAGTGATGCACAGCGTTACATCGAGACGCTCTGCGGTATTCGTAGAGCAAGAATAGTAGAAAGAAAAGCCGCGTCATTTTTTTTTTTTTGTGCCCCGCGGGTACACCGAGAATGGACCGCCGCAGCCGGCTCGCTCAAGTCGGCGTACTTTCCCAGTGGGATCTAATAGGATGGATTTGCAGGCTAGTTGGTCAAGCATCATGGAAAAAACAGCGCGAACGCAAGGACGATGAAAAAAGGAACATACACCACACCACGGAGCGCTGACTGTCAACTGATTTTATTTCGGCGAAAACGTGCATATATACACATGTATGAGCCTCGTCACGAGCCTTACACAATTGATAAACACACAGGAAGATGCAAAGGTCATCTCATCTAAAAAAAAAAAAACACATGAAAAATTCACAGCATATCCACGGAGTGAATGATGATGAGTGGGCGAAGCTCCGGAAGTTCATCGTAGATGGTGCCGAGTTCCGGATTAATTTAGTTAACACGCACGCTACGAATCCTTATGGTTCAACTACGCAAAGTGAAATCTCCCACCGGCACTTCATTGCAAGTCAAGATCCAGTGCCTATATATATATATATATATATATATATATATATATATATATACACATATATTCACCGTTCAGCGGCCACCCATATATATATATATATATATATATATATATATGGGTGGCCGCTGAACGGTTCTCCAGCGCGAGCAGTCGGTATTTTTCAATCAAGAAACTCCCTAGAAGACGCTGCCTGCGCCAACGTTGTCTCTCGCGGGTGAGGGCGCGTTCTCCTTCTTTGCGAGCTGGTAGCGCGTTTATCGAAGAAAGAGCGTTTCCATAGCCAACGCGCACCTTTCGCTCTCTCTGTCTCTCTCTCTCTCTCTCTCACAAGACAGCAGATGGAAGAGTGAGAGGGCTCGCGCGCCGGGAGGCACGCGCCGAGGGCGCGTCTCCCACACGTAGCATCATTTATTTCCTTGAAGGTAACGCGCTACTAGGAACAACGGACGGACAGACCCAAACCTTAAGGAGCTTCGCCCCTGAAATTTGAACAAATGTCATCACCACACATTATAAAAACGGTGATCTAAGGCTTGTCAGCGGAAAGATATGCAATTTCTTTGTCTAAGAGTGCGACAGATGGGGTGCTTACACAGTTATCTTCTAGGAAAGCGATCCTATGTGTTTCTATAATTACCGGCGTCAACTGGGAGGGGCTTTTGCTAGAATTTCACATTTTTTATATAGGGGGGTACAACCCCAATGCTTACAATGATCGCCAAGGTGGCCTCTAACGGTGCTGGTGACGTTATTTTTATGTTCACGAAGCCTGTCATTCAGGCATCTGCCTGTTTGTCCCACGTAAAACTTCCCACAAGACAAGGGTATACGGTACACCACACGCTCAATGCAAGGGAGAAATGGCGGGGTATGTTTCTTGCCACAGGAGAAGATTGCTTTGGGGGGTTTGTTCATTTGCTCATTTTATTCATGTGTTGTTTTAATCATGAGATGACCTTTGCATCTTCCTGTGTGTTTATCAGTGTATAACACTTCTGGCGGGCTCATACATATGTATATATGTACGTTTTCGCCGAAATAAAATCAGCTGACAGTCAGCGCTCCGTGGTGTGGTGTATGTTCCTTTTTTCATCGTCATTGTGTTCGCGCTGTTTTTTCCATGATTCCCCAGTGGCCCACGCTCGCGCGGGGCGCTCTGGGATTGCTTGAGAAAGGTCGATTACGGCTTCCTGTGCCTGTGCAGGCATTGGGGGACGATTGTGTACGAGTTTTTGGAACAACGAGATTACACGGCGAAAAGTGGTTGTTGTGCGTGTCTGTACAGTAATATACAAAGGCACGACCATACTTTCGCTCGATGTTCAGGCCACTTGCGGCTGTAGGTGAGCGGTTCATTTGCATAGAAGCGCCCTTGCGCACGGTGCCTAAGCCCCCCTGGCCGTAATCTCCAGTTCGAAAGCGGCGCACTCAGGTGTCGTTCGCCTCGAGCCCTAATCCACGTCACACGTGATCGCTGAGCCTCCATTATTCCTATAAGAAGATCCTCCTTTCTTGCGCCGACGCTTCAACAGAAAAGCAGCCACACAAAAGTGAGCAGGACATTTCTTTCGTCGTTCGAGTCACTTTCTTTTTCTTTCTTTCCACAAACTTATCACGTCAGTACTTATGCAGCTAGGACGAGATATGACATAGTGAAGCCGCGCGGAACTTGCATGGGAGCGAAGTGCTAATAAATAAACCCGAATTTTAGCTGAGGGAAAGTATATTCCTGTCCTGAAAGAAAGGCGTAACAGAGGGAGAATGGGAATGTATGCTGTTGTCACTACGAAGCTCGGCGATTGGTATAATGCTATAAAACAATGCATCCGCGAATCTATGAATGGATGCCCAGTGATTCAGGACCAGAGGCATGACGGCCAGCTCGGAAATGCCGCAAAAATGCTCTTCCTTACAAGAGCCAGCCTTCTACTGAATGCGAAGGGTGTGTTGCGACTGTTTGTCGGCGTGAAGCCGTAATAGAACACGAATGCTTTATTGGTATGTGTAGCGAAATACTTGGCCAAGCCCGTAACGTTTGCGTAATTTTTGCGGGATGCTCTCTGTGAAGAGAGTTTCATAAACAAGGGAAGTCTGCCCGTTTGTAGTGAGGGAAGCAGGCTCCCCTAATGAATGCCTCCTTTTTCTCTCCCGTTTGTGGCGTAGTTGTTTACTTTCCATTGCTCCGGTACCGCGCAAAGCCTGGCGGCATTTTTTTTCTTTGCCCCTCCATCGGTGCACCCCTATCGAGACCCCGCCCAGCTGTGCCGTTGTTGTTGTTGTCGTTCGGGCTTTTTGTGGAGGAAGGGGAGCGCTCCTTTTTTTGCCTGCAGTCCGCCATCTTGTTGTTCTCCGCATGACTCATGTACCCTCTTTTGTTGTTTGGAGTTCCCTCTGTGACCTTTTTTTTTCATTGCGTTCGATTCTTCGAGAGCGCTTGTGACGCCGCTGGCCTTTCGCACACGCCCATGTGCCATGGCTGCCCAAAGAACTCTCAAGAGCGCCTTGGTTGGCTCTGAGCAAGCGCAGGGAATGTCGCTGAGGCTCGACAAGTATGTGTCCGGACAGAAACTGCTTTCCTTTGTGCACTCTAACCAACAACCTACATAGTTTGCACGCGCGTCACTTCCGGCGGCTTCAGCGGCTCCGTCCGCCATTGCCAGGTTCTAGCCGATCCGGTTGACGTACGCGCGTCGCTGTGTTCCTTGTTTCGTTTGTAATAATGCACGTGTGCCCAACATTTGGTTGCCGATGAACAAGCAGGAGTACTGCAGTGACGAGTCGACGTCCTTTAAGCGCTTGGACTGCTTGCGAGGCCGTCTGGCTGAGCTTGACTGCCCACCCGAAATGAGCGGATTCAACGCGCACGCATAGTTTCTTCGTGTGCATGTTCTCACGAATAGAACCAATGTGCGAGCATGCTTCTCGTTAGCTGTGCAATGTGGAGCCGCCTCCATGAGCCGGTCATCTGGGCTCCCTACTGTGCGGCGCACTCTCACGCCGCTACCCGGAGCATGTGGCTGACCCGGAGAAAAGATACTGCTAGGAATGGGGGAAGCTGCGTTTCCACAATCACTTCCTCGCGGGGCTTTACATTGCTGTTTGTGGCACTAATGCGCGACCACAACTTCAATTACTGTAAGAAAATAGGAAACGTTGCGCTGTGTTTACATTTAATGTGCACATGCAATTGGAAACATCGGACAGGCACACGTGCTAAAGTGACTAATCGCCTGTGCTTCAACGGAACCGCAAAATCCAAGCGAGGTGTATTGGTGTCGTTTACGCGCAAAGACTAGCACACAAAGATCAATTCAGCGCGGGAAAAAGGAGAGGGGAATTACTTTCCTAAGAATGGGCCTTCTATAATAAGACGAATATAGAATATAATAAGACGGGAGAGACATTGCGAATGCAAGCCGAGTCGCAATCGAGCAATGATGCACGTGTGAGCCGTCACAGGACTACAACCGCGCCGAGCTCAACGCGCCGACGATAATTCGGTGAGCAGCTAAACAAACCTCTTCTCATAACCCATAGTAGAATCTGTTATTTACTAACGCGGCTACATGTTCTCACAGTATTCCACACAAACAGAGAACCCATACGACGCTGGACGTAACTGACCGACGGTCTCCGATAATAGCAACTCATAAGAAACGAAGATAGATAGATAGATAGATAGATAGATAGATAGATAGATAGATAGATAGATAGATAGATAGATAGATAGATAGATAGATAGATAGATAGATAGATAGATAGATCTATGGCGAAATTAACGTCACAAGCGCTATAAGGAATATACATTACTCCTTGAATACTCCTTGCTGTAAGACGCAAGCCGTGCACTACTAACATTCGCACAAATCTTTTAGCGGGTCTATGAAAATTGGATGACGAGTAAACACTTTGATCCCACTTCCTATAAGAATGCACACGATACTATGCCTTCACCACCACAATAGAAAGTTTGCGTGTTCTTGCTGGGGTGTATGCTTGCGTGTTTGCGTGTTTGTACTGGTACATATAGATATGTGTGTATGTATCTGTGTGCCTGCTACCTCTCTGATGCCTATATTTTTTTCCATTCTGTCTTCGCACGTCCATTCCGGCATATTAATTTATAGATTTCATTACTCATTCCACATCAGTTAACTGCGATTTGTTATAATCAACGATTTATTTTGTTTTTTCATATTCACGTACGTCGCAAAAAAAAAAAAAGCTGCTGTGTGCCGGACCACGTGGAAGGTTTTCAATAATATGTTCTACCACACAACTTTCGGGCAACGCGCCGAACTCGGCACGCAGAGACATATCTGCTTAGCGAGAACGCAGAAGCTAAAACGACTCGCTAAAACATTATTTTCCACGCGCGCCGACCTTATTGTCAGAGCAGTTTTAGAAACCGTGACGTCCTGGATGTCACGATGTTTGGTATTTGTGAAACCAAGATAATGTATAAACATTATCATCAGATTAAGAGAGAAGTGGTAGAAGCGTATCATATTCTTAAAGAAATAGAAAGCTGTGTAAGCCAAGCTTCGGTTGATTTGTATGACAAAGAATTAGATTTCCTGCGGCAGACATTTTCATGAATTTGATGATTTTATCTTAATTAGACATGACGCGGCGGCAGTCCATGTCACGTGTACCTGAAGGAAGCTGATATGTATGCGTATGTGCAATAAACCGTTCAGTTGTGAGTCAGCGTTTGTTGTGTGCGTCGTTTCTTCTTCCATTAGTCTGCTTGTTTTGGTTTGCGCTGTTACATTGAATTATGAACCGACACTAACTCGCCCAAGTTACCGTCTTCCCAGTCTTCTGTGCTCAACTCGGTGCCGCTTAACGCGGAGCATTGCCAAAGCATGTGCGATAGCGAGCAGTACGATTCGCCGCAATCCGGACAGTGTGGCTCTATGTCTGGTGAATAAAGGCTCAGTCTGCCTCTCGAAGGGAACGACCCTGTCTGGAGCATTCCCAATATCGACGGCTGTGGTCTATTGGGTTTAGCGTGGGGGAGTGGGAAGGCCCTCCTTGACAGCTGGTAGTGCGCCGTTATTTCGCTGAAGGTAAGCAGCGGGTCTCGGTGCTCCCCTCCCTCCCCGCCACTTTTCTCGCCGCGGTGCGTGAGTCCTCGCGCGCGGTCGTGCACCATTTCGTTGGCGTTGGGAAAGTCTGGGTGCACGTCGGCCCCCATGTGAGCCGGAAACCATTTTATAGTGTGATGACCAGCGGCTCCCTGGTTGGTGAGGACGGCCGCCGCTTCCCGCGATATAGAGCCCGAGGCGAATGCTCTGGCCGCCGATCGCGAATCCGTGTAAACATAAGGACGTTCGCGGTCCCTCATCGCCAAGGCTATTGCCACCTGTTAGGCCACTTCGGCCGTTACTCCTTGACTGATGCCGCGCTAATGACCGTCCCGTCCCAGCCTACCGAGACGGCCGCGTACCGGTCGCTGCGTCCGTACTGGGCCGCGTCAACAAATGCCGCCAGCCCTGGGCTGTCGGCGGTCGCTTTTAGTAATGTGCGTGCCCTCGCCTTTCGGCGCCTCTCATTGAATTGCGGGTGGGCGTTTCGCGGCAGCGGTTCTACTTTGAAAGTGCCCCTGACAGCTGCGCTGAGCGCGACCTGGCGTGCGTTCCACTCTGTCTCTGCATTTATGCTTGCTTCTTCACGGATGCGTCTGCCGGCACTGGTGGTCGACACCCTCAGGACCTGTGCCTTGGCCTGTGCTTCGATGATTTCCGATAACCAGTTGTGGACCCCTAATTGTTCAAACTTTTCCGTACTCGTCGTGATCGGGAGACCTAGCACCCGTTTAATGCTCTTGCGCATGAGCGTCTCTATCTTGGCCGCATCTCTCTTGGTCCATTTCAGCGCCGAGGCTACGTAATATACGTGACTCATGAGAAAGGCGTGGTAAAGTCTCATGAGATTGCTCTCGCTCAGCCCTCCCCGGCGGTTGGTTACTCTTAGGATCAATCGGAGCATGTTCTCAATTTTGTACGTCAGTTTCATTAGGGTCTTAGTGTTACCGCCTTTGGCCTCTATTACCGCCTTTGGCCTCAATTAGGCAGCCCTAGGATTCTTATAGTGTCCACTCTGGTGATCAGCTGGCCGTCGCTCGCGTATAATTTGATAGGGATCTGATCAATTGGGGTCAAATTCCTCATGCCCTGTTTCGAGGGCCTGTAGAGCAACGGTTCTCATTTGCTCGGTGACAGGTGGAGTCCCGTGTCCTTGAGGTATTCCTCCGTCGTTTCCAATGCCACTTCCGCGTCGGACCCTCCCGTGCACCACACCGTTATGTCGTCTGCGTACAGGGCGTGGTGGACGTTGGTCACTCTCATCAGGCGGTCGGAGAGCCCGGCCATTGCCAAATTGCATAAGAGCGGAGAGAGCATGGCCCCTTTGGGGTTGCCCTTCGCGCCGAGCGTGTACCTGTCGGACTTGGCCTGTCCTATTTTGATCGTGGCCTTACTATCCCTGAGAAAGGAACCTGTGTAGGAGTGGAATTTTCGGCGGAGCCCCATCACCGAGATCCTTTACAGATCCTGTCTGTGTTTGACAGTGTCGAACGCTTTCGCTAGGTCTAGGGCCAATATTCCTCTGGTGTCTCTAGTGATGCCGTCGATGCTGCGCTTCTTAAGGAGTTGCATATCGTCCTGAGTGGAGTGGCCCGGTCTGAAGCCCACCATGTTGTGTGGGAACAGCCCCTCTCTATGTACCGCGATACTCGATTGTGTATGGCGTGTTCCGCCACCTTGCCCACGCACGAGGTTAGCGATATTGGCCGCATGTTCTCCGGCGTGAGTGGTTTTCCGGGTTGTGGTATTAGTATGACCGAAGCATCTTTTCAAACCTCAGGTACTCGTCCCGTTTCCCACACTCTGTTGATTTCTTCGGTAAGCTTCTCGACCGACTTTCCGTCCAGGTATCTCAGCAGTTTGTTCGAGACCCCGTCCGGGCCCGTCGCCGAGCGTCCGTTGAGGCCCTGTAAGGCCTCCCATATTTCTGATTCCGTAAAGAGCGCGTCTAGTTCTTCGACCTCTGCGCCGTCATATTGCGGATAGTCGCCGTCGCCCGACGGGCCCAGCGGTAGATACCTCTCCGCTAGCTCCTTCAGGAGTTCGCTCTCCATTTTGCCCTGCTCCTTTTGCTTGTGTATAATCCTATCGATTGCCAATCTTTGATTGCCTTAGGACTGCGTGTCATCTAACAGTTTCTTTAAGAGGTTCCACTTACCTCCTGCTCTCATCTGTCCGTCTACCGACGCGCATACCTCGTTCCGCTCTTGCTTGGACAGCGCGATTGAGTGCACTTTAATTTCCCTATTTAGCTCCGCTATTTTCTTTCGCTGTCTGCGATTTAGTCTTTGCGTTTTCCACCTGGTCGTGATGGAAGTCTTTGCCTCTAATAGGTGTGCCAGTCTCGCGTCCATCCTGTCCACTTTCAGTTCGGTTTGGACGACCCTCGTCGCGGTGCTAACGTCCTCTTTGAGCCTTTTAAAGAGACTGTCCAGGTCCTCGTATTCACTCGTGTCTTCTCTCCTTATTTTGGGGAAGGCATCCCACTCAGTGACCTTACATTCTCTCGGCGGTGCCGCACTGATGGGGATCATCACGGCGACTACGTAGTGGTCGCTTCCGAGATTCTCATGCACGTTGCGCCACTCGGCCCCTCGCATATTTTTCACGAAGGTCAGGTCAGGCGTCGCGTCCTGCGCCACCGACGTGCCTACTCGGGCCGGATAGCGGGCGTCCGTCACCAGCTCTAGCGAACACTTAGTGACTGCCTCCATCAATTGACTGCCGCCTTCAAATGCCTCCATTAGCATCCCTTGGGCGTTCATCTTGCATAACCCCACCTTTCGTGGGGCGCATTAAAATCTCCTGCCACTACTAGCGCCCCCCCCCCCCTAGCCATTGAGGTCGCCTTCATCATTATCGATGCAAAGGACTGTCTGTGCTCAAAAGGCGGGCTGTAGACGTTCACTACAAATACGCTGTGTTTCAGCCATGCGTTCGGTATAATTTCGATCGCGGTAGCCTCCGCTTTCATGTTCTCTAATTTCAATTCTCTTTCCTGGAAAGAGCATTTGGTCGCGAGAAGAGTGGTCCCTTCGCGCTTAACCCGTTCAAATTTCGACGAAGCGACCCGGTATCCGGGCAGGGTCACCTCGCTACCCAAAGTTTCCTGTAATATTATGGCTTGCGGTTTTTCCGCCTGTGAGGCAAAGCTAGCGCTTGCGCTAGCCGAATTCGACTCACTTTTTTTAGGTCGAGGCTGTCTCTCGTTCTCACTGTGACGCGAATGTGATCCCTCGGTAGCCGGGGGAGCCTCGATGCGGCGACGAGGCGCTTGACCGCGCTCTGCTGGCCGGCCGTGCGGCGGCCGCCCTTCGTCCTTGCTCGTTCCTCTTTGCCTCGGGTCGGAACAGTCAGTCCCGGCGTGGCCTTCTTGTTTTTGCCCATGGCCGTCGTCCAGCCAGGGCGATTCGCTTCTTCTCGGGAGATGGCTTCTGCCTCCACGACTACCTCCATAGCGGGCATGCTGCCGCGCACATGCACGAGCGAGGCCCGGACCCGCTTGCTTCTCGCCCCTGACGATAGGCCTACTCGGGTAGAACTAACTGAGCCGCGGCGTGGTCCGAACAAAAAAGTCTCGAAAATTGAAAAAAGAGTTCACTGACCGGCAAAAAACGGACATCAGCGTGTTCTTTAGAAGAAACTGCGTCGAATACTGCACATTCCGCTGCTAGGAACCACAGAAATAAGACCGAAAACATGTGCAGAAGCACGCGCCAAAACTTCCACGTCCGCACTGGTCAGCTGCTTCTTCTTCCTCCATTTAGTGAAGTCTCACCTGCGACATTCCTGTTTTTAAGCGATGGCTTCTTAAAAACGGAAGTATGTGATGAACAGAAGTCAGCAACTGAGATTGACGGCGAACGATATGTGCAGATTGTCTCATTAACGCTACATGGCAAGCATGCGTTAACACTTTCAATCCACACGAACTGTGTATTCTGAACAGAAATCGTCGAAGAAACGATTGTAGCCGCACCAACATAACTAACCGATGTCAATACTGAGCATACGGGAAACAATATATTCTTGTCATGAGGCGAGAACCATGCCTCAGGGACACAAATAAACGCAAAGTTATATGATGACGGAAGTGCCTATATGCTATAGATTTTTTTTTTCAGAAAACGTGCGTTGATGTGAAAGACAGACAAATGTGGATCACAGGAAAACTGCTGAACTTGCTCGGTGGTAAAATACATTGTGATATACGCAAGAACAAATGGCAAAGGGCGATGATTGGCGGAGCTCAATTAAGAGAGGTGGCGATGTGATCCGGTGTGCCCAAAGGCAGCGTCTTTGGCCCCACTTCTGTTTTTATTTTTATGAGTGGAATAACTGCCGGAATCTCGTCTCATGTGCGATTATTTGCTGATTACTATACCGGTTATTCAAATAATCATTGTCGTGCTCTTCAGGATAACTTGCATATGATTGCAAACTGATGTAAAACTGGCGTGTGAGCATCAATTTACAAAATAAGCAAAAGAAAAGAAACCTGCACATGTGTGTTTCACTAGCAAAAAGAAACCGCATCTATTCACCTATAAGTACGAGGAAGTCAACTTTCGTCTGCAGCCGAATTTAAATAAGCAGAGATGAAGTTCGGACGTGTTGGCAATTCATCGTATAATAGATACCACAGCGCAGTAGAAAGACAAAGGACAAGAAGAAGACAGCATCAGCGCCGCTTTGAAGAAAAGATTTACTGGAGCGGGTAAGCATATATACTCACGCAGATGGCACACACGGAAAATAAAAAAGAGCTAGCGCTCGTCCTGTCTTCTTGTCCTTTCTCTCTTTCTTGTGCTATGTATTGCATTGTAGGAACTTACGTAATCTTGTAGTGTATTTTGTCCATGATGGCACCGATATATTGGATGTGTAACAGGGAAGGTTGCTCTATCGTCGTCTTCCCGCGCAGAAGTGCAAAACGATACATTGGCAGCGCAAGAAAGCCTTGCATAAAACACAGGTGCGGTCAGTGTATGAATACGCCTATTGCGTGTGGGGCCCCTGGTTACTGACATGCGCAGACAAATCAGAGCGGAGGCGAAATTGTGCAGTGCTATTGATATGTGCTAATTACAGGCGAGGATTTAGTGTGTTAGCGGCTAAACATACACCCGGCCATCAGTCTCTTCGGGAACAAAGAAAGAAGCTTCGCCTGAAGTCCTTTCACAACACATGCCACTCTAGGACTGGCATAGAACGTGACTCTATTTTCACGACCTTGACCGTGCACAGAATAGAAATAACAGGTAAAACTGAATCCTTTAAGATGTCTTTTTTCCCAAGAATGATCCATGACTGCAGTAACTACCTCGAGATGTTCCCCTCTCCTTCTTTCGGCCTGTGCGCACGCCTATGTCGGTTACGCAAAAAACCACGGCGCCATTGGCCTATAGTACATACCTCGCCGACTGGACTTAGGGCTAAACAACGCTAGCACCAATCTGCTTCCCACTTTCTGTGATCTTGTCGTTAATGGCGTGCAATGCTTTGTGTTTGCCTATTTTCTGTGAGTGATGGTCACCAAGGTGGTGAACGTTCTCTGCAGCACGTGCTGAGCATGTCCGAGGACGACCCGCGTCGGATGGACGAGATCCGGAAGTACGCCGCCATTTACGGCCGCTTCGACTGCAAGCGCAAGCCAGAGAAGCCGCTCACTCTGCACGAGGTGAGAAAAGCAACACCGTCTGTCGCAGCAGCCCGTATGTCCGATGAATATTCCTATTTAACTCGGATACATGGGGCTAACAAAACACAATATGTGTGCTTATACGTCAAGTACGCGTGCTGTGGCAAACAAGACGACATCAAAGATCTACCAGTAGCGCAAAAATACTGCGCCTAGGAACGCCACAGAAGTTTTGTGCGTGCCCGTATAGTGGCACTGAACCCTCACAGATCACAATTTCAGTGTTTTTCTAGACATCACTCGGTTCACTGGCTTCCCAGTTGAGATTGAAGTTCTTGAGTCTGTGTGCCGCACTAAAACACTGCATGTCATGCTTGCGCACAACTTCACATCCTGCGGCTGAGGCAGGCTAATCTTTGCTGTTGTGTAAATTGCGTACGCCATCAATGATCACGCATTTTCTGCGATAAGTTTTTAAATGCGCAGTAAACGAAATAGGCACGCGAGCATGCCGTCAACGCCGATGCAAATACATACAGTAATAAGCCATGCGCTAATCCAATAAGCGCAGCAGCGTCTTATTGGATTAGCGCACGCATCGGCTCTCTAACCCTACGTTCGAAGCGACGAGCAAGCACTGGCGGGCAATTGGCCACCAAATTCACAATGCCTGGGAAAGCGGTAGGCAGGGTGTTTGCACATATCTGCAACTTACATGTCATCATATATCACGTGATGATACACAAGCATTCTTACTCAACTAAACAGGTATAATAGAACGGTGGATCTGAAAATTAATATGCAGAAATCTAAACTGGTGTTCAAAGAGCGTCGGATGAGCACAGCGGTTTGAGAAAGGCGGCGAGGCACTGAAAGTGGCAGCCGAGTCCATGTAGTGACCCCTGATCTTAACCACAAGGCTGAAGTAACTAGAAGAATGGGGTGGAATGCTTTCGGCAGGTGTTATCAGATGGCAGCTTGCAATTGTTCCTCAAGTGCAGAACAGTTGCATCCTACCAGCACTTACGTACGGGGCAGAAACGTGGAAGCTCACTAAAAAGGTTCAGCTTAAATTGAGAACGACGCAGGCAGCAATGGAAAGCAAGAATGATAGGTGTACCTTTAAGGCGAGAGGTGAGAAAAGAGCGGAGTGGGCCAGGGAACAAACGCATGGGAAGGACATTTAAGAGGACAGTTAAGGACAAATTAAGAAGAACAAGTGGACTGGGGCAGCTCATGCAATGCGAAAGCGAGACAACTGTCGATCATCAAAGTGGTCGTGAAAAGAGTATGGAACATGGCTTCAATTTTCATTGCTTCAATAAGCGTTCGATATGCTGATCCAAAAATATTTCGGTGCCATATTCACTCTATACTAGGACCCGTTTCAAATCTTAGCTTTCTTGTGCTCCCGAAACGACCATGCAACACCACAACGCTGCATAGGCACTATTCAGTGGCGTCAACGTAGGACGCTCCGAAACGTAAACATATTTCGTTTGCCCTAAATAAGAGATTTGATTGATTGGTGGGCTTTAATATCCGAAAACAGCAGATTAACGTCTAAAATAACAGATTTATATGAAAGGTACAATGTATAAAGGAAATAGCCGGACCCCGTGGGGTGCCGCCGTATGGCAGCATAAATGGAGCATGGTTTTTTTTTTTCCCCATGGCCTCAGAGAGCTGGTATATCGGAGCCTGTGTTGGCGACTAACATGACGCCAACTGCAGAGTTGAGAAGAGCGCGCGCTAAAGGGAAACGGGGGGGGGGGGGGGGGGGGAGAGAAGCGAAACCGTGTTTTTTTCGCTGTAAATCAACGAAGGCGGGTGCAACGAAACCACGCATATTTAGTTTGGAGGACCAGGATTCCGATTACACTATTCGTGAAAAAAGAATTCTGGGAACATTTCACGACTCCTTTAAAGGCAACAGAGTGGAAGATGGAAAGACAAAAAGTTTATTAATGCACAGAAACAAATTATTGGGTGATAGGTCAGTGAGGCCCTAGTCTAGGGCCTCACTGGCGTCCTCTGACCGCTTGACCTGGAACATTAGGGTCCTCTGTTCCTCCTGGTCTTCGCTGGCTAGCTGCGGATGATGTGGTCGCTGTTGGCGCATGACCACGGTTATTCGAGATCAAAAGGACCGAAAGCTGGGCGAGTTGGTCCACAGTGAAAAGAGCAGGTGTGCGAAACACGCACACATGGGAAAACAAGCGGACGACACGAACGCTGACTATCAAGTGAAACACAGCACAGATGCGAAAAAGAAAGAAGACACACAACTAATCTGCGCATGGATGGATGGATGGATGGATGCTATGAGCGTCCCCTTTGTAACGGGGCGGTGACTTGTGCGCCACCAGGCTCGTAGAACTTTTTTTTTCCTCTCTTTAAATTTTCCTCATGCCTTTTAAATTTACTTCAATCAAATCGATCATACTATAGCAAAAACGGAAATTCATAGCCCAGTTGCCTGTCCCTTATGGCAGAAAGTCCATATTTTTTTTTATAATTATTTTTGGCCGTTCCCTCTGATCCTCAGCAATGGTAGCGCCACCTGTCGAACGGTTACCCGTGCCGGTCTACGCGATAGACAACTGTTAAGGCATTCTATCTCTTTGTTTAAGCTAATCGACGGCTGACTCACGCACGCAGTTCCACTGATACTGATATGCGAGGCCAGGACCATTAAACACGTTTCTTGATTCTTATGTTTGTACAGAATCTCGCATTCGTCTAACTTCAGTTACAGTCCTGGCCGTGCAAAGATAGATTACACGGCGTTCCGCCTGATAGCTACCTTCTATATTCAATTAATCTCTGATTAATTCAACGCTCTGTTTTCCCTACGTAGAAACGTCGGCGATCTATAGGAGAGCCCTTTTGCCTGCAGTAGGCCTGAACAGGATGCAGCTGCTGGTGATGATGACAGCTGACACAATAATGGATTCATGTGCATTCATACTTACCGTGCAATCCTTTGACAGGTACCGACTGGTCCATAACGCTACATCGCTGAACTTTGCTTCAGCAAGTCGCGAGAAATGAGAAAATACGAAGCCGCCGCAATTCCTGCAACCCGAAACCACTACGCACACCAGCAGTGTCCTTACGCACGTGATGGCTGCGAAGTGTCGATTTATCAATCGAAGAATACAGGGTTATCCACAAAATATCAATTACACTAAACGTAACTTCTTATTGCACCGAGAAACACTCCGTCGCCCGATGTACTTGTCACTGTTGAATGCGGCGGTTTCGGCGTTCGTATGTGCTGTAGTACAGCGTTTCCCAGTGCATTACATCCTCAGTTATCAGTTATATCGCGAGTATAGGTCTGGTTTAATAAAAAGAAATAGTGCTCTAGAAACCCTAGCAGCACTGCGGGCCATCTTACCAAAATCCAATACACGCATACCAGAAGAATTGGAAATAAAAAAATAAATAAAACGTCGCACAAATTATGGCAAGCGCATACTGCGGTTATTGGTACCAAAATGCTAAGTGGACTTAGTCCTGAACAGCTTTTTAATATCACACAAATTTCAGACCTATGGAGAGTGTTTGTCACTCTCTGTAGGTCATGTTTACTTTTAGCGTCAAAACGTTGTCTTGCATCTGTTTCACTTTTGTTCGTAATAGCAAATTTTTTCAGAGCCATTTGTGCGGTCTGTGCAAGCACGTTTATGTCTTGTAGATGCGCCATGTGCAATATACTGTTTGTGTGTATTCTTTCTGTTTTTGTAACTACCGTCGTGCTGACGTACGTGTAAGGTGGGCACGATTTTTTCTCGAAGTGTTTGTTCAGCTGTATCTTTTCCTGATTTTCCGCAAAATTTTTATTGTTGCAAATAAAAATTATATGAAAATGTCGCAGAAGAGAACAACAAGCTCCGAACTCTCGCACGGTGGGCAGGAGTACACAATGCGGTTAACCACCTGAGCTAGTTGGAATGTGGACTTGCAATACATTTCGAGCGCTAACAAAGGAAAGAAAAAGGAATACAGACGAGAGGAGACAGGTCTTTGTGGACTGCGCTAGAGTGCACAGGCCCTTTCGCACTTACTCGTCTGTCAGGGTGAAGTAGCGAACATTTACTGCAGCCGTTCACAGGGAGGAATACACCGACGGAAGTTCTCATCACAGCCACTTGACGGGTGGAATTAATGCGAATGCTGCACTTCACTTTGTCATTATTTGTAGGTGATTACTCCAGCGACGTAGATCTCCCGTTGCGCGGCGCAGTTGGCATTCTTCCTATTATTAGTTATACGTTTTTTATATGTTTTGAACTGAGCAAGTATACGAGGCCTTTTCGAAAAGTCAGGGCCGTTTTCTAGCTAAGAGAAGTATTTGCAATAAGAAGTCCTCGGTTTGCGGTACGTTTATTTTCACATCACCCTTCTTCACTTCCCTGTGCAATCGTGTTAAGTTCTGAGCACCCGTTCTAAAGCTCAACCTACTTCTGACATCCATCTGGGGAGACGTTACAGGGAGCGCGGAGCCAGTTCGATGGCCTGAGTTTACGCGCTGCAGTAGCGCTTCGTTAAAACTCGGCGAAAAAAAAAAAGAAATTCGTTTGGACTACTTGGTTCAAATTGGTGCACATAATTACAGGGCGCTAAATCAACGTACAGAACAGAGGGACACACAGAGAGCCACTACCAACTGCTTTATTCAGGACGGAACAAGGGTGACTATTTAACTAAAGCACATGCGCAACACGGAGCAATCATGCAACAAAGCAAATTTGTTTATCTTATTTCAAGTACATGCGAAACAGTTCCATCTCGGCATCAAACAGCGATATAGAGGTATCAGTCACACACCTATCCCCTTTAATTTTTATGAAGTGAGCTTCCAAAAGTTCTCTAGCTGTTTTATTAGCACTCCTACCAAGCATGGCAATGCGCCTAAAATTCGGTTCACACGCGCAGGCTCTACAATGCACGCTAAACTGCGCACCGTCCGATTTACTTAAAGTGTTAGAGTGCTCACTCAGTCGAACGTTCAGGCACTTGCCTGTTTCGCCCACATATGACCTTCCACAGCTTAGAGGAATTTCATATACTACCCCAACTGCACAGCGCCCAAATGGATCAGTGTGCTTCTTCTTGCAGCCGTTTGTCTCTGTCACGGCTGCCTACAAAGCGCTCTCTCCGCGTCGTTCGCTCACCTAAAGAGTCTGGCACCGTGGTTACGTCTCGGTACTCGTGGTCCGATGAGAGAGCTGCGCAAGTTTGTTGGGGGCAGAAAAGGCAACACGGACACCGTGTCTGGCAGCCACTTTCTTGAGGTTGTGGCTGATCTTGTGGATATAGGGCACTACCATCGGCCTAACAGCATCTGTTCCAGGAGCGTCGGACTTCGAACGTGTAGCGTTTTAGGGGCGAAGCTCCTTATGGAGCTGGGCGATTCCCGGTTGTCGATGCATCCTGCGCAGCGAGTAGCGTCTCCCTTAGCATACAATAGCATACAATAGATGGCGCTGTCCCATAGAGATGCATGCAAACTGCATTTGGGTGACGATATACTAGATGGCGCTGTACGCATTCTGTGTCGTCATCGCCATTTCTCGTCTAGTTTCCTAGGTGGCGCTGTCCCATAGAGATATGTGGGATACATGTACGTGCTGTGGAAAAGCTAGGGAAACGACAGACCATATTTTGATTGAATGTACAGATGTCCACCCAGGTGTAGCTGTGGACACTACCCTACAGGAGGCCATGGGTTTCAGGAGTAACAGGGGAAAGCTGAACATGCCGGCGATAGATATAAGTAAAAGGCGCTTAGAGCATTGGTGGCGCAAAAGTATGGAGCAAACAAAAGCGCAAGGTAGTTCGGGTAAGATTGTTACATCACAGCAGAACGATAATAGATAAAATAAATAGACGCGGAAAAAATTATTTGTGAAAATATGTGTGATTCGGGAAAAGAAATGGTTGTAAACGAAAAAGAAATAAAGCTAGAGCTTGGTGGCCCGGCCACCGCCCCGTTATAAAGGGGACGCTCCTAATATCCATCCATCCATGTGTGCAATATGGCGGTTGGGTGAATGGACACTAGATGGCGTTGGAGGTGCCGCTGCTCTCCGATTGGCTGCTGCGCGGGCTGCGCCGGGAGCGCTCCTCTCATTCTCCTGGATCGTCGCCGTACGTGTCGGATCGCGCTTCGTGGACCATGAGGAAAAAATCCGAACGTTGTGTCTGAAGCGCGGAATCGAACCAGGGACCCCTCGCTTCCGAACGCGCGGCGCTAGCCACTACGCCACGAAGCGCACATGGACACATGCACCACGATGACACTAAATACCCAACATTAACGAAATACTGCGCATTCCTACGCGTTTGTAGTAGCGCGTTACGGCCTGTGTAAGAAGCTGGTGTAAGACGCTGTGGCCTCTCCGCCTTATACTCTCTCAGCAGTCACGTGATGGCGTTGGCAAACGTGGTGCGCGTTCCGGCCTGTGTAAGGGGCTGCGTAAGTCTCTGTGGCCTCTCCCCCTTACTAGAATGTAACTATTTACCGGAATGTTACTAAAGGTGAAAACAGGGGGACACCAACCAAATTATAATCATCAAAATTCACGGCCCACCTAAACTCGATAGAGCCGGCCATTCAGTTCACCGTGGAACGGGAAAAGAACAACTGCTCGCCGTTCCTTGATGTCCTTGTGACAAAGGTGGATGGCATGCTCCAGTTCTCGGTGTACCGAAAGCCGACTCACACCGGTCGCTATCTCGACGCTAGCTCTAACCACCCTTTCCACCATAAAGCGGCGGTGGTTTCGGCTCTGCTGACCCGTGCACGGAGGGTTTGCTCTTCGGAGAATAAGCGGATAGAAGAAGAACAGGTGGTCAAAAGCGTCCTTCTGAAGAACGGCTACTCGAAAGCCTTCGTTGGAAAGGTTGCTCGCCGCCAGACTAATCCCCGCCGACCCCTTCGAAAGGACACTGACCCGCCGCATTCCAAGCCCATACGTGTGTGTATTCCCTACGTTCAGGGTACCAGCGTAGCGCTCGAACGTGTGCTGTCTGAGCAGGGAATAAGAGTAGCACACAAGCCAATTTCCACGCTTGGCCGTTTCTTCCGCGCCCGAAAGACAGGCTGCCGAGGGAGAGAGCGCAAGGTGTGATTTACTCCATTCCTTGTTCAGATTGCGGCGCGTCGTACGTGGGAGAGACCAAGAACTTCCCAGAGAGGCTAGGACAGCACAGGAACGATGTCCGCAAGTTCGACAGACAAAGGAGTGCATTAGCTGAACACAGCGAGGTGCACGACCACCGCATCGAATTTGACAACTCCCGCGTCCTCGACTTGGAAACCAGTTTTCACAAGCGGCTTTTTGTGGAATCATGGCACATGCAGGCGACACCTGGAAACGTGAACCGGTCTGCAGGTGCAATGCCAAGTGTCTATTTTAGCGGACTCCGGCACCTGGTTCAACACTAGCATGACCCCCCTCGGCTTGAAGAACCGGAAAAAGAGAAAGTGAGAAAGGAAGGAAGAGAGAAGAAGAAAGAAAGGAACAAGAAAAAAATCGCAGCATATCCACGGGGTGAATGATGATGAGTGGGCGAAGCTCCGAAGGGAATCATCGGTAAACCGTGAATCTTCCGTGCAATTCGCCCAGTCGATCATCGTGTAAAGACGTCTCACGCAGCCCCTTACACAGGCCGGAACGCGCACCGCGTTTGCCGACGCCATCACATGACTGCTGAGAGAGTAAAAGGCGGAGAGGCCATTGATTTCCGGCAAGAAGTGCCTGGCGACCGCCGGACTGATAAAGGTGTTCGTCTGCAGGCGGCGTAGTAGTCGTTCGTCAGCTCTCTCCAGACCGCGTGCGAGGTCCGGGTAGAGGCGGCGCGAAGCCCGATAATAAGCCAAAATTTCGCGAAAGCGCGTCAGGTTGGTGTTGCCAGATTCCGTCTCGGGACATGGAGGGGCAACGGCCCGGGTAGGAGAAGCGCGGGCAGCGGCATTCGCCGCCTCGTTGCCGGGCAGGCCCGAGTGGCCTGGGGTCCAGACTATACGAATGGAATGGGGGTTAAAGCGCCAAGAGGCTGCCTGAAGCAGGCGAGCCGCCAGCGGGGCAATGGAACCCTGAAGGTACTGAGAACAGGCCGAGCGCGAGTCCGTCAGGATGGTGCGTGAGGCGGGGTGAGAGGCGGCCAAAGCTATGGCAACCTCTTCAGCGTGCGTTACTGTGTCTGCTCAGCGTCTTACACCAGCTTCTTACACGGGTCGTAACGCGCTAGCAAAAACGCGTTAAAAACGCGCAGTCTTTCGTTAAAGGGGTCGTGAAAAGAATTTGGAGATGCCGGTTTGTAATTTTCACTACTTCAATACGCATTCGACAAGCCGATTCCGAAATATTTCGGCGAAATATTCAGTGCACATTTAACAACGCCCGTTTTAAATCTCAGCTTTCTTGCGCTCCCGAAACGACTATGCGACACTACCGGCCGGCGTGGTACTATTTGGTGACGTTGAGTTAAGATGCTTTTAAGTTCAAAGGCACAGTGAACTCGAGTTTCCTCTAAAGGAATCGATTTACTTGAAAGCTAGAAAGGGAGAAAATACTTGGAAACTGTGCGGTGCCACCATTCGGAAGAAATGCGGCAGCACGGTTTGTTTTCCCATGGCCTCCGAGGGCGCGCCAATCTCGGAGGTATGACGGCTACTAAGATGACGTCATCTGCAGAGTTGAGGGGAACGCGCGCAGTGAAACCGAAACCGCGTTAATATTGAGTTTACTGTCATCGTGGTGCATGTGTCCATGTGCGCTTCGTGGCGTATTTTTTTTTTTTTTTAGTGGCTAGCGCCGCGCGTTCGGAAGCGAGGGGTCCCTGGTTCGATTCCGCGCTTCGGACAAAACGTTCGGATTTTCTTTCTCTTCGTCCATGGTCCATGAAGCGCGATCCGACGCGTACGGCGACTATCCAGGAGAATGAGAGGAGCGCTCCCGGCGCAGCCCCGCGCAGCAGCTAATCGGAGAGCAGCGGCAGCTCCAGCGCTCATATACAAGTACCGCCAACTAGCGGACATTCCAAGAACTAAACGAGAGGTGGCTACCTACTACATACATCGGGGATGCACGACCCACGCCTTAAGGAGCTTCGCCCCTAAAAGAAGGCCTTATAAGCACTGCTGCTGTCTGGTGCCCTCCAGTCACCCCTGAAGAAGGGTCCGAGTGGGACCCGAAACGTCGGGTTTTTTCATCTTTAGGAGTAAATTTTACTTTTGATGATTATAATTTGGTTGGTGTCCCCCTGTTTTCACCTTTAATTTCGTCCCAAATCAGACAGGTCTCTGTGTTCACCTTCAGAATGTTACTAGAACGCAAGCCATCCGTCATCTAGGAACAAATAAAAGTTGATTTGTATATATACACACAGTGTTTCTCACGTCTTTACATGATGATCGACTGAGCGAATTACACGTAAGATTCACGGTTTACCGATGATTCCCTCCAGAGCTTCTCCCACTCATCATCATTCACCCCGTGGATATCCTGTGAATTTTTTTCACCTTTCGGTGAACTGGTTCGGCCACGCCTCGGACGACCGACTGAGGGAAAGCAGCTTTTAAAAGCCTGTCGACCTGATGAGAGAAGCTTGCCTGCATAGTGTGAACGCATGATGTGCGCATCGCCGACCCAAGACACAAAGAAGCATACCACGTTTTATAACCTTGGAATGGGCTGAGTGAAAAGGAAGGAGTTCTTTTTTTACACGTGGGTTATCAGCCAAGCAAACATGATGTGGTGAAAACCACGTCATGTTTGCTGATATCTAAAAACTGTAGCTGGTAAAAGACAGACCATGTCCACATTTCCTACGATCCGCCAAAACTAAGTCGACTGCTTCCTTAAAGGACACTGGGCAGTCATGGCTATGAAGAGTAAAAATATCGTGGACGTGCCTAAACACTTTAAAAATGAGTGATGGACACGTTGGAGTGCGTGGTCAATACTAGCTAAAAATATGTCACATAGGATGGGTGCTATGCGCGATCCGATACAGAGAGCCGTTTTATTAGCAGTCCTACCGAGTATGGCAACGTGCCTACAATGCGGTTCACACGCGCGGGCTCTACAGTGCACGCTAAGGTGTGCACCGTCCGATTTTCTTAAACTGTTTAAGTGTATGAGACACCCTTCTTCCGTCCTGAATAAACCAGTTGGTAGTGGTGCTCTGTGTGTCCCTCTCTTCGGTATGTTGATTTAGCGGGCTGTGAATATGTGCACTTCTACGAAAAAGGTGCCTAATATTATCAGAAAGTTGTCCGCAGTCTAACGATACCAAATCTGAGGACCTGGACAGATACCACCACAACAGCACCTACCAAACGCGATGGCCTGACTGCAGCGCCTGTTCAGCGTCGGCCGCCCAACGGAAGTGGTGCTGCAACTTGGAGCAATGCCAAGCCGGTGGACAACAGTGTGGATGGAAGCTTGCTGAACGCGACGCCCTCAACCTGTGCACATAAGGCGCAAACGCCCCAATGAATTTTACCAGCATCCATGCCTTGGTGAGTGGTAATAATTCCTCAGATCTTCAAGACGCCGACGCAGTGGACTAGCAGCTAAGTCAGACGCTCCGGGAACGCAAGAAACAAGCACAAGAACGCCGCAACATTGCCGCGCTTCAACCACAGCAAGTAGTACACAGCCGTAGGAAAGCGACGCGAGAACAGACCCCGCCCCCGCGATGATTATAAAAAATTACGCAATCTCTCGCAAAGGGGACAATGAGGCGATGCGAAGCAGCACGGGGGTGCACACCGCGTTTGCAACGGTTTGATGTTGATGACTGTGGTTCGATTAGGAAAGGACGCTAATTTCGGCAATCCCTGTAGGGAGCACAGTTAAGCGTCCGTGGGGGTGGGGAGTGAAAGAGATAGGAGAGAAAAGGCCGTAGTGGAGGGCTCCGGAAATTTAGACCACCTGGGGTTCTTTGACGTGCACTGACAACGCACAGTACACGGGCCTCTGGCATTTCCGCCTCCATCGAAAATGCGACCACCGCGGCCGGGATCGAACCCGCGTATTTTGGGTGGCAGCCGAGTACCTTAACCACTACACCACCGCGGCGTGCATATCGGTTTGACGATAGCACATGCTGCCTGCGTCAGCGTTGTCTCTCGCGGGCGAGGGCGCGTATTTGTTCCTTGCGAGCTGGTAAAGCGTTCATGGAAGAAACAGCGTTTCCATAGTCAAAGCGCGTCTTTCGCAGAGGAGGTGTGTGGAGAGGGTCTCGTGGAGAGGAGGTGTGTAGAGAGGGTCACGTGGAGAGGGAGAGTGGATACGAGGTCTGTGGGGAGGAGGTGTGTGGAGAGGGTTTGCGCATGCGTAGTAAAGGTGGTCACACCGCACACCACCACCACCGGATTGAACTCCGCCACAAGCTGCTTCGCATCTAAAATCTTCGCATCTAAAGGCCTGCTGTTGAAAGCGATTGCCGCTCCTGCGTTCGCAAGAGCCGTGATTGAAGCCTGCGACCACCACTTCACCAACGACAATTTTATTGTGCGAATGAGCCGATGCTCTGATATTGCCATATTGTCCAATAAATATTCCGAATTGACAGAACTTGTTCGGAAGTGAGTGAGTGAGTAACAACTTTATTCGCCGAAATGATGTGGGGTAATGGAGGTTGAGCCACATGAGCTGCAAGGCTGTGCCTTTCGATGACGTCTTCAGCACGTTCCAGGACCCGTGTCTGGATGTCTCTTTCGGTGCTGGAGAGAAGGGCCTCCCATTGTTCCTCGGTCGGTGGTGAGCGAAAGAGGTCGGCGGGCGGGGGATCGTGTGGACAGCTCCACAGGATGTGGTTCAGCGAGGCTATGCCGCCGCAGAGGCAGTAGCACGGATCGATGACACCTGGGTGTATGTACGAAAAGACGAGTGGGCACGGAAACGTGCGGGTCTGTAGGAGCCGCCAGGCGATCTCGGTCCTCTTGGGTAGACTGCCGGGAGGGGGAGGATAGGCGTATCGCTCGAGACGGTAGTGCTGGGTGATGTCGTGGTAGGCGACCAGGGGCTCCGGCACAAGGGTGTCTGACTCTGAGGGGTCCACCGTTCGGGGCCCACCGCGGGGACCCAGATCAGTTCAAAGGGCGCTGCTCGTCTTGCAGCAGTAGTCGGCGAAGGAGTCGTAGGGTTGGTAGGCGATACCAAGCCAAGCGCGAAATTGGAGCTGGCTTGTTTGGAGTCGCTTAGTATGACGCCAGCGTGGGTCGAGATCGCAGCGAAGGCGATGGCCGCCTCGACGGCAAAGGGTGTTCTAATGGTGCCGGCCGAGACTTCCGGCCTGGAAGGCGCTGAGGAGGACGACACCGAAGCGACTACGAAGGCATCCATGCCTGGGTGAGTTGTATCGGGTTGCATCCACGTATATGACTGGCGGGTGGTCGGCGTTCTTGGCGTGAAGCATAGCCGCACGGGCTTGGCGGCGAGCGTCGCGGTGGCCCGCGAGCATATTCTTGGGTAGCGGCTTGATGGAGAAGGCCGCTCGAACAGCGTGAGGTAATGAAACCAGATCCGGTGGGTGGCGACCGGTCGGCGAACGGTAAAGGCGTTGTACCTGAGCGGAGCGGTGAGCCTCTATCAACTCGTCGAGGGTGTTGTATACATCCAGGCGGAGACGACGATACGTGGACGCGTTGGGGGGAAGGCCGGGGGCTGTGTTGTGTGTCCTACGGATGAGTGCGTCAATTTTGACGCGTTCCGCATTGAGGAGACGAGTGTAAGGAAGGCCGTACGTGAGGCGAGAAACGACGAAGGCGTCGACAAGGCGAAGCAGATCGTGTTCTCGCATGCCCGCACGCCGCGCACGGACACGGGCGAGCATACACGCGGTCTGCTGCACTAATAGCGAGAGCTTGTCGCTGGTGTGCGTGTTGTGGCGGTTGGGCTGCAGTATCAGCCCCAGCACGCGGAGATGTGAAACGAGGGGCACGGCAATGGAGTTTAAACACTGATGGTGGGGTGAGGCGTTTTGTACCAACACCGATCGGGAGGCCGCATGAAAAGGAGGGCCGATTTGGCCGCCGAGCAAGTGAGACCGGCCGCGTTCACGTGGGACGCGACGATGTCGATTGGGCGCTGCAACGCCTCCTCGATGTGGCCGTCAGAGCCCGACCCAGAGAGCAACGCCGTCCGCGCACAGGGTGTGTTTGAGACCCGGGATACGGTTCAGCTTGTCAGGAAGAGAGCGGAAAGAGATTATATAGAAAAGGCGACAATACGGAGCCCTGTGGGGTGCCACGAGGGCCAAGCTCGTAGGTGGGAGACGAATGGTCTATGATGGTGTCGGCCGTGCGGGCTGTGAGGAACACGCGAATGTACTAAGTGCGGGTGCCGGGGTTGAGGGCTGCGAGTTCGGCAAGGATAGCCGAGTGGGAGACGTGGTCGAACGCTTTGTGAAGCCATAATGCAACTTTCGCGCACGCAACACGAACTAAAAAGAAAAAGTACATAGGACTAGCGCTAGTCCTGTGTACTTTTTCTTTGTGGTTCGTGTTGCGTGCGCAAAAGTTGCATTATGATGTCAAACCAACTAGCCCGCCTGTCCGTTTTAATGTTTGTGAAGGTCGAGGCTAAAGAGAGCCGTACCCAGGCAGCACGCCAACACAGGACTGATGTAGGCGTGAAGTCGGCCAAAGTCGGCAGCGATATCGGGCCTAAGTCGGCAAATCGCGCTCGCGCTACTTTCACCCACATCTGCCCGATGATGACCAGCCAGAATGGCGCCACTGTGGCGAAGCCAGCATGGGTCGAACTTGGCCAGCCAGAGTGGGCGAAATTTGGCCAGCCAGAGTGGCCGAAATTTGGCCAGCCAGCGTGGGCGAAATTTGGCCAGCCAGAGTGGGCGAAATTTGGCCAGCCAGAATGGGTCGGATTTGGCTAGGTAGCATTGGCCGATGTTGCGGGCATTCAGGCTTTTTTGGCGTGTTGTCGGCCACGCCGACATCGGGAAACCCCTTGCGCGACCGTTCACAGCCACTATGGTGTTTCTAGTGTTTACCCCACGTGTGTCGTGCCGTTTGGATTGCAAAAACTTTTATTTTTGTGTTTTCACATTTTCGAAGGGCTATGAAGGCAGTTTCTAAGGACCAGCAGTAGTTTGTGCAAATGTGCCTCTCATGCATACGCGAAAGCTTTATTAACACAGTAATAAGTGGGGCTAAGTGGATCCTCTGTACTTTCTATTACTGCGTTCTAAACAAAACAAATAACACAACAAGAGAGGTTTATAGGGAAAAGCACTATTTCATTTATTTTGTGAACTCTGCATTGATAATATGCTATTCTCTTGTTGCACCGTCGTAGTAGAAAATCTTCGGCAAGGGTGGAACCTGCGTGAAAAGGCGTCAATAGTTAGCACAGCTGTGGAGCACATCAGCACTATACTATAATTGTATGCAATTTATGTGCGACTCATGAACAAACGCGGAAATTCAAGAAATGTCGGAAACATCTCATAATCGGGCACTACTTTCGAAAATAACAAAGGAAAGTTGTCCTTTTGCTATAAAATGAATCTATGTTCAATATTCAACCCTCAGATCTTGGCTTTGTGTCATTTTAGATACCCAAGGGAAAAAGAATAGAAACACGAGTAAAGGTTCTGTTGCGAAGCAATTTTAAAAGCGGCACATTAGTTGAAATAGGTGCATTTTGCATTACAATAAATTTCATATTTTTGGCATACATCGGAAAGGAAAACATGTAGACGTGAGCTAATACGACACACACCAAGGATGGGGTCTTTAGGCAAAAATGTCCTTAAATGATAGGTGCAAGGCGCATTATGAGCAGATATTAGAGGAAGAACATATTTTCAAGGCTACTTTAAAAATGCCATCACGTGCCGAACTGCCACACGTGTCCAACACCAAAGAGCGCGTGTTCAGTATCACGTTACCTTTAAAAATACGGGCAAGAAAAAAATGTTACGAGAACTGCAAGTCACCAGACATTGGGGGTTTGATAGAAGCACAGGATTAACTATATGAAGTAAAATTGCTTTGGGACAATGTGCGTAGGCTCTTTATTCGAAAATATAGAGCCTACGCACCTCACGACACAAATAATATATAAAGGTGGAACCGGTGGTTTAACATCGCAACAAAAAGTGCCAGGCCCCATTCTGAAAAGTGGTCAGCAACTTACCGAATTTCGGCATCCGCTGTGCACTCTTGAGCTGTGTGTCAGCAATACAAATTCAGCGACGGCACTGTAGCCTCACCAAAAGGCGCAGGCTTGTGTTCATATACAACCGATGTCACAGTTGGGATGGGCATTGTCTTAGGAGGTACACTGGCCAAGGAATCGTGCAATCAACTTGATGATCGATAAATGCGGTACATGCGCCGATACGCGTAGGCAGACTGCGTTCAGCCGTTGAAACTCATTCGTACACCTTCCATGTCGGTAGCACTGCAGCCGCGACGAGAGAATGCAGCCGCGCGGAAAGTTCCCCGAAAACTGTGCGGTCCCCCCCTTCCGAAGGGCCGCCACTGCCACCGAAAGCAGGTTCAGAACGACATTCTTTGCAAACTGTAAGTGAGCACAATGGACGTGCAGGGAGGGGGCCGTGACGAGGGTGGTCAGTTCGGGAAGCGACGCGCGTCCCCCCCCCCCCTTTTTTACATACTTTTTTTTTTAATTTTTAGTTTCTGCTAGCTTGGCATGTGCTAGGTTGCTTCTAGGCAGAATATGCGCGTTTTGCTTTCTTTTTTTGTGTTTGTCGCAAAGCGTGGAAGACGTCATTTCTGCTGGGCAAAAGCACAATGGCGGGGACACCCGCCGGGACTGCATTTGTTAAGTGCAGCCTGGTGCAGCCTATGGAGTATGCTTGTATGCATGTGTTCTCTTGCTAGCTACCTGTAGCATAGGATTTCGCAGAGGCTGACCCACCCACTCTAGCTAAAAACGCGATCGAAATGCTGCACTGCACGTAACAAACGTAGCGAGGGCGCGCGGCGTCGCCATTGTGAATTTCTGCAAGTTTCTGCAGCGCAGGAAAACACGTGCTCCCTTCTCGCGCGACAAGAAATATTGCGCTGAACCTCTACTGGCGCCCTTATTTTACTCTTTTTGGTTATAAATAAATTAGTTTTTAAGTACTAGAAAACGCAGATGTGGGCTTCTATCGACACTATAGTCTCATATGAACGTCAGAGACAAATCCTACACTCGCTGCACAGAGCATGCAGTCAAGCGCGACATATTCTGCTCGTCTAACTAGTACAAGGTAACCGCGATGGCCGATGTGTAAAAGAATTCGGTATGTATGGAAAGAACGCACTAACGGTCGTTCGCAAAAAAGCAAAAAAAATAAAGAAAGAAGGAATTATACGCAATGCCGTGGACATATTAAGGAATTATTAGCCTATTGTATCTGTGTAGTAGTAGAGAGCATGGAGGTGGAAAAGGGAGGGATAAGTTTACCCGACGAGTAGACAATTATTTTCTGTTGCTGAGCTTATGCGAGCTGCGATACATGCGTTGCGGAGCTGCTTTTGAAAGGAGTGCACTAGTTTTGCGAACGCACTGATGAAATGTAGTGGAGGGGCACGTGGTCAACAACAGCTTGACTTAGGACGGTTGGTTCATGCTGTAATCCTGCACAAACATATGAAGAAAGTAGGGAACCGAAGAGAGCTTTGACTGTCAACTGATCTTTTTCAGTGCATGCTTGCTGTTTTTATATACCATAAAATACGCAGATCGCCTGCACAAGAACACTGTGTGACCACATACACTCTAGTAGAACTCACCAGAAAAGCTCTCTCTATATCACTTATAGGTGTGTGCATTTGTTTGCCACTTTTGAGATGAAAAATGCTTGCCATATGACTGCTTTGTATTTTTCGTTTGTGCCTTTTTAGCAAATGCCGTGGTCTTGACTAGGGCACTTCATTTGAATTGGCAATGGAAAAGGATCTGTGTATTTCGTGGTGTATAAAAACAGTTAACATCCTCTGAATATAAAGTTAGCACTAGATCTGTTTTGTCCACTCGCTGTTGCGCTGTTACCTCCATATGCCTTTTCCTTCCATAGGTTGCTAAATGTCAGTAGTATAGCGCCGCTTCCGACTGTTTATCTTTGTTTGAACATATGAATGGTGGTTATGCCCATCGATGTAAGCACGAACAATTTCTACGAATATAATTTTCGGACATGCGCGCTGTCAGATAATTTTCCATCATGCTTGCCGATCCTTCTGGCTAATGTTAACTGTTGCGCCAGCCTGTTTTGCAAAGTTCCCGCAAAACAGCCTATAGATGTATATATGAATAGTTTATATGCATGTTTCTTGTGTGCCCTGCTTATTAAAAACAATGCGCGCGAACATAATGTCATATATGCTGCTCAAAACGCACGTGCGCTATGTTCCGGCACTGAAACGCGTATACATGAATATATGAAGCTCAACATCTGATTCTTACGTCGAATCTCTCAAGTGAATTTCGGTCATGCTTGTCTCGATCGGATCTCTATTGTTATATACAGCAGGCTTCCAAAGAGGCCCGGCCGATATCAACTATGAAAGGCTGCGGCGTAGTCGACGTTGCCTCCAGGACAGCAGAAATGACTCAATGTTTCCTGTGAAATAATCTTTCTGGGCAAATATCGCGCCAAATTCGCCATTCCTCAAGCGATTCTGATGAGCGGCAAAATCGGCGCCACATTTGCCGGAGAAAGTTATCGGCTAGCCGACGGGGGCTCTAAGGTGGCATACTTGGCACAGTGTTGCCGATAAATGGCGTCGGCCAGCCCATATTGTCTGTAGAAAGGCAAAATCGGCGCCATAGTTGCCGTTGAAAGCCATCGCCTCAGCCGATGTCGGCAGTAACGCGGCATAAGCGGCCCCATGTTGCCGATTACAGTCGACGGCCTGCCGATATCGGCGGGGCAGCGGCTATAGTAGCCCGACGTTGCCAGTGATTGACGGCGGCGTGGCCGATACTGGCTTGCTGTCGTCAACATTAGGCCGTGGATGGGCCGAACTTTGCCGCCATAAAGGCAATATCGGCCCTACGTTGCGTGCTGCCTGGGTAGTGTCTGAGAATGTGGATGGGTCCAAAAGGTCGTCGTGGAGTTGCAAGAGGACATCTTGGGTCGACAGATGGGGTCGGAATCCAAGCATGGTGTGGGGAAGCAGTTGGTGAGCCTCCGTGTGCGTTTGCAAGTGAGCAAGAATGACATGTTCCAGAAGTTCGAGCCGTAAAGGTTTCTCTGACCACAATGTTTCTCTGAGCAAACTCAAAACAAGTGCTAAGAAACTTATCTATCCGAACTTGTGAAAACGATTGATAAGGACAAGAAGAATGTTTTAAACGTGTATTTTTTTACTGCAAAAACGCACACAGTTGACGTACCATTTTGGACCATTGTGTCTGAATCTGAAATTTGTCAGCATTCAATAGCACATTTTTTTTTGCGGTGATATCTTAACATTTTACCACTGGACGACTTTTTTACCGTGACTAATTCTAACCAGATTTTACATTTTTGAACTCTATTTCCGACAAGTGCTGCCAAGCATTCTCTATTGACTTAAAGGCCGTTTTTTATTTACAACCTTATCCTTGCATGAGTTAAGTCTATTGCCAAATACGGTTCCGTTGCCTTCCAAAACACTGTGGGGACTTCTGTTAGTGGCTTTTTAGAACCGTTAAACTTTTGTCTTTGCTCAACCTACGTTCAGTTCCAAGAGACCTCACACTTGCAAAAGCAGGGCGTTTGCATTGGCTCCTGTATTGTTTCTCTCAAGGGGAATCTGTCATAAGGTATACGAGTTGGCACTTGAGTGCTGCTGGCATGTGTGTTTCGGCTGATGTCGACATATTGCGGCCCGAATGTTTGCATATCTGTGCGTTTTGGCAGTTGCGCCTCTTCCTGAAGTATAATTGCAATGCCTTTGCTTGAAATAAAGTTTAGTTGAAGAGCGCTATTCTTGTGCGTGCCCCCCTCTAACATGCATCATAATCATAAACAAAACCAACTGGTCCAGCTGGCTAACCTGAGAAAGAAATTCAATTCCATGTAGGAGGCCAGGATCGCGATCACAAGTACGTGCGCGTTGCGCTCGCATACGAACCACGAAAATTTGTTACTTCGGTAGATTCGAGGCATTCTGTGGCCGAGGTTGGCTGGCTTGTCACGCAACTTGCTAAAGACTACGCACTTAGTCGCAGCCATTCTCGCGTATATATGAACATTTAGGTCAGGTGCGGTCTGAGAGCACAGTAATTTTGCCAAGAGCCAGACCTACATCTTTTCGAAGTGAATCTTTGAGCATACTGTTCTGACTGCTGTGCCTACATTTGTATGTAGACGCTTGAGTTGTGCTGGAAACCAGCGCAAGTAACGTGGTTGTACAGCGGGTCAAGAAGGCCAACGAGTACTAAAGCTCTCCGAAACTGCAAGATACGTAATATACATCATCATCATCATCATCATCATCATCATCATCAGCCTGTTTAGGTCCACTGCAGGACGAAGGCCTCTCCCAACGATTTCCAATCCACTCTATCCTGAGCGAGTTCGTTCCACTTTGTGCCCGCAAACTTTTTAATTTCATCACTCCATCTAACCTTTTGCCTGCCTCTGTTGCGTTTTCCCTCTCTTGGTATCCATTCCATCGCTCTTATTTTCCATCTGTTATCTTTCCTCCTCATGACATGTCCTGCCCAGGTCCACTTCTTTCTTTTAATTGATATAATAATATCGGCTACTCCTGTCTGTTCTCTGATCCATTCCGCTCGTTTTTTCTCTTAGAGTTACCCCTATCATTTATCTTTGCATTGCACGTTGCGTGCTCCTTAGTTTCATCTCTAGTATTTTCGTTATCCTCCATGTTTCTGCTCCGTACGTTAGTTCTGGGAGAATGCAGTGGTTGAATACCTTTCGCTTTAGTGAGAGCGGTAAGTTTCCAGTCATTATTTCGTAATGCCTTCCGAATGCGCTCCAGCCCAGCCTTATTCTACGGAGAATTTCTTTTTCATGGTTGGGAGGTCCTGTTATTAACTGTCCCAGCACTAGGTATTCGTTTACACATTGTAAGGGTTAATGGTTGATTTTAAATTCCTGTTCCTTAGCTAGGCTATTGAGCATAACTTTGGTCTTTTGCCTATTCATTTTTAATCCAGTTTTACTACTTTCCCTGTTTAGGTCATCAACCATGCTTTGTAGTTCGTCTCCATCACTGCTAAAGAGCACAATGTCGTCTGCAAATCTTAAATTGCTTAGGTATTCTCCGTCTATTCGAATTCCCTTTTCATCCCAGTCTAGACGTTTAAAGATTTCCTCTAAACATGCAGTGAATAGCATCGGGGATATTGTATCTCCCTGTCTCACACCTCTCCTGATCGGGATTTCTCTGCTTCTCTCATGTAGGAGTAGTGTGGCTGTGCAGTCTTTGTATATGTTGTTTATGGTTTTCACGTATACGCCAGGTACCGCTTGTCGATGTAGCGCTTCTAGAACTGCGTGTATTTCTATGGAGTCAAATGCTTTCTCGTAGTCGATAAACGCCATTTAAAGAGGTTTGTTATATTCCGCGTACTTCTCAATTACGAAGTTGATAGCGTGGCTGCGGTCCATTGTCGAGTAACTTTTCATAAAACCAGCTTGTTGTCTCGGGTTGGTTAAAGTCGAGTGTTTCTCTTATCCTCGTAGAAATTACTTTTGTAAATAGCTTGTATATTACTGGGAGTAGGCTAATTGGTCTGTAATTCTTTAACTCCTTTATGTCACCTTTTTTGCGGATAAGGATTATATTAGCATTTTTCCAACTGCGCGGTACACTACATGTCTTGGCACATTTCGTGAAGAGCGATGCAAGTTTTTCAAGTACAATATCTCCTCCGTCTTTGATGAAGTCGCCTGTTACACCATCTACACCAGCTGCTTTACCGCGGGACATGCCTTTGGCAGCTTTTTTGACTTCGTCAGCGGCTATACATGGAATTTCAGTGTCCTCCTCTGATTCTATTTGTATTAAGGTTGTATGGTCTGTCTGAGAGCTGTAAAGTTCAGAGTAGAAATCGTCTGCTACCTTTACTGTTTCGTTGAAACTGTTGATAGCATTACCTTGTTTATACAGCTGGTGAAGAAGGTCAGCGAGTACTAAAGCTCTCTGAAACTGCAAGATATGTAATAAACAACAGTGCCTAACTAAAGGGAGTGGCTGCACTGTCAAGGTTAGTCAACAGGAGTAAGCTTTAATACGTGTAGAGTTGTGCGTAGGACACGGACAAACAATGGACACGGTTTCTTACGCCCAGCACTACACATCTCAGTGCATAACAAGAACGCTCTATTGAAGAGCATACTTAGAGACATGCTTTAACTAAACTCCGGGAAGAAGCAGTGAGTGGGATGCGGCACCAATCAGGTCGAAGATATCTCTGTATATAAAATACAGCGAAACATAAGCACGGCCACGCTATTAGGAATTTAGATGACATAGCGAATGCCGTTGTATTCTGAATTGGCAGATGAGTCACACAACGCTGACCTACGTCAACGTGGAACAGGATACTAACGCTACTCATATTGATCAGGCAAGAAGGGCCGTGCCACACGTGTCCGATATGTTAACACACATTAACGGAGACGCGAAAAAGATTGTCGAGTTTCCTCAGTTCCATTCACCGCCATAAAAACCGAGGGAGAGAATCGCGGCTGCTGCATTTCGATGGAGGCGAAATCTCGGGGCCCGTGTGCTGTGCAATGTGAGTGAGCGTTGAGTAACCCCGTGGGTGGTCGAAATTTCCGGAGCCCTCCACTTCGGCGTCTCTCATAATCATATCGTGGTTTTGGGACGCAATACCGCGGAAATCAATCAGCGTTACAAAATACTCGCGAATGTAATTTTGAATACATGGTAGACACACTACAATTCAATCAACAAAGCGAGCGGGCTGTTTTCAGCAAGGCATAAGCATGGACACGGGTCGTCTAACGTTTCAACTGACTACAGCAGTTTTTCATTCGCTGCGGTGTTATAGAGAGTTTAAATCATACCGTATGATGAACCAGCCGAACTTTAACGAAGACACAAACACGCAGGACACATGCCGCACTCGCAACTAGTTTTATTTCGGAAGGAACGCTTCATATGCGTAAGCGCTTCGCACCCCCGGACGACACAGAATAGACTAACGTTTTAAAAGCACTGCCAGTGACAAAAGGCACTGCAAAAAGGAGGGAAAAAGTATACACCGCGCGCACGAAATATCAGGTAAAGCCTAACTTACTTCCAAAAATAGAGTTCTTGCGCCTTCGGTGAAACCGATGGCTAACCAGTGCATTTCTTTCCTCTTTTGATAACATGAAACGCTTCAGCAACATCCATAGTTAGCCGATCGTAATGTTGGAATACAACCGTGATTTCATTAAGGAGTGGAGAACATCCGGACTCATTACAATGTACGGTTGCCTGTAAAGATGTCTCGTGTTCACAAAACGATTAGTTTGGCCAATACACCAAGGGAAGTAAAGGGGCCCTGAACCGCCGCTCGGGCTTGGTTTTCAAAACAGCTGGGTGCGTATTGAAAGCCTCTCAGACATTCACAGCCGAAATAATTTTTGAAAAATGTTTGTTAAAAGCGTAGACATTGCGACCGGAAACCTCCCTTTCCAGTTCTGTCTACGGCATACAACCCACAGAGCTCTTGTGGGCGGTGTCGAAGGTGGTGCCCCGCCCATCGCGTTACGTCACCAGGCTTCAACGACGTATCAGAGATTGAAAGCGCGTGACAGCCGGGGGCTGTTGGCACCATGCGCTTGTAGCCGCCTGCTCACTCCGTACGTGGGCTTGGTGGCGTGCCGTCACTGCATTCTTTCGATCCTCCGAAGGTTTGTTTTCGTTGATCACTCAAGTTTAGGCATTCAGGTGTGCGCGCATACTTTGCAAGGACGCTGCTTGCATTTGATGCTGCGCACACCATAGCGACAGGATAAGCTCTAATGCTCTTCCACCTTGTTCTGCATAGCCCCAAGGTAGTTAATGGTTGATTAGTGATTGTAGACGGGCTTATCACCCTGTCGGGCTCGAACGCGTGACTACTATGGCTCAAAAGGCATACCTTTACGAATCGAACCCCCGTCGACAGATTAATATGGAATAAGATGCCTTCACATGCGGTAAGAGGGATGGGTTAAAGTGTAAATACACCCTAATGTGCACTAGTTCAATTTTAACAGTGAAGCTATTTAAGCTATTGGCGAAACTGGGAAATCTGCACAAAACTCCGCTAAGTTGTGTACTGCTAGCACAACCATGCCAAGCTACGGTCAGGCCAATTAGAGCTTCATGAGACTAGTTAGGTAAGGCCTTATTAAGCTGTATAATTCAATGAAGCCGAAATAAGAATAATGAAGTATGGCCTAGTTCAGACAGGAATAATCCAACCAAACTGAACTGATCCAACTACCGAATTAGGCTGAGACTAATTATTTAGTAACAGTTAGGCTAAATTACTAATAAATCATAATAATATAATAATAATTAGTAATTAATAACAATTAATAATAAATAACTAATGTATAACTATACATAACCTAACGAAAGTAAAGCAAGTTAAGGGAAGCCTAATTAAGGTGATATAAACAAGTCTAGTGTAAGTAAGCTTAGACTAATTAGATCAAGTTTAATTCAGCTTGATTGATTGATTTGTGGGGCTTAACATCCCAAAACCAGCTCTGATTATCAGCGACGCCATAGTGGAGGACTCCGGAAATTTCGACCATCTGGGGTTCTTTAACGTGCACTGACATCGCACAGCACACGGACCTCAACATTTCGCCTCTATCGAAATGCAGCTGCGGCCGGGATTCGATCCCGCAACCTTCGGATCAGCAGCTGAGTGCCATAACCACTAGACCACTGTGGCGGAGCAGTTTAATTAACCTAGTACTAATTAAACTATGCATAACTATATTAACACTCATTAAGGCAGACGTAAATAAGGCAGGAGTCATGAATTCAAAGTTAATTAGCCTAGGACTATAAGCTTAATTTAGCTGAGATTAAGTAGATCATGGCTAATTAGGGCAACACTAATTAAACAAGGTGTACATGAGGTAATAGTCATTATGCCAGGCTTAATACTTAATAAGATAATGTCTCGCGTAATTAGACCAATAATGATTAGTCCGCTTTTCATTATGGTATGTTTAATTAACTCAGGCTAATTATACATGACTAATGAGGCACACCTTATTAAGCCATGCCTGATTAGGTCTAGGGTAATTAAAACAAGTCGAAATAATCTTAAATTAATTAGATCATGTGCAATTAACTGAAGACTAAGTCAAGCCTGAATGAGCTCTGACTAGTCAGCTAAGCCTAATTAAGCCATGCATTAAGGGCATAATTCATTTTAATACTCACTAATTTGCTTTAGTCAAACCACCTAACCTGCTGCAATCCTTCTTAAGCCATCCTAATCTCTCTTAATGTACCGTAATCCGCTCTAATATCCCATAGTCCACTTTAACGCACTTCATTCTCTCTTAATCCACTCTAATTTGCCTTAATCAGCTCTAATCCACCATAATCCGTCGCAGTCGTTTAATCCACCTTATCCAACAGAAATTTTGGGTTCGACTCCAGTCATGTTATTCAGTTTGAGTCCTAGAAGTGGCGCATTGGAGTCGAATAGGGTGTAACCCCATCTACTATCCCTGATTAATTTTTGGGTATTATCATTTCTTACAGGCTACTGGCATTCATTTGTTGGCTTCTTGGGACACTATATTTATGGTTAATTTTGCACCGCACCATTAGATTGGACGCCAAGCAAGTTTACGGACACCCTCTAATGACACCTCTCACGCTTGCGCATTAACAAATTCATTTTTACATATTTCCTGCAAATATTTGTCTGGTGTTTACCGAGATAACGCGCGCGATAGCGATGGCGACGACGCGAAGTTCACAGTTGCTGCTTGGGCGATCCCGCCCCCCCCCCCCCACTCCAGCCCCTCGTGGCTTTTTATGCTCGTTAAAACGGTGGGGTGCTTCCTCTACGCTACGATGCAGACCTCCCGAGCGGGGTGATGTTATCGCACGCGCCCTCCGAGCGACGGAAATGGGCCGGGCTCGTTTGATCACTGATTCAGCCGTGTTCGGTGCCGCCGCTGGCGTGCTTTTACCCGCGGGTAGAAAGTACTGGGGGTCATCACTTTGGACTCTAAATGGACATGACGGTGACGGCAGTGGCAAAAATCCGTCGAGAAGTGTCCATATAATTACTATCGAAATAAAAGGCAAGATAGCCTCTTTGAAGTGCACTAAGGTAACATCGGCGCAGTCGACAAAAGTGAAGCAACTTTTGATTGCGTGCGTTAACGCAGGTGTCGGTGAACGAGGCCGCGGCGCAGATCTGCAAGCACATTCCGGCGCTGCTCACGCGGCGGGACGAGCTGTTCCCTCTGGCGAGGCAAGCGGTGAGGGACAGCGGGTACCCTTTCTCCAAGGGTCAGTCAAGGTGAGACGTACTTTTTTTTCTTTATACAAGCAAAAATGATTTTAGACGCACTCCAACAAGTGGTTCTTGCTACTTGAGGAGGGCATCACCTAATTTTGTTTTGTAGTTATGAAGGAAAGCTTTTTGAGCATATGCTATTGTACTGAGGAATTTCGTATGCAATGATCCTACATAACAGATGAGGAAAATGTGTTGCTTTCTTTCCAAAAGTGTGTGAGGAATACTTTCATCGAAAACATCAGCATTGCACGAAAGGAAAAAGAGCCCGTCTTTATTGTGCTGGTCGATAATGTACACTCCGGGGGATCACATCACGCGGTAAAGGTAGCTTGGCGCACGCAGTTGTAGCCAAGGTATCTGTTGTGACGTCACACCCCGAACACGGGCAAGCGATAACAGCACATCCCATTTTTTTTTCGAGCACAAGAACATGCACACATACAGGGCAGAGAATATATGTTGTACTAGAAAGACACAGAGCACCAAACCACTACTCATCAAATCCCAGTCGTATGGGCTTCTTCACCACTCTACCAAAGCGCGTTACAATGAGAGTGGGTTCACTATTGGCCACAGCGTGAGTCGGAGGCACCGCTGAAGCTGTTGCTGTCGAGCCAGCTGGGGCTATTAGCCGATTGTGGCGCGGTCGGCTGCTCCGAGTTTTCTGGAAATTCATGTCTCCATGTGCGCCCTTTCTTTTGGCAGATGGTTAAGCATTCATCCGTTTCGGCGGAGGTCAACACCGTCGTTTGTTCGCACTACATATGACTGCTGTGTCGGTGCTGGTGGGAGGACTGTGGCCTTTGATTGCATGTCTGTCACCCAAACTAGGTTACCTGCTTCTAGCTTTGAAAGCCGTCTAGCACGATGGCGTCGGTTGTAGCAGCGGCGTTGCCGCCGACTGATCGCCTGGTAGCTGTCCACGACTTCTTTAGGGCTGCTTTTTCCCGAATTTCGACGACGCGGTCACATTGGGACTCTTGTCCTCAGTCGCCTACCCATAAGTACTTCCGCAGGACTGACTCCAAGAATGCCGGGCGTGGGCCTGTGAGCCATCAGTGCCAGGTAAGGGTCTCTAAGCATTAGAATGAGGTGCTTAACCGTCTGAACCAATCGCTCTACTTCCCCGTTGCCCTGCGTGTTCCTCGGACTCATGGTGACATGGCGAAACGCGTGTGACACAGCGAACTGTTCAAGTTCAGTGGTGAAGAACTGAGGACCGTTGTCGGTCACCACACACTCAGGCATTCCACGTCTAGCAAAAGATACTTTAGGGGCGAAGCTCCTTAAGGTTTGGGTCTGTCCGTCCGTTGTAGTAGCGCGTTACCTGCTAGCTACAGGAGGGTGCGTGTGGGAGGCGCGCGAGCTCTCTCACTCTTCCATCTGCTGCCTTGTGTGTGTGAGAGAGAGAGACAGAGAGAACGAAAGGCGCGCGTTGACTATGGAAACGGTCTTTCTTCGATGAACGCGCTACCAGCTCGCAAAGAACGAGAACGCGCCCTCACCCGCGAGAGACAACGTTGGCGCAAGCAGCGTCTTCTAGCGAGTTTCTTGATTGAAAAATACCCACTGCTCGCGCTGGAGAACTGTTCACTGGCCACCCATATATATATATATATATATATATATATATATAGGCACTGGATCTTGACTTGCAATGAAGTGCCGGTGGGAGATTTCACTTGTGCGTAGTTGAACCATAAGGATTCGTAGCGTGCGCGTTAACTAAATTAATCCGGAACTCGGCACGATCTACGATGAACCTCCGGAGCTTCGCCCACTCATCATCATTCACTCCGTGGATATGCTGTCAGTTTTTTTGGGTTTCTCAATGACCGCTCCAGACTTTGTGGAAGGAAGACTGGCTACCTCAGGGTAACGTGAAAGATGAAGCACTGCGGCAAGGTATGCCTGGCGGTTGGTCACGCAGAGATCTACTCCCGGTCTCTCCCAAGGAAACGATGGCGTTGCGGTTGCTATCATGGGCTCGGCTAGTTTCTGAGTATGCTGTGCGCAAACAGTGCACTGTTTTACCAACTGTGCCAGTTTGGTGCTCTAACCTGGCCACTATACAGAACATTTAGCAAGAATGCGACAACGCCCACTACCCCAGTGCCCATCATGCACTATGCACAGCTCGTCTGTTTTTAGAGAGTGTGGGATTACAAGCCTTGTTCCTGTGAACAAGAGACCGTCAATCATACTGACGCAGGACAAACCACGTTTAAAGGACGCGCGCAAGTTCCGTTCAAGAGGACTGAGGCGCACTGGTGCAACAGCACAAAGGCCATGATGGCACGTGCGTTCGTCGCACGCGATCGCGTGGGATACCAGGGGAAAGGAAAAAAAGACGACGATCGAACAGGAGGCTTCTAGGTTTTTCGAGGCAGCCGAGTACCGTAACCACTACGCCACCGCGGCGGCCACAATAATCATCATCAGGTTCTTCGAGGAACGCTGGGTTTGATTTTTGGCTTGCAGAGCACAAGTTAGCTCTCAATAAATAGTCCTCTTTCCTAATCTGCCTGAATTGTTCGTTACAATATTAAGGCATGAGGAAAGAAGGAACATTCGGCTTCCTTGAACAATTGGCTTTTCACACCTGTGCAGGTGTTTACAAATGGGTCATTCATTTGAAATTCTCTCACTCTACACAAAAATTGTCCCCCATTTCCAAGCCAAGCAAACACACCTTAGATTACGCTGTGACACCTGACACACTCAAGCCTTCTTCAAAATCGGTGCGTGCAATCGGGGATCGCGAAAGGGTGTTGGCTCTGACTAGCGGGAACGTACTGGACACTGAAAAGATAGCGCATTATGTGCAGCTGAAACCGTTGAATTCGCGGGGGCATATCATCAATGGCCATTTGGCCTAGTGAAGACACTAAAGGAAATTGTGGTCAGTTTCGAAGGTAACGTTTTGGCCACGTATGTACTCGTCAAATCTTTCGGCTAGCCACGTCAGTGCTAGCGCTTCTTTTAACACGAAAGTGTTTTATGCCGGGGTCCACCACGACCCTATAACGTCACTACCGTAACCGATATAATGCAGTAAACATGTAAGGAAATATTAAAAAAACTCAGAGAGCTTCTGTGGATCGAACTCACAGCCCTGCGCGCCATGATGAAAGGCGCCCAATGCGCTACCACTGTGCTAACTCCGTGCATGCAATGCACATACCGTACGAACGCGCCTTCCTGGCTCGTCCGGCTCAGAACGCGCGCATTTAGGCGCACATTGCCTGGAACAGTGCCGACATCCAGGGGAGGTAAAGTGAATCAGTGCAGCCTCACTTCGTCTGTCCTGGATGGCGGCACCATTCTCGGCGCGGTTCAAAGTCACGCCTCTATCAACGCGTGCAGAGCCGCGCGTTCATGTAGCGTCGAGCGTACATGCGCTGATAGCGCAGTGGCAGGGCGCCGCTCATCTTTCTTCATGGGTGGTGTTTCCCCGCCGACCGCTCTTCGAGCGCAACAAGGAAACTGCTGCGTTAGGCGCACGGCAACGACGCTGGCAGGTCGATGCATTTATTTATTTATTTACTTATTTTAGGGGCGAGGCTCCTCTTAGTCTAACCTTGTTCCGCGTCAGGCGTAACCGGCAGTATCTCCCGGGAGGCACGCGCTCGCCCTCGGCGCGTGCTGTCTTCTGAGAGCTAAAGGCGCGCGTTGTTTATGGAAACGCTCTTTCTTAGATGAACGCTCTACCAGCTCGCAAAGAAGGAGAACGCGCCCTCACCCGCGAGAGACAACGTTGGCGCAGGCAGCGTCTCCTAGCGAGTTTCTTGATTGAGAAATGCCGACTGCTCGCGTTGGAGAACCGTTCACCGTCCACCCATATATATATATATATATATATATATATATATATATATATATATATATATATATATATATATATAGGCACTGGATCTTGACTTGCAATGAAGTGCCGGTGGGAGATTTCACTTGTACATATTTGAACCATAAGGATTCGTAGTGCGCGCGTTAACTAAATTAATCCGGAACTCGGCACGATCTACGATGAACCTCGCGAGCTTCGCCTACTAATCATCATTCACTCCGTGGATAGGCTGTAATTTTTAATACTGCTGTCCCCAATGATAGGGGTTCTAGCTGCAACAGATAACGTTTCTTAATACACACCCACAATAAATTCAGAAAATACAAAATAATTCAACTGACGATAGCAACGTGACATGTCAAAACTTTACATTGTGAAACAAAATGCAGACAAGCCTTTGAGAATACAAAATAAATCGGGGTTACAATTCAAGGAGGGCCTGAAATTTATCACTGTCAACTACCGTTACTACGTGTTTATCGAGTTCATTCAACTCAGTTACAGTTCGAGGAAAAAAAGAGTATTTAAAGACATTGTTCTTGGATTTAAATGGCACTAATGAGTACGGGATGTCGTAGCCTTGTAGAATAACCTTCGGAAAATGAAATATAGTGGTATGTTCGGCTTTGTAACTTACCCTTCACAATTTTAAATATTAACTTAAGGCGAGCGATTTTATTTGTTACTGTTATACGATTTAAGTCTGCTTGGTGAAGTAACTGAGTAATAGATGAAGGACCGTAACTATTAAAAATAAATCGTACAGCCTTACTCTGAACTCTTTCCAGCTTAAGTGTGTTCGGCTGTGTAAACGGGTCCCAAATAACATTCGCATATTCGAAAATCGGCAGTATTAAAGTTTTGAAAGCGGCAGGTTTAGAAATGCTAGAGGCGCTTTTGAGAGACCTCCTTAAAAAATGAAGTTTAGTCAGAGCCTTATAGCAGTGATATGACTATCCCATTGAATGTTATCAATTATAATGAGACCTAGATATTTCTATTCATTTACGCGATTTAATGTTTTACCATCAACTGTATATGTATATAAGAGGATTTTCCTTCTTACTTATGGTCATTACAGCTCATTTGTCGTAATTCACAGCCATCTGCCACGTCCTGCACCAACGCATCACTTTATCTAATTCGAAATTCAGTGTATTTTGTAACTATGACCTACCTTTGGCGCGCAGCATTTCATCCAGACGTAGTTACTACAAAGATAATGATGTTATAGAAGCGATGTGTGAACGTGGGTTCATCCACGTCAAGCGGTGCCGTACCAGCGAAATAGCGATAGCAGTGGGCAAAGTCACCTCGATGTAACGAACATTCAACTGTTTATTCGGAGAGACATTTCACTTTCGTGTTATACCGTTTCCTTTGACAGAGGGATAAGCCACATTCTTTTTTTTTATCTGGGAGGATCGCCGTTCTGTGTTCGTGAGGGATCGACACGCGAAAACTATCGGTCTACGGTGGCCGTCTTTCTGCGTTTGAAAAGGACATTGCTAAAGCGGATGCGTCCGTTGAAAGGACTGAAAGAAGTGTTGCATCGTCCATACCCTGCGCAGAAGAAATTAACCCTTTCAGCTCGTTTTCAGCTCTTTTCCTTGGTAACACGCCCAGACCCATTCGCTACCTTTGTGCAAAAGAGCACGCATCGGAGCAGCAGTTTGCGCCAGGTGCGGCAAAAAACGACCTAATTGATTGGCCATGCCTAGGAAACTTCTCAGTACGGCGACATTTTTCGGTGCGTTCAGATTCTTAATAGCGCTAACCTTTGCTGGATCACGCTGAATTCCATTCTCATTCAGAATATGGCCCAAAAATTTCACTTTATGAACACCAAACAGGCCTATTAACACCTTGTTTACAGTCATGTTTGCGCCAGCTAGCCGTGACATAAGATCTGCTAAACGTTCGTCGTGCTCGGATATCGTATCACCAAACAATACAATGTCATCCATGACGTTAACACCTGGCAAGCCACATAGGATTTCGGACATCCTTTTCTGGTAATACTCCGGAGCGGACGTAATTCCAAACGGTAGTCTGGTAAAACAGTACTTCCCGAATGGAGTCACCATAGTTAGTTCTTCAGAGTCCCTACTCAATCGGACTTGATGGAACCCCGAGGAGGCGTCAAGCTTGCAAACCATTTCTCACCGGCCAGAGAGCCTAATGCTTGATCCACCGTAGATAGCGTGAAGCGCTCGCGAGTGACGCACTTATTTAGCTTTATGAGGTCAGCACACACTCTCAGTTCCCCCGACTGTTTCGTTACCATGACTATTCTTGCTGACCAATCCGTGGGGCTGTCTACTTTCTTTATTATTCCCATGCAAACGAGTCTCTCGATTTCGTGCTTTTCCTTTCCCATGCGCTGAATCGGCACTCGCCGTGGAGCGGTCATGGGATGCGGAATGGCGCCCGTTTGCAGCTTAATCGTGTATTCTCCTGTGATAGTGCCTACACTACGACCCATGCGCGGAAAAAGTGTCTCATACGTTGTTTTTCTGCACTAAGCGCGTCGGCAAATATAATGAAACCTAAAGCCTCTAAGGCTGGCAGGCCGACAAGCACGTCGCGAAGACGGCTAGCGAGATTGTACATAAGACGGGTAGTCCTCCCTTTCCACGCAATCTCTCCGACAAATTTTCCTAGAACACTGAGCTTGTTGCCGCCAGCCCCCTGTAGCACCACGTCTGCATTTACAGGCAGGTGGGCAATCCTTGAAATGTAGAAGGTAGAACCTACACTTCTGCACCCGAATCAACTCTAGCAAGGATAGGCACGGAGTTTATCTTAACATGCACATAGCGCGCTTCCCCGGCCGCGTCAGTCGCGCCAATGAAAGTTTCTCCGGTGTCACTTTCGACAGCCGGAGATGCGTACCTTTCTGTCTGCTGATCCAGGTTTCTTGAGGCTGGCTCTCGCAAAATGTCCTTTGTTGCCACAGTAGCGGCACTTGGAAGCTCGGGCTGGGCACGTCGGCTTCGGGTGCAAGTCGCCGACGCATTAGGGACACCGTCCCCCGTTGTACAGGGGGCGTTTCTGGTGGCCCACGGCGTGTTGGTCCTGAAGTGCTGGCAGGCTACCGATGTGGACACTTTCCGGTCGAAGGCTCTTCTGCTGCTGTTGCACAGTTGCTGCAACAGCAGCAGGGTAGGTCATCAGCAGCAGGCCAACAGCAGCAGAGTAGGCCATCATTTAAAGAATATGAAGGCCTACCCAACGTGGACCTCGACCGGCCTTTCACACTGGCAGAGCTCCACGCAGCCGTCGCTAAGCTCACGCGAAACACGAGCCCGGGCAAAGACAGGATGCCTCCGACAGCTCCGCCAGCTACCCAATAAGGCCTTAACAGCTCTCCTCCAGTACTATAACGAGTGCTGGGACAAAAGAGAACTACCCGCCTCGTGAGAACACTCGGAGGTGATCATGGTACCATTACCCTCACCTCGTGCGTCGGCAAGCTGTTTGAACATATGGTACACGACCGCCTTACATTGCACCTCAAAGACAACGGGCACTAGCCGGACACCATGTTCGGCTTCCATGTTAGGCTCCACCAAAGATTCAATTCAATTCAATTCAATTCTTTATTTGCAGACGGGAAACATACAGAAATGCCAAAACTGTTTGGACCCATAGCCAAAGGCTAGTTGCGGGTCCAAAAACTAAATAAATAGGAGTTCCATGAACAAAAGATATATATATGACACATATACAGATAGCTGTCGTACATCATTAATTTGTGCAAGCGAAACAAAGGGAAAACGAAAGTATCGGTAAGTGCACGAAACAGGGGTAAACAAGGCATATTGTTGCATTATTATAAAAGGTTAAAATATACATAGCTGATCTCGAAAACAAAAACAAATCACTGGTTGAGAATGGTATTTTTAACGGTATCACAAATTACTGACACAAACACACACGAAAATGACATCATAATTGTTCACATTGACAAACACTGTTCATAGTAAGCAAGTATTTCTTAAGCACCGATGGAAAATTTTTCGATTGTTTTACTTCTGCTGGTAGTTTATTCCAAGTTCTTGGCCCTGAAAACTGCAGCAAACGTTGTCCGTAAGTATTCTTAGTTGGAGGAAGATTAAAGTTTCCATATGCTTGATTCCTGGTTACACGAGAGGATGTGCAAAATAAAGAAACATGAAAAGGTAGGTTGTTTTTAACAATATTGAAAACACACGTGGCAATTTTTAATTCGTGTATCTTATCATAGGGCAAGATATTCATTTTCATAAACAGAGGCAGACTCGGCTCGTTGTAGGATGATTGGGTGATTATTCTCAGGGCTCGATTCTGAAGTTTGCGAACAGGTTCAAGATAAGTTTTGTATGCCGCACCCCATGATTCATTACAATATGAGATATGGCTGTGGATGAGCGAAAAATATAAAATACGCAATACGCGATATAATATCCTTCTCCTTCTCAAGTAGGAGCTGATTGACCCCATGAGCAAAAACTGCAAGTCCTCAATCCTTACCATTGAGGTTAAAAGTATTTTGACGTTAAAAGTATTTGAGCCACGAAGCGATACTACGAAATCTTGCATCCACTGGCTGCGGTTCAAACACCTATGGCTATGTCGGCAATTTCCTCACCGGTCGTACGGCCACGGTGGGGATGTCACACTTACGAAGCAAGGAACTTAGGCTACCAGACAAGGGCACGCCGCAAGGCTCCGTCGTATCACCCCTGCTATTCAACGTGGCGCTCCTGAAGCTCCCGCGACTCCTCGAAAGTATTCCTGGACTGCAGCATGCCATCTACGCGGATGATATTACGCTTTGGACGCGAAGCATGTGCACCGGAGAGCAAGAAGGCTGTCTCCAGGAAGCTGTTGAAGTCGTCGAGAACTACCTTGACAGCTGCGGCCACCACTGTGCACCCGAGAAGTGCGAACTACTCGTACTCAGGGCCTGTACGAGGGGAAGACCACCCGTCTGCGTAGACCCGGATCCGTGCGTAACCCTTAACGGAGATGAAATACCGGAAGTCGCCTCGCTTCGCGTGCTCGGCCTGCACCTACCTCAAGACGGATCGGGCGCTGCTACGCTTCCCCGGCTACAACGCACGATTTCACAATTGACACATTTCATACGGAGGGTGGCGAATTGACGCAGCGGCCTCAAGGAACAGGATACCCTGAGCGTAGTCCAAGCTCTTTTAATAAGCAGGATTACATACGGAACTCCGTACCTCGCGCTCAAAGCTTCTGAAATTTACAAGCTAAATGTGCTCATCCGCAAGGCTACGAAGCTCGCCATTGGACTACCGCCCATAGCTTCAACTACTCGACTCCTCAGAATGGATGTGCACAACACATGGCAAGAGCTGGCGAAAGCACATCACATAAACAAACTTGAGAGGCTGAAGCATACATCGACAGGCAGATCAGTCCTTGCTCGCCTCGGCTACGGAGAGCGCTACATCTGCGATGCCGATCGCAAGGTCAAGATACCGTCGTGTTTACGAGAAACCCTGAGCATCGACAAACTACCGTGTAACATGCATCCCGAGCATCGACAAACTACCGTGTAACATGCATCCCGAGCATCATCGGAAACGCCGGAGAAACGCCGAAGAAAGTACACGCGCGATCCAGGTGCCCCCTATGTCGACGCGGCGAAATATCCTCACAGGAATGCGTACGCCTTGAGTGTCGTCGACTCTACAGGCAAAGAGCTGGCGTCCGTCACCGTCAAAGTCCGGAACGCCGAGACAGCGGAAGAAACGGCGATCGCACTCGCTATAGCCACATGTACAGACGACATCGTCGTCGTCACGGACTCGCAAGATGCAGTGCGCACCTACACGAGGGGTCGCATCTCGGTCGAAGCAGTCAAACTTCTAAATAACCGATGCAATCCGCTCCCTTACACCTACGTAAAGTGGGTCCCGGGTCATGAGGGGCTCGAGGGGAACGAAGCGGCTCATGCCGCGGCCCGCGGTCACGTCAAGCGGGCCTCCCTTGCCGCCTCACAAAAACAGCGGTCGTTCGACGGTGAAGCAGAGCCAGAAAGCGTACCGATGACATATAACGCCATCCACCAGTGTATCCGCCACCTAACCCGTAGTTGACAAAAGAGGAAAGTACCGCATACCGTGCATACACGGCGTCCTGTTCCACCGCCTCTACCCAACGTGTTACACCTACAAATGCCCCACCTGCGATGTGCCAGACACACTGGTGCACCTACTGCCCGTGGCGCCAGGCAGACAGCGTAAGCAAGCCACCCGCAGACGTCAACCTCCTCGCCGAGACGTGGGAGGCCAGCATCTCCACCCGGGACTTGGATGACCAAGGACGGCTCGTCACCAGAGCCCGGGATGCGATTGCGGCCAGAGGGATCCTGCAATAAAGAATCCTTCCACCAAGAGTGATTCTGAGCTTGCACGCTCAGAACACTGTCTCGAAAATAAATGTTTATTTCATTCATTCATTCATTCTATATACCGCGACAGCGAGAGTCGACGACAAAAAACTAGACGCCGACGGCCCGGGCGCATTAGCAGAAACTAGTTAGGATCGTTTCTGACACGGCAACCCCACATATACACTGTCTGGGTGCACTGCCTCGAGGATCCGCCCACGCATGCACACGTACTGTCTGACTGCACTGCCTGCAGGATGGGCCGACACCCACACTGAGCACGGACCAGTCATGGGCACGTTACCAGTAAAAAGTAACAGTGTTACATTTGCAGTTACCTAAGCCAGAAAAGTAACTACAGTTACAGTTACTCAGCTTCCAAAATTAACTCGTTACAGTTACAGTTGCTGTTTAAAAGTAACGGCGTTACTTTTCTGTTACTCTATAGCGCAAACGAAACTGTGTAGTCCTTTCAACGGAAACGTATTAATGGCCCCAAACCACCCCCGACATTTTTTTGAACATTTCAAGTTAACACGCGCATCGAGTTGAGAATAGGCCCCACGATGAACGATGTCAAATTCGGCAGCGCTATGCGCCGCGGCCGCGCCACAAACTCGAAAAACGATCCCGTGTGCCTCGCCGGCCATTCCGGGCATACCGAAGTTGGCCGCGACGACATTGTGGTTTTTGGTGACGTCACAAGAGTCTGATCTCCGCTGATTGGTCGAAGGAGAACTTCGACTTCTGGTTAGTCTGCTAGCAACTGCACGCGCTCCCTGCCTGTTTGTTTTTCCTCGTCTTGTGTCGTTCGTGCGGTGTTCGCAAGTGCACGCTTGTGAATTCGTAACTGCGCGTCGCTACGCAAGTGCAAGTCAGGTACAGCCGACTAGAAACTGCAGCAACTGTCAGAACACGACGGATAGCGCTAGCAGAGAGCGTTGGTACAGCACCAACAAAACACTTGCGCGAACGCGGGAGCCCGGCGGATGCGCGTCATCGGCGATGAATTCCACGTGACATTCGGAGGAGCGCTCGGCGAGGAGGTGGCGCTAAAGCCCCTGAAAAAGAAAACTATTGCCGGTGCCACCTAAAGCCCCATGAAAAAAAGTTGCTTTTCAGGGACTTTAGGTGGCACCGGCAAGCGGCCGGTGGGGCGCAGGAGAGGGCGAAACAAGCAGGCGACGCGTTTTAATAATCCAGCGCGTGTAACTCCGCTATTTCGGCACCGTTTCGAAAAATTCTTGCGGCTACGTGTTCGTTGGGGTCACCGGCACACAAGCAACACCACAACTAAATTTTGACCTTTGGGTGGTTTGGGGGCCTTTAAGGCGTGCGCTTAGTTCAAGTTGCTCGTAGCAAAGCGTCAGGTAAAAGGAATGGAATGGGGCTCACTCAATGGCCCAACACCAGCAATCGTTGCGTACGCCTCATTTCTTAACTTTTTTTATTGGTTGTCGGGAATTTATTTACAAAATACGGTGGGACAGCCTGGTTCCACGAAGGACTGCTTCACGCTCGCAAATGAAATGGGAGCTCATCCTGAGACGCGTCGAAGAGGATAGGCCTCTTCGAGCGATTTCTGCCGGCACATTGCGTTGTGCTTTTTGGAAGTACCGCCGCTTTGATAACTGAACGTATGCAAGGCATTGCGGAGCGCTTGTTTCTAGGTGGTTTCTGCGCAGGTGGTCATGAAGAAATGGCTGGCCACGTGAAAGAAATTAAGGATGCTGCACCAGCCTCTGAACGACAGTCATGTGTCGCGCACCTTTCTCTTCATGGGGGCGGGGAGAACCCATCGCCGCCTTTTTTTGTCGCCGCCCGACGGTGCTTTGCTCGCCTTCGTAGAAAAAGTCACGTCAGCCCATTTAAAAAAAAGAAGAAAAAAGGAGAACCATGAGATGTCCGTGTCATGTACAGCATTGCGATACAAGCGATGCATCTTACGAGTATTCCACTAGTGAGATACAAATAGTATACATTTTGCAAATTTATCTATAGATACAGAGTTACAGATTGCCGTAAATATTTGAGAGAAACATCGCGATAGTGTTGTATTGCCATGCTGCCGAGCCCTGCTTTTAAGAAGTGTTGCTTCTGGATATATTTTTTTAAAAGGAAGTAACTGTAACGGTATTTACAGTTACAGTTACTGTGTAAAAAGTAACAGTGTTACAGTTACAAGTTCCGCTAAATTAAAAGTAACTAGTTACAGTTAGAAGTTACTGAGAAAAGTAACTAGTTACCGGTAACGCGTTACTAGTTACTAGTTACTGCCCAAGACTGCCACGGACGCCGAGAGTCGCGGGCCAAGCCTCGACCGTAAGGTGCGTCGCCTCTTAAACGAAGCGTCGCTCAAAGAATCCGAACCTACACACACAAAACGAATCCTTGAAAAGGGAATTACTGCAATGCGATGCACTCATCCATACAACGAGAAGGGACAGCGGCGGCGTCTTGCGGGGAACTTGCGTTCTGTCCCCGTGAACTCCGCCAAACGGAGCGATTCGAGGGAAAAAAGCGCGCGCGGTGGGGGGGAGAAAGACGAGCACGCTCACGTTAGCTTAGAACTTGGCCACTGAAGGTATGCGTTGTCCGCCGCGGTGGTGTAGTGGTCATGGTACTCGGCTGCCACCCAAAAAACGCGGGTTCGATCCCGGCCGCGGCGGTCGCATTTTCGATGGAGGCGAAAATGCCAGAGGCCCGTGTACTGTGCGTTGTCAGTGCACGTTAAAGAACCCCAGGTGGTCAAAATTTCCGGAGCCCTCCACTACGGCCTTTCTCTCCTTTCTATCTATTCACTCCCTTTCCCCCTTCCCCCACGGACGCTTAGCCGTGCTCCCTAGATGGGCTGCAGAAATTAGCGTCCTTTCCAAACCGAACCACAATCAATCAATCAAGGTATGCGTCTCTGGGCGCGGCGTTTCTATGATCCGCTGCACTTATAAGCGTCTCCTTGCTCAAATAATCGGATTTCTTTTTAACGCGAATGTGTTCTACGCAGGGGTCCACCAAGAAACCTGTGACGTACTCGCGTAACGGAAGTAGTTGTCTGAAAAATAGACAGATTGAAAAAAATTCCACTCGCTCGGATTGGAATTCACAACCAGCTGGGGCGCGACGGTAGAAGCTGGAAGCGCTACCGACTACACCACCGCCCGACGTGGAATAGGGAGGGGAAAAAAGGGCTTTATATCTTTATACACCACATTTTGCATCCAATTGATGTCCGGTTAAAGCAAAGGTATTTAGCACGCACATCGCTTTCCTTTCACTGCACTCTTGGTTCTCAGCGGTGGTACCGCCACCTAGGAACGATGGAGTGAGGTCGTAAATTTTGTTAACATGCGCGCAGCCAGTCGGCGCTTCAGGACGCCTCTATGGCCACGCGCGCTTCGGCTTCCTGCCGGTGCGTAGCTTCGGTCGCGGCCGCTGCATGTATTGTCTCGTGTGGCGTATCTGATAGCCAGTTGCGTTGTAACCCGCTGTTCTCCAGGAGCACAAAGACGGCTATCGACAAGCAAATGGCTGCTTTTGTAATATACGTGTAAATGGTGTTCAGCGTCCCTGCCTCATCAACCCCGTAACACGTTTTTCGCACAGTCAAGTGTGCGTTCAAAAAACGATCCGATCACAAACAGTTCGGTTTCGCTAGCAATACGCTCGTGGTTTATGGCAGGCTTGCACAGGGCGCGTTCAATGCCGTTCGCTTCTGTACAAGTGTCGAGGATCCCTGTGCAGGGTCCAGGTGCCGCTGATGTTTGCTAGCGAGGGGTGCACACGTCCGCAGTACGCAACCCATCTCCCACCAGATTGCTGCTTATGTGGGAAGTCAGGTTTCACTTTCGTGTTATACCGATTCCTGTGCGAGATCGATTCAACCACATTCTTTTGACACGAAAGTGTTTTATGCCGGGGTCCACCACGACCCCACACATATGACGCAGGATAGAGATGGGCAAAGCGGCTCACTTGAGTGAGCGGCTCAGAACGGCTCAGCTCACTCTAACGATCCGGTTCATTTCAACGGCTCACCGGGTCCGAGGGAAAACGCTCTGGCGCGAGAAAAGGACGGGACCGGCCGGAGCGGTGGGCGGCCGTTTCGCTGCCTTGCATTCGCGTCCGTGGTTTGCCCATGCCACTGGGGCCTCTGTTAACATCCCTGCTTGAGGCAAGCGAAGCACACTTCCGCGTATATGACTTTCTCACAACTCAACTCTGCGAGGCAACTTATATTGCAGTGATCGGTCTACACCTAAGTAATAAGTATAATATGCGGTAATCATTAAAAAAAACTACCTGCAGGGTATGTGAGAGTTTTCTCTATTTTTGTTTCCGGTTCATGCAGTTTTGTTAGGAGAGACACATTTTCATTCGGTGTGGGGGAGGTGGGTGGCAGAAATTATGAGGCGCTTAGCAGATACTAACATACATAATAAGCTTATCTCACAACAATACCACAAAAAATGATTCGACCAACATGTCTTCCGAAAATCTTATAACCAAGAAAGTTGAAACGCTGCGCGCGTGTGTGTGAGTGTGCGTTTTCTGTCTGGGACTCTGTTCGTGCTTTCTTATTCTTCCTAGAAAGTATGCCCGCTTCCACTTCATGGAATGGCATACAATCAACCTTATCGACGCGGTGTCGCCTCGCCTAAAAATCACCACGTATCAGGTCGCCATGCATTTTCTATCGGCACATTTCGCCAGAAAGAACGTGACATGTTTTTGCTGAGAACTCGGTTTGTGCACTGGACTGGAGTGCGCCGCCCGTTATTAGATATTGCTACCCTTGACTCTTGACCATCGTGAATGCGAAGAAGGCAAACAAAAGCCCCTGTTCTTGCGCGTTAGGTGTTGGCTAAGTCCGTACTAGCCACGTGAAAGCGTGGCATCGTCTGCTAATCCTCCTCGTGGAGGATTTGCAGATTGTCACTAAATTTATTCGTTGTGCGGCGCTACCGTGTGCGGACATTGTGAATATGCGTGCCATCATGTCGAAAAATAAGAAAATGTGTAAGCTAGCCGTGTCAGAACTTTGCGCTGCTTTTTCCCTTTTGTAACAGCAAACCCCTTTTCATTCTCTGAAACACGTTCACCATTCGATAAATCACATTACTGCTGAAAAGTAAAACAGATTCCTGAGGTAAAAAAAGAAAAAAATACTACGCGGCACCATTCGAAATCGGCCCGGGTTTTCTTTTTCAGCGGAAAAAAAGAAGCTCCTCCTTTCTGTGCTGCAGCACGGCAGTGCAAATAAAGGGTCGTTGCTTGGAAAGCGCGCTTTTGTGGCGCCGCGCATATTTACAACAGTTCCATAAGTAATTACAGCCGCACCAAGGGAGCGTTAGAGAGATACCATGAATTCCCCACGCTGTGTGCGGGACGTTTCACGTTTGAAAAGTAGATGCGAGGTCTGCTTTGAACTATCCGGAAAGCAGCACTTGCCGTGTTTCACTGTCTCGTCTAGGGACCTGTCTTAAATCAAGCACTTGATTTTAACGTGTGTCACTCTGAATGGACGCATTTATGGAAGGCGTTCATTTACGTAAAATACCTTAGAGTGCCCGTCAGTCTGGGTTCCATCATGATGTGCCGTAAATTTGAAGAGATGCTTAGCTTCCGTCACCCATTGACAGAAACAAAGACGTCGAACAATATCTGTGCGGCCCATTAAACAGATCAAACTCAACGACGTGCGATCATGCCATGATATCTTTTTACCAACTTGCGCCACGACGAAATGATATAAAGCCTTGACACAACACGGCATGTTATTCTTGTTATTGTTGTTCTAAAATACACGCTTACGAAGTTCAGACGACTGGATGATATGGGGACATATTTATAACTATACTTATGAGCATGAGGACGTAAGCTACATTGAACTGTTGTCTTTAAAGACACCAAATACCCTTCCAGATCTGGAGTCCGTCTTCGAAGTGTTGCACCAGCTCACGATGAACTGCGTCACGCCGCGCACACAGCGAGCGAGATGCGAGTAGTGCCAGTCAGCCCACGACGGCCAACACTCTTCGCCGCCGTCGAGACAAAAAGCGATCCAGGTACTTCAGTTTAGCACGGCTCACCGCGGCTCATTGAGCGAGAGAAGCCACCTTCCGCTCTCGGCTCTCTGAGCGAGAGAAAGCACGGCACACCTTGGTTCACTGAGCGAGAGAGAACCGCCTTCCGATCTCGGCTCTCTGAGCGGGAGAGAACGCACGGTTCACTGAGCGAGAGCGAACCGCCTCTCGCCCTCGGCTCAATGAGCGAGAGAGAACCGCCGTCCGCTCTCCCAAGATCCGCCGCTCAGTTTTACTGAGCCGCGGAACACTCCCTCTTTCGAAAGACCCGCTCAAAAGATCCGGCTCACTGCTGAGCGACCCATGTCTACAGGAAAATAAACATGAACAACAAATAAAAACACTCATAAAAACTTACGTTGGTGCCCTGGGAATCGAACTCGAAGCAGTCCGCTTCACGGCGAAAGGTAGCTGGTGCTCTACCACTGAGCTAACGCTCAACTTTATTTTTTCTTTATTACCCGTCTTTGGTACATAACAAATGATACAGTAACCCAAACAAAAATGCCAATACAACTACACAATACTCACTGTACATGACACTCAACAAATGATACAATAACCAAAACCAAATTGTCAATACAACTACACAATGCTCATTGTACATGAGGTCACCTGTTATCCACCAGCAAGTTCTGGTTTCATGAGATTAAAATTCGCGCAATGCTGTGAGCGGCTCTAATCGAGAGAGCCACTCAGGAGGTTCAGCGGAGGCCTTTTGAATCTCTATAAACCAATTTACACTTTCACGGAAATAAATTCGCGCAGGCCAAGCATCTTTATCCACATGATACCCTGCCATCCTAGATCGTCAAATAGAGTGGAAGCCCAAGAGCATGATTAATCAAAAGGCACCCCCTGTTCCCTATCAACATTTAAAAACCTGATTCTATGCGGGTCCATTGGGAGGTCTTTCTTCATAGTTCGCTGTAACACATCCCAAAAATAAACGCCCTCCCAGCAATGTAAGAAAACATGGTCTACAGTTTCTGACACTTTGCAAATTGAGCAATGCAATCCCCACGGTAAGAAGAATCCTTTTTGCTCCAAAAACGTCTTAACTGGCAATGTGCCAGTGTGCAGTTTAAAGAAAAAGGTCTTTGCTGCCAGCGGCACCGGCATTTTCTTGACCCTCTTTAAGACGTTGCCACCTGTGCCTCCACTGTACAGTGACCTGAACGAAGGCACTGGGAAAACAACGTCACACAGGGCAAAATACAATTCTTTAGTCTTCAAAGAACAGAGGTACTCTCTTGTGAAGCGTACAGTAAGAAATCTTACACTGAGGACTATTTCTCTGTAGAAACCACCCAAACACCCCGCACACTCTTCGGTTGACAGAATATATTCGGGCAGTCGTCTGCACAGCCTCATTTGGCACACGGTTCGCAGAAAAGGATCTGTTGCATCACGAAAAAACAAAAACCGGTTAACGAGCTGCCGCAGAAAAAGGTGACCAAGACCCAACCCCCCAACATTTACCAGTCCGAACAAGTTGGTACGGCTGCAGCGCTCCCACCCAGAAGCCCAGACAAATGTGGCGAATATTCTATGAATCTTCTGTACATGCACACGCGAACAGTGCAGAACCTGCATAACGTACCAGAGCTTACTCATAAAAAAGAGATTGCAAACGGTAGCTCTGGCAAAGATCGACAATTTGGCCCCTTTCCATTTCTCGGCTTTCTCCCGCGTTTCTTGCACCTGCCCCTTCCAATACTGATCGCTGTCGCGATAAGCGTTCAGCGGAACGCCAAAATACTTGCCTGGAGTAGACGTCCAAGGCACATTAGCAAAAAGAGCAGGCAGCTCCAGCCACGATCCATGCCAGGTACCGCGACACTTGGACCAGTTAACCCCGCTACCAGTGACTTGGCTAAATTTTCGCACAGTTTCAACAGCCTGAGATATGCTTGCTTTATCACTTGCAAAAAGGGCGATATCGTCCGCATATGCTAGCAGCTTCACTTCAGCTGCCTGAAACCCAGGGAAATCGCCTGGACCAGATGGATTCACAGCCGCACTTTATAAAGAATTCAAGCATGAAATAAGCCCTGTTTTGACAGTAATCTTTAACGAAGCCTACAAGTTAAACACATTGCCTCCATCCTACAAGTCCTCCCACACAGTTCTTGTCCCTAAAACTGATGATATCGGCAAATTAAGATGTGTTTCGGCGTACCGTCCGAAAGCTCTCACCAACGTTGAATATAAAATTTTTATGAAAGTGTTGGCGCGGAGGCTGCAGACAGTGATACACGACATCGTTGGGCCCCACCAGACATGCGGGATAAAAGGGCGTTCTATTTTTACAAACATTCACAAGGCGCGTAGTGTACTGGAATGTTGTGATTGCTCAAATGCTCGAGTTGCCATGCTACAAATAGACCTAGAAAAGGCTTTTGATTGTGTGGACCATGGTATTTTATTGGCTATTTTAGACCATGTTAAAGTCGTTCAGTTATTAGAGAGGGAGTGGCTCTGGCATACCAGAACTGTACGACGAGATTGATTGTATAAACAAGAGTTTGGGGGGCCCCATTAACGTGCAACGTTCGGTGCGTCAGGGCTGCCCCCTAAGCCCTCTTTTATTTTGCCTTTACATTGAAACTTTGTGCATGAAAATAATTAATGACAATAGTGTCTATGGTTTTCGGTTTCTGAGCTAACGCTCAACGCTGTACGCACGAGCCTTATATTCTTTCTTTTGCGACGCTTTCGTGCGGCTCAGCGCGAACGCATCCAGGCGCCATTGCCTGGAATGGTGCCGGCATCCAAGAGAGGCGAAGTGAATCACTGTAGCTTTATTTGCCTCTCCTGGATAGCGGCACCATTCTAGGCGCGTTCAAAGTCCCCCTTGATGCGCGTGTGTTCGCCACGAGTGCATCATAAAGAAGCGTGATAAGAAAGAACATAGCCGCGTTCGTACCATCGTTGGTTAGTAGAGTTTATGTGCACCGATAGCGCAGTGGTAGAGCGCCGATCACCTTTCGTCGTGGGTAACGTTCCCCAGCCGACCACTCTTCGAGCGTGATGCCAACAAGAACACTGCTGCATTAGGCGCCCAAGCATGGCAACGACGTTGACGGGTCAATGTGGCGCAAGTAAATATGACATGCCCTTGTCACGCGTCTTTTACTATGGACTGTGTCCACTTATTACGTAAACTACTTCAGTTACCACAAGGTCCTTGATGTTATGGAGGCGATGCGTGGAAACGCCGCCGTACCAGCGAAACACCGATAGCAACGGGCAAGTTCACCTCGTTGTAACAGTTAACATTCACCAGCTCACGCGAAGACACATTTTACTTTCCTGTTATACCGATGTCTTTGCAGAGGGAACGGCCACATTTTTTTTAACATCTTTTATTAGTTCTTCGTTTGTGCTACCTGATGGTTATCAAATTTAAATACTTGCGCGTTCATCGAAAGGGTTCGGGACGATAATAGTAGCTGATTCTCTCACATCGGACGTGTCCTAATTATGATGCAAGTTCCGGTTGCTGAATGCTTTTTGTTTGTTATGTGAGAAGCGGCGTTAACCAGTCTTGGTAGTGCTGACGACCCTTGCAGGAGCCAGTGCTATGGGGCCAAGTTCGAGGATGAGCCGGCGGCAAGCAAGCGTGCCCGGCTCGAGCCGCCAGTAGAGAAGGCGCACATCGAGGAGGAGAAGAAAAAGCGACAGGCAAGTTGGGGGAATCGCCAGTCGTATGTGGCGTCGAGGCAGTCCTTTTGCACGTTCTGGATTGCTTCCACATTTCGAGGAACGCACCGACGAAGGCGAGCACGCTTCGACATTTCGAAAGAAATAAAAGAAAGCGCCATAAATTTCGAAACTAAATGTGAGGAACTTTCTTGGAAAGCTTTCCGGTCCAAAACATGGTTTAGCAATTTGACGACCAGGCAAAATAACATCCTTTACGGGTGTTCGCTTAATTGTGCAAGTGATCTTAATGAGGGCAACATTCGGGGCAATCGGGCCGTCTATTACTCGAGTGCATTTGTATCAGAAAGAGAAGGCGAGAAGCGTTGCGCCGACTCTTATGCCTTTCCTTTCTGTTACCCTCTTACGTCCGTATTTGTCTGCTCGCTCACGGCACGATCGCACTCACGACTTTATTGTGTCCGCGTATGCGTTCGCCTTTGTTGCCTCTCAACGACAAGTAGAAAGCGCAAACTACCAACAAATGTTCATTTACCCAGCGTTGGATGCTGAGAAAAGGAACATTTGTTGGTAGTTTGCGCTTTGTACTTGTCGACCTTGCGTGGCCGCGAGACAGCCTACAAGTGCTTAAGGCAATCAGGATCCATGGTGATGTGTCGGTGCGTCCGTGTATTTTGTGCCGTTCATTTGAACGCTCCCGATCGAAAAAAAAAAGAACAATGCTACAGATTGTATCGCAGAGGAATCAGCATCAACATGAGAGCCAGTGTGTCTGTGGTCAACTAGTTGTCGATTTATTCAGCGGGTCACATTTATAGTACAATCTGAGCAACGCCCTTCAGACGAGCAAGTGATCAACGTTACTAGATCAGCTTCAGTTTGCAAGCTGCGCCCAAGCCGCGCTCGAAAATGTGCCCCCTTTCCGTCTCCTCTCGCGCGGTGGCGCTGCAGCCACTGTCGGCCCGAAGACTGCGCTAACCTGGCTCAGCGGCCGCCCGCCGAACGTTTTGCAGTACGTTTGCTTTGCGGCATGAGAATTTGCTTTTAGGGGCGAAGCTCCTTAAGGCGTGGGTCGTTCGTCCCTTGTAGTCGTAACCACCTCGTTCTAGGATTGCGCTCGATAGCTCGCGCGCCGGGAGGCTCGCGCTCGCCCTCGGCGCGTTCCTCCCGGCGCGCGAGCTCTCTCACTCTTCCATCTGCTGTCTTGTGTGAGAGAGACAGAAAGAGAGAGAGAGAGAGCGAAAGACTGTCCGTTTCTAACGATGATGATGGGTTTGTGCTAGCGCGTTACGGCGCGTGTAAGAAGCTGGTGTAAGACGCTGTGGCCTCTCCGCCTTATACTCTTTCAGCAGTCATGTGATGGCGTCGGCAAACGCGGTGCGCGTTCCGGCCTGTGTAAGGGGCTGTGTAAGACGCTGTGGCCTCTCCCCCCTTACTAGAGTGTACTGCATGTTTCTAACGCGTTTGTCCTAGCGTCCCCTTAAACGCCAGATCCCAGCGTTCGAATAGAGTGTTTCTCACGTCTTTACATGATGATCGACTGGGCGAATTACACGGAAGATTAACGGTTTACCGGTGATTCACTCCGGAGCTTCGCCCACTCATCATCATTCACCCCGTGGATATGCTGTGAATTTTTTTAGTAATGTAGAAATATAATTGATTGATTTGTGGGGTTTAACGTCCCAAAACCAGCTCTGGTTATGAGAGACGCCGTAGTGGAGGTTTCCGAAAAATTTCGACCACCTGGGGTTCCTTAACGTGCACTGACATCGCACAGCTCACGGGCCTCAACATTTCGCCTCCATCGAAATGCAGCCGCCGCAGCCGGGATTCGATACCGCGGCCTTCGGATCTGCAGCCGAGTGCCATAACCACTAGACCACCGTGGCGGGGCGCTGTAAAAATATCGGTTTCGAGTTTGGCGAATAAGTGCACTACGACCACACAGCTACGACAAAGCGAGTGGTAAACCACTGGACTGACGTGTTATTTGGTTTGAATAGCAGAAGGGCATTGAAACTGCCCAGCACAAAATTAACTGATCTCGTTTGTTACTCTGGTGTCTGTGTGATCTGTTCATTTTACTGCATGCCTAATAAAAATGGATTGCCCAAGACAGACTGATTTTGCTGCCATGAAGGTTGTTTTGAACAGAAGTTCCTGTTTTTTTGGAAGTATTTCAAGCGATTTATCAATCTTCTAATCTGTCAGCGTGCGTATCTATTCCTTCACGTGGAGGATGTCTTGCTCTGCCTTTTCCCTTTTCAAGGTAGCACGGATAGCCTTGCGCCGTAGCGCTCTCGCCGAGCGCTCTTCTGCCTAAATTTTCTGCGTTTTTGTTTATTCGTGCGCTGGGAAAACATCTTGCCTAGTGTCTTGTACTAAAAGCACATGGTGCTTAAGCAGAGTGTTGTGCACGTTTTCTTTCGCCACGTATTGCCATCCTTGGTAGCCACAGAGCTCGTCGATATAGAAGGGTACAAATTAGCAGGATCCACAGCTTCCGCAGTAATTCAATTTCACCACATAATCAACTAAACACTCGAATTCTTTAATTGATTGCACGTCAAAATGTTTATTGTTGGTGTACAGTCAGACGGCACGACTCGCCCATTGGCACTCACCGAAAAATCGAGTGAGCTACTACAACGACCTTGTCAGCTCTAGGAACGGAATTACGCAGTTCAAGTTGGCACACAACGACACTCTCCTGAACAGCTTCGACAGATCAACCCTGAATAATCTTACCTGCATATTGCCAAACCCAGGAGTACAACGGTGGGACAAGCAGGAGAGATGCATCTCTCAACAAGCAGACTGGCTTGTGCGCTGTCGCCCTCACTGACGTTACTACATTAGTCATTACCTTGTCTTTTTCTTTGCGTCGCTTGACGTCTGGCGCCGTCCGTAGGGCAGGCTGCTTGCGTTTCCGCACGGGTTGAGACATGTATGTAAGACAGTTGGGCAACAAACGAGGTAGAGTGTAGTCCTTCAAATCCTATTTGTCACGCGGAATGATGAAAACATCGTCGTTTATGGTGTGCACAAACTCTTTCACCAAATCACTTTCATGGAAATGGACGTCGCACACGACATAAGAACTTGTGGGCTGTTTGTCAAGCAGTGGGGATAGCAAGCTGCAACATTTGACGGCGTACGTCATCACTAGGCGCTCTGGAAAAATGCCGCATCTCGGCAGTTCCTTTAGAATCGTAACCGCTGTTACAACTAGTCCGTTAGAAAAACCGTTAGAAGAACAGTCCGTTACAACGCCCTGGAAAAATGCCGCATCTCGGCAGTTCCTTTAGAATCGTAACCGCTGTTACAACCAGTCCGTTAGAAAAACCGTTAGAAAAACAGTCCGTTACAACGCCCTGGAAAAATGCCGCATCTCGGCAGTTCCTTTAGAATCGTAACCGCTGTTACAACTAGTCCGTTAGAAAAACCGTTAGAAAAACAGTCCGTTACAACGCCCTGGAAAAATGCCGCATCTCGGCAGTTCCTTTGGAATCGTAACCGCTGTTACAACCAGTCACGAAGCAACGCGGCATTTCTGTTTGCCATTGCACTACGCGACCGAAAACATCCCGAGATAAGATCAACTGAGATAGCACGGTCTAAGCACAGCGCACAGCTTTACACAATCCAACAACGGCATATGTAAACACGTTCGCGAGTCGGCGGAGTCGGGCCGACAGTGTGGCGAGCGCCACCACGCGGCGAGAGACGAAAGGGTGACACGCTCCGCTTCGCAGTTTTCAAACTGAAGCTAATCTAATAACGTTGCAAGTGATAGCATCGAGACAGGCTACGCCCCTTGAACTTATATTGCGTAGTGCACAAGTAAGGCGCGATACACATTCTTTCTTTAGGAAAGCGTAAAGAAACTTGGCACCTATTTACCTATTTAGAGCTATTTACATTTACATATGGCTTAAGGCTGCACTTAACAAATGAGCACATATGGAAACACACAGACTTCGCGGAATTTGGTGAAATTCTTGATCGTAGTCAAGTCGTCATGGCTGTCTTTTTGGTCTCAGTGACCTTCTGGGAGCTCGCGTTGGACCACTTTGTGTTCCTACGGTAGTTGAGTCGTCAGTCGGCGCCGTGTCTTCGGCGTGCCGCGGAGACGTTGAGCTGTTGGGTTCTCCGTTGCTCCCGCCTGGAACGAAATCGTTTTGGAAGGCTTCTCAGGTCGGTAGCAAGTGCTTGCGGTTGCGCCTGAGGCAGCTTCCTTCCTGCGTGACAACGTGGTTGCGACCTTGGGTGTGTTGACGGATTCAAATCTCGCGCTCTGGCGGCCCACGAGTTGCACTGGACTCGCGCAACGTCGCCTTCGTGGAGCGGGGCTAGTGGCTGTGCGGTCGACTGAGCTTGACGATGCCTTACGAATCGGTGGGAAGGGCCACACTGGTAGTCGGACAGCCGCGTTCGTAGTCGACGCCCCTAGAGGATCTCTACAGGTGCCAGTACACATTCCAAAGGAGAGGTCCTGTAGGTCAAAAGAGCCAACCAGAAATCCTGTTTAGCTTCGGTAGCCTTCATAAGAAGTCTCTTCACGACCTGCACCCCCTTTCCGGATAGCCCATTAGTACGTGGAAATCCTGGACTGGACGTAATGTGTTCGAATTCATAAGTGCGCGCAAATGAAGTGAATTCACTACTTGAAGACTGAGGACCATTGTCCGAGAGCACTTCCATAGGTAGGCCATAACGTGCAAAGATAGCACTAATGGCGTCAACGATGCTTCTGGCAGTAATATCTCGGAGGCATTCGACTTCCGGGAAGTTGGCAGTGCAACGTAGACACACAAGTAGGACTGCCCGCCATAGGAAAAGATATTGATGCCTATGCGATACCATGGTTGGTCAGGCACGGAACGCATGAGTGGTTCCTTCGGCTGCCTATAAGCTTATTTTTTGCATGTTGCCCACCTCTTGGCGAATGCCGCAATCTCAGAGTTCATGCCAGGCCAGAAGACGAGACTACGCGCCCTAGATTTACATTAGCAAATTCCTAGGTGTCCTTCATGAATCCTTTGCAATATCTCACGCTTCATCCTGCAGGGAATTACGACCTTGGGCCTCTTGAACAAGGCACCCTTAGTGCAAAAGAGCTCGGGTACAAAAGGCTTAATTGGGCCCTCTGTTGGTTCACCCGTCGTCAAGTTCTGCAGCACTACTTTCAAATAGCCGTCTTTGGTCGTTTCCTCGTCAAGACGCTTCCATGTTCCGTCGCTGATCAATGAGGATACCGTGCTTACGGCATGCACTTCTGCGTCACCGGTACACTGTAAGCAAAAGTTACCCGATATTTGGGTTTTTGCGGCTCATGAGCCTTAAAAACTCCCTTGTTTTCAAAATTACTACGTCTTGTTGAGGTAAAAGGAGCACATGACATAGTTTTACTACCACCTGTTAGAAAGGTAGTAAAAGGACGTTATTGCCCTATTTTACTACGTAGGGGGTTTTGTGTCACGTGATAAAAAAACCCCAGTCTAAAGTTTAAAGCCACGTGATCAAAAACTACGTACCACGTCACGTGGTAAAAAACTCCAAACTGCCTGGCGCAGGGGTGGAGGCCGTGATAGCCCTCGAATGACTGTTTAGGCCTAGCCACATGGTACGCGTTTGCAAGCAACTGTTCGTCAAAACCGTCGGTCGCGGAAGAGGGGACGCGACGTCTCGGGGCGTGAGTGTGTACGGCGTGAGTGTGATCAGCGCGTACGTGTACCACAACGTGTTACCGTGACATCTCCGGTAGCTATGCCTAGTGACCGTCGTTTCGAAGGCACCGCCGAGTTCTGGGAAAGCACGGAATCTACGGTCGCAAACGTTTCTGACTGACCGCATCGTCAACCAGTACGACAACGACACGGCGAACTACCCCGAGTGTTACCAGTGCGGCGTGGTTTTGTGCTGAGTTCGAGCGATGCTCGCTGTCCTAGCGCCGGTCTTGGTGGACGGCGGCCAAGTGAAAACGCACTTTCGAGTATCTCTGCTCCCGTGCTTGTGCCGTTGCTTGTTGCGCACTCAACGAGTGAGAACTTGCTTCCAGTGTTATAAGTTCGAAGGGTGAGTCCTCGTTTACTGCTCAATAAATTGAGTGATGTCTGCATTTTGCGTAAGCCTAATGTTTACCCAGCCACAGTAAACCTCGTATGAGGTTCAAAAATAACTAAAAAAAGCCGAGAAAACATTGTTTAGGCAGTAAAAAATTACTCCCCGAATACTCGCTGAAAACCTCCAGGGGGGTAAATAATTACTGCCGTTTCTACGTTAAAAAACTCGGTTAGCGTGAGAGTAAATTTTTACCTTGACTGTTACGTAGTAAAAAAAAAAACCCAGGAAAGGTTGTGCGCTAGAGGACAAGCTGTTTACTCCCGTTCCTGGTTATTTTTGTTTAGTGTGTACCAACTTCATCACTACCTTCGCTGCTGGGGACTCTCGACAGCCTATCAGCGAGCATGAGCGTTTGCCTGGAACGAACAAAATTATATCTAAGCAGTCGCATAAAAAAGCGCTACAGCCTGGGTGGCATGTCACCATTCGCTTTCTTTGATAAAGCAATCAAAGGGCGATGGTCAGTTTCAGTGATATAGCCTTTCTGCCATACAAAAAATGGTCAAACTTTTCGCAGCCGTGTTGGATGGCAAGGGCTTTTTATATTTGGGAATAGCGCATTTCCGCTTCACACAGAGTTCTTGATCCGTATGCGCTTCCATGCGCTGTTGTAATGCTGCAACAGCGCCGCAGCAACACCACTGCGCGACGTGCCACTTGAAACATTTGTTTCGCGTACTGGATCCAAGAGAAGCATACATAAAGAGCGGACACTCCCGTAGAGCCCTACAGCCCAGCTACTACCAGCGCGACTAGCGGATGGTCCGACCGGCAATATTGTCTTCCGAGATTTGGGACTCCTGATCTACATCTGTTTTTGTTTCGGCTTTGACAGCAGCGCTTCTGACCCTGTTTTACCTAGCTGTTAAAATGTTTAAATACATCGGTCTCTAGTCAAGCTTCAATGTTGCATCTTTAGCATATACAGACGTATAAAGTAGCGGATCGCAACATTTTTACTAAAGAAACCACCAACATCCTATATGTATTCATGCAAAACAAAGCTTTCTCATGCGAACAGCATAAAATTATGCGATCAGAGCTGCCGTTGTTGTCAATGTCTTCAATGTTTAGCCTAAACCGCTTTTCTGAATTACACACAACAGGAAGCAGTGGTGGCACGGTACAAAATCTTTTATGTTTCATTGTTTACATAGGAAATTGCACAAAAACAACATGCGTCATCACACAGTTGATGTGCATCCTATTACAAAGGGAAGCAAGAAATATGAATAGTAAAGCGCAGAACACCAAGTCAAAAACAGAAAGAAAAGCTCAGAGGTGCTTCGTCTATTTGGTCTAAAACATCCGTGAGAAGCACAACAAGAATGACACCAACGCGTCGAGTACAACCCACGTTTATGATCTAGCCCCTGGGGGCGCCGAAGCACATATTGTATGCTTCGCACGCAAAATACACTCCACCTGCATCAATAAACATCTCTTTAACAATGTTGAACGAGAGAAACTACAAATTATTTCTGCAGACAAAAGGAAGCAACTTAGTGCAGCAGCGAACCGGCATGTTTCTCAAAAGCGCGGCGAGGTGGGCGTAACCAGCGGCACATGACCGGAGAAGCCGGCGCAGCTTCAGCGTTTCTATGGAGACGGGACGCCACAGAAAGGACGTCATAGACAAATATGTGACACCTCGATGCAGCCCGCTAGAGGCATGATAAGCTGTCTATCTTTGAAGCGAAGTGGAAGCGGCCATCGCTACACCATCTGGTGGGTGGTCAGAACCTCAACTGCTCGGCCGGGAAACGGCCCTTGTGGCCACTCTTTACGTAGTATGTTTCCCTATGCTGGATCGTACAACACCAGCAACGGTTGGCTACTCATTCTGTGGCAAATTTGACGCAATTCTCCTGTGTGATTCGGAGTCCATTCGAAAACCACATCTTTATTATGCTGCGCAGAAGCTTCGTCCTCTCAGCTAGTGCGGGAATAAATTCCCGAAGTAATCCACAACGCCTAGCCTACCTTGTGCTGCTTGCTTGTCGCGTGGCTCAAGAATCTGCAGCATTGCCAGAATGAGTGAAGGGTTGGGCCATATACCTTCTGCAAAAATTACGTCACCTAGGAAGCTTATCTGAGTGACGCCAACAACGTATTTAGCTGGGTTAAACGTTAGCTCCGCTTTCTCTGCCCCTCTCAGCACTTGTCTCAGTCGTTTGTCGTGCTCTTGCCTTGATGATCCCCAAATGAGTGTCATATACATACACCTTCGTTCCAGGCAAAGCCTAGAAAATATCTTTAAGAGCTTCCTGAAAGACTTCCGAGGCTGATAATATACCAAAAAGCATCGCAAAAAGGAATGCCACCCGCATCTTCCCACGAGGGGAACTCGAATAAATGCGTCACAGAGTGGTGGGGGTATCGCGTCAAGCAAAGCAAAGCGTCAAGCCAAGCGAAAGTCAAGTAAAGACGCCCTTCACTTAATTCCGAACGCGCGCTCCGCCGCTTATTACACACCTCCCGCGTTCGAGGGAGAGGAGTACGGGGGAGAGGTTCCGCACCCCCACTGCGCATGCTCGGCTTGCTGAACGCCCGGTGGGCCGGCACGAGACGAGCCGAGCATGCGCAGTGGGGGTGTGGATGGCGCCGCCGCCGACGCCGAAGCGCGACGTCGTGCGACTAAGAAATGCTCCGCATGTAAAAACGGTAACGACCCAAGCTGCGGCGCGACAATGCAGATTCTAGACGTTTCATCATGCAGCGGAATCCGGTAGAATTCTAAATTGGCGTCTAGTCACGTAAGCACCTTAGCTCCAGTGAGCTCGGACACAATGCCTTCTCGCCTCGGGATCTGGAAGCGTTCTCTCTTTATGACTTCATTTATTTTACGCTGGTCCACGCACAACCGCAGTTTTCTGTCTTGCTTTAGTAGGACAGACTGCTGGACCAGTTGGTTATGCATCACGACAAGTTCAACTTAGCGCGAAATACACACGGATAGAAACGACACAGACAGGACGAGCGCACGTCCTGTCTGTGTCGTTTCTTCTTGTGTCCGTGTGTATTTCTCTCTAAGTTGAACTTTTCGTTCTGTCTTTCTTGCGCATTATAACGAGAGGGCTCACCCTTTCAGTAGGCTCCGTGACTTTTGCGATTATGCCTTCCCTGTCCACGCGATTCTTTCGAAGCGGCTTTTTAAAGGCGAGCGGCATTAGGCGTGCTGTCTGGACGCCTGGGAGTGCTCCTTCGCGCAGGACCATGCAGTAGTGGCGTTGAAGACTACGTGTGCCAGAAATAAGATGGCGAAACTCCTTCACAACTCTTTCTGAATTGATTTGCGTAACGCTGTCTGCCTGTCGAGCGACTATTTCGAGGGTCTCGCGTCCCTGCAGACCGAGAATCGGTTGAGCTTCTTCGGGACAATGAAAAAGTCCTGAACGGCAGAATGGGCATGCTGTGTCACTTCTTGCCTTATGATTCCGAGATATCTGACCTCGTTTCCACCGTAACACCGGAAGACTGCACTGCTGGGCTTTAATTGTGGCCTAGGTCCATTTTTGTGTACAGCGCCTCTGGCAGTAAATTACCCTGAGACCCAGTGTCCACTTTAAAAGCAATGAGCGTTCCACCAACTTTTGCCGTGACAATCCACTCTGAAGGACAGCTCCAATCGTGAGAATTTCAAAATGATCATCACTGCTCAGCAGCTCGCCCACTTGCGGCTTTGTTTTGCTCACATGGGCGAAAGGATTTTTTTTTTGACACGCACGGCATGTTTGTCCGAACCCTGGGGATTTGCGTGGTGCGTGCACCCGGTCGCATTTTCCGCATTTACATCTCTGCCGCTTAACACCGCCACGTTTCTCGCGCACGACGTATACTGGCTTTTGCTCTCGCGTGCAGGTTTCTTGGTTTGCTGCTGTTATCTCAGCTGCCTTGCACAATTCCTCCGCCTTTTGCATCGTTAACTTGTCAGAGAAGAGCTGTTCACGGGTTTTAGCGTCGCTTGTGGAAAAAATTTGTCTCTTATCATTGACTCCGCTTGCTCTTCGAAGTTGCATGCTCGTGCCTGCGTCCTCAAGTCTCGTAAGAAATGTTCAAAAGGCTCGCCTGGCTCTTGCTTTCGGATACGGAACAGGTAATGCTGATGTACCTCATTGACTTGAGAAGTGCAGTAATTGTGGAATTTCTTGATTACTGGTCTTCTGTCAAGGAAACCTCGATGGCTTTTTTCTCCAGCGACGCTCAGTGGCAACGCAGTTTTTGTCGAAGGACTTTGTTTCTTCGTAGGCTCCGTGGCCGTCAAGAAGAGCTCGAACCGTTGCTTGGAGAGGCCCCATCGCTTGCCTATGTAGCCTTCAAACCGCAGCTGCTGAGGAGGCTTCACGAATTCTATTCTGGCACTCCTTGGACGGGCTGCTGGGAGCACGTCCTAGATGCTTCTGACACAGCGCGTCGGAACAGGAAACAGCACGACAGCCAGTGTGTCTGTGATCAACCAGCTGTCGATTTATTAATCGGGTCACATTTATAGTACACTCTGAGCAACGCCCCTCTGATGGACAGGTGATAGCATCGAGAGAGTTGGGCTACGCCCCTTGAGCTTATTGTGCGTAGTGCACGAGTAAGGCGCGACACGATCCACAGATATGTGCGTGCTCTCACAATGCCATTTCGCAGGAACGGCTGGAAGGCATTTGCGAGCAGCTGCGACTTCTAGGCCGGCAGCAGGAGGAGCTCAAGGCTCGGCTGCAGGCGTCGAGAGACCTGCCGCCCAACGTGGGAGCCGTGCCGCAGCTCCAGTCCCAGCTGGAGCACATCTCCACGCAGCAGATGCAGCTCATCAACGAGCAGAGCGAGCTCTCCAAGCAGCTGCGACGCATCGACAAGTAAGCCGCTTCACTAATTAGTGCTCTACCATATGACATCGTGGTGGACGTATGCAGAATGGCTTAAAAGCTGGCTTGGGGCGGCAAATCGCAAGTGTCTCTTATTGGAGTCATGTGACGGTTACAAGTGAGTAATCGTAGAATGTAGGCGTCTTAGTTTTGATATTGTGCCCACTCGGAACGGTCCTTTCGGGATGTTGCATAAAGTTTCATTTTTCTCGCTAAGCTACGTGCGATATGACATCGCTAAGTCGTGGTGCACAATACCGTCCTTATAATGAAGGTAAGAGGAGCACGACAACAGGTACATGTGCGCTGTACGCTCGGCTGAAGATACTAGCAGCGCGCATCACTACACGCAAAATGACACATGTCTGAAGCAAAACGGGAGAGAGAACCGTAAGTGGGCAGTGGGCTGAGGGTTTCGGTAATGGGTCGTGTCCGCTTGCTCCTCACCCTCTCTCGCCCATAGCAAGTTCTGTTACAGCCGTCGGTACAGTGCCACAAATACCTGTCCGGCTCATAAATGACGCTCGCCTTCCGACCGCGGTGTTGCTTCTCCGAGAAAGTTTCTGTTGCTTTCTTTCTGTGCGCGTCCCCTGCTCACTTCGCTCAAAGGGGTCGGCACACGCTCCGAGACCGGGTTGCGCGATGAGTTGCATTTACGTCCGCATGCGTCCGCACCAGGAAGTGTGCAGGGCGCAAAAGAAAAGAAACTTGGACGTTTAGCGCGTCCTCCTCTCATTCCTGCCTGCCGTGGTCCTCGCCTTACATGCGTCGCATTAGCACAAAACAACAGTTGTGGAACACCCACTTGGAGACTTTCAAGCTTCTTCAGGCAACTCGGTGCGGACTCCGGTCCCACTGTTCTCCGCCTTGATGGTCGCGCTTGAATATTTCAAGGAGTGACTTGAAGACGGCGACCAGCAGAGGCGTGCGGCGGAAACCAGCCAAGAACAGTCGTTCCAAGGGGAGTCTCGAAACCACTCTTCATGTTGTGGCATCACGACCGTAAGGCAACGGTGCTTTCAAATAAGGCTGCGATTCCTTTGTAGTCCGAAGTCAGCAGTGTCTTCTAGTAAGTACTCGGGTATGAGCCACGCGCGATCGTAATTTTCAATATTTATATTTTATTCAATATTGCAGTGCTTAAATTTCTAGCTTTTATAAAAGGACCTGCGCCACGATGGGATGTCTGTTGTTTACAGCTCTTAAGAGATCCTACTTCGTAAATCCTTAGAGATTTAGTAATCCTTCTTAACTTCATTAATCTTCAAATGTTATCGTGATGGTTCAGTGTGTCTTTAGCATAAAACACTAATTCTCCCATTCCTTGTCCATCATACACAGCCGTCAACATGTGTCCTCCTTCGCAGGGGAACATGTTGATGGCTGTGATGATAGTCTTAGGTGCGAGCTCGAGCTGTCGGCGTCTCCTGGCGCCGCCGCCCGTCACGTTAAGAGAAGAAGCGCTCGCGCGAGCGCCTCTCGTAGAGCATTGCATAGCAGAAGTGAACGCGCATGCTCGGGCAGCACAACTAATGATAACTACGCATTTATATGCGCCTCCTGTCGTCGTCGCCCGTCCTCGCAAGGCATGCTATGTAACGAAGACGCGCATGAGGCAGCCTGCGCACTTACTTACCAGGCACCAGGCGTCACACGGGAGGATCTTGACCACAGCCTTTCCTTTGAGAACATCACCGAACACAACTCGAATGTGATTCGAGTTGTCGATGGACTCGCCCTCGCGCTGACGGTCGCTAGCCTCCTGGTTAGCTCAATTGGCAGAGCGAGCGCCCCAGACAGGCGTTGGTCCCGGGTTCGAACCCCGGACGAGGACGAATTTTTCGGCCACTAGGACGCTTTCATTTCTGAGACATCCGTATCTTTTTCCTTGTAGCCTTGTGCTATAATACGGGTGGATGCTAATTTTTCCTTTTATAAAGGTTACTCCACTTTGCGGGTTTCCGCAGAACTCATTTGCCACATATTCTCGTCTATGTGGTTCGAATTGCGGATTCGCCCTCGCGCTGTCAATCGCTAGCCTTCTGGTTAGCTCAATTGGCAGAGCGAGCGCCCCGGACAGGCTTTGCTCCCGGGTTTGAACCCCCGGACCAGGACGAATTTTTCAGCAACTAGGAAGCTTTTATATTCTGAGAAATCTGTATGGATTTCCTTGTAGCTTTGTGCTACAAAACGGGTGGATGCTAATTTTCCCTTTGATGCTGAACAGTCTTGCTAAAAACAGTAGTTTAAAGTAGCATTCAGCCATTAGAATGTGTGAATGAATACCTATATCTAGAGCACTTACTAACGGCGATGAATGCACGTGAAAAGAATATTTTTCATTGAATAAGTGTGGGCCGGAGAAAATTCGGGAGGCATTCCCAAATCATGACAGGAATGTAGCCGCTGTCGCTAAAGCACTGCATTTTCGCGGAAGTTAATGGTGCAGAAACCTGGGGTGCCTGATAGTCCAGGCTGAAGCCTGCACGATGCAGAAGCCTGGAGGATAAAGGAAAGAAAATGTTGCAGTGGCTTAGCTCGGCTATGCCAGGATATACGTAGCGTTAGAAAAGGTTCAGCTGATTATTCTTAGCTTTCCTGGTTGTCTAGATTGTCTAGGATTAGCTTGATTGTCATGCTTACTGCTGCTCCAATGACGCACGCGCGGTATACGTATTATGTGGCACATGCGTATTTATTTTTGCTCAACGTCACGTTGCTTCTCTATTGCCACAAAGACGGCTCGGTGATCAGTGAAGTAACACGCGGCCGTCTCTATGGCCCCAACACAGTATTTGGAGTTGTCTGTCTGTCTCTGATAGACAAGATCAATGGTGCTTCCCCATTGGGTCGTCTGTGCAGTTGGAAGACTGGCTAAGTCGAGGTTAAACATGTCCTTCAAAGGAACACAAAGAGTCTGGAGCACGATTGAAGTCACCAGCCACCACACACAGTTCGCTTGCCGCCCGACTAGGTATACACGTAGCCACTACGTCTATAGTGTCTTTAACGGAATTGTTCGGTGACACATACACGGCTTCGATTATCACACCACTTTCGTCAAGGTGAACGGCACAGGCTTCACCCTTAGGCAACGCTACATTTGGCAGTTCACTGGCAGCAATCCCATTCCTGACATAAATGCAGACTCCCGAGCTTCTGGTAGTGTCAACACGACTGGCATAAGCAACCATGCTAAACTCCGGGATTGTGACAGCTTGTGATCGCGTGGCAACACCAACCTCTGTAAAGAGGAGAACATGAGCAGTGGTCAAGAGGCGGTCACCACGAACGTCCGCCATATGGCAAATCAACGATCGGACATTGAGCAGGGCGACTGTGTACACCGTGGCGGGGTTTGTCATCAGGGCTCTACAGCGAGCATATGCTGTGTCCAGGCCGTGCTTGTTTAAGCGCTCAATTCTGATACCAAAGCGCTATCTGGATTGCTAACATGGTGGTAGAATGTATGGTCTTGCTGCACGTTGGTCAGATACAAGCCCTGGAGGGTAGTGACACGGCTAAGGGCAACGTAGACCAGATTTGAGGGTGAGCCTTAGCATAGTCATATACCACAGTGTCGAAGGTACCACCCTGCGACTTGTGTATCGTCATGGCGCTTGCTGGAACGAGAGGAAACTGGGTTCTGCGCACCGATACATGCCTCAAGGCTTTTCCCTTCATGGCAAACGACATGGTGATGGGCTCGATCGGAACCCATTGTGTATACCGCCTCACGCCAGAACGGTAGCTCACTTTGGCCTTGGTTAACGTTGCCACACCACTGGGACATTGCAGCCAAACTCTCTTTGGCGTATCGTCAACGTTAAGCTCAACCTCCATTAGCACACCGACCATGCCGTTGACCAAGCCATCCGTCACATCAATGTTCTTCAGCAGCATATACGGCCGTTTCGTACAGAACGTCACCACAGATGGCAGGTTGCCACTCTCCGCACGACTGAGGTCTTCGATGCTCCCGAGTGCCTCACGTTCCTCTTCTGTGCTCCGATGGCCAGTCACCATGTGTATGGCGACACTGTCATGCTTGTATTCACAAGACTCAGAAACCATCCTATTATAGACGTCGACGTCCTTGTTACTGAAGAAGAGACGGACTGCCATGGGGCACTGTATAGCAGCCTGTTCACGAGTGACGAAACGATCGGTAAGCACACGAATCTCGTGGCGGTTCAACTCCTTTCCGTCGCCTATCTTGGTGAGGAGACCCGAGAAGTTTGCATCACTCTGTCTAACCACTTCGGTTAAAGGGAAGTATGAGAGGTGGTGCCACGGTAGCACGGACGTACTGTAGACGCTTCCGCCGCTCCGCGGTCTCTTGTATACCTCACTTGCTCGCACCGGAGGGAGCTGCGTAAGGTCCCCGCAGAAGATTACGTCGAACCCTCCGAACGGCTCCGTCATCTGTGAAGCCCTGATTTCTCTCAAGCGTAAGTCCACTTGTCTGAGAAGGTCCGACGACAGCATGCTCACCTCATCCACAATGATGCACTTCACGTCGCGAAACAGCATCCGAAACGTATTCAAGCCACTTGATGCAAGTCCCCGCTCCTCCCTCCTGTTGGTCATAACGATCTTGAATGCCGAATGTACGCTTACGCCGTTCAACGCTACGGCAGCTTTACCAGTTGTTGCACAGGCCACGTACGCATTCATCGCACTGTTTTCCTGGTCATCCCCATACGAGATGGTACGGTTACGACAGTACCGGTTGTAAACGTCCATGATGAGGCGCAACGTGAAGGTCTTACCACAGCCAGCAGGCCCGGTAAAGATGATCTGCAGCGGTTTAGCCGTCTGGTCAGTCACGCGATGTATCACTTCCCGTATCAACGATGCCTGCCGTTCGTTAAGCAGCCTCACGCGCGCGTAGAAATCGCTTAACGGCATAACGTCGTCTCTACGGCGGACTCCAGGGCACGTGGCTGCAACCACCTTCTGTTGCGTCTTCGTCGTCACTTCCTCGGGGACCAAGTCGGAATTATCGTTCATGCCCACCAAGGTCGGCACCGCAGACGGCCTCTCTTCAGGGTGTTCCACTTTGTCTGTCTGATTTGATTCCGAACGGCCAACCGCCTCGCAAGTCGAAATCAACTCCGAAACGGTTACACCAGCAGAGTACCTCTGTTTGATTTCCATAATGGCTTCTTTGTTATCGTCAAACATTTTCTCAAAGGCATTGCCATCCAGAATATCTAATTCCTTGCGAAACGGCACGTACTGCATGACATGTTCCCTCTTATAGTTTACCACGTCGTCAATGGTGTAGTATCGGCACCTAAGCACGGCTGGCTTCTGACGCTTCCTCAAGGTACTGCGATTGTACTCGACTATAAATTCGGCGAACGTCACCCCCTCCATTCCGGCTGGACGGTCTTCATACCGCTCAAGCGGTGTTTTATGCCAAATGTCACAACTCGTGGCCAGCACTCCCTGTTCCTCCAACTCGGCCTTCGTCTTGCGGCTCCGATGGCGCTCTTCTGGCCAATGGGTGTTAACGCAAATTACGTCTCGGCTAGTAGTACACATGTCAAATCGCAGGAGAAACCAGGCAGCCTCTTGGGCCGAGATCTCAATTGCATTCAGCATATTCACCCCTAGCTGTCGCATAGCGTTTCCAAACGACAGCTGAGCCGATGGGTCCTGTTCGATTAAAGCTTTAATGGTTCTGCCCAAGTTGGAGACGCCACGGTTAGCCTTGTTCACGTACTCCACCACGTAAGATGCACAGGCATAAACGTCAAGAATTACTTGGAGATCCATGTTAGACATCAGCACTGAGGCTATCCAAGAGTTAAGGGGGTTGACATTCGTCTGATCCATATCTCTTTTAAGCAGCAGCGTAGGCCTGGCTAGTCCACTGCGAATCACCTCTTTATACTCGTCAAAGTCACGTATGCCATGATGTTGAAGCATTTCAGTGAAGGACTGATAGGCAGTGGTGTCGAGAGCACTATGCAACACATCATGAGTGTTTGAAGGTAAACATTCGACAGAAGTCTGTCTGGTTGGGTAATTAAACTGAGAAAACTTCTAGAACTCCAACCACACTCAAGAAAAGGAAAAGAAAAGAAAAGAAAAACCCGACGTTTCGCGGCCGACTCGGCTGCTTCCTCAGGGGTGACTGGGGCTACATTGCAGCGTCGTCTTGGAGGCACTCACGCGGTTGGCAACACGTCCTTCCGCGGAATGCAGTCCATGCACATACACTGGGGGGAGGGCACCTAGAGAACGATTGATGTTTTGAGCCGTTCTCTGTATATGCCACGATTCAAGCAGAACTCGTTTCTTCCAGTTTGTCTCTCTTTCCAGGATGGTCGTATTGTCGAAGTTAATTCGGTGGTCACGCGTCTCGGAATGTTCGGCGACGGCACTCCGCTCTTTGTTCAGCTTCCGGACATCGTTTACATGTTGTTTGAGCCGTTCCGGGAAGTTTTTTGTCTCGCCGATGTATGAACAAGGGCAGTCGGCGCAAGGGATTTGGTAGACGACCCCGGGAGCTCTGTGTATTGTTGGCCGGTCTTTAGGGCGGGGGAGGAGGCCGCCCAGCGTGCACGAAGGCACGTGCGCGATGCGCACCCCCTCTTTTCCGAAAATCCGCGCCAACGCCTCGCTGGCTCCTTGCACATATGGAACTGGTACGCGTTTTTGAGAGCTGGCAGCTGATGCTGATTGGTATTTGCGTAATTCCTTTTGCTCTGTGCGGCGGGTGACGGACCGAATGAAGTTTTTCGGGTATCCGTTTTTCCTGAGGTCTGCAATCACGTAAGCCTCTTCTTTCCTGCGCTCGGTGTCACTGGAGCATACGTCTTTGGCCCTCTGAAGAAGAGCGGTCACAACCGAGGCCTTGTGGCTGGCGGGATGAAACGAATCGTATTGAAGGTAACGGCCGGTGTGAGTCGGCTTCCTGTAAACGGAGAACTCCAAGCCATTCCCTTTTCTTGCCACCTGGACGTCGAGAAAGGGAAGGGTGCAGTCGCGTTCACACTCGGCCGTGAACTGTATGGCTGGGTGAACGGAATTTAGGTGCTGTCTGAAGTTTTCGATTTCGGAGGTCTTCATGACACAAAAACAATCGTCCATGTAGCGGAGAAAGAGCTTGGGTCGCTGCAAGAAGGAGCTGAGTGCTCTCTCTTCTATATGCTCCATGGTCAGATTTGCCATTGTGACGGAGATGGAGGCTCCCATTGCGGTTCCACTGTTTCGCCTGAAGATGGTTCCCTTGTAGGAGAAGTACGAACTCGACAGGCAGAATTTCAGTAAGCTGCAGAGCTCGTCAACAGTGAGGGGAGTTCTTTCACTCAAGCTTCCGTCATCCCCGAGGGCAGCACGGGCACAGGATACCGCTAAGGGTACTGGGACATTGGTGAACAAAGAGACGACGTCGAACGAGACCATGCTCTCGTCTTCGTCGATGCTCACCTCAGACGCTAGCTGCACGAAGTGGCTGGAGTCACGGACATGAGTTGGGGTTTTCCGGGTGAGAGGGGCGAAGATTCGGTGTAGGAAATTTGAAAGTGCTCGGCATGTAGAGGAAGTGAAGTCTACAATCGGTCGGAGAGGGACGTCAGGTTTGTGAATTTTGGGGAGCCCGTAGAAACTCGGTGCGGAGCCGTTACGGCAGATTAGCCGTAGGTAAAGTGGTTTTAGATCTGGGTGGTTCTTGAAAATTTCGGCGAGCAGCTTGTTTAGCTGTGTTTGAGTTTGATTCGTTGGATCCTTTCTTAGCTGCGTATATGTTTCCCCCTCCAAAAGAGCTGAAATCTTCCGGTCATAGTCCCGGCTGTCCAACAACACCGTTGAGTTACCTTTGTCGGCGGGGAGGATGACGATGCTTCGATCTTGTCTGAGTTCTCGAAGTGCCTGGCTCTCCTCTGCGGTCAAGTTCTTTTCCCTTTTTAACGGTAATTTCGAAAGTATCCCAATCGATTTTAGTCGAATTTCTTCTCTGGCGCTTGGCCTCACGCTCTGGACGGCTTCCTCTACAGCAGCGACGAGTTTCGGCAGACGGGGCGTCGTAGATACGTTGTAGCCGTGTCCCTTTGCCAGAACGGAAGTTTCCCGAAGAGTGAGCGGTCGAGACGAGAGATTGGTGACAAACCTGGGATTTGGGGTGTCTTGAGGGGAACCCCGGTCCAACAGATAAGAGAGTTTCCTCTCCTGCGTGGCCCGGTGCTTGTTCGCCGTCGACGCCGCAACGGAGTCCGCGAATGCGTCGACCGGTGGCATCAATTCAGGGATGCGGTGCTGAAGTTGGCGCTTGGTAAAGAACAGGTCCAAATCCTTTTTCCGGAGCGAGGCGTTGATTTCATGCAGGCGGGCGTTGACCAGACGTTGTTCTGCTTTCATAACTATTTCCACACCTTCGGGAGTCGAAACAGGTCGTTTCAGGCGCAGGCTTCGAGGAACAACTTTCCTATCTTTGCAGGTGCGGCTGAAGTCGAGGTGAGTTTTGAAGACTGCGATGCCTTCCTTGATGCGTATGTAGCGCTTGACTAGCTGCATGGTATCGTGGCCGAAGTCTTGGCTGATTGATTTGAAGGTAAACATTCGACAGAAGTCTGTCTGGTTGGGTAATTAAACTGAGAAAACTTCTAGAACTCCAACCACACTCAAGAAAAGGAAAAGAAAAGAAAAACCCGAGTGTTCTTCAGGAAGCGATACCGTTTCAAACCGGTTTCGTCGTCGTCGGCAGGGGCCTGTAGCGGAGTAAGCACTTTAGTGCTCGGCATCGGCCAGAACGGCGCATGGAACCTGCACTTCTTACGACCACCTTTATAGCACGTGTGTGTGTGCTCGTGTCCCTGGCACCTCGGCCGCTCCAAAGCATCGTGACCCACGGACAGCAGGTGCTCTGCCATCCTCACTGTGTTTGGCATGAAGTTGTTTTGCACCTCTTCATCCGGAGCTTGATTAAGCCACAAGAGCAGATGAGCATGGGGGCTACCCCTATGCTGAAACTCTATGCGCTCGAAACTTTCCACCACGTGGTACGGCTTAAATGGGCTAGTCCGGGAGTTTCGCAGCACTTTCATAATCACCCTAACCATGCGTTCAAAGTAAATCGCACACGCGGCTGGATCGTTATTCACCAACGTCGCCGCGTAGCTCCGGTTCATCTCGTCTTCGTCAAAACCCAACTCCTGGGGCCTAACCTGCAGTTTCGCAAGCAGTTTGAGCAATTTCGGCCAATGCACGTCAGATTCAGAAAGCGTCAGAAACACCGTCGGCTTCCCAAGCTGCCTAATCATGGCGAACAGCTCGCTCTTCCTTTTGTGCCAATATTGCACAGTCTTTGGGACACCTTCCATGAATCCCAAATCCTGCTCAATCAACTGTTTAACCTTGTCAGGATCTTCGGTATCCTGTCTGGTCAGACCACGAGTAGTCGCGTTGCTCCGGTACATCATAGTCATCTGCGACGAAACACGGTGACGCAACACCTTCATAGCCATGTACAGTACGTGCATCGGCAAAGCACCCCGTCTATCTTTCCTCCTAATCTCACTCGAGGCAATGGAAAACGGAGTAGGCTTAGCTTCTGGGGTTACACAACGAGCCTGGCCCAAGTATATCTGTAGGAAAGACCGCTCCTCAGCATGGGTATCATACAAGATGCTGACAGGTCTCTTGCCATCTCCCGGTGCTATGGTTAAGATCGCGTCTTCATTGTACACCAAACTATGCTGGTCCATTGTCAAAGCTGTGGCCACATTCATTGGATCATCTAAATCGGCGAGATCGGGACAAGCCTCCACGTTAAAGTCTTCGTCTGGAGCGACGGCTTCCCTATACAGGCTTCCCAAACGTCCCTCGTCAGTTTATACCGTAGTGCTTATACAGCGGCGAGTCTCTCAGTACCTCAACCCATGGTCCAAGCACATTGCGAGAAACCATGTTCGACAGATAGGTAGTCTTGGCAAACATTCTCCTCTTTATGTTCACCACTATGCACTTATCGTCTGCCAAGCCGCGAGGCAACTGCTTTAGCATCTCGTCCGTGTCTACCGGCACGTTCACCACGGGTCCCTTAATGCCAAACTGGCCATTTCTCCAGTTCATTAGACGACGGATCTGAACGAAGGGAATGCGTGGGGAAAGTAAACGTTCGGCCACATCGTTCAGAACCGGTAGACCTGGAGGCATGGCCGGGTAACGATACCCATTGGTAACACTAAAGAGTGGAATCTTCTGCTTAACGAGAAAGTTCTTGCACGTTGTACAAACCCGCGCCACGGTTTCAGCCCACTGCGGCGCCGCCGCTAAACTCAACGTTTCACGCATGGCACTACTCAGCGGCGTCAATTCTTTCATGTGCCATAGTCTTTCGCACACGTCGCACACATATCCAAACGGATTGTTTACGAAGTCCGTCTGGAAGGTCCGAGTCGCACTGGCGCTTTCGCTGAGTTTCACAGTATATTCAGTCGATCGGCGAGCCTTGACGTCATCGACGGCGTTTTGTTGTTGCTGCAGGGGTGGTCGGGCACGTCGCTCAGCCTCCTGGCGACGCCGCTTTGCTAGACGTTCGTCCCTTTGCTCCAGTGTCTCCGCAGCACGTTTAGCCTTCTTCTGTTCATTCCTCCTATGCTCAACCGCTAATTGCCAGGCAACTACTTCGGGATCCGATGAGTCAAGCTTCTCCACTCTTCTGCGCTGTTGAGCAGCATTTGCGCTCTCCTCCATGGCTATACCACACTGGCAAACGCCAGTCAGAAGCGCAGCGGCTCCAGCGCAGTGTCAGACGGCGACTGCACAGCGAGCGAGCGCCGGTGCGTCTACCACGGCTATGACGTCACTCCTCTGGAATGCGCAGACCGGCGGCGGTGAGTCGCGCGCGGCGGCGGCGGAGTGCGCGAGAGGTGCCGGCTCCGGTGGCTCCGGTGCGCAAGCTGTGTGACATCACTGATCCTTGCGCATGCGCAGCACGGCTCATGATGTGCCGCGCGAAACGGGCTTGGCTAGGCCAGTGTAGCTAACGCTACAAAAAGAGATCTTCAGATGAAATTAAGGAACACGCAGCATGAAATAGGAAAAGTGGTAGGTGTAACGCTGAGACAAAGAGCGAGCGGAATGGATAAGGGAAAACACCTGAGTAGCTGCTATTATTATATCAATTATTAGAAAAAATTGGACCTGGCCAGGATATCATGCCGACGACAGATAAAACATGGACAGTAAGAGCGACTGAACGGATACGGAGGGAATAAAAACGCAAAAAAAAAGCAGGCACGCGGTTAGGTGCAGCGATTACATTAAGGAATTCGCGGGCGTAAAATGCAACGAATTTGCTCGGGTTAGGGTAAATTGGAAATTGTTGGGAGAGGCCTTCCTGCTGTGGACTAAAAATAGGCTGCTGCTGCTGCTGCTGCTGCTGATGATGATGATGATGATGAATATTTCTGCGAATGCTTGGCTGTGGCATTCCCCCTCGATGGAAAGCCGCCGAGAGTACCACTGGGGATTTGTAGGGGTCACCGGCTAGTTTTGCAGTGTTGGACCGTCGTGTTCCACTTGTCAATATCTGTATCACAGTTCTTGAATCCGACCACCACATGGGTCGATAATTTCTCACGACTGGACACAAGGCTGTAAGAGGGTTCACCAAGCGGCCCTTAGCAGATTTCTTAGACTCATACTGCTAGAACTGCCAAGCCAGACAAACCAACTTGCCCAAGCTTCAACACTATAAAAAGTTCGACAATCCCTAAGCATATTCTTATGAGATGAGAACGCGAAAGTGCTTCTTTTGGCTAGATTGTTGTTGCGGAGGGGTGCTGCACACTGATGTTGCCGAGCTGTGTTATAAAGAATGAGGCTATGTGGGAGGGTCGGGTTACATGAGCTAATGCCATTAAAGCGGTGTCGACACTTCACATGTCCGAGACAGGTCTCAGGCATATCAAAGTAGTACGACTGCCGCGGCGTTGTATGTGGCGTCATTAGACAGTCACCGTTGTCGTCACCCTCTTATCGTTCCGGTGACGGCGTACTTGGACAGGGGTACATATACACTACCATGGCCTTGTGATCCGAGTAGTACGTGGAGACATACATCACGTCTCGCACAGTGTACGGGTCGTTGGTGAATGCGAGATGGATGCACGTACAGCCGCCAATTTCTTTAACTGGAGTGCGCGAGCGGCGACCGTTTTGTACGTCAGCGTCGCATAGCGGAGCCAACTTGCAAAAGGATCGAGGGTACGCGCCCGCCGACGCCGCGCTCGGCTTCGACCGTCGTCTGCTAGGCTGTTGTTTTTTGCGGCACGCCCTTATCAGCTTGATATCGAGGCTCTGTTTCGGAGAACCAGATACGAGCAAAACAATTCGCCTGGTCATGCTGTCTGTTAGTCTCAATCAAGCTGATAAGGGTCTGTCTACCGCGAAAAAGAACAGCCTAGCAGACGACGGTCGAAGCCGAGCGCGCGACGTCGGCGGGCGCGTAGCCTCGATCCTTTTGGAAGTTGGCTCCGCTACGCGACGCTGACGCACAAAACGGCCGCTGCTCGCGCACCCCAGCTAAAGAAGTTGGCGGCTGTACATCTCGACGTCGTGATGGTCTCAATGGGCGCCTTCAATTCGAGGTTGAACTCGGCACTCATGGCGGCGACGAACAATGGGCTAGCTGGCGGGTTCGCGCGCCGAGTGTTGCTACGGACACGCCACGCAGCTGGGCGCGCGCTTTCGCCAACCGAGGGAAGAGACGCGGCCGCAAGCCGCTGCAGGTATATATATAGCTACAGCTGAGCCGAGCGCGCGCCGACTGCCTCTGCGGCGAGTGTTGGCGCCGGCGTGACTTCCGGTGAGAGAGGTCACGTGCTTTGCGGGCACGGCGTTTGGGGGTGCTTTTTGCGGACGGCAGCCGGGCGCGCGCAATCGTTAACCTAGCCAAGAAAGGCTTTCGCGTTAATAATAGTGTTGAAGCTTGGGCATGTCAGACATCGCTGGCCTCGCTGTCGCTACGGGGCAGAGTCACATTCCCTGTCGGGTGACGAAGGCTAGTCATGCCCGAAGCTCGCGACGTGCCTGAGGCGCCACCTCCTCCTGTCAGCTGCGCAGACCGGTTCCTGCAAACGATGCATGCACGTGGCACAGCAGCGGTGACGGGGCGAACCCCCGCTGCCTACGCCAGCTGCGACGCCTCTGCCCAGCGGATCTCGGCGTGACGCCACGCAGTCAGCTCCGGCCGCTGGGCGCCTTAAAGGGCAACCCCGGCGGTTTTTTCACCATGTTCTCATATCAATGTTTTCGAATAGTACTGATAGTCCTGTAGCCGTCAGGGTGGTTCAATTTGTTCAGAAACGCACCAATAATTTTAAATAACCGACCGAAAGGCGTGTTCAAACCGAAACCGAAACGGGTAGACGCTTCTTGCAGCGTATGCGATGACGTCACAGCCTTCCCGCCGTCAGAAATATGGAGAAAAATCACAGTGGTGAGGTCATCCGACGATGTATTGAGTTATGCCAGCTTTTCTGAACTTGACAGCGACGATTTGTACGCTGACGTACTGCAGTTTTGCTTTTGAAGTCCCGCAGGATCGGGTAGGCAGTGTTGAAGGTGATGACGTCAAAAACACAGGGTGGCCCGCACGGGAATCCGCTAAGAAATTTTGAAATTCGTTTCCAGGAAAACTAAATGACTTACAACCGCCTGGTTTGGAATATGTCATTAGAGTGCCGAGGGGAATACATATCGAAAATTTCATGAATATCAGTGGAACCTGAAAATTCGCCGGAGTTGCCCTTTAAGGCCACTGCCGTGTAGTAGCATTGCTTGCGTTCTCACAGATTTGTAACGCACGCAAGCAAAATAAATAAGAAGAGCAAAAAGGGGAAAAATAAGCGCTGAACGCCCGTGATGAATAAGAGCAGCATCGATGACACGTGGACGCTTAGCATGCCTACATGCACCGCGTATGCCACGCATTTGATGCATCCTGTCCTTCTTGGATGAGCTGATCCCAAGAGGAATCTGTACATTGAGCAGACTATTCAATACGGCAAATTGTGATACTGATCCTCAGAACCATCCCTGCAACCACAAACTTCGTATGTACTAGTGTTCTGACAGGCCTTATCTGAAAAATTGCGCGAGTGATGACAGACAACTGGTTTCACATACAGGTGAACTACTTCGACTGGACAGTGGAACATATTTTTCCCATTTGATCGAAGAGTGCCCCAACTGTAGAGCGGGACTCATACACCCCATTTTTTGTTAGCAATAACGCACTTGCCGGGTTCTGGTTTGCGATTTTGTAATCAGCAAGTGCATGCAAATGTGCCAATGAGGATAGCACTTGCTGTGTCTCTTGAAGCGTCAGCGACTGCTTGTCTCCGACCAAGCGATGGCTTCGACGCCCATTGCAAGACCACCACCCGCTGGCGGACAGAACTCTCGAGCGGCGCCAACGCCTCGTGAGCGCCAGCCTCAACGGAAGAAGGGACGCTGTTGTTTCGTGATTAGCCAAGCCCCAACTACTGTCGTTCCCGGAATGTCCGCCCGCAGGAATGTTACTAAATTATTATTCATGTTTGCGCTCGCCGTAATTAGAACTTAATTTTGCGCCTTAGCCACAACGCAGCTCTACAAACGCCTTACAGTTATATAGGAAAAAATTAGGTTCATAGCTGTTTTTCTTGCTACTCTCTGAAACGAGCCGAGATATGCGAGAACTCGCCCATACTTTGTGAGGCAAATTGTCATACGAAAATTATGCACGCGCCCTTCTCACATTGCGAGCAAAGTCGTGCGCTTAAAAAAAACACGAATGTGTTACGTGACTCTCCATTTTTCGTGGTTTTGTGCAGCCGCTGGGACCCCTTTGTCATAAGAGTCCGGAACTCAAGTTAAGCTAATTAATTTTATTAAAGGCAAGCGGCGCAATTTTCGTTTTTTTTTTCTAGCTCGCGTCAAGGAAAAAGAGAAGGAACTGCCGAGGAGGCGTCACCTCTTGCTGAAGTAGCAAATAACTACGCGAGAAAAATGTATGCAGACCGTCCAAACCGTATACACGGAGTGGTGTTTGTTTCAGTCATTTTGTTTGTCCGTGACAGGCGCGTGTGCTTGACTACCAGGCGTGATCCTACAAATGAAAGATGAAGGTGCTTCCTCGGGTTCATTAGCAAGGGGAGGATGATAAATAGGATATGTAAAAAGAGAGGAAAAAGGAAGTTCTAACTTCGAGGTGTACTTTTTTAGAGGCAATCGTGCGCCCTCCCGCCTATCTTCCATTGTGTGGTAACCAAACTAGAAGAGAAGCTGAGGGGAAGATGGATGCTTGAATCGATGAACAAATCGCAAAGTACGATTTAAAACAGGGAATGTCGCGGGAGCCAATGTTTCGACAAGCGGATTTGTCTTCGTCAGGGCGGCAACTGTTGTTCATCGATTGTGTGGTAACGGCACATGGAAGGTGAAAGGGAAATAAACAGACTGTTCTTCCGTGTTAAGATGTCGAACTCCACGCTGAAAAGTATAAGAACGAGTGTGATCATTTGTAAAAATTGGCAGATGCAACGTGCAGTGGGAATCAACGAAATGCGCAGCAGGCATCAGGAACGTGAACTCGGTCCTCATTTCTTTCTCGCTATACCGATTTTGGTACATACTAATTTAACGAAACGGCCGCATGTAAACCATGCCGCTCATGACATGCATGTCATGAGTTTCATGTTATGACCTGTCATTTATGTTCGTCATGCACTCATGCTGTGGCATACCAATTTTCCTATACATCCCATTGACAAAACGGCCACGAGAGCACCAACACCGTGGCACGTAAATCACGCAGCTCATGACATGCATCTTGTGATTTTCATGTTATGACCTGTCATTTGTGTTCGTGATGCAGTCATGTTGTGGAATACCAGTTTCCATATGCATCCCATTAACGGAACGCCAAGGAGAGCACCGAGACCGTGGCATGCATGTCATGCCGCTCATGACATGCTTGTCGCGATTTTCATGTTATGAGCTGTCATTTATGTTCATCATGCAGTCATGTTTTTGCCTACCAATTTTTGTATGCTTCCCATCAACGAAACGGCCAGGACAGCACGAAGACCGTGGCATGTAAATCATGCCGCCCATGATATGCATGTTATGATTTTCATCTTATGACCTGTCGTTTCTGTTCGTCATGCAGTCATGTTGTGGCATACCAATTTTCGTATATATGTCATTATCGAAATGGCCAGGAGAGTACCAAGACCGTTGCGTGTAAATCATGCCGCTCGTCACATGCATGTCATGATTTTCATGTTATGGCCTGTCATTTATGTTCGTCATGCAGTCATGTTGTGGCACACCAATTTTTGTATACATCCCAATAATGATACGGCCAGGAGAGCACAAAGTCGTAGTCGGCTAGATAGATAGATAGATAGATAGATAGATAGATAGATAGATAGATAGATAGATAGATAGATAGATAGATAGATAGATAGATAGATACGCTCAAAGTCGCCGAAGTTCGCTAAGAAATGCTTCGCATTTAGAAGGCCTTCAGATTTGAGAGAAGGCACGAAACCTTCTCCTTCAGCAAATGCACAAAGCGAGTTCAGATTGTACAGTCTTCCTGTTTTGGTGGAGTTCCGCGAGCAGTGTCCTGGGACGCTGTTCTGTCAGACATTAACGTCCGTTGTAGAATGGAGGCTTAATTATACGGCCCTACAATACCGTGATATATGTGCCCTCAGCCGACCACGTAATGGTTGAGCTGAAGGTATCACGTTGGCACATGTGTGTCACTATCACATGTGATTGGTGGCTCCGAAACGCGCGGGCCACGTGTTTCACCACCACTAAAGAAACCCGCTTCTGCGAAGAACATGTTACATGCGCTAAGCAAATGATCTAAGTGATTCCGCTCACCTCTGGTAAAGTGTATATCGGACAAACTGACCTTTGCATCAGTGCCCGAGCACGGGAATACGAGCTATCTGTTGTTGGCAGGTCTTGCCATTTACCTACGCATTGTAGGTCCTGAACCCTCTTAGCCTCCAAGTCTCTGCCCCGTATGTAAGTACCGGTAAGATGCAGCTCTTATACACTTTCCTCTTCAGAGACAATGGTAAGCTACCATTCATTATGTGAGAATACTTGCCGAATGCACTATACCCCCGTCGTCTTATCGTTCTAATTACCTCAGCCTCATGGTAAATTGAGGACGACGCAGCGAGCAATGGACCGGAAAATGGTAGGTGTAACATTAAGGGACGGAAAGAGAGCGGAGTGGGTTAGGCAACAAACGCGCGTTGAGGACATATTAAAGGGACCATGAAACGGTTTTGGTGATTTTGTACAAATGCGTTGCACCGATAGCCCGAACCTTTCTGATCATTAGCGTAGCAATATCAGCACTCTGCGTTGAGCGTATAATTTACTACAAAGTTTTAAATGCGCACTTCGTGAGAGATCGACTAGACTCGAAGCGTTTTAAACCGCCCCTTCCCACGGGACATGCGATTGGTGCTACGAAGCCCAACTCACGTGACGTCACGAGCATTGAAGGGCAGCCAATAATACCCTGGCGGCATCTCGCGGCGCACACACGAGTCGCCGGCGCACTATTACAGAGGCTAGCACTGCCGAGGCCGGCGACCTCAGTAATGACATCGCGGCGCTATGTCGCTACGGAGGGCGCTGCACAGCGGCTGACGTGGGAGGCACAGTCGTCGCTAGCGCGCACTCCGCAGCTGTTCGAGTTGAGGAGGAACATCAGTGGTGAGGAGGAAGGCGACAGACATAAGCCCCTAGCTACCTTATCGAAGGGGGCGTCGCTTTATTTATGGTGTGAATGATTTCACAATTGCATTGCCTAATCAATGATACAATAAGGAAAAAAACGTTTCAGGGACCCTTTAATATAAATTAAGGATAAGAAATAGATGCGGGCGGGCCATGTCATGCGAAGACAAGACAACCGTTGGTAATTGAGGGTAACAATGGATGCCTAGTGAAGGCTAGCGTGCCAGGTGACGGCCTAAATTTAGATGGGCAGATGAGATCAAGAAGTTTGCGCGGATAAATTGGGCACAGTTAGCACAAAACAGGGATGATTGGGGACCTATGGGAGACACATTTGCCGTGCAGTGGGCGTACACAGGAGGAGGATGATGACGATAATGTAGGTCCTGCGCGTGTGAGCCATTGCTATGTAGTATTCGTATTCTGGGCAGCGGTGTTAATTCTGTGGCCAGAGAAATTGTGTAGGTATACCAAGTTAGAAAGAGAAGTGCCGCCTGCGTAAATGACGCATCCGTTGTTTTGCGTTGCAATCATTGCAATTTGTACATATCATGCTTCCGTCTGCATGATTGGTGATGTGCGCGGCCGTGAACGTTAGGTGAAGTGCGCTTGCGCTGTCTTGTTCTGGTGTACATATTAAGAGAATTTATTCACCATAAAGGTTAATTGCGAGCGGCGCTTTTCTTCAGTGCGGTGTATTTCTCCAGTGTGTGCTGAAAGGCATTTTCACACACACTAGGAAGGCTAAATCACACACACACTAGTAGCACATATAAAATAGGGAAGGCGCTTTACTGATAGCTTGCGATGCAGGGTAGCCTCCCTGCATCGCAAATTCAAAGAGGGGGCACGTGTCGTAATTAAGGTTGCTGTGTATCCCATTGAGTTTCCTGTGCGACCTGCTGGTTCTCATGCATGGCGAAATCCTTACTTGAGATTTTTTGTCTCGTCATCACGTCGTTATTGACTGTGCTCGCGCTGAGGTGGAGTTTACGGCATCGTGTGCAGCCACGCTAGGAAAGCTGTTTGTCGCCGATGCAACTCCGTCCACCATTGAAGCCCTTGTCCCCATGACCTGTTCACGGCGACTGTTTTACGGCGTGGAACCCTAACGCTGCCCTTTCCTGTTCTGAACACGGCCAACGGCGCTACATCCTTGTTGGTCGGGGATCCGCTACCAGTTCCTTCAACCTTATTTCGTGGGGAGTGTCTTGGCACAATGTAGGCATTGGACGTCTCTTCCATTTCCGCCTTTGATGATGCTGACAACCTTCAAACTCTGTGCACAGACACCGTCCGGACGCACGCCTGCTCGATCATCTTCAGATACGTTTCGGACCGACGGCGAACCTGAAGAGGCGCACCAAACGCAACATCGCGCACTCCTGAACCAGCTCAGCAGGTCATTTGACCGCCAGCAGACGTCGGTGGGCCGAGCGCACACTTGACACCGGCTCACAAGGGCCTCTGCGACAGCGCCCTTACCGCGTATCTTCTGCCGAGCGTTGTGTGATCGCCGACCAGGTTGACGATACGCTTCAACGAGGGGTCATTCAGGCTTTCTATAGTCTCTGGTCGCCGCCTGTTGTTCTTGTAAAGAAGAAAAGATGGTTCGATTCGCTTCTGCGCTGATTACCGCCGTTTAAAAAAGCCGCGCGTAAAGATGTGCATCGCTTGCCGCGCATCGATGACGCCTTCGACTGCTTGCAAGGCGCCGAATTCTTTTCATCACTCGACTTAAGGTCCGGCCATTGGCAGGGACCCATGGCTTCACCTGATCGCCCGAAATCTGTTTTTGTAACACCCGATGGCCTTTATGATGCGCCCGTGACATTCTAGAGGATGGACAGCGTTTTGCGTGGCTCAAAACTGAAGACATGCCTATGCTAGTTGGACGATGTCGTGGTCACTGCGCCCGATTTTCACAGCTACCGCCGCCGCCTCTACGACGTCCGAGTCTCTAGCTTAACATCAAGTGCCGATTCGGAGCTTACCGTACTTGGTCACGTTTCAAACGACGGCGTCCTTCTATATGCGGACAAGCCTTGTTCCGTTGCTGACTTCTTGAATCCTACCACCGCCAGAGCACTTCGAAGCGCTTCTACTTTCACTGCTTTGTGAAGAACTTCGCTTCTATAATCGCTCCACTGACCGAGCTGCTAAGTGGCGATAAGTGCTTTTGGTTACACTTTCGTAACATTATGCCGTCTTCACCACATACTCGACGTCACTTCGACCCTGCTGCGTAGACACGGATGCCAGTGGGATTGGCCTTGGCCAACGCTTCTCTGAGTACGCGTTTTCATATGCGAGTCGTGCCTTCACCAAGGCGGAGTGAAAGTACGCGGTGACGGAAAAGGAATGTTTGGCAAATGTTTGGGCATTACAAAAGTTTCGCCATTACGTTTACGGCCATATATTTGACGTTGCCACCGATGATCATTCACTTTGTTGGCTGTCTTCATTGAAGGATTCTTCGGGCCGCGTTGGATGGTGGGCATTACGTGTGCAAGAATTTGATCACTCACCGTTCAGGACGGAAGCATGCGGACGCAGAGGCACTTTCTCGCTCACCCCGTGCCTACTGATGTTGCGCGTGTTTGCCTTCGCGACACAATTTTCGGTGGTCAGTATCACCGGTATGCCCTCGGGCCAACTCAAAAACCCTTGGATAGCCTGGCTCGTTGACATTCTCTCTACGCCTTCAACAGCACCTTCCGTGCGGCTATCTTGAGCACTTGGTCGACAAATACCTCACTATGCCATCCGGGACTTCATGGTGTACCGCCGCAGTGATCAGCCAGATGGCTGAAAATGGCCCCTTGTCATTCCTCGCCATTCTCACTCTGAGCTGTGCACGTAGTGAGCCATGAGAAAAATTTTTGGAGTATCGCATCTGTCTTCCGCGCACTGCCGGCGCTCACCTGCTTCGCGCGATCCCTCCCCGCCATATCCCTTCCTTACAGACGCAGAAAGAAGGCAGGTCAGGTGGACTTTTCGGAGCATTTTGTGGCTTCGAGCTTTCAGCCGGACGAAATAAGAGAAGGCTTTCCTTTTATCTTTTTTTTTTAAGTTTTCGCGTGTGGGGTGGATGCAAAGTAACAGTCCTGCACGGCTTCTTATTCAGAGCTAGCCGTGATGGCTTCGCGCGCTCCAAGAATAATCGCTTCGGCATTCACATGCGCGAAGTTCGCCGGAAAAGTGCTCGTAAGAATGTACTCCGTTATTGGCAAGGAAAACCATTTGAACACTGTGCCAAGACACCTTTAATAAGGTCCTTATTTGCTAAGCTGCTTACCTGGGTCAAACCACTAATCCGTGAAGCGTCCAGAGTATACAATTGGCGCGTTAAAAATAACTTTCCCGGCCCACTCTCCACATGGTAATTGGCTGTGCCTGAAGCCTTTGAATACCATCGGATGGAATGCCTGCCGATCCCCGGCGTGGGAAAGTCAGCGATGCGCCATTACCTACGGTTAAGGAGTCACGATTTGTCAGGTGTTAAGGCGGTAGGCAAAGAACCACAATGACAGGAATTACTTACGGGGTCTACGCCTTGCGCGCACAGCGGGACGAATTAGTGAACAACCAATAACACAACCGGCAAAAGCTCTTAGCGGCTAAGGTGGTGACATTTCTCGTACCACAATAACATATTTGCAAATGCGATGAAAAACTGAAAATACCAATGCAACCAGAAATAAGCAAAAGAACTACAACAGTTGAGAGCGCATTTATTTCTGTTCGCTAACCCAAGCATGTCAATATCGTGTGAATGAAATGTTATACTTACTCTTCGCATGGCTTATTGTCCGTTGAATTAGTAAGAGGATGACAATGCATTCGAAAATAACAAAATGTGCCATCAGTACCCGCCGCACGCTGGTTTCCCCTACGTTCAGCTACTGGCGTTCGGTCAAACCCGATACGCGAGTACACGTGGCTGACAGATTCAAATTACTGCATGTACTGATCGCCGAGCTTTACTTCCTTGTGTGCCTCGGCGATCGGACGAAGGACACAGTCAAGCACTATGAAGGCATCCTGAACATCATTTGCACATTCTCTGTGCTGCCAAACTAACGCAAACATTTAAGATCCACACAGTGGGTAAGTAAATGGTATTTTACAGGAAGTAACAGAGCATGCAAAGATGTTTATAGCTCCGGACGTGGCGAACACACACCTGACGTGCAGTGACAGCGACGAGGCACAGGAGAGGTCGTGGACCCACGGCAGCATATCTGAATAAAACTTGCTCTTGGTCTAGTTGGTTCAAATTGGTGCACATGCTTATAGGGCGCAAAATCAAGACACAAGAGATGAGCACACACTGTGTGTCTGTGTGCTCCCCTCTTGTGTCTATTGATTTAGCGCCCTGTAAGTATGTGCACACGGCAACAATCTTATCAAATTTCGTACGCAGTTACGACGCCTAAAAAGCAGTCCGCTCATGTGCACGGTTAAATCGGATTCACTTGCGGTGTCCGCTTCAAGAAATACACAAGAAAAGTCCAGTTTAACAGAGCAGAACAAACAGCACCTTGGCAGGAGACGGCATCGAGGCAGCAAGATCGGTCCCTTCCCAATGCACGCTGCCATCGCTTTCGATGGCCCGGGAAGGGCCGCCGCTGAGCACCGTTGCAGGCATGCCGCTTACCTCTGCGTTACTCTGTGCCCGTACTTCCACACAGATCCACAGACCACGCACGCTGGCGTTGTCAAAACTTACGACAGACTCCGGCAGTGCTTATACTGGTGCGGAATGTAGACGTGCATTCGCAAGTACATTCGTTCCTGCGCTGAATGTCAGAAGCGGGAAACAACATGTCAAACGCCAGGCCCATTGCAACCCCTGTTATGCCCAGTTCGCCCGTTTCACAGAGTCCGTATCGACATCTACGGGTCACCTCCTTCCACCCCTGGCGGCAATCGCTGGATTGTTGTGGTCGTTGACCACCTTACACGCTACGCCGAAAACGCTTCTCTGTCAGACGCTGCAGCTCGTGATGTCGCTCTTGTTCATCTTGCGCAGCTTTATTCTACGCCACGGTGCGCCGCATCCCTAACGACCGAGGCCATCTCTCGAAAGTCGTCCAGGGGCTTCTCAGTGAGTGCAGTACTATTCATCGCACCACTACGAGCTATCATCAGCAAACCAATGGCTTGACGGAGTGCTTCAACCGCACGCTTGGTCACATGCTTTCGATGTACATAGCCTCCGACCATTCTAATTGGGGCTTGCTGCATACTTTCATGAAGTAAGCGCATAATACAGCCGCACTACGAGCACCCCGATTTTCTCCTTTTTTAGGGGCCAAGCTCCTCTTAGTCTAACCTTCTCACGCGTCAGTCGTCAGGCGTAACCCGCGTGCCTCCCGGCGCGTGCCTCTCTCTCTCTCTCTCTCTCTCTCCCGGCGCGTGCCTCCCGACGCGTCCTCTGCTGTCTTGTGAGAGAGCGAGAGAGCGAAAGGCGCGCGTTGGCTATGGAAACGCTCTTTCTTAGAGGAACGCTCTACCAGTTCGCAAAGAAGGAGAACGCGCCCTCACCCGCGAGAGACAACGTTGGCGCAGGCAGCGTCTCCTAGCGAGTTTCTTGATTGAGAAATACCGACTGCTCGCGTTGGAGAAGCGTTCACCGGCAACCCATATATATATATATATATATATATATATATATATATATATATATATAGGGGTGTATATACAGAAATAGCTTGGGTTGCCGCTAGTTTATAACAGAATTGACGATGCGCCTCTTAGAGAACGACGGTTTATTAAGTCAACGTTTCGGTAGGAGCCCGACCTTTTTCAAGACATGAAATATATATATATATATATATATATATATAGGCACTGGACCTTGACTTGCAATGAAGTGCCGGTGGGAGATTTCACTTGTGTATAGTTGAACCATGAGGATTCGTAGCGTGCGCGTTAACTAAAGTAATCCGGAACTCGGCACTATCTACGATGAACATCCCGAGCTTCGCCCACTCATCATCATTCACTCCGTGGATATGCTGTAATTTTTCTACCCTACGGACGTGGGCCCTTTTCGACACTTGACACTTACAGCCTGGATGATTCTGAATACCGGCCTTCCTCAGAAGTCGACGTTCCGACGTGTGCCGCCAACTTGCACGCTCCCTTACATCCCTGACACAACGCATCGAGTTGGACAAGCCACATTCCCTGTTGGCTCATTTCTGGGGCTTTGCACGACACGTGGCCTCTACCGGAAGTCTGTAGCCAAGTTCCACGGTTCCTACCTAGTCCTTGAATGCACGTCGGCGGTCAATTAAGTCGATGCCGCGTACTGAAAAAAGCCCACGTGAGCCGCTTGAAGCCCTACTACGACCCACTCGTTCTTTCCTCGCCTGGAGTGGCCCAGGTGGCTGTTCTTCAACGCCGGAGTCAATGTAGTGGGGAAGAGAGACCTATGAGAGCAGAAGACGTATTGGGCTTCAGCCACAGGTTGATTGATTTGTGGGGTTTAACGTCCCAGAACCAGCTATGGTTATGAGAGACGCCGTAGTGGAGGGCTCCGGAAATTTCGACCACCTGGAGTTCTTTAATGTGCACTGGCATCGCACAGCACACGGGCCTCAACATTTCGCCTCCATCGAAATGCAGCCGCCGCGGCCGGGATTCGATCCCGCGACCATCGGATCAGCAGCCGAGTACCATAGCCACTAAGTAGACCACCGTGGCGGGGGCCTTCACCCACAGGCACACTTTTAATGCTGTGTGCGCTTTTGTAAAGGCATGGAGACGGATACGCTTGTGATTATTCTCATGCCAAAGTTCTTAAGGCTATGATAAAGCTTATGCGTTATATAAAAGAAAGAAAAGAGACACTTTACCTGTTGTGATAGTGCAAGTGCACAAACAGTCTGCATAGTTTTTGTTTTCTCCGCTTTCCCTTTCGCTCAATTATTTTATTCTTTCTTATTAATCATGTTGCGGTATTCTCACAATACTAACTAAAACTTAACCATATCAGCTCTTGGCCAATCCCCGACGTGGGTATGCGTCATATATGAAGGGTAATGATCATCATATAAACCCCCATTTCACATAGATAGATAGATAGATAGATAGATAGATAGATAGATAGATAGATAGATAGATAGATAGATAGATAGATAGATAGTACGGTAAAAGTGACTGCAGTTCGCAAGAAATGCTTTGGATTCAAAACAATTAAGCCTTGTAAGTTCCATGTGGAATGTACCAGTTATTGTTATCTCATCAACTGTGCTACGCCTGAAACTAAGGTGGAAGGACCTCTGTCAAGTCATATCTACAGATTTTAGTCCGAGGTGCCCTTCTTAAAAGAAAAATATTTTATTTTATTTTATTTTATTTGCACAGACGGTGAAAATTGGTCGGATGCGCAGGTGAGCTGGGTCTCGTACTGACACGCAAGATGGCAATTTTATTGCAAAGCATTTGCTTACAAGCGATAGCTTGGGGTGTTGTTGACTGCCGAGTACTTGCAGATAGAGCTGCCAACGTATTTATCACATCTCGATCTCTATTTTTCTTTTTTTTTTTTGCACGGCATCATATGAACTTCTGCGGTGCCGTTCTCGCTTTTGCTAGCTTGCGTACTTATATGGGCTAGAGCTAAGCATAGAGCCGGGATGCAGCACTTCTATTGACAGCCACGATAGAGTATATTTCTTCTCTATAGTTGTGACACATACAAATTTCAATGCCTTGTCCATAGCCCACTGGCATGCTACATGGAAAGTCGGAGTCATCTCGTGAGCCGCAAAGTTTTCGCCAATACTGGCGCTGACCGCGGGCCAAGAAGTTTCCTTTTGGAAGCTGGTGTCGGAAAAAGAACCTCCATTTATCAGCGGTGACGCTGGCTTCGTCGATATTGACTAAATTTGTCGTCTGATAGGTGGCCATCACGCATGGCTTAGTTCAACAGTAGAGACGGTGGTCATTAGTCACCCGTCGTGCTTGAAGGCTAATCGCCTCTATCGTTTGGCGCAACGAGGCTGTCACGGGCACGCTTTGTTCGCCAGCACTGTCATGCAGCGTGGCACGTACATACAGCAGAGCCCGATATTTCAGCAAACCCAAAGTTTTCAGATATTGTTCTGCACCGCCTGTCTGCCGTTGTAACTTTGTGGCCTTCTCGGATGGCTGCGCTGAAACTTTGCCCTGTTAGTGGCGGTGATTCAAGCGTCAGCTAAAAGCAAATCAGTTTTTTCTGAATCACACAAGGGGGTATGTTTACGAAATGTATACTGCCTCGCACAATATAGCATTATCTGCATTGTCCAGTGGAACATGTTCGCCAATGGTGATCAAGATGTTCATCGGGCAGTTTAGGAAAAAGATGCGACACACTCGGAAATACTTACCTAGGACGAAACTGCGGCGAAAACCTGGTTGTGTCTAAGGGAGACGGACCTCCAAGCAAGCAGCCCGTTCTGCATTCGCTATGAAGAACTACTTATTCCTTCACCAAGGAAAGTGAGCCATGTGACCTTGAAATCATTGGCATCCGTTTTCGGTGCTCTTTAGTGCGAATTTTCTTGCCGGAGCGCCCTTAGACGGTTTGCTGCTTCACTACACAATTGCAGCGTGTAGTTTTTCAACGAAGCTGTAAGGAAACGTATGCAGCAAACAAACCTATGAGAAACTCTCAAATTCACAAACTCTTAAAGAAGCACTCAATAAAGGCATACTGTATATAAACAGAAACAAACAATAATTACATGTACGCGATGTAGTCACACAGTACTCCCTCCAAGGACAAGCAAGAGTGATCAATAGCGAGTTTTCGAATAGGGCCCCAAAAGTTTGGGGCCCCAAAGTGCTTTGCGTGTGCTAACTTGGGAACACGTAGGAAGTACGAGTTTTCGAATTGGGTTTTGCGCTCGCTCCTTGCGTCTTGCGCTTGCAGCGCCAAGGTGGCCAAAAAGACAGGCCACGATAAGTAAAAATTGAAGGATAATAAACGCATTTGCCTTTTCTACGCGTGCACTTTAAAACTACTATTTAAAGCGTGCAGTGGCAATGAATGTACTTGTAATCCCCATCGTTCTGAGAGCCTTAAGAATTTGGCATCATAAGCCAAGGAAATTCAGCTTTGAGCCACCGGTCGTGTTAAGCCTACGAGCTCCCAATTCGACTGCCGATATTAAAAACGCAGGCTATTTCACGGCCAGATTTTGTTGCATGCGTGAGATGGAAGAAAGCGATGACCTAGGCCACCATTTAGTGATTGAATAAAGTGGTCACCTAATCGGAAATCAGCTCAGTTTTGTCCTAGGCGAGAACCGTCGCTTCGATAGGCGCCGCCATGTTTGTTTACGCTAGAAGGTACGGGGCAAGGGTTTGGGGCTCACGCTGAATTGCAGAAATAGCGTGCCCAACCCAAAACCTAAAGGCAGTTTGGGTCCCGCGCATGCGCAGTGGTGTCGACGCTATTTCTTTGGGGCCCCAAACTGTCTGGGGCCCCTATTCAAAAACTCCCTAATAGCTCTAACAGAGGAAAAATTATTTCAACAGTGCAAAAAAGGCGTCATTAGACGACTCAGTTACGCTAGATTCATCTAAGCGATTCCAGTGGCGTATAGATTTCGTAAAAAAAAAAGCCTGCCAAATGAGTGTTTTCTGCAGGGAGATCTGTGCTTCGAACATTTAGCTTCTCCTTTTGTCATTCTCATATAACCTACTGTATAGTATCATGGGGCGTAACATAACCGACATACCTAGAACCACTGCTACGACCACAGGAGAGAGCCCTCAGTATCATAGGTGGAAGCAGTGCGAATTCGAACAATACTATATTTCAGGGACATCGCATACTATCAGTTTCGGCACTTCGGGATCATTAAGTTGCCATTTGCGTTCACAAAATCATAGGCACCAGCTTTCCACTCTCTTCCAACCATAGCGGTACACTAAACATCCAGCAGCAATTCTAATTTACCCGCAAGCTATAACTTGTATTCAAAACATTCATAGAATTAGAACAGACCGCAAGTATGTTTTAATCAGAACTGGTTTTGGGACGTAAAACCCCACAAAACAACAACAACAACAACAAGTATGTTTTATAAAGCAATTCTTTAGTTGGCATGTTAAAGTTGTTAGCCTTACGACGAAGGAACCCCATGGCTGCCCCGTCTTGCCTGTTACGTAGTCCACGTGCCAGTTTAAGTTTCAGTAGCATTACTTACTACAGTGGCATTATTGATTCCATAATTGACTTGAGAGTGTAGCTTTTTGCGAGTGAATTCCATCTAAATTGTCTCATTCAGGTTGTCTTTAATTTGTCTCTTCGAGCACGACATCGCGCCATGGCAAGAATGCCAAGCTTACGCTGGTTGCGGTTGCAGGTTAGTTACCTGGAAAATACGAGTTGTTACAGAACTAGTAATCATGTTCTAGCTGTGGTGTCGTGCCCACCCGAAGAAATAGATAAGGTGAAGCATATGAAAGATATTTCCTTTGTGTTGTGTCGCACTTTGTGCTCCTTATTGTTGCTCCTCGCCGGTAACGTGGGATCTAACCCACGTTACCGGGATCTACGACGAGACAGAGAGAACAGCTTTATTTGTTAAAAGAATTCACGGAGGTATAGGGGGCATAGCCCTACGACGAAAGCTGAAGCCGAAACGTTTCCTCAAGCGCAAGACACAATACGTAAGCTTGAAGAAAGTCAGCCTACCTTACTAGCTGAATTGAAAGCTTAATTGAAAGCTGAAAACGAAAAAGCGCGTTGAAGCCAGCAACGAAATTCAGTCGCTCAGGGCTAGAGCCGCGTTCCTGGAAAGCGCTTCCACGTCACCACGGAACATAGGGGGATCAGAGGCCAGTGCCGATGCATTGCGTGTTCCATCAGATCAGGTGACAAAAATTTCGTCGCAGTGTAGTGATTCTGAAAGTAGACTGCGGCGCTCCAACCTCCTTTTGTGTGGACTGGACCTAAGGAAGACCGGGCAAAATGTGAACGATCTTCTGCGCAGAGAAATTTGGCATTACTGTGACGGAACGGCAATTTGAACGTGCGCACCGAATAGGCAGTTCTGCAGAGGACAAGCGGAGGCCTATAATAGCAAAAGTAACATTCATTATAGATAAAGAACAAATCCTATCATCTGCGCATAATCTAAAGGAACCCGCATTTTCCATACGAGGAGATTTTTCATCTGAAACTGGGTTTGCCCGAAGACAGCTGGTTGAATACGCGAGAACCCAAAAAATTGCGTATAAGTTCCCCGTGGACAAGCTGCACATCGCGGCAAAGACATTCATTTATGACTGCGTGACGAACAAAGTTATCGAGTGTAGTAGATAGCTACAGCGTTGCGCGCGCACGCAGAATCAGCGACCAAAACACCCCAATAATTCATTTTCTCTGTTATTCGCTAACACACGCAGCATTATGTCGAAGCGGGATTTAATCTCTACTTTTCTGGATGACAGTAATTCTGATGTCACCTTCACAGAAACATGCCTAAATGCTGCTATCAGTGATGATGATTTTTCACCACTGCTAATATGTACCACATCTACAGTTGTGGCCGCACTGCTAAAAGAGGAGGTGGTGTCTTGGTTGGCATAAGGAAAACCATTACTTCCTCGTCAACACTAGTTCTGACCTCGAAATAGTTTGGGTAGATTGTACAGTTCCTTCTTTTAAAATTCTGGTAGGTTGCTGCCATAGTGCACCGGACTCGCACTCTTCCTTGAATAATTCCAAGCTGACATAATCTATTTGTTAGGCGACTTCAACTTTCCGCTCATTCATTCGACCACACTGGCATCGCCCTGCGATATCTCAACGGATTTCCTTAACCTGATCTTTCAACCTCTCTCAAACTGTTTTGAAACCCACTCGATGCCCGAACATTTTGGATCTTATCCTCACGACCGCTCCAGAAAGAGTACGCAATACAGATTACTTGGACGGGTTAAGCGACCATAGTTTACTCCATGTAGATATTCCCGCGCACTTGGCCTTGCCCAGCTATACGCTGGCAGCGACGAAGACGACCCACGACATATGCTCGAAACTTCGAACGTTTTCTCAGAGACAAAGACGAAGACGCCCTTCGGAGTCCTGCCTCTGGGGTCTCTTGTTAGAGTGCTATTTAATCGCGTACCTCTGTCAATAAATGCCGAGCGTTCACAGAACCGCGACAATATAAACATACCCCTTTCCGTGGCCGGTGTATACATACGAAACATATTCGCGACTATAATAAAGGCAATTACCTAGAAATTAACACTCAACTGGAGTAGTTTTTGAAAATACTCTTCTGACGTGTTTTTACAAAAGATCTGTCGAAGAAAATTGGCTGTTTTTTAAGGACGCTTTATGTACGTTAGTTGACAAGCATGTCTCACTGGTTAAAATAAGCAACGGTAAATCAAATTCCTGGTTCACTAAAAAGCTTCAGAGAATGCGGATTCAAAAGAACGGCTATATAACAATGCTAACGAGCTCGGGACATGAATTACAAAGCATGATTCTTGACCTAAACAGGCAAAGTAGAACAGTGACCCTGAAAATTAATATTCAGAAAACTAAAGTAATGCTCAATAGCCTTGAGCGAGCACCGCGATTTCAGGTAGCTGGCGAGGCATTGCAAGTAGCAAGTGAATATGTCTACTTAGGTCAGGTAGTGACCCCCGATCTGAATCATGAGGCTGAGATAATTAGGAGGCTGAGAATGAATGGGGTGGAGTGCATTTGGGAAGCATTGTCACATAATGAATAGTAGCTTACCATTGTCTCTGAAGAGGAAAGTGTATAACAGCTGCATATTACCGGTACTCACCTACGCGGCAGGAACTTGGAGGCTAACTAAGAGGTCTTTAAAATAATGTAGCGCAAAGGAACACAGGGACAGACAAAGAGCACAGGACGGGCGCTAGCTTCCAGCTGTGTTTATTGGAAAAACGTACGTACATATATTCAAGTCACAAGGGGCGGCAAGGGCATGACACTCGCGTTAAACCGGCAAAACGACAACAATACTTAAAGGCCAATGGGGTGCGTCACAAACAATAAAAACCGGCAAAACGACAACAATACTTGAAGGCCAATGGGGTGCGTCACAAACAATAATGTCATGCCATTGGCCTTCAAGTATTGTTGTCGTTTTGCCGGTTTTTATTCTTTGTGACGCACCCCATTGGCCTTTAAGAATTGTTGTCATTTTGCCGGTTTTTATTGTTTCTGACGCACCCCATTGGCCCTCTAAGTATTGTTGACTGTCTTCCAGTGTGTGTGTGTGTGTGTTATGCAGAGCCGTTGGTGTTCGCTATATGCGACCCAATCTTATAAACTTTCTGCTAGCAGTTTTTATCGCTTTCTTTGACCTTGTTTCCTTCCTCCTGCAGCGTCACATTTGTAATCTCATGGACTGGCGTGAAACTGCAAATAAGTCATGGAGCGTGCAATGTGTCCAGATACGATTTCATGCCACATTGCTTCAAGATATGATATCCCTCGTAGTTTCCTGATTAACGCGAGTGTCATGCCCTTGCTGCCCCTTGTGACTTGTATATATGTACGTACGTTTTTTTCAATAAACACAGCTTGAAGTTAGTGCCCGTCCTGGGCTCTTTGTCTGTCCCGGTGCTTCTTTGCGCTACAATATTTTAAAGAAGTCATGAAGCAACTAGTCCAAGAAAACGTTTTGATAACTAAGAGGGTTCAGCTTAAATTGAGGACGACGCAGCGAGCTATGGAACGGAAAATGGTAGGTGTAACCTTAAGGGACAAGAAGAGAGCGGAGTGGGTTAAGGAATAAACGCGTGTTAGGGACATATTAATAGAACTTAAGAAGAAGAAATGGGCGGGGGCGGGCCATGTAATGCGAAGACATGGCAACCGTTGGTCATTAAGGGTAACAGAGTGGACTCCTAGAGAAGGCAAGCGTGGCAGGGGGCGGCAGAAAGTTAGGTTGGCAGATGAGATCAGGAAGTTTGCGGGGATAAATTGGACCCAGTTAGCACAGGACAGGGATAATTGAAGATCTGTGGGAGATGCCTTTGCCCTGCAGTGGGCGTAGACAGGCCGATGATGATGATGACCATGCTAAGTGGTCTGGTAGTTCTTCATGGCTTAACTATAAAGCCTAAAGGCACCGGCGCAACCAGACGACACAGAAGGAGAGACAAGGACACACGAGCGCGGACTATCAACTGGCTTTATTTGGAAAAAATGACGTGGTTTTATAAGTGCCTCAAAGAAGCATGGGAAATGGAGGGGGAGAAAAAAAAGAATAAAAGAAAGGGGGGGGGGATGGTGACATGTCAACAACGCAGGCGCAAAAAAACCAGGAAAGTACAAGGAACCAATCCAATATATTGCTTAGCAATGTAACCCCCCGCAGTAACACTCTTGTTTGGGCTAGTTGGTACATTCTTGACACAAACTCGGTAGCGCAAAAAACACGGACGAAGAAAAGGAAACACAGACAGGCGCAAACTTCCAACTATATAGTTGGAAGTTTGCGCCTGTCTGTGTTTCCTTTTCTTCGTCCGTGTTTTTTGCGCTACCGAGTTTGTGTCAACAATGTAACCCCCCCGATAGCCGCATCAAGAAGATTAAATTCCGCGTCAAACAGAGCGATAGACGGGGTGCTTATGCACTTGCTGCCAAGTTTTCTAATATGGTAGGCTTCCAGACTTAGACGTGCAATTTTGTCACTGCTCTTGCCTAGGATCGTCGTCTCCTTTAAATCGCGCCACACAACCAGGACACTTGATGACATGGGCAACCAAATGGGCGTACTTGTCATGTAGTTTGTTCAGATTTAGATCGTGTTCCCCCAATCGGTCATTGACGCAGCGGCCAGTTTCGCCGACGTAGAACATCCCACATGACATGGGGATGCAATAGACCACTCCAGTGGAACATTTTACTAACTGCGTTTGATGGTTCTTCCAGCATCCACGTTTATTTGCATTGCAAATACGTGGGCACAACTTTCCCAGCTTGTTTGGGGCAGAGAAACGAATAGGCACACCGTGCCTGTTTGCCACCTTCTTGAAATTGTGGGAAAGCTTATGGATGTAAGGTACAACCTCAGGCCTAGGGGCCTTCTGGTGAACCTCTGCCGTAGTGCTTCCCGTTCCACGCTTGAATTTTTGAAGGAGTGACTCAGAAACGGCAGTCAAGACCGAGAGGGGGAACCCTGCGGCCGAAAGACGGCTTACCTGATTATAGAAACTGGAAGTGACTTGGTGTGGGCACGATTTCTGGAGAGCTGATTTCATGCACATCAACGCAATTCCTCTCTTAATTGTCTTGGAATGTGCCGAGTCAAACGGTAGCAGCTCCTTCTTGGCTCGTGGGTAGTAACCCCAGCAGACGTGCGCATCAGAAAACTTGATTTTTAGGTCTAAAAACTGTAAAAGAGAAGCGTCCGGAAGTTCATGGGTAGAACGTAACCCAAGTCCATGTTTGCTAAAAACAGATAGAACTTCACCTACTGTAGAGGGGTAGGTGAAGGCGGGAGTCTTTTTTAAAAGCACTAAAAAGTCGTCAACATATCTAAAAACTTTTAAAACCGGCCCCCCATTTAAAACCTGCGCAAGCGTGCCATCTACCTTCGCCAGAAAGATATCGCAAAGGATAGGGGCTACGCATGATCCTATGCAGATACCATCACGCTGCAAGAAGGGCTGCTCGTCAAATACAATAAAAGTTGATTTCAAATAAAACTGCAGCAAAGAGAGGAAGTTGTCAACTGACAGGCCCACAGTGTTCTGGAAGGATACTTCCCCGCTAGCTTCCACGCACTCTTTGACGGACACCAACATTTGATTTTGCGGGACAGAATAAAACAAGTCTTGCACGTCTATGGAAAGACTTGTTTTATTCTGTGTCGTCTGGTTGCGCCGGTGCCTTTAGGCTTCAAGAATGTACCAACTCGCCCAACAAGAGGTTTTGATTAACTATAAAGCATTTATAAAAGAATATTGCACTGCTTTAGGTATGGCTAAGGAGACGCATTATTCTAATGAGCTACCCGCGCTACTGTAAAGCAACCCAGCTAAATCTTCGCAAATCATAAACCCTACCAGCGAAAGCCAACATGTTTCACTACATCATTGCAACAACGTCCCTCTCCCAGCTAGCCAGTGTCCAGCGGCATTTAGCTCCTTGTTTGCTTCTGTGTTCACAAAAGAAAACGCTACCAACGTACCCTACGTTGCTAAACTTGGTTACCATTTTATGGTAACAATGGACATTCAATTAGAGGACATAACCACAATTGTAAAGAATCTTAAGTTATCTTCTTCACGTGGCGTGGACAAAATCAACTCAAAGGTGCTAAAGAATACTGCAACGGTCACTGGGAAAATACTACTTCATGTATTCCGGCAGTCTCTCGAAACTGGCATGATACCATCTGAATTGACAAGAATAATACCAATATTCAGATGTGGAAATAAAACCTTACGTGAAAATTACCGGCCCATTTCTCTCACGTGTATTTGTTGCATATTCTAGAACACATCATCGCTCGCATAATTACAGACATCTAGAATCCAATTATTTCTTCTTTAGAAATCAGCACGGTTTCCGAAAGGGATTTTCGTGTGAGACTCAGTTGCTTGAATTTACCACAAAGCTTCATGCTAATATGGTCAACAACTACCAAATTGACTGCGTATTCCTCGACTACTCCGACGCGTTTGCCCGGGTTCCACACTGCCGCCTGATCTCTAAACTTTCCCCTCTGAAATTAGACTCTCTCACGCTATCATGGCTTCGCAGTTTCCTCTCTACTCGTCAGCAGTTCACAACGATTAACGATTTCTCTTCCTCCATGACTGATGTTTCTTTAGGTGTACCCCAGAGTAGCGTACTCGCACCATTACTCTTTCTTATATTCATCAATGATCTACCGCAACATGTATCTTTTTCCATCAGAGTGTTCGCTCACAGCTGCATTATTTATCGTCGAATCGAGAACACTGATGATCACGCATCGCTCCAGGACGACCCCGAGGTTGTTAATGGTTGGTGCAGTACATGGATCATGACGTTAAATGTTTCAAAATGCGAAGTAATGTCGTTCACGCATAAACCTAGCATATCCGCATTTTGGTATAGCATTAATGATTACATTCTATCGACTGCGGCACAATATCTGTACTTGGGAATAATATTGCCATCGAATCTATCCTGGTTCAACCACATTAGGGCAGTCTCTGCCAACTATTCCAGATCGCTAGGATGCTTGAGACGTCAGTTGAAAGCTGCACCTTCAGACGCTTCGCAAATTATCTTACATAACACTGTTTCGCCCTCAATTAGAATACGCCTGTTCGATTTGGTGTCCTCATGAAAAATATTTTATTCATTGGAAAGAATTCAGAATAGGGCAAGTCGCTTCACTTTGAACAATCACAGTCCCTATTCCAGTAAAACATAAAACAGGAACTTTCAGTTCCACATTTAAGCATTCGTCGTGACATGGCCTTGCTGTCATTTTTTCCATAAAATTACCCACTCCTCCCGAATCACTGTCGCAGGTCTGCAAAAACCATACCTCACTTCACGCAGGCTACACAATAATCTTAGTTACGCCTGTCTATACGGCTCAACAAATGCGTTCAATATCTCTGCGCTTCCGCGTGCCACCCGTCTCTGGAATACCCTGCCTGATCACATTCCATCCTGGGCTAACTATGATAGCTTCCGCCATATCTTAACAAGCCATTACACAAACCTCAGCGAGTAGATGCCGCACTGTGTAGCGCAATGTTAGCCTTTGACAATTCTTCAGCCTGCAGATATCATCACAGCTAATTTCTCCATCTGCTTATTTATTTATTTATTTATTTATTTATTTATTTATTTATTTATTTATTTATTTAACAATACTGTCAATCTCTTCAGAGATTATAGCAGGGAAGGCGCATGAAAAATAATATTTGTTTACACGAACGATATAAGGTCAGAATCACAAAAAATTAAAAAAACATACAAAATCATACATTATACATGGCAATAGAAGAACACACACAAGGAGACCAATTTTAGTAACTAAAATCATGTACGAAATTATCTCTAAAGACAACCGGAAGAAGATAAGGTACACATTTGTATTACAGCAAGTATAGATTACTGTTGAACACATTGTTGAAAGAATTTAATAAACAACAGATTAATCGAACATGTCACTCAATATAATACAATCGTAGAAATAGAATAGAAAAACTATGAATTAGTAACATGACATAAACTCATCGCTTAGAGGGTTTTTTCATGTTGAAATGCGTTTAGGGCTCCTTTTGAGGTAAGCAATTAGGCTTTCAATCGCAGTTGTAAATACGTTTATGAATGATTCGGTGGTTAGGGTAGGTTTCAGTGAGTTCCAATCTTTAATGGTGAGAGGGAAAAATGAATCTTTGAAGGAATTAGTGTTCGAAGAGTATTCGGCAAGAGTATGGGAATGCTTATGACGGGTTGGTCTGCCATGAAAGTAACATGTATACCTTGGAGTATATATTTATGTTATGTTGTGTAGTATTTGAAACATTAATATTAGTCTTGTTAGTTTCGTTCGGTTTTGTAGTCTTAAGATGCCAGCGTTATTACGTAGATGTTTTGGAGAGTCTGCCAGTCTATATTGTTAAAAATAAACCTTATTGATTTTCTTTTAACCGCTTCTATTTTATTAATCTGTCGTTGGGTAAATCGGAACCAGACAGCGCTGGCATATTCTAGAACAGATCGGACGAGGGTTGCATGAGCTATTTGTTTGGTATTCGGTGGCGCGTGCTTAAGACATCTATTCAGTAGAAATACTTTTCAGGGCTGTGCTAGTAATATTATCAATGTGAGTATCCCACCTCAGATCATTTGAAATTGTTATTCCTAAATATTTGGGGTTAGGGACTGTGGCTACAGTGCAATTGTCAATAGTGTAAGAAAAGTTGGGCCGGTGTTCTTTGCGGGTTATTGCCAAAGAAACACATTTACCAATATTGAGGGACATTTGCCATTTTTCGCACCACTTGTGTACATGTTCTAGTGCTCTGTTCAGGATGAAGTGACGGGCAGGAGTATTAATTTCTTGGTAAAGTACGCAGCCGTCTGAAAAAAGCCTCAGTTTTACTTTAGATGAGAGGGGCAGATCATTAATGAATATTGTGAACAATATAGGTGCTAGGACGTTGCCCTGCGGCACGCCTGACGTGACTGCGGCTGCTTTAGATGTGGTGTCCTGTAACTGTACAAACTGAGAGCGATCGATTAAGTAATCCTTAATCCAATGAACAATGGTGCTTTTTCCAACACGGTCGAATGTTTTAGAAAAATCTAAGATGAGGTCAAATTGTTTATTGGTATCAGTAGACTGGGCTGCATCATGTACTAATTCTAAATGTTGAGAGGCCCTTTCTGGAACCATGTTGTACAGAGGCAGTATATGATCTTTTTTCTAGGGAAATATTTATGTGTTTCAATATCTTATGTTCTATTATTTACACACAGAACAAGTTAGTGATATTGGTATGTAATATGAAACCACAGCTTTATTGCCTGCTTTATGTATTGGAATAACTTTGGCGGTTTTCCATACCGCGTGGACAGTGCATGACTGCAGTGATTTATTAAAGATTCGACATACGTATTTGGCTACCCACTCCGCATACCTTTTAAGGGAAATGTTTGGTAAGTTGTCAGGTGCCGGGCCCTTCTTGGTATCAATATTTAATAGTGCGTTGAACACGCCTTGCCCGGTAACTGTCAGGGGTTCTATTGGTGAATGGTCGGAAGATTACATGGGCGGTATGTTTCCGTTATCTACAGAAAAAACGGATTGAAAGCTATCGTTGGAGGAGTTGACGAGGTCGTTGTCTTCAGAAGAACGCATGGGCTCATCATTCTTTTTGGATTTATATATTTCTAAAATTTATTTAGAGCGCTTATCAAAAAAGTGGGAAGTACCTTTGCAAAGTAATTACTTTTAGCATCTTTTAGTTTACTTCTCATATGACTACCAGCTACAGTGAGATCATTTCTGGTTAGATTAGTCGGTTTCGTGTTCAGTCTTTTTCTTAATCGTTTCACCTTTCCTTTCGCATGTATTACATCACGTGTTATGCAGGGGTTTAGTCGCCTAGCTTTCTTCTTTTTGATCGGTACGTAGCGTTTTATGCATGAAGTCACGATCACTGTAGATCTACTCCAAAGCGTTTCCATGTCAATGGATAGGTTATGTGAAAGTGCTACGAATGAATCGTATTCGAAAGAAAGACAGTCGATTATTCTTGTGTCATGAGCATCGGTAAAGCCAGAATAATAAAGCGATGTCTACTGATGAAATTTGGCATCATTCACATTTACAGAGCAGTAAATGAAGTCCTTATCTGAGATGTCCTTCATGATTTCTATTTTAGTAGTTGCGTGCGAGAAATGGTCAATTAAGAAAACTAAATCAAGAATGTTTGACGATGATGCATGTACTCGTGTGGGCTTAGTCAGTGTCTGATGTAAATTATAATAGAGCATTAGCCAACATGTTAATGTGAGCTATCAGACTTGAAATGCATAGATTTGTATTCTATATCTGGCATATTAAAATCACCAAGAAGGATTAGTCTGGCATTTCGGACATTACTCTGCATATAATTATAAAGTGAAGTAATGACGTCACTAGAAGCAGAGGGGTTACGGTATACACAACCCACAGTGATGGCACCAGAGCCTATCAGCAACTTCCAAAATATTGCTTCTACGTCTTCGACATCTGGAAGAACCTTAAAAGATCATTTTTTATTGTTAAAAATAGCCACGCCACCACCACGTGTTGGTCGGTCTTTCGGTATTATCGCGTAGTTCGGGCTACCTATTCCCTGATCATGAATGTAACTTGACAGCCAAGTTTCGGTAACAGCTCGAGTTCTAGTTCCAGTAATAAAGATTCAATCAAGTCTGATTTGTTCAGAATGATGAAGGTTAATACGTGCGTTCAGAATGATGAAGGTTACTTCTTCCTGCGGGGCCGTAGTTTCTGCAGTTCGCTTTTCTGGTCTTTTTGTTTTGCATAGGCGTTTGCTTCATGGTACACGGCAACGGCTTCATTATTTTCTTCATCCCAGGAAAAAAACTTCACCACTAATCGGGAGCTTGTCATAACTTAAGGTCACTTTTTCCCCGGCTTCCTTTACCATAATTCCACAGATTTTTCCTTACGGTATGAATGCTGGCTGAGAAGTCTTCACTTACAGAGTAATTGCTGCCTTTTAACTTGTAACAGTTTCGCAATACTGTTGTTTTGTCGCGATGATCGGCAAGCCGCAAGATTATCGGTCTACATTTGTTAGCTCTAGGCTTTCCTAGTCTATGGATTCTTTCAGTGGCAACTGCCTCGGTTTTGAGAATGTTTTTGACGATACTATCGCTCACTGGTTTTATCCAAGGTGTCACTGTTTTCTTTTTCGCGTTCCGGAACACCATATATTATGAGGTTGTTCCTTGTAGATCGATTCTCAAGATCGTCGACGTGAAGTTCAATTTGCGAACTACTTTTTGAAGGGTGGTTATTTCGGTTACGCAGGTTGCTATTTTGTTGTCTAGGGCGCTAATATTACCTAGCTTCGACTCAATCGAAGTAAGGCGCTGCTCTTTTAGCTCTTGTAAATCGTTAGTGATACTTTGTAGCTGTCAGCACAATCTACAAGAGTAGCTAAAGCAAGCCAATGAGCCGCGGGCACGGCAGCACAATCAAAAATGGGTCGTTAGAGCGAAAGGATTTTCCACCGACCGCATCGTTTGGTTGCCGCCGTGCCCTCCAGCCCACAGTCGATTGATGCCAGCATTTATAGACGAACCGTTGCAGTTCGCCGCCAGGGAAAACTGTCCGGTGTCTTTCCCATGCGCGCTCATCGCTGATACAGGCTGCTCCCAGATGAAAGCCACCTGGTCGACGTTCAAAATCATCGGTGGCATGTGCTGGTTGATGGCGCTGGAAAGCGGCATAGAAATGCCATGTCCCGCGCATATTGGTGGTATCCCGCTGGTGGTATCCCGCTGATTGTTTCCCGCTGGTAGCAGGAAAGCGACCAACATCTGCAAGAAGTACAGAAGGGAATTAGCCGACCGCATCGTTGCGTTGCCTTCGCGATATACGTCACGTCATACATCGCGATCTTTTTCTTTCGCTCAGGAAATGCACCGTAACCTCTTTTTTAGCATACGTGGTAGTTATTTTCCCGTCTGTAATTTTTATAACTTCATTGCAAGGATATTTTCGTCAATTGACTACGTTTTGTTTAGATCAATGTAATTATGTACGCGAAGAATGTGCCTACGTTGTCGGTTCCTTTCTTGTGCGCAAGCAATGCGCTGTTGTGTTTAAACTTTTGTTACTTGTATATTTCGTGCATGTAGTGCTGTATGTTCTCTTTAGTTTTTAGTAAACAGTTTATTGTTTTGCATTTGTATTGTTCTTATGTTTATAATCAAAAGAAGAGGCGTGCAGGACACGGACACAAGGAGAGCAGTGAACAACACGAACGCCGACTAACAACTGATGCACAGCACAGAGGCGAAAAAGAAAGAAGACTTATGAAAGAATTATGGACTGTTACCAACTCGCTCAACTTTCTGTCCTTTTGAGCTTCTTATGTTTGTTATGTTCATATGCGTATACTTTGTGTAATGCCCCCCCCCCCCCCCCTACTCAATGCCCTCCATGGGGTCTGTAAGGTACTTTGAAATAATATGAATAAACTGCGTGTGCTACGATCGGGTACACCAGTCGTTAATGTTATATAAGTCTCTTTGAATGATATCTTCGTTCTCAGTTAACCCGACCGCAAAAGATCGCATGGAGCCATGTGTTAGATTCTATACCTTCAGCTGGGTGATTCCAGGCAAGATCGAACAAAGCATTGCTGGTCACCCTCTTAAATTTATTTCAAAATTTTATATATTGCTGCCCGAAGTGTTGAAAGAAGAGATCCGCAGTTGGTTTTGCTAGCAAAAATTTCGTCGAAGCGCTGGGAGTCAATGACGAAGAGGTGGAGTGCTGCGCTTACCTGCTCTTCTGTTTTGGACAATTTTAATTATTAATTACACAAACTATACTGTGGTTAGGTGGCTGAAATTTTTTTAGGTAATTATACGCATGCTTCTGCTTGTGGTAAATTATTCTTGCTTTTCATGGGGAGTGTACATATTTTTATAACAATCCTCAAAATCAGCCCAGGAAGCATTTTTCTGCCCACTTTGCGGACTTATATCTCAAAATAGGTTTGTGGCAGAGCGGTGAAAATTCCGCATTATGTTCTAAGCATACGCTTTTGTCAAACTGCAAAAGCTTATATTTATATGATTTTTCAATAAAGAGACACGGGCGGGCTAACTTCGAAAAAACACCGAAGAGTGGAAATTTCTGAGGACAATTAAAAAAAACCATTTTTGATATTTTTTAAACTTTGTACACTTATTCTCCTTCACATTGGCTTTCACAATCACCAAAAATATATTGCATAATTTTGTTGCATAAACACTTGGTTTAAGGAGGCGAAAAGCAGCTCTGACTGGGCCTCTCTTAGAGCATCTGGGGGTGCGCGCGCACCTGCTCGGTAGCCCCGCGCTCATGGCCGCTCAGGTGACCAAATCGTTTCTAAATTGACGTCATCAGTGCCACTAACACCTTTTCTCGGGGCTCCTGGCCTCTTAAGGGCCAGAAATTCAATTCTGTCTTCATTCCATACACTCAGCGGGCAGGAAGCCGGATCAACAATTGCCTATCATTGCATAAGGATCTAATTCGACGGCCTGTAACTTCTAGAGGAACCAAATTATATATATATATATATATATATATATATATATATATATATATATATATATATATATATATATATGCGCAAAATTCGTATGGCAGTATGGCATAACATGACTGCATAACCAATATCAATAACAGGTCTTCACATGAAAATCATGACATGTATGTCATGAGCAGCTTGATTTACATGCCACGGGCTCGGTGCTCTTCTGGCCGTTTCGTTAACGGGATGTATACAAAAATTGGGATGCCACAGCATGACTGCATGACGAATATAAATGATAGGTCATAATAAGAAAATCACGACATGCCTGTCATTACCGGCATGATTTATATGCTACGGTTGTAGTGTTTGCGGAGGCCGAGAACTTACAGCCGACCCGCATGGCGTAAAATGTCTCTATTGCTTATGGCGTTTTTCACTGGCAGATTCGGAGCAGGTTTTCTTGCTCCGCCGCGACGAATCCGTGTTTCACTGGTCGAGCGGGAGCGGGTTGGTGCGTTTCACTGGCAGATTCGGAGCAACTCAAACCGCGCCAGAGCGCTCCGACTTGCTGCAGCGCTGAGGCACAGATTCAGCAGATTCGGGCGGAAGCGGGCTGCGTCCTCGCGTCACTTCCGTCTTGTTTGTCAAAATGGCTGCGTTCGCTGCGGGCATAGAGTTAATATACTGACTCTAGAGGCAAAGCTCCCCATAGGGCCCGTGTAGGGAGGGGGGGGGGGGGGTCCCCCGTGGCCGACGCCATCTTGCAACGCTCACGCTATCCTTGGGGACAGTAGCCGGTATTAATCTGGCAACAAAGTATGTAAACACATAGCCTCCGAAATGGCGCTTAGGCGCCCCAATCTCGAAAGCTGCGCGGAAAATAATCAGCGTCGATAGATGGCAGCAGCTGTCTTGTGTATGATCAGCGTTGGTAAATCAAGGCCTTCAAAGAACACGTTTCGTTATCTCCGGCGATGGAACCCTAGAATGTGGAACGGTGGCCGTCCGTGGAGCTGGGAAGCTCAGTCTCAGCAAGAAATCGAGAGACGACACGCGTCGTTGTCAGTGGACGCGGTGCACCCGGCGTTGTGTCAGTGCAAGCTTGTCGATTATCACCGTGTCCGAGCGGTCCGTGCGCGATGTTCAACGTGCGTACAGAGAACACCTATATAACCGTACGTACTGTTAAGCATGATTTATTCTTTCTGGTGCAGAAAGCTCTTTCGAGGCACGACCTACTAGTTTGAGTTTCTTTGCCTGTACATTGCGGCTGAGGCGGGCTGAGGCATGATCGAACAGCCCGGCTGCCAAGCCGGTGCCCTCGAACAACACCGCATCAACCTGTCCGTCACTACTCCGCTGCGGTCACAAAGAGAGGGGCCGGTCGTAAGAGTAACAACGTTACCGCACGAATGCGCTATCGCGTCAACCGATGTCACCGCGCGATCACATATGTCATAGCGGACACCCAAGCAGAGGGAGAATGCGAAAACAGAAATAAAGAGATCCGAAAGCACGCTTTATTGAGCGAATGCCTGCATCGTGAAACGTAATAATTACATTTTTAGGAAGTGTATTCAGTATGCTTAATATTCACACTTAATCTTCGCAAGATTATTCGTTTTTTAAGGAATCAGCATAAGACGACCTACACTTGTTTTTAGCACTTTCAGTAATACTTAGGCTGGCCACATTGACACAATTGCAAGAGGGCGGCCTCGGCCCAGCTTTGTCAGTATATTACCTCTATGGCTGCGGGGGTTGAGCTGGAGGTACAAGAAAGTGGAGCTCGCGTTTAGCGACGACAGCAGGATAAGCAGTAGCTCTTCCAGCTCAGAGGACAGTGATTACGACGTGCTGTACGTAGCGTCGTGCGCCGTACGTGTGACGTCGCGCCGCTGGCCACCGTTTTGTTCTCCCCGCCGCTCGAATAGGTCTCGTGTAGGCTGTATTTATCGGCATGGCGTGTAATGTATTGACTGCTACTGGGTTGTGAAATGAAATAGCTTACAAATGAGCGTATGTTTAAAGTGGAAAGCAGCACCGGCTTTCAAAATACTCGATAGATCCGAAGCCGCGGTACGAAAGGTAAACAGCGGCGCTGGCCGTTTCACCGATGCGGCTCGCTTTTTTTCCATCGTTGCGCTTCACGCCGATGTTTCAAGAAAACCGATTGGATGTGTTAACGCATGACATGTGAGTACAAACGTTTATCGTTTTGGCAAAAGCAAGTGCGTCATTGCGAGCTCGCGGTTCGTCGCGAACGGCGACGAGATAGCAGCGGCGTCGTTCTAGCTAAGCCTACCCTCGGAGTCGTCATTGACGTAGGAACTGCCTGGACGTGTTTGTCGCTCGCGAAGACACAGCTTTTATCGAGAGTGTTCTTCAATGGTGTTATGAAGCAGGGGAGTGCAAAACTCTTTCTTTTCTACTTGTTTATGAAGACACGAGCTCTTACGAGCGCGTATGACAAGGTGCAAAATGCGGCCGCGCCTGCGGCCCTACATGCTCATCGTACCTCTCCCCGTCCATCGTACGCTTCATGCCGGACCTTACGGCACCGAACGCAGAATCGTACCGTGTATTTGTCGCTTAGTGAGTAATAAAACTTGAGCACAGAATGGGGCGTGAATTCAACGTAAACAACTCTGAAACTGCTGCAGTCAAAATGTGCCCGGGGAAGGCGTCTTTGGTTGCCACGGACACGCACGGAGCGGAAGTTGGGTTTGTATCACGTGCTCACTGAGTTCCTGTATACTGGCTCGCGGAGCATTCTTGCACTCAGCTGGCAGATTCGGATTCGTGAAATCCGAGCGCTCCCTCCAGGATTTCGGTGACTGCTCCAGATTCGCCAGGGAAAAAATGTTGCAATGGCTTAGCTCGGCTATGCCAGGATATACGTAGCGTTAGCAAAGGTTCAGCTGATTATTCTTAGCTTTCCTGGTTGTCTAGGATTAGCTTGATTGTCATGCTTACTGCTGCTCCAATGACACACACGCGGTATACATATTATGTGGCACATGTATATTTATTTTTGCTCAACGTCACGTTGCTTCTCTATTGCCACAAAGACGGCTCGGTGATCAGTGAAGTAACACGCTGCCGTCTCTCTGGCCCCAACACAGTATTTGGAGTTTCACGTTTCACTCAGCGGCGTCAAGTCTTTCATGTGCCATAGTCTTTCGCACACGTCGCACACATATCCAAACGGATTGTTTACGAAGTCCGTCTGGAAGGTCCGAGTCGCACTGGCGCTTTCGCTGAGTTTCACAGTATATTCAGTCGATCGGCGAGCTTTGACGTCATCGACGGCGTTTTGTTGTTGCTGCAGGGGTGGTCGGGCACGTCGCTCAGCCTCCTGGCGACGCCGCTTTGCTAGACGTTCGTCCCTTTGCTCCAGTCTCTCCGCAGCACGTTTAGCCTTCTTCTGTTCATTCCTCCTATGCTCAACCGCTAATTGCCAGGCAACTACTTCGGGATGCGATGAGCCAAGCTTCTCCGCTCTTCTGCGCTGTTGAGCAGCATTTGCGCTCTCCTCCATGGCTATACCACACTGGCAAACGCCAGTCAGAAGCGCAGCGGCTCCAGCGCAGTGTCGGACGGCGACTGCACAGCGAGCGCGCGCCGGCGCCAGTGCGTCTACCACGGCTACGACGTCACTCCTCTGGAATGCGCAGACCGGCGGCGGTGAGTCGCGCGCGGCGGCGGCGGAGTGCGCGAGAGGTGGCGGCTCCGGTGGCTCCGGTGCGGAAGCTGTGTGACATCACTGATCCCTGCGCATGCGCAGCACGGCTCTTGATGTGCCGCGGGAAACGGGCTTGGCTAGGCCGGTGTAGCTAACGCTACAAAACGCCATTAGTTCCCTCCCCCGGCTCGCGTGCCCATAACTACATCGTCGGGTGGGCGGAGCCCGCTTCACGACGGCTCCCCTTCGTCGGCTCAAGTTCTCACTGCGCCGCAGCGCTAAACACGCAGCGTTTCCGCCAAGCCGGTGCCCGCGAACAACACCGCATGAACCCGTCCATCGCTGGCCCGCTACGGTCACAAAGAGAGGGGCCGGTCGTAAAAGTAACAACTTAACCGCACGAATGCGACATCGCGTCAACCGATATGTCACCATGCGATCACATGATGTCATATCAACACCCACTCTGAGGGAGCATCCGAAAGCAGAAATGGAGAGATCCGAAACCGTGCTTTATTCAGCGAATGCGTGCATCACGAAATATAATCGCGTTTTTAGGAAGCGCTTTCAGTATGAATAATATTCACACTTAATCTTCGCAAGATTATTCGTTTTTTAGGGAATCGGCATAAGACGACATACACTTGTTTTTAGCCCTTTCAGTAATATTTGGGCTGGCCACAGTGACACAATTGCAACGTGGCGGCACGTGGGCGGGATCGCCCTCCGCGGCCCAGCTTTGCCTCTAGAGTCAGGAGTAGTAGTAGTAGTGGTTCGTTAGGAAGGAAAAGACGCTAATTTATGTCTCCCATACTGGGTACACGGCTAAGCGCCTTAGGGGAAGGGAGAAGTGGGAGGAAAAGAGAGGATAGAAGTTTTAACAAGTGCAGAGTCCCGGACTTCGCATTGCGGTCAGCAGGCTGTCGGCAGATGTAGAGGCGGCGAGTGTCCTGTACTCAGTGGTGGGCTTCAATACCCGTCTCGTCCAAGAACTCCACCAAGCTCCGGAGTGGTGGTAGATGGGGGCGAGACGGGAAGAGGAGGTGTTGCATCGTGGTGGCAGGGAGACCCTGTCTCTGGTAGGATGTGATGACCCTTGAGCGTTCCTCGGCCAGTCCAGGGAACTCACAGAGGAGATGCTCGAGGGTCTCGGGGTCACCGCAACGGCTGCAGGCCGGGGAGGTGCAGTGCCCTTTGGCATGGCGGCGGCGGGCTGCGGTCCAGACGCAGCTAGTCCGCAGGCGCAGCAGGACAGCCTGTTCCCTCCTTGTGAGGCCGCCTCTGGAAGAAGCCTTGGTCCCCGCCCCTTGGCCACACTTTGGTCTGGATGGACAGTGACGAGAAGCTTCCTGAGAAGGGCCGGCGTATGGTTTCTGACCGCTACTGCTCGGGTGAAAGGAGTGCCTGGCTGATGAGCTGCCTCGGCCAATGTGTCCGCCTCCTCATTGCCGGCTATACCCACATGTGAGGGCAGCCAGTGGAAGGAGACGGACGCTCCCGACGCACAGAGAGCCTGGAACTTGCATGCAAGGAGGTTACCTGTAAGCCCAGCGTGGCGGGGGTTGGCCAGGGTCTGCAGTGCCGCCCTGCTATCACATACAACGGCGACTGGCTCGGTTGGGATGTCCTCTGCCAGCAGGTCCGCCGCCAGGTGCAATCCCGCCAGCTCCGCTCCGTGGAGCTCGCGGGGAAGGGCAGCCGGCACTGCCTGCTTCTCGACCTGGATGGGATAACGCACGCTGCCGCTGCGGACCCGTCCTGCATGACGGATCCGTCCGTGAACACCTGCAGCGCCCCTGGAGTTGCTCCTGAAGCTTGCCGATGGCTGCCTGTTGCCTCTAGAGTCAGTGAATTAACTCTGTGGGCCGCGTAGCTCCCACCCACCCTTCTAGCCACCGTGGCCTGAAGCTGTCAAATACCATCATAGGAGCGTTCGCAGCATGAATGCCGCCGAATAACAAATATTGTACCAGCGTTTCTCTGCAAAGTATTGCATTTCCTAATTTACATGGCGGCCATTGGGGCCCTGAGATTTCGGTGCAGGTGAAAAAAAAAAGAAATAATTGAGAATGCAACATGGCCTCCTAGAGGGGAACGTAACTCTGTGGGCCGCGTAGCTCCCACCCACCCTTCTAGCCACCGTGGCCTGAAGCTGTCAAATACCATCATAGGAGCGTTCGCAGCATAATGCCGCCGAATAACAAATATTGTACCAGCGTTTCTCTGCAAAGTATTGCATTTCCTAATTTACATGGCGGCCATTGGGGCCCTGAGATTTCGGTGCAGGTGAAAAAAAAAGAAATAATTGAGAATGCAACATGGCCTCCTAGAGGGGAACGTAATGGCGCTGGGCGCTTGCAGGCTTCGCTCAAAACATCCCAGCAGTGAGGATTCTCTTGTTCTTGGCTTCCCGCGCAAGTTTTTAGGCTGTTCTTCCGGGAGTGGCCCAGAAAACTACCACTACTTCGTGTTACCGACCCGATGGGGCGTTGTGGGGGTGCGCTTGCCTTGCACGTGGGAAGGCTGTGTTCGATTTTCAACCGGGCTCAAGCTTCGTTTAGGAAAATAACTTTGATAATGACAGTGACATTTATTTTCGCATCAGTACATAGTAATGATACGAAGGGGTGGGCGATAAAAGCTGTCGTTCAGACAGCTTGACGAAGCCGCAGGTCCCCTCATTGGCAATGACAGCAGTCATGTCGACACAATTAAACAATACACATTGAAGATAAACATACAGGCGTTTGTTTACTAGAGCTGCTGAGCAAAAATTTGGTCTTGGTCCCAGAGTGAGCAATAATCAGGCGAGGTGAAAACAAGGGGACACCAACCAAATTATAATCGTCAAAAGTAATCATCAAAAGTAACGTGAACCGGTCTGCAGGTGCAATGCCAAGTGTCTATTTTAGCGGACTCCGGCACCTGGTTCAACACTAGCATGACCCCCCTCGGTTTGAAGTGAGAAAGGAAGGAAGAGAGAAGAAAAAAAGAAAGAAACACGAAAAAGAAGGCCTTATAAGCACTGCTGCTGTCTGGTGCCCTCCAGTCACCCCTGAAGAAGGGTCCGAGTGGGACCCGAAACGTCGGGTTTTTTCATCTTTAGGAGTAAATTTTACTTTTGATGATTATAATTTGGTTGGTGTCCCCTTGTTTTCACCTTTAATTTCGTCCCAACCACAGAGCTCTGTCAAATGTTCACCTTTATATAATCAGGCAGTTTTTATTTGAATGGACTGCCGCCGCCATTTCCGCGCCACAGTCAGCTCCGCTGCGAGACACTATTTCGTCAGCGCTATCGCGCTACCGGTGCTCCAAATGAAACCGATGCACTCTCCGGCAGCGACGCAACTGTTTCCTCTACAAGTAGGTGTGTATGTAGATAGGGGCTGAATCTATGCAGCCATGTGTGAATACTATAGCAGGATAATGCGATGGAGGTGAAATGTCGAGGCCCGTGTACTGTGCGATGTCAGCACACGTTAAAGAGCCCGAGGTGGTCGAAATTTCCGGTTCCATCAACTACGGCGCCTCTCAAAATCAGGTCGTGTTTTGGGGGCGCTAAACCGCAGAAATCATAACAAGCTCATGGTTGAGGACACTACACTCGGAAGCGTCGGCCCTATTGCGGAGACTGCGCATATATATAGTGCCACTCGGTCGTGTCTACGAAGCACACTGAATTCGAAGCGTTGGAAGTCCAACTGTTTATTGGGCGAAGCTGTGCCAGCAAAGCGAGTAGACCACACCGCAAGAGCGACGAGAACATTCGTGAATAAAGACGGGTCGGCGGTGAGATGAGTCAGTTTTTGTACATGTACTTTCTAGTGCTACCATTTATGCTCGCTTGAAATCTGGAAGACAATCAAACATGAACATCCCGCATGTGAAATTTGTGCAACAGTCGTCGTCATTCGTGAAGCATCGCGCAATGTTAGCGTGGCCTGCGCCGTGGCGATAAAGGTGGTCCCTGGGACAAAAGAGAAAAAAAGGGCCAGGCATGCGCGGAACCGCAGGGCAGTGACAGCATAAGCTGGAGGAGCGACCACCATCTCACGGGACCATGAGGCCATGCGAAGCAGCACAGGGGTTGCACACAGCGCTTGCATCGGTTTGACTAGGTGTTTCTGTTGTTGTAGTACCTGCTTGTCATGTGTTGCACTATCCAAGAGTTCTTGTAGATGTCCACGCTGACGTCTCCCACCATAATGAATGGGTCGTTGTCGTACACGTTATATTCCACCACTGCTCTTTGTAGGCACAATTCCACGTTCCCTTTGCAGAAGTTGGGTTCCAAGTACACTCTCATGATCACGACACTGTCATGATCACAGGCCTCCGGGCTAGGCAATCCCAGCGCAAACGGCAACGTCGACGGTAAACTGCTACGGATGAAACGCGAGCTCGACATGCCGAAACGCAACGGCAGCGTCGACAAGCAATCCCTGCCGTACGCAACGCCGACGTCACGTGGAGAGGGGGAGTGGCGGGCAGGTTTGTGGAGAGGGTCACGTTGAGAGGCGTGGAGAGGGTATGCGCATGCGCAGTCAGGGAGGACACGTCGCACACCACCACCACCGGATTGAACTCCGCCACAAGCTGCTTCGCATCTAAAGAAGGGACAAGATTTCGGGCACCATTTCTCATAAAAAACGCCCCGCCATGGTCGTCTAAGGCATAGAATTTCCTACTAAAATACTAGAGGGAAAACTGGCGCTAGTGTCTATGGGAGTTCCAAACAAGGCGGTTGAGTCAGCATGGGAATGATGGGTATGACATGGACTTGCTTAGTCTTCGTTCTGCTGGCTTCATATGGCTTAGCCACTTCAAAAAAAAAATAGATCGTTTACGACGAAATAGTGTACTAAAACGGAAGATTTTGGAATAACTACGTGCGTGCGCAGGTAATAGTTGCTTTTCGCGGTTAGAAACATTTCGAACGCTCAGAAATTTATCAATATTGTGCGATATGTGAATGTTACCTCCTCTACTTGTGCCCAGATTTAGCAGCGTTCAAGACATAGTTGTGTTCGAACTAAAAGATTCTGGCTCTTGTAAGTGACGTGCTAACATTTTCAAGTATGTCAAAGGTAGGCGCGTCTTCTAACAAACTTGCTTTCGCTTGCTTCTTTAAGCGCAGTGCAAGTGCTCCACTGTCTTTTTACAAACTATATAGGTCAAGCAGCTGATCGAGGCCATAGCAGAAGCGCAGTATCGCCCATCGTATGGTGGTTAGTTTTGTGCAAAAACTTGATGTTAAATAAGCAACCGTACTGTTAAACTCCGTCGTAAACTGCGCCTGAGCTTAGCTTTGAGCCGACTTTTCGAGCGTCGTCCGCAGGCGCATATGCCTATCGTCAAATGGGTGTCCACTACACATAACTGTGCGCCTGCTTGGCGCATACGGTCAACGTTGGACTAATCAGACAGTGGAATTAAAATGCTTTAGTACAAGATGTACTGACAGCCTTGTCACAAGGGATGTATGTCAGCCGTGAAAGCGATCCTACGCTTACAGATTCTGTGGCACCTGATACAAAAGAAAGAAAAAGAACAGCAAAATCGTATCGATAACGTACGCGAGACGCGTCACAAATAGTTCTAAAGTTGGGTGAAATACCACTGCAAATAATATGCGTGGCATCAGCAAACACAAGAATGAAACAGACGGCACGGCACCTCCTCATAGCAAACGATGAGTACATGCGACAGTCTGATTATTTCTAGCGGCATAGGCTATACCCTACAGTCGCTGCCTCGTCGCGTAATGAAAAAGTGTAATAATGTGACTCGTGTCTTGGACGCTAAAAGCCAGGAATAAACAAATGCACCACAACGTTTGAAGCCGCAGGCACGAAGACTAGACAAATCCATGTCATACGCATAATTCCCATGGCATCTTCACGATCGCAGCGCCAGTTTTCCCTCTAGTATTTTAGTAGGAAACTCTATGGTCTAGGGGATATACGGCACTCGACTGCTCACCCGAAGAAACATGACTGGCGCCTGTTTGTTTCGGTGTTCTTTGCCTTCGTTCGTTTCGCGCCCATAAGTTTTTTATTATGTACCAATACCAATTAGCTCAAACCAGGGTTCTGCTGACCTGAAGGTCGCGGGGTCTAATGCTGGACGCGGCCGCTGTATTTCTATGGAAGGAAAATGTTGAGATTGATAAGAATGTAGGCTTGTTGGTAAGTCATTGTTTAGCTTGTAAGGGCGTGGCAAACAACGTGCGCGTATTATATGCCACGTTCTTTGAAACTAGAGATGTTGAGGCCCATGCACTGTCAGTGCACGTATAAGGAACCCAGGTGTACCGAAAATCCGTAGCCCTCCACTAGGGGCCTCTCGTAATAATATCGTCGTTCTGAGACGTAACACAGAACAAATTACTATTTTATTGAAAACCACATTGGATGTGGTCGATCAACCGTGCCGCTTCAAGACACAAACGATTGCGTCAAGATGCAGTCGTGTTAATTCACTGTCTCCCTGTTAGTGACTAGAATAAGCGGGATACTGTCGTATGGTATGGCAAAATTTCAGGTGATTATACGTAAAATTATGGGCTGAACGGGAAGTATCACGCAGGAGCCACATAAATAGTTTTGTTTGCACATAAGCAAAAGTTTCAACATCCTAGGGCACAGCAGATGGTGATCATAAGTGTCTGCCATGTCACTATGCTTCCACTATTCTTTGCGGCCCCGCGCTAAATTTTACTACAATATACTGTTATAAAGACACAGCGGCGTTTAAGCAATGGAGAAAGGGTTGGCAGCTATGTGTGAGACGCATCCTCAAATATGCGGTTAGCCGCAGTGACGGCCGCCAAAGCAAAGTTTAGTGCCATGAGAGATTAAGCGGCCGTGTACACGCGCAAGGATTTCTCGCATCTGTGTAAAGCGGTTCTTCTCTTTCGCAGGTACTGCAGCAGCGCAGCCAGATCACAGTATGGCCGGCTGTCCTCGTGTTCTGAGCAAGATAAAGCAGACACCGATGACACTGGTGAGCTGGCTTTCTATGTCCACTTGCGTCGGTGACAAGAGATATCGGCTGACTCGGTGGTGGTCGGGTTAATGTGGTAGGCACTTGCTGAAAGGAGACATGCAAAGCAACCTTCAGCGACGTTCCGCTGGCGACCGGCACTTGAATGACGACCGAGTCCACGCGACGCCATTGTCTGAAATCTTCCACGTGCACGAATAAGAATGTAACAGAGGTACCAAAGTATAGGTACTTCCTAAAAAATACTTCCTATAAAAATAAATAGGTACTTCCTATAAAAATAAATGCGCAGTGGGCAATATACGCGAAACCCGAATGATGAACAAGTGCGAAAATATGTTTCACAAAAGTCGGCTGGCCTGTGACGTACCCTCACAGGTCAACTGGGAAGGAGCACGCCGCGACGCGCTTCTTGCTTCTCCCCTTGGAGAATGTCGATCGAGACGGAACAAGGACATTCCGTCTCTGTTCAGTGTCGCGGCTGAAATGTATGCTGAAGCAGAAGTGAGGAAATGCGGCAGCTAGACAATATTGAGCTGAACAAAATTATTAGAAGACACCCGTAGAGGAACACGAGTTATCACATCGTCTTAATCAAGAAGTTTTCCTTAAGCTCCCGGAGTGGCAGCCGCCTACGGGGCAAGTAAAGGCACCGGTCGCCATATTAGTAGTACAGCAGGCGGGTCCTCCATACATGGAGTTGTTTCGCAACGCCATGGTGAAAAAGTGCGAGATACACAAATTTTACAGTCGTTCGAATTACTAACAGTGTTTTCTCGTTGATAAAAAATTATTCTTCGCGTCCGCATTCAGCTGCAGGTGTTGAGGAAAGAAAAAAGATGACTGAGAGGTTCTACTGTTTCTATACATGTCCTTCTTGCTAACTTACTTCGTCTTTTACCAGAAAGGGGCTTTTGTTTACGCGATATGGAGTAAATGTGCATAACTGGGCGACTGTTATCTGGCATAAAGTGCATTGGTGTCATTTATTTAAACATGCACCCACCCAATTGCCTCTGTACATATTTCGGCACACCGCGTGATTTCTGCATGTTGCTAAGTGCGTGTTCCTCTTTTGTATTGTCATATTTCACGTATGCTCTTTCAAATAGGTTTGTCCCTCCTATCATATGGCAAGTCATTGTAGATACAGGGTCATCAAGGTCCGCTGGGCACGCTCGGAAAAATTGCGCAATTGGACAATTTGCATTTCCCCCGCTTTACATAATTCAGCCTTTATTGAAAAAGCGCTAAGGAGATTACTTGCACGGGAAATGCGCTAAAAGGTACGAGCTTAGCATCCCCATCAGCATACCGTCTTGAAGGTAAAAATTTTACAGATGTCTATGTGGTTGGGACAGAAGTAACACCAGCCAAGGTCCAGGTAGGAGAGGTCGCACGCTTGGAAACCAGTCCGGCCTCTTCCCGACTGGGGCCATGTTCCAGCTAGTTCTTTGGCGCTGAGACCACGCACAAAGCGATTCGCCATGGAGCGCGCGTTTATACACCGCAGAGAGGGTTCCCAAAGAACAGTTCAAGTTTTGTGCCATCCTCTGGAGCAACACGACTCGAGCAACAGTCGTTTCTTCCACTGAGGCCCACTTTCAAGGACTGTCGTCCCCCCGAAGTCACTTTTATAGTCAAATGCCTCGCAGTGCTTGGCGAGGGCGCCTTACTCTCTTCCTTCCACACACCATTGCTGTGTTGCCTAATTCTTTCCTGTAGGCTTCTATTGCGAAAGCAGCTCTATGGACGCTTGAACTTCGCCGTCGCGGTCATGCCGCGTATGTATATAAGTATGTATATTGTAAAGAACACAATCCACACAAAAGTAACATACGGATGGAACACTTCTTTATCTGAGAACCATTGATGGACACTCCAGCATTCTACTTCAACCTCATCGTCTCCTATCTTCCATCATTCATTCAGAGCCTATGGCACTCAATGCTTCCTTTTGTCACGTTACATATTTCCACTGGGGGGGTGGGGGGGGGGACGGGAAGGGGACGGGCTGAGAAGCAGGGGCTTAGCGGGGAACAGAGGAGAACTTTACGGAACCATTAGGCGTCGTTGATTTCGGATGTTTCGGAATTAGCACTGATTTTCACCCTGCACATATTTCACAGTGCTGGCGTCGCCACCCACTATCGTTCCCACGAGCATGGTCACTTTTCAGACTTTACATGAATCCTCCTGATTTCGAAAAGAGGCTACAGTTATTCACGAGCAACGAAGCAGAACGTCGTCAGACTTCCCACGTCCGTGTCCGAGCAAGAGCATGCATCGCATCTTCCCTGGGCACTTCTTGCGCCTAATGGCCAGTAGGAACACCTCTGTGCGATGGCACGGAATCTTAGCTGTAGAAGAACATCTTCGAACTACACGTGGTTTCTGTGTTGCCGGCCGAAATACGCCACGACCTCTGGAGATCTGCTGTGACCGTCGCTATTCCTGATGTTTGGCAAGGAATGTATTCGTTGTCTCCATGGCATACTTTGCATCTGCACTCACCTTCACTGAGTTTCTGTTCCTGTGCTTCGTTTGTGAAAGCGACCGACTAGTTCACGCTTTAACAGCTTTCGTACAAGGAACAGCTCGCCGAGATGCTCTCGTTCCAGTAAAATAGTTGCTTTGCCAAGTTGTTTGCACGGTGACACTTTGGAGTTTGCGCTTTCTCAAGCTCCGTAGGAAGGGATGCACCACTCGTGCTTCGGTCCCTTTAAAACCGTGTTGATTGATGATTGCTTGAGTTCTGTGGTTTTACGTCCCAAAACCGCGATTTGATTATGCGAAATGCCATGCTGGAGGGCTCCGGAAATTTAGACCACCTGGGGTTCTTTAACGTGCACTGACATCGCGCAGCACACGGGCCTCAACATTTCGCCTCCATCGAAATGCAGCCGCCGCGGCTGTGATTCGATCTCGTGACCCTCGGATTAGCAGCCGAGTATCATAGCCCCTAGACCACCGTGGAGCAGGTGCTGGATTTACTGATGTTCACTGTGTCGGGCATTTCTACTTTCCTCTTGTTACTTTTATTTCTTCCTCGCTTTGTTAGTCTACATCGACTTACAGCGCAGGCAGTGCAGGCTACAGTTGCCTTTGGAGTGGTTCTCAACAGAGCTTTGAGGTAATTCCTTGAGCATGTCTGACTTCCCTAACAAAAATACCATATATGGCTATATCAGGAATTGGGCATATGTGGCTATACAGGGTGTCCCACGTAACTTGAGCCAAGAATTTGAAAATGAAAGGCACTTCAGAGGAGAACTGAATCAAACGTATACTATTCGTACTGGTCTATAGATACTCAGGTTATTTTTTATTTCCCCCTAAAGTAATTAGTTAATTATTTTTAATTAGCTAACTCCTTAATTATGGGCTGAAAACCCAAAATATGAACACTGAGCTGTAGAGCACCTTCATAAACCACCGAATGAATTGTTTCCTGTACGATATGTCTTACGGTGTTAATTTTTCCGCATTCTAAAGAAAGCCCGCGAAATTTGAAAATGAGCCACGTGACGGACCGCGAGCGCACTGCTATAGTGCTGGTCTCAAGCGTGCAACCGGTGAACAAGGTCGCCTGCGGCTGCCACGGGGAAGCGACATGATGCTTTGAAGGTGGTCGATGTTTGGGCGTCCGTCTTTGGTTCAATGACGGTGCAAATTCACACTGCTGGCCGAGCGCTGCCGCGGTGGTAAAGCGCTCAATACTGCGAGGAAAAAAAACAAACAGCAGTTTGATTCTGATTCACGAAGATCAAGAAAACAGAAGATCAAGAAGATCAAGAAAACAAGAAAATAAAGCTATTTTCTTGTTTTATTTATCCGTCTTGGACGCTTATCTCGGCAGCGCTCGGCCAGCAGCGTGAATGTGCACCGTCTATCAGCTCAAACAGAGAAGAGATAGAATGCCTTAAAAGCTGTCTCTCGTCTCGACTGGCACGTGTGCCGGTTTTATAGGTGGCGCTACCATTCCTGAGCATGCGCAAATAAGTTGGGTGTCTTCTTTATCGCCTCTGTACCCTGCTTCAGTTGATAGTTGGCGCAGCTGGCGTTCGTGGTCTCCACTTCCCTCTCCCTGTGTCCATGTCTTGCACGCCTGTTCTTTTCATCACAGTATAGAGGTGCTGCTCATGTCTATATGCAACGGGTTCACATGTCCGTAGTACCATACCAAGCTCCCGTTCCTCGGCTCGCCACATTGCCGTTTAAATATTCTACGGCTTCGTGAAGATAGCTTTCACTTTCGTGTTATACCTGTTCCTATGACAGAGGGATCAAGCACATCTTTTTCTTTTATATTTTTTGTCAAAGTGCCCATGCGGTTTGTTGGTCCGTCAGGAACTCGCCCAGCTTTCACGTTTATTGACCATCATTATTTCTCCCCCGCCGTGGTGGTCCAGTGGCTAATGATACTCGGCTGCTGATCCGAGGGGTCGCGGGATGAAATCCCGGCCGCGGCAGCTGGGTTCCGATCAAGGCGAAATGTTGAGGCCCGAGTACTGTTCTATATCACTGCACGGTAAAGAACTCCAGGTGGTCAAAATTTCCGGAGCCCTCCACTAGGGCGTCTCTCAGAATCACAGGTGGTTTTTGGACCGGAAAACCCGAGAAATAAATTAATCAAAACGCTACAGTGTCCATGTGGGCTCACCATGCAATTTCTAATCGGTTCTCTTTTTTAATTCAATACAACGACTGCTGATCATGCCTAACCCTTAAACTTTTACATACAACTCCGCTCTCTTTAGCAAAATTTTTTTTGCGCAATGAAAACGGCAGTATGTCTGAGAGAAACGCTTTGCTCGCTTGTTAGATAACTCAAAGCCGCGGCGCTCAATTCGATATGCACATCGCAAGCCGTGTTTATGGCATTCGACAAATCCCAACAACGGACTAAGCACCTGCAGGTGAACTTGTGGATCACAAGATTTTCTGCACTCGCTAACCTTTCACTGCTTGCCTCACTGTTACCATTGGTGTCACAGGTCAGCCTTTCTTAGCTACATGCAGGTTGAGAAAATAGCACTGAATACACATCAAAATCTTTCACATGGGACACTTCTGGCAAACTAGATGTAATAAGGTGTGAGCGTATTTGTTATGTGTTCTCATTTATTGTGCTTCTAAATATAAAAATGTTTTTCGTAATGTTGTGTGTACTTGAGGTCATTTGCCTGCATCCAATTTTATTATTTCCCATATTGCTCTGAATGAGCCTCACATACAAAGCTAGTGGCTCGCTCGTCTGCTACAGTGCTTCGTGGAAAGAGTCCTTGCTCACTTAGTACACTAGCAATGCTTGCTCTGTGAAATTAATGGCTATTCCAAATGCACGACAGCCTGTTTCAGTGAATACTGCCCGCAATCCCATTGACGACCTTCTTTCCCCTGTACTCCCCACAAAAGCCCATCACAAGGGAATACCCTACGACACTCGCTATCCAACAAACTTGAAGTCGGCACGTTTGCAGTTCGCCAGTTATTTCAGAAGCGAGAAGGGAGGCCTCTTGTCTCCACAGGCACTATCGAGCTCCTTGCGTTTGGGGGTAGTTGTCTTGCAAACTAACGACGTTTTCGTTGTCCATGGTTCTGGCAAAAAGAAAGAAAGAAAATGTCACGGAGAAAGACGCAAGAAATCACAAATGGTAATTGGTCTAAGAAATAAGCGAATCACAGCCAAATGTTCACTTAAAGGACCCGTCAAAGGGTATTTTGTCGCCGATTGGACTACAACATTATGAAACCATTCGCATCATAAATTAAGCTGTTGCCTTCCACCTTACCACTGCCGTTGTAGCTGCGGTGTACACGCTAGCAAAGACTGCGCCTCCCACGACGGTGTCTTTTCCGAGGCCTCGGCAGAGTCATAGTGCCGCGATCTCCCTAGGTAGTCCAGTATGCTAGCCGTGGTTCGCGAGTGTGCGCCGCCGGCTGCCGCGACGATACCGTTGGCTGGCCCGCTGATTATCGTGACGTCAGCCGGGAAAGGCAAGTGCCCCTTGCACGGCACGTGTGAATGAGCGGTTGAAAGCTCTAGAGAATGAGTCGCGCCGATGTTACACGATGCTCATATTCGATCTTGCGATGTCATTTGCTGGCCTCCTGCTTAGATCAACTGGCAGAGCGAGCGCGCCTGACAGGCGTTGGTCACGGTTTCGAATCAGACTTTAGGAAGAAATTTTCGTCAGCTCACATTTCTGAGAAATAAATGTGCACAAACCGGTGGATGCTAACATTCCCTATCTCAAGCAACTGTATTATTTTCAGATTGGTCCAAATGCAAGCACAATAAGTGAATGATGTTGCGCCGCTCAATAAGCGCAACACCCCCCGTTTTCAGATTCCGAGGTATCGGTGAGGCAGCTTTCTGCTATTTTGCGGTTGGAATGCACGCGGTTGTATGCTCATTCTGCCGCGCTATTCGTGCCGCTTTGTCTCTCGTCATCGATCACGTGACGAACGAGTCAGATGAACAGCGGTAGTGACCACGGGCTAGTTCCCCTCGCACCATTTCGCGCGCATTGTGACGCATCCTTCGTAGGCCAATTGCCAAAAGGGAACGAGAAGCAGGCCTTTATCGCGGCATTTTGAGGCGGCGCAGGGCGGTGATGGGTTTGCTCTAGTTGACCCATGGAAGTAGCTGACTGGGTGCCTCCGAGTCGCACATTTGCGCGGGCCAGCTTGAAGGCGCGTACCTGCGATATACGATTATGGCCACAGACGTTGCGTGCAGGATTGAAAGCTTATCCTAAATTTGTTGCATTGAAACATCTTTGCTGCGAGCAGTGCGGTTTACGGCCATAATAATAGTAGGCTTCGGTAAACGTTCTGTTCTTCAGTCCTCTCCAGAGCTATTCCGAATTTTTCCATTAACGTTGTGCACGAAGATTCCGAGTGATCTCAAGTCTTGTATGCCTGCTCTACGCAGATTCCCAGTTCTCGGCGTACAGCAACAACTCGTCTCCCACGCTGAGTCACGAGGCTCATGACTCACCGTCGCAGGACTCGAACCAGTCGAGCAACCTGACTCAGCAGCAACAGCCTCCCCCGCCGAGCCCCGCAGACGTGTTCAACATGAAGATGGCCAACGTTAAGAAGACCTCGGCGCAGATAACCAAGCAGCTCGTGCAGGAGACGCTTATGGACGAAGGTACTCGCTTGTGAATGACAGTGTCCGTTGTGAGAATTTTCTGTCACATTGGAGTTTGCTCGCATCGGGCGATGCCTAGAAGAATGCGCATATTTCGATGAATAGTTGAATTTTACATTTTAAATCAATGTTCGATTAAAAATGAGGCATCCGAAAAAAGAAGTTAAGCGGTTCGCTCATCTTACCAGAATTGAGTGGTATTCTGCGTGTTTGCCTAAGCGGCCAAGACTGGCAATGCGGCCGGGTAGGCATCGCTAACGCAACAACGAGTCCGCCATGACTTCACGACTAAAACACCCCATTGGAGGGGCATTACATAAGGGGCGGTAATTTACAAATGTGAATATATAAGAGCTCCTGAAAAAAAGAAACTGGTCAGCTACTGATTGCTGAGATGGCGATGTTTGCGGCCGTTGCACTTTCGTGCTGCTCGGATGAAGAAGGAGGTTTGAAAAGGAGTGGTCTGGAAATATTGCGGTGAAACTAGAAGCCGTTTGCCTGTGCAATGAGATATGTTCGAAAGGGCGTGATGTAAGGGGATTCGAGGAACTGTGACAGAACTTATCAAAGAGCGGGCGGCAACCTGTCAACCCGCTCCGCTTTCAAACATCAAGAGCCGCTGTTTTATGAATAGGAACAATGAATACGCTTATAACAGCAGCCCGATTTGAGTTCACTTATGATATATGGTTGAGGAGGGGGCTCCAGGAGGACGCTGAGTGCTTAAGCTTCGACCTGGCAAATAATTTGTGTGACACAACTTTGAAATGTTGCCGAGTACGACGTAAATGTCTAAAAATTCAGCAGCCGAGACTATATAAGTAGTGCGATGACGTCAGTAAGGACACAAAACGACACCACGGCATTTGAATCACTCCACTGGTTCTATTCGAACACTAGCGATTGAATTGATTTCTGGGGTTTTACGTCTGAGAACCACGATGTGAATATGAGAGACTCCGTAGTGGAGGTCTCCGGGAATTTCGACGAGCCGGGGTTCTTGAACCTGAACTGACATCGCGCACTGCATGGGCTTCGACATTTCCCCATTATGAATATGCAGCCGCCAAGGCCAGGATTCAATCCCGCGAACTTCGGATAAGCAGCCGAGTGCCATAGCCACAAGACCACCGTGACGGTGCTGGCGATTTAATTGGTGGAGGAGACAACGTTGCATATTTAACACGAAAGTGTTTTATGCCGGGGTCCACCGCGACCACACTACGCCACTTCCGTAACGGAACTGATGCAATAAAACGTACATGTAAGAACCACAAAAAATGCAGTAAAATTTATGATTCTGCACTGGCAATCGAATTCGCAGCGCCCGGCTCAACGATGAGAGGTGGCCGATGATGATGATGATGATGATTGTGGTTTGGTTAGGAAAGGACGCTAATTTCTGCAGCCCTTGTAGGGAGCACGGCTAAGCGTCCGTGGGAGTGGGGGAAAGGGAGTGAAAGAGATAGAGAGGAGAGAAAGGCCGTAGTGGAGGGCTCCGGAAATTTAGACCACCTGGGGTTCTTTAACGTGCACTGACAACGAACAGTACACGGGCCTCTGGCATTTTCCCCTCCATCTAAAATGCGACCGCCGCGGCCGGGATCGATGCTCTAGCACTCGCCAACGGCGCACATCCCCCAAGCTATACGAACGCGGCTTGCATGCTTTCCTATCTCGCTTCTTTCACTCTTGCTTGATGCTTTCGTCCTGCTCTTCGCGCGTGCATTGAGACGCACATTGCCTAGAACGGTGCCGCCATCAAGGAGGGGCGAAGTGAAGCGACGGCCAGACTAGAGTGGTGCGCGCGCCTCTCCATTCCGGCCGTAGCCTTACATCGCATCTCCTGGATGGCGGCACCGTTCCACGCCCATTTCAGAGTGCGCCGTTCGTCGCAGGCGGCGCTTCCGCGCCGTCTCCATCTACTAAGGCAACAAGGAAACTACTGCTTTAAGTGCACGATTATTGCAACCACGTCGACGGGTAATTGAGGCGTCGATATACGTGATTGATGCGCATTTGTCGCGCGGCATTTACTATCTACTGTGTTCAGTCATTGCGTGAACTACTTAATGTACCACAAGGGGATGGCCACGGTCATGGTTGTTATGGAGGTGATGCATGAATGTGGGTTCATGCACATCAAACAGTGCCGTGCCAGCGAAACACCGATAGCAATAGGCAAGGTCATATCGATGTACAGCATGCATTCAACTGTTTAGGTGAAGACACATTTGACTTTCGGGTTATACCGATTCCTCTGACAGAGGGATCAAGCCACATTTTTATTTTAAGAATTTATGTTCATCGATTAACGATTGCACCGTGTTAAGGTAACACTGAATGAACATCTGATCTTGATAGTCGCTAAGTTTATCTGCAACTATTCTAAAGCTGCATGATGCCTGCAGTGGTAAATCTCTAATATTGTCCCCACGTCTAAAGCAGAGGGCGCAGAGCACGGGCCTACAAGAACAGCAGCAAGTTGCCTTTACAGTACAGCGCACTATCATGACTTCTTTCCCTGCGCCTGCACTACAAACGCTCGTGCCATCTCTTTGTCTTCTGCCTCATCGGAGGTGCAGGTGTGGTACTTAAGTCAATGGGAGAAGGGCTCCTGGTACAGACACTTGAGTAACGCTGCGGGTAGTCTGTAAGGAAAACGATTGTCAACAAAGACACATTGACAATTATTAGCCAGGAATGCTTCTGTCCAAGCAAGTATGCTAGGGTATAAATGTAACAGAGATAACCTCCCAGATTTCTTTTATTTATAGGTACTGCGATCTGTTACCAGATCTTGGCAGGCGGCTATACATGAAAGTGTACAGGCATCTTAGGCAACAAGTTCATAGGGATTGCAGGTATTCTTCAAACATTTGAAAAGAATTCAATAAACGCTGCTAACGAACACATCAACACAAACACAAATTTATAACATATACAGATATTTTTCAAACATTGCTAAGCACGTTTGAGTAACAATTTCGGTGTTCAGCTTATTCCAATCTGTTATTCTTTCGGGGAAAAAAAGAATACTTAAAACAGTTGTGTCTTGTGTTAAAGGGTCCCTGAAACGTCTTTTTGGACATTGCGTCACTTATTAGGCAACACAATTGTGAAATCATTCACGCCATAAATAAAGCGAAGCACCATGCGCTAAGGCAGCTATGAGCTTATTTCTGTCGCCTTCCTCCTTACCACTGCTGTTCCTCCTCAAGTCGATGAGCTGCGGAGTGCGTGCTAGCGACGACTGCGCCTCCAGCGTCAGCCGCCCTGCCTGCCCACCGCAGCGACATAGCGCCCCGATACCTTTACTGAGGTCGCCGGCCTCGGCAGTGCTAGCCTCTGTAATTGAGCGCCGGCGACTCGTGTGTACGCCGCCAGATGTCGCAACGATACCGTTGGCTGAAACAAAGAAGCGCGTTGTAGGAGTACTTGTTCGCAGCTAGGTTGGGAAAATTACGTGCCCGTCCATTGTTCGGGGCCAATCAGCGGCCTCCCATTCGTAGTTCCATTGGCGGGGGCGTTTGAAAACGCATTTTGGCGAGCCGCTGCGATGGTCTGCGATACGCGTGTTCAAAACCTTATTGTAAATTACACACTTACACACACAGCTGAAATCTGTCCTGTAATGGCCCTAATGACTCGCTCTACTGGATCACCATGTTTCCACAAAATCGTGACAATCGTTTCAGGGCTCTTTAAAGGGAACCACGGTTAGTGCATGTCTTTGTCTTATTTGATAACCTGAGCAGTAAGCAAAAAATTTGGAAGTGTTAACCTTATGCCACAACATGACTGCATGAAGAATATAAATGACAGGTCGTAACTTGAAAATTATGATGTGCATGCCATGAGCGGCATGATTTACATGCCACGGTCTTACTGCTATCCTGGCCGTTTCTTTAATGGGATGTATGCGAAAATTGATATCCCACAACGTCACTGCATGACGAACATAAGTGACAGATCATAACATGAAAGGCATGACATGCATGTCATGAGTGACATGATTTATATGCCACGTGTTTCGTTAACAGGATATACACGAAAATCAGCAAGCCAAAACATGACTGCATGACGCACATCAATGACATGTCATAACATGAAAATCACGACATGCATCTCATGAGCGACATGATTTACATGTCGCGGTCTTGGTGCTCTCCTGGCCGTTTCGTTAATGGGACGTATGCAAAAATATGGCATGCCACAACATGACTGCTTGACGAACATAAATGACAGGTCACAGCATGAAAATCACGACATGCATGTCATGAGCGACATAATTTACATGTCGCGGTCTTGGTGCTCTCCTGGCCGTTTCGTTAATGGGACGTATACGAAAATTTACATGCCACTCGTTTCGTTAAGGGCATGTACGCAAAAATTTGGACGCCACAATATGACTGCATGACGAACATAAATGACATGCCACAACAGGAAAATCGTGACATGCACGTCATGAGTGACATGATTTATATGCCACGCATTTCGTTAACAGGATGTACGCGAAAATCAGCACGCCACAACATGACTGCATGACGAACATAAATGACAGGTCATAACATGAAAATCACGACACGCATGTCATGAGCGACATGATTTACATGTCGCGGTCTTGGTGCTCTCCTGGCCGTTTCGTTAATGGGACGTATACGAAAATTTTTACGCCACAATATGACTGCATGACGAACATAAATGACAGGTCACAACATGGAAATCGTGACACGCACATCATGAGTGAAACGATTTACATGCCACGCGTTTCGCTAACAGGATGTACACGAAAATTAGCACGCCACCACATGACTGCATGACGAACATGAATGACAGGTTATAACATGAAAAGAATGCCATGCGTGTGATGAGCAGGCATGATTTCAATGTCGCGGTCTTGGCGGTCTCCTGGCCGTTTCGTTAATGGGACGTATACGAAAATCAGCACGCCACAACATGACTGCACGACAAATATAAATGAGATGTCACAACATGAAAATCGTGACATGCACGTCATGAGTGACATGATTTATATGCCACGCGTTTCGTTGACAGGATGTACGCGAAAATCAGCATGCCACAACAAGACTGCATGGCGAACATAAATGACAGGTCATAACATGAAAATCACGACATACGTGTCATGAGCGACATGATTTACATGTCGGGGTCTTCGTGCTCTCCTGGCCGTTTCTTTAATGGGACGTATACGAAAATTGGTACGCCACAACATGACTGCTTGGCGAACATAAATGCCAGGTCACAACATGAAAATCGTGACACGCACGTCATGAGTGAAATGATTTACATGGCACGCGTTTCGTTAACGTGATTTATACGAAAATTAGCACGCCACAATGTGACTGCATGACGAACATGAATGACAGGTTATAACATGAAAAGAATGCAATGTATGTCATGAGCGGCATGATTTACATGTCGCTGTCTTGGCGCGCTCCTGGCCGTTTCGTTAATGGGACGTATACGAAAATTGGTATGCCACAACATGACTGCAGGACGAACACAAAGGACAGGTGACAACATGAAAATCGTGGCATGCACGTCATGAGTGACATGATTTATATGCCACGCGTTTCGTTAGCGGGAAATACACGAAAATCAGCACGCCACAACATGACTGCATGCCGAACATAAACGACAGGTCATAACATGAAAATCACGACATGCGTGTCATGAGCGACATGATTTACATGTCGCGGTCTTGGCGCTCTTCTGGCCGTTTCGTTAATGGGACGTATACGAAAATTGGTATGCCACAACATGAGTGCATGACGAACATAAATGACAGGTGACAACATGAAAATCTTGACATGCACGTCATTAGTGACATGATTTACATGCCAGGCGTTTCGTTAACGGGATGTACACGAAAATTAGCACGCCACAACATGTCTGCACGACGAACATAAATGAGAGGTTATAACATGAAAAGAGTTCCATGCAAGTCATGAGCGGCATGATTTACATACCACGCGTGTGATGTATACCAAAATGGAATGTATACCAAAATTGCTATGGTACAACACGACTGCATGACTATCATAAATGACAAATCATAACATGAAAATCATGACATGCATGTCATGAACGCCATGGTTTAGATGCCACACTCTTGATGCTCTTGCGGTCGTTTCGTTAACTTCATATGCACCAAACTCGGTATAGCGAGACAACAGTGCAAAATCCATTTTACGTGCCTGATGCGTGCTTCGCATTTCCTTGATTCCCACTGAACGTGGGATCTGCCAAGTTTTTTGAGCGGCGGTGGCTCTTCTGCTTGGTGTACAAAGTTGCCTTGTAGGTGATTGAAAAGCTTGATTTCTATAGATTTCCAGTCTAAGTTTCAAAATATATTTGAAAAAGGAAGTTTAACTAGGATTTGTGGAATATTAATAGCAAAATACTTGATGGTCCATTCAAAAATGTAATGCTTAAGAGCAATGAGGAGCTGCATCGTTACAACACCTCAGAGGTTGGTCTGCAGTATGAAACATTTAGGCAAATGATAAAAATGAAAGCTATAGAGTATTTTAGCATACTCAAGTATGAAGAACGAAAAAATTAAGAACTCTTGCGTTTGAACTTGCAGACTCTTTTTCGAAGAATAGCCTCGTACCCCTGGCGACCATAAGGCAGATATCTGCTCGGTGAAGGAAAGACGAGAGGTTAGACATTTTATAAGTATCGTAGGGTACTGGTAAGGAAGCGTACAGAAAAACTAGTAAATGCTGAAATCCCAACGAAGCGTGCAATGGGGTGACGAAAAAAGTTATGCTTAGCGAAATGCAAAAACGGAAATCGAATATAATGGGACTGTAACAAGTGCCAGAGAAGACAAAGCTCAAGCATTTTACGAGTATTATAGTAAGTTGTTTTCATCTGTACCTGTTGATTCTGAAAATTTCAAAAGTGAAATTTTGTTGCTCATGTCAGAGTTAGATGATGAAACAAGGGATACGTTAGAACTCTCAATATTGGAGGGTTAAGAAAAGACGCAATTAATGATCTAAATTGCCGGAAGTCACCGGGCCCAGATGGGCTAAGTACTGCTTTTTACAAGAAATTTAAGCGTGAGTTATCTCGTTTATTGGAGAGTATACAATGAAGCCTTTGAGGTTTCTGTCTTCTCATGCTATGCTCATTCCTGAACCAGACGATTCTGTAATGGTCCGACACATGTCGGCCTACCGTCCGATTATTATATCAAAGGCATAGTGCAGAATATTAATGAAATTAATTTCACTTATATTGCAGATCATCATAAAGAATTTTGTGAGCCCACATCAAACATGCAGAATAAAGGTTAGGGGAGTTTTTACCGAGACTCACAAGGCGACGTGCGTATTAAAATGCTGTCATGTCACGAAGGCTGCGATTTCTATGCTTCAGGATGATTGCGAAAAAGCATTCGACCACGTGCCGCATGACTTGCTCGTAGCTCTCCTCCGGCATGTGAATGTGGGTACAGACGCTGTTAGGATGGCATATACTGGATGTTCTACTAGGCTTATCTTAAACGAAATGTAGGCAGGTCCATTGAATTGCAGCGATCTGTTCGCCAGAGATATCCGATGTCTCCTCTCCTTTTCTGCCTGTTTATTGAAAACTTTTGCCTAAGTAGCAAAAAAATTAGGGCCTTCAGGCTCCACGCTTGTGAACTGTGCCTGCTAGCTTATACAGGTGATATAGCAATCTTCTTGTTCAGATTTAGAAAATACTGTGGGGGTTGTAAAAATAGTAAAATGCTTTGGTGAGGTTAGTGGAAGCGCGATTAATTGGGGAAAAGCCTAGGTTTCTGGCACGGAAATTGGTAACTCACTCCAAATTATTTCTTGAACTTTAAGTGGGTGTCAGCACCTCTCAAATACTTGGGCGTACCGTTGGAAAATTATAGTGACACGGATCCCTATTGGCGAAGGCAGACAAAAAAAATATCTGAGAAAAGGCCGAAAGGTGGAGACGAAGAGATTTATGAATTTTTGTATCGTGCCACCATTTGCAACCTGTTCCTTTATTACCGAACTATGGTATCCCTTGCAGGTACTCCATTGTTCGCGATTGAATGTGCGGAAACTTCACCGTGTTTTCCTATGTTTGTATGGGCATCAACATGAGAAAGGTCAAGCCGAACAAATCTGCTCCGGCGTGTGAGTGAGAGTGGTCTCGCTTCGTCCCATTTATTTCTTAGGCAGCTTGTGTACCGTTTCTTGCATCTCCGAGATGTTCGAAGCCCTTTTCTTTGCATGGTTTGCCGAGTGCGCTCGGCAAGTGCTTTGCCGAAGTTTGTCGTGTCTTCTGTTAGAATATAAAGTCGAACTCAGGGTTACTTTAAAGGGCAACCCCGGCAATTTTAGGGGCGAAGCTAACCTTGTCACGCGTGAGGCGTCAGTCGTCAGGCGTTAGGCGTAACCCGCGTGCCGGGAGGCACGCGCTCGAGAGCGAAAGGCGCGCGTTGGCTATGGAAACGCTCTTTCTTAGAGGAACGCTACCAGCTCGCAAAAAAGGAGAACGCGCCCTCGCCCGCGAGAGACAACGTTAGCGCAAGCAGCGTCTCCTAGCGAGTTTCTTGATAGAGAAATACCGACTGCTCGCGTTGGAGAAGCGTTCACGGGCAACCCATATATATATATATATATATATATATATATATATATATATTGTAGTGAAGAATATGGACGCTATACTAGAACAGACAGGGTGCGCTACTCGCGAAGGAAGAAGACGTTTGGGCAGCCCAACGCGCGTGCTGGCTCCGCGATTGCCAAGGCTTAGTCGCAGCTGTTTTCGGTCAACCTTCACAAGCAAGCCCCTTGCCTAAGCGTTCACCGGCAACCCATATATATATATATATATATATATATATATATATATATATATATATATATATATACGCACTGCATTTTGACTTGCAATGAAGTGCCGGTGGGAGATTTCACTTGTGCATTGTGCATAGTTGAACCGTGACGATTCGTAGCATGCGCGTTAACTAAATTAATCCGGAGCTCGGCACGATCTACGATGAACCTCCCGAGCTTCGCCCACTCATCATCATTCACTCCGTGGATATGCTGTAATTTTTTTCAGTGTCCACTGATCTCAATAAAATTTTCAATATAAATTCTCCTCTATACTGTAATAATATAGGCCAAGTCAGGCAGGTGTAAGTCACTTGGCTTTCCTATAAATTAACTTTAAAAGTTTTTAGCGGATCCTCACGCGGGCCACCATGTGCTTTTGACGTCATCACCTCCGCGCTGCCTACCCCGGGCCTTCAAAAGCAAAACGGCGATACTTCAGCGCTAAGATCAGAAAAGCTGGTATAATTCAGTCTATCGTCGGATGACCTCGCCGCTGGCATTTATTTGGCACCACTTCCATATTTCTGGTGAAAGGAAGGTTGTGATATCATCGCGCACGCTCCACGAAGCATCTACCCGTTGCGGTTTCGGTTTGTAGACGACTTTCGGTTGCTTATTTAAAATTATTGGTGCGTTTCTCAGCAAACTGAACCACCCTGACTGTTACAGGACTGTCAGCACATTGATATCAGAATATGGTGAAAAAACCGCCGGAGTTTCCCGTTAAGGAGGTCGTTGATTCTTCTCGTTTCCTACAAGCATGATTTCTGGTTTAATATTTTAGCACTGTGACCCGTAAAAAATTGCATAAGGGCTTATGTTATGTCATTCTCCTAATTCCCCTACACCGGCCTGAATACCTTGATGGAACTTGGCGCATGGTGCTAAATCACGTAAAAACCATGCCTGTGCGTCCAGGAGTGACTGCTTTCTTCTTTAAATTGTATGTTTAAGTCTTACCTGTTTAAGACATGGATGATGGAAAAGGGGTTATTCTATCCGCGGGGAGACCACTGTTTTCTGTGTTGTAAAGAAGAAACGATTGAACACGTTTTCTTGGAATGCTGGGATGCAGCGTTCTTCTAGGATGTTTTGCAACGCTTCTTAAAGAAAGATTTTCCTCTATATGCGCCGGGAATAAGGTATCTGGTGACCGAAAATTATGATGGTTGTGCGTATGGTATCACCATGCAGATTATTTGGATATCTCGCATGGCTGTTGTCATGTTGATGTTGATGCTCAAAGAGTGAGAGTACTTCAGTGAGTAAGTTGCAGTGGTGTATTGGTAGGACTTCCAGCTCCTTTCGTCGCATCTCGGGTGAATGTAGGTTCGAGCCCAAGCGGGTGGTACTTTTTCATTGTAAATGTATGTTCATTTTTTTTCAGATATCCGCTTCCGTTACGGTACTACGTCACTGATTTCTTGGTGGGCCCCAGCATAAAACACTCTCGTGTGAAAAAAAGTGCAGCTCCAGCGTGTGCAGCGTTCAACTCGTCTATGAGCAAACTAATTGCAATCCTTATAGGTATGCCCGGCACAAATGAGACCGTCGCTTCCATCATGCCCTAATACGGCGTGAAACTAGCGCACGTACCAGAGCGGAAGCTAAGAAACGTTTTAGTGGATGTAAAGAACAACCTTCCGACAGAAAATTTACCTAGTATAGTCGCACCATAGGTCGCCACCACCGGGAATTTATGTACATCGGTGCGATAGGTGATTTCAACAAAGGAGTTAAGCAACATGAATATTACGTCAGCGAACGGGCTGTGGCCTGGAATGCCCTTGCTGAACACGTGTAATCTACAGGCGGCAACATCGACTGGCCAAATACGCATGTTGTTCCTCTGCAGAGAACGGCATGTACGCTGAACAAAAGTATAAGGCGTCGTAACCTGAGTAAATCTGGAGCTACTTTTTGGATGGTGTGTCATTTCCTGTCCATTCATTCTGTATTTCCCCGCCCCGTCCAGACGGGCTGCCGTCACACTTTGAATTTCTTGTCGGGGTTAGTGCGTGACCGGTGCACTTTGGTGAACAGCAACGTTGCTGTATCTTGCAGATACAGGTACAACTGTCTCTCAAAACAAAGCAACGCGACGCGATAATGCTGATACATTATAGTTGATGTGACAGAGAACATTTTTCTCGCCTTAGAACAGTTTTTCGCTCTAATTTTCATTTTATCGGTCATTGAGCGCAGCTGTCTGACCTTCCGTATCAGTGTTGCCTTAAGAAAGGAGAACCAAACCGATGCGACAGATACATTTCATAAGGGCTGGCAAGTTTTCAACTAGAAACATCCCACAGCAATAAAGGCTTTGCTTTGTTTCTTGCAATGCATGTACGGACTTTCAATCACTTTCCTATTACGTGTACTGGAACAGGGTTCCCTTTTTGAAGTGCAGTATCAAATGGTTAGCAATTACAGCATTCCGCCATGTGCGATTGCTGATAACATGATTTTCTTGTCATGTGTCCAAGTGATATCTTTGTGTGGAGCATCGGCCGTTCAGTTGCTGTAGGGAGGCTTGAACATGCCTTTCCGGACGCCCTTCACTTTACCATTTGGAAGCGCCAGCGACACCAATGTATTGCAAGTTCCGTGTGTCCTTGATTGCGCAATGTCAACAAAGCTATGTCCTGATCGTAATGCGACACGTAAAGTTCTATTTCATAGTTTAGATCCGCTGATGGATGAACCAGAACATTTTTGTGACATTAGAAAGGCTACATGGCGTTAGGCTGAGTGGCAGCTCTTAAACTGACATCATACCGCCTTTGTCTATCTCTGTAAGCGTGGAAAATATGAAAACACACTGATGAGATTATTCTAACAAGCATGTAACCTATTGTTGTAAGTTACTTGCGCTTATAGGTTATCTCACAGTTTACCGTGTTAAGAGTGATGCCTAGGCATCCACGTTGCCTATTACTGGTGGACATCGAGAAACTTCTATCTGCACTTTTTTTTCTATTGGCTCTGCCAACTTATCGATTGCTTCTATAGCAGCTAGCAGGTATATTATGACCTGAATTTTGATACTTGCGCAATAGAGCGTTGAAAATTTAGGAAGGATAGGTGTGGACAGGAAAGACGCTTACTTGCAACTAAGTTTATCATTACGAAAAACAGCCACACACGAGAAAACCTGAACTGCGCATGTGCAGATGTCTCAAAACGCCGTCAAACCACACCCAGAAGCCGAAAAAGGAAGCGAATGACGCAACAAGGTGAGAAGCTAGCCTAGAGCCAAGCATGCGTCGCTACTTAGTAGCAAAAGGTGCGAGATTTTTGTTAATCACTAGCACGTGCGGAAACCACACAAGCAAATACCACAAGAAGATGAAAGGTCAGTTCGAACATATGTCAAAGAGCATCAGCTCTTTGTCCTTCAGGTGTACAGACGGAGCGCTAATACAGCGATCACCGTACTCATTAATCTGATAAGCCTCAAGGATTTCCCCATCCAGTCGACCCTTAGCCCTCCCAGTGACCTTGGTGTTGTATAGAAGCACAGTGCATCCACATCTCCTAGTGTGCGCTGGTAGGTGCGCGGCGTTGTTGACGACCCCCAAAGAATACGCATGCTCCTTTAACCTCTCGTTAAGACACCGCCCCGTCTGCCCTATATAAACTTTGCCGCAACTAAGCGGAATCGTGTACACCACCTCAGTGGTACAGGGCACGTGGGGTGGCGTGTGGCTCTTATCACACAACTTTCTCTTGGTCGCGCTGCTTGCGAGTGCGCACAGCCGGGAGAGTTTCATAGGAGCAGTGAAAACGAGGTCAACGCCGTGTTTCTTTCCGATCCTCTTGAGGTTGTGAGAAATCGTGTGGATGTAAGGCATTACAACGTACTTCTTTGGTTTCTGGCGTAACGTTTCACTGGGTGGGGCTTGAAGCTTCTTTATTAGTGCTGATCCTACCGCCACCAGTAGGCTTGAAGGGAAACCCGACGAGAGGTTAAGGAGCATGCGTATTCTTTGAGGGTCGTCAACAACGCCGCGCACCTACCAGCGCACACTAGGAGATGTGGATGTACTGTGCTTCTATACAACACCAAGGTCACTGGGAGGGCTAAGGGTAGACTAGATAGGGAAATCCTTGAGGCGCATCAGATTAAAGAGCACGGCGATCGCTGTATTAGCGCTTCGTCTGTACATCTGAAGGACAAAGAGTTGATGTTCTGTTGTTGTTTTGTGGGGTTTTACGTCCCAAAACCAGTTCTGATTATGAGAGACGCCGTAGTGGAGGGCTCCGGAAATTTCGACCACCTGGGGTTCTTTAACGTGCACTGACATCGCACAGCACACGGGCCTCAACATTTCGCCTCCATCGAAATGCAGCCGCCGCGGCCGGGATTCGATCCCGCGACCCTCGGATCAGCAGCCGAGTACCTTAGCCACTAGACCACCGTGGCGGGAGTTGATGTTCTTTGACTTGAGTTGGAACTGACTAGTGACCCTTTTGCTCCTTTCATCCTGTGTTATTCGCTTGTGTAGTTTCCGCACGTGTTAGTGATGAGCAAGAAATCTCGCACCTCATGCTACTAAGTAGCGACGCATGCTTAGCTCTAGGCTAGCTTCTCACCTTGTTGCGTCATTCGCTTCCTTTTTCCGCTTTTGGGTGTGGTTTGATGGCGTTTTTAGACATCTGCACATGCGCAGTTCAGGTTTTCTCGTGGGTGGCTGTTTTTCGTATGAATAAACTCAGTTGCAAGTGAGCGTCTTTCCTGTCCACACCCATCCTTCCTAAATTTTCAACGCTCTATTCCGCAAGTATGACTATTTACCAAGTAGCCCAACACTTCTCTGTACTGAATTTTAACATCAAGTATTGGTGATTTAAGCACTATAAACGTTGAATGAGCAGTTACACGGCCCATTTACAGTGCAAGTGACTTGTTGGAAACGGAATGGCGAGTTCAGTCAAGATCTATGAAATATTTGCAGGGCTGCGTGTGATCAAGGAGCTGGCGTCACAGATCAAGTCCGAGGAGCCTAGCCACTGTGCCACGGACCTATCTTCGCCACCGCCACGGCCGCGCGGAAGGCCTCCCAGGCTGGATCGGGGCGACTACGTGGGAACGTCCCGGATGGTCCGGGGGGCTCCTCCGCCCCACCCGTCTCTGCAGAACGGCCACGACCGAACAGGAAGTAATGGGCTCGACTTGCACCACCCCAACGGCTTAGCGCCACCGCCACCTGCCGCGGATGAGGCGGCGGACGCAGAAAACAGTCTCAACGCTCTGCTCGCTCTCTCCCAGAAAAGCCTGATGAAGCAAGAACCAGCGTCGCCGGCTACCATCAAGATGGACTAATCACTAAGCAACATTTGACGATGAAAGGCTAGGAGTACGTGATGCTCGGCCACATCTGCCGTTGTGTGTATTATCAGTATGTATTACGCGTGACACGCTGATGTGGACGCTTGCTCGCACCTGTCGTGATTGGTCGACGTGGCCGTGCATGCCCTCCTCCGTCCTATCCGGCCAGTCCTTCCATGTGGTGGATTCTGTCATTCAAGAAAATTCGCGCTTTCATGCTTGCGATGGGAAGCTTTTGCCAGATTGCGCTAATCACAGGGATACATCCTGGCTGGGAATCATGCGTGCTAAAATCGATAAACAGCTGATGTGACGTCAGCTCCACGTTTTCGGCGTGCTATGCGTGACGTTTGCTGCTTCACTGCTGGCATCACAGCCTGCTACCATTACTGTAAGTGGATGTGATCCTTTTGCTTATGCAAACATTCCGAGGGTTTGTTAATTTCGCCCCATCATTCATTTCTTTGCGCGAGAATGCGTTCTACCCGTACGCCTGGCTGTGATGAACTTGGCAACTCCTGCTACAAGGTGCACTGCACATCCGTATCCGTACACTGCGGCAGCATCGTCCGGCAACGCTCATCACTGATATCATCGAAAGCGCGTAGCCATGGAGTCGCTTCCAAATTTGGTGCATGCACGCGTCGCAGCACTTGTCCTACAGCCGCTGTCCCTGTAGCCCCCCTGGTGGCTGCGTTTTTGTGGTGGGGACAAGTACCGCTTCGTGTTGGCCATACAGTCGCGATGGACTGGATATGCTGTTCAAGGGAAAGTCGATCAATCTCCGTTTATAGAGGATAGCATCTGTAAAATGACTCTCTTTAGGGACGTCACAGTTTTTGTCCCGCACATGCTTGCGGTCGACTCTAAACTCACCGCCAACTTCCACCAGTTAAGCCGCATGTTAACCTTCAGTGATGAGGAAAGAGCTGTTTCAAAATGGCTGCTGCATTCGGTACGTATGTGGAGCTTCTGAAATCGCAGATGGAAGGGAGGTGAACGAAACGCGACCGCCATTTTTGTTCATCTCCTTCTGCACCTTTATGACGCTTGTTTCACACCGCCTTCAGAGCAAATATATTGCCGGCATCACGAGGAGAGCCTACATTGCCTTGTTTTTCTTGTCAGTCCCCTAATGCAAAAGAATTGGCAGTTATTGGACATGTCATTTACGTAGTCGATCTTAGTGATTGTGTCGTAACTAGTTAGCCATTTGGATGGACCTTTTCCTGGCCGACTTCTGTGCTCCCGCAGAAACCCCCCCGCGGCGTGAATGCTTTTCTATGTGCGTGTGTTGTTCCGTGTTTGCGTGCTGATTGAGCGTCCTTGCCTGCGCGCCTGTCAGTCGCATTCGGTCAGGCTAGTGAGTTGACTTCTAGAGAAGGCAAACATTTTGCCGGTTGTTGGTGTAGACGTGTAGCTAAGAAACACTGCTCTCGAATCTTGCAGTTTGGTGCAAGTTCGTGCTGCCATTGAACTTTATTATCAACCAGAGCCTCCTCTGGTTTCCTCACCTCGTCTGCCCTGGGTCATGCGAATTGAGGCACGAAGGTGGCCATATTATATTTGCCGCGTAACTAGTTAAATGATACGGTTCGAGAAGAATAGACTCGTAAGCACCACCAGAAGGCGTCTAGTTTCTCGAAGTTGTGTACCGACCACCCCAGCTTCGAGTTCCGCTAAATGATATACATAGGAGGCAATGGCTTATCACCGCTGTGTGTTCTCGTGCCGCGGTAAAGTACGCCTCCAAAGTTGATTTATTCGCTTTTCTCAGACAGGTGATGCGTCCGCAAGTTCTGTGAAGGCATTTTGCCCGGTTAACTTCAGCAATGGTGGGCGGCCTCTCTAGTTGTCATAACGGAAGTACCTCCAGACGTCAGTACATGTAAGCTGTTAAGACATGGCCTCTTTCTAGAAGTAAGTTCTTTTAAAACATTTCAGTAGGGCCCAGTGAGTTTCACGGGTGCGTTGCACTGAGCTTTGACAGTTGGTTCAGAAATGCTCCATATGTTCCTTGCACGTGGTACACCAAATAGGACTCGCTGAATAGCTGACGGAAACCAGCAGAGGAACTCAGTGTTCACTGTAGCCGTCACGAGCACTGCTGTGTTCTTGGCGTTTATGGACGATTGGAGACAGTGTCAACTAGATTAAGTCCAAGTTCTGCTGTGCAATAGCAGTTATATTGTAATTTGTCAAAACAATGTCCTTTGACAACAATGGATTTATTTGCTTACTTGCCAGAGAAAGGTATAGAAAAAAAAGCTTTTCGGACGAACTTGGCTAGAGGCTCTACTTTGGGGCACAGCCGCATTGTGAAATTTCTAGCAGACACTAAAACAATTCCTTGGTAATCCTGATCACATTAACCTTTACGCACCTTTAAAAACGTAATCCTTAAGTCGGTATCCTTTGATCCATTGCATTGGGTAGATGCTATTCCAGAAAGGGAGAGGAACAATTGGAATACCGTTGCTTAGCGGAGCTGCACTTACTGCAGTTTCTTTTTTTCTTTGCCTAATTTTACGATGGAATTACTTAAATGCATTAAATAACTTAAATACATACAAGGACAGCGCCTCGGCTGTTGAGCGCCTGGGCTGTACACTGCTGTTGAGGTAATTCGCGAATGTTATTACGTGCGTGGATTAACTCTACATGAATCCAGAAACAAGATTTTACGCTTGTTATCTATACAAGGATGTTTTACATCTAAAATTATGATGGAATCAGTACCAACCAAATGATATGAACACTGAAGGCGCTAAAAGAGAGAACTTTTGTTGTTGTTTTTTTACAACATCGACGAACATATACGAACTGGATTACGGGGCTGCTAAAGCGCGATCACTCCACTTTTTTTTTTCTTGGATAGAATAGAACTTTATTTCTCTCGATTCTTTCGGGGAACGGGAGCCTCAACTCCCGTTCCCCGAAAGGGCCTCTGCACCTAACTACAGTTGGCAGACAGGGCATTTAATAGCAAACATGAAATATTATATCGCTACATTTTACTCAGTAAGAGAAACAATAAAAAATTGTTCAATTACAGAGTAAAACATTAACAGCAAACATAACGTAGGCTTTCACATAATGTATAAATAAACTTTCTTATAAGAAAGCATTTTGGGCTTTCAAATTCGCTCTATACATGTCATTATCGACATATAAGGTGTAACCTAGAGGTCATTAAGGTCACTATGGCCAACTCTAAGCATGCAGCGCAATATAGATCTATACCCCCCAGATTTCTCGACCAAGAATTCCGTTTTCGGAAAGAGCCACTGCAATTGTTTGCTCGCCCTCTGAGCTTCCTTGCCCACGGCGCCTATATGCCAATATTTAGCTCAAGTGGCTTCGCTTTATACGCTTCTCTAATGATTGCGCACCTACGATTACTCAACCCACTCTCCCCCCCCCCCTTTTTTTGTTTCAGTCTGGATTTTGTGCAAAGTATTCTTTTGTCTTCGAGGATGGAAACTCTAGCGCCGCCTCAAATGCCCTCCGACAGCAATTATTATGCGTTGATTCCTTGCACGAGTGCGTGTAGCTGAGCAAGCTGATAGAAGTCTTAAAGAATCTATGTGAATTTCAGAAGGTGGACGAACCAATAATTCGAATATATCATAGAAAAGTCCAGCAATGCATCCCTATGCTGCAATTATTGTTTCTTGTATAGTGACCATTTACAGCAAACTAGAAACCTAAAACTCATCATTGCAGTAAAACCACCCTATGTCGTAATTCATGTGTTCTGCCCCGCTTTGGATTCTGATATTTACAAAAAGTAATCTTGCATTTCGATGCCAGCCGCCGTCATAAGACGTCTTCTTTACGGCTGCACTGTCACCGTGCCTCCTCAAGCTGTGCCACTTTTCGTGCTAGCGCAGCATTGAAGTCGTTTTTCATTGCTGCTATGGCGCAGCTCTTTTTACGTCTGCTATTATTAGTTTTTTTTTTATTTTGCGCGAATAAGTTGTGGTCGCAGCGCCGTGATAGTTTCTGTTGCCTTTCAGGGCGAAATTCGACGGTGACTTCAAACTGGCACACGACATGAGGCGCTCCGCTTCTCAATGCTTTAATGCGTGGCAGGCAAGCGACTACTCTCTGCGGAGGACTCATTTTTTTGTGGTCTATCCTGAATTACAGGTGCAGTTGATAAGCGCAGGCGCTTCCCATCAAATGGCTCCCAGTCGTTTTGTATTTGACAAAAGTGGCAACCAAAGCTCTACGTCCTAGTGGATTATGAATGTTTTCGCGCCGTTGTTACGAGCTTTCTCGTAATGCTTGGCCTGCCCAGCTGTACCGATCCTGGGAAGTTTGGCAACATTTAACTGACCGTCTTTTTCGAGTGAGATCGGATGTTTTGTGGTCAGCGTAAGCTTAGGCATGCTTTGAACTGCTGCCATTGCACTTCGTCGACGTGAAGGAGTGTTCGCGCGACTCCCTTCGCCGGGATTGCAAAGGCTTCCCCCCTTACAAGTGCGGACGCTGGAATTCGCGCATTTGCGCAAGAAATGTAAGACCAAATCTCCAGAGTGTCTGGGTTTTTGAATATTAACTTGTCGCTTGTGTGCAGAATTCAGTGACGGAGCAACGTTACTTGACGCCATGCAAAGCCGAGTCGCAATGCAGATGAGAGCATTTTAGAGGGCGGTAGGCTAAGTTTGTTGCATTGCGTGTGTTTTTGCTGCTTGAACACAAGAAGACCAGTGCACTTGCTTTGCCTTTACCGTGCGGAGTGTTGTGTGATCTTTGTAGTTTAACCCTTTCAGCCCTGGTGTCCTATAAAAAGCACATGAACAAAAACTGCTCTAAACGATAACACAAATAAGTAAGATAATCAAATAAGATTCTGAGGCATTCTCAACATAGCTGTGACAGCAGGCGTAGTAGTTTCTTCGTCCTCGTTTGCCTCGGAACACCACAGATGCAGAAGCAAGATAGCGGAAGACGAAAATGACGACAAGAGTAGAAACCGCATTTTTGGCAATATTTTGTTCCTTATCAACATTCTTGCTGGCTATCGTAATTTTGTCCCCTGCTTCTAAAATGCTGGAGCACCTGTTGACAACAGTTACTTTCGTCTGTCATCTACAGATTGTCCGCAGTACTCCATTATCACCATGTCCTAAATATGACACCAGGGCTAAGTGGTTGTCACGACCCTGAATGCAAAGCTTATGGATCCAGGCATGTACTGCTTGTGTCATCCTTCAATTCTTGTTATTCTTTTTGAAGAGTGAGAAATTAGCCTGACTTGTTTGTCCTAGTTGTAAGGAGACTAACAGTGCCACGTTTTTATAAAATTGATCAAAATACGTTTTCTTGCCCTATGTGAACGGCCCGTGAGGGATGTAGAAGACGATGACGATAAAGTCTCGTACCGACACTTTGCTCTTGTAGACATTCGTGACACCAATTATATTGAAGTAGAGGAGGATCCTGCAAAATACTAGGATGTTACGACTGACGAACCGCGTCATATGTAAACGGTCGCCATTCAGATGCAATGAATTCATGCGTATCACGAGGTCACGTTCTTGCTTTCGGCACTTTCAGGCTCACCGGCTATTGTAAATGGCCTATCACGCTAGTTTTCCAAGGTTTATATGTGCGTTGAAGAGAAAAATAGCTAGTATTTCAACTTGCAATATATTCCAATTTACAACCAGTAAGCCCTGGTGTCCTATATGTAGGGCATGCCGCTATATTTTACACAGCAGTAACGAAGTGCTCGAATTTGTAATTTTTGTCCTTTTGAGGTGCTAGTGAAGGGATACTTACGAGGAAAAAAAATTTCTGCCCATTAAAAGGAAATCAGGGCTGAAAGGGTTAAACAAGTGATTCTAGTCAGTGGGACGTACACAATATGGGAATCGGTGTTTTGGCGCCATTACTGGAACGTATTACGAGGTATGTATTTAGCTAAAGTGAACTGCCACCCTATTCCTGAGTGATGGCTTTGCATAGCTTCTTATGTTTCGATGTATGTTCATTAGAATGCGCCATCATTTGAGTTCATAGGAGACACTCTCACGCCCTTCAAGGCCAGTCCAAGCATCCCTGTGTCCTAAACGAACCGGGCAGCAAAGTTAAAATAGAAAGAACAATCGGGTAGAAAAAGCCACAATGCTTAACAGATGTTCCCATCTACTCTTACACATGACATCGCACTGTTCGCCGGTAAGCAGAAACAAAGTGTTTGCCGTGAGATTAGCGGCCACGCGGGTGCAGCACATGCGTGATCTCGCCCTCGTTGTCCTACTGCAGAGAAACATAAGCAGTGATGGTCAGTGCATTGAATGTCGCGACTATGTCTGCGACCTTTGAGGAATGACCTCGAAAGCGTCCCTTCGGCGACAAAGACAGCAACAAAATTCTATATTTGTCGGATGAACGCACAAGTCGTACAAACGAGATTACGATACATAAAATGTTAACTGCTTTTGTTCGTACCCCGAGCGAGTAGCAAACTTTGGGCATTCAAATAGCTTTGGAAGTTTTACGCACATCACAGAAGCCATTGAAGCACCCACTCACCTCTGTACAAACAGCGGTTTAAGTAATACCACTTATAGCCAGTGAACGAAAGCAATCCGAACTGCGACTGTGAAAATAGTAGTCCAGTATTTAGTCTATGCGCGGCACTATTTAGCGCTCATATCTGCGGACTCAGGTTCGAAAAATCAAATAACTGTTTCAGGCCATCATGATTCTCACGTGAAACTAGCATTCAGCAGGTTTACGTAGGATGTAAACGTCTCTCGTCATAAGTATCAAGACCTCTGAAACCCGATGTTATGGCACCTAAGCAGCCATTGTCACTAACATTTTTGCCGTTATTTTATTGTGCCGCTAGCTATATTAAGATTGTCTTCTGCATTTTTGCTAGTTGTTAGAGAAATCTGGTTTATATGGCAGTAGGCGCGGTGACATGTTGCATACTAGCATATCACCACTGCCGTTAAAGGCATTTCTCTTGTTGTGATTTCTCGCTAAAAAATTACAAATAAAAGCTTTTCACGCTGACCACGCTTTCCACGCACTATCACCCCTCTGTATGAATCCGTGGTGAGATCATAATTTGCATGCACCACATTTCGGAGTTTGTTTCTGTGGAGTGTGTACCCTCAAGGTAAAAGAAACGCAGGCGTTACTCAAGCTTCCTATGACCTGGATACAATGTAGGAAAAAAAAATCCAGTTAAGAAAGAACGCACCTATCGCCTGTTCGGCGCTTGCCGATTGTAAACTGTAAAGTAAGCGCCTTATCACTATGTTAATCTTGCCCAACATATGTCAGTAACATCGGACGGCACGAAAAACAGGGCAAATGACGAGCCAGCAGCACAGACAAAAAAAAAACGAAAAGAAAACCAAGGCAAGAGCACTGGACTGAGCTTTTTTATGATGAGTGTAGAAACAGGTTGCGTGGGTGCGGTGAAAAAATTCAGTCGAATATTTCATTCAAACGAACGACCCTTGTAGCACCCGCATTATCGGTAATATGTGTCAAGACGCGATATGGAAACTAAGACAGGTAATAAAACAGCAGCCCGAGGGCATTCTGGTCTTCCGCCACCCCCCCCCCCCAACACCCCCGCCCCCACCTGCGGTGCCATTAAATGTCTCGGAACATGCATACTCAGCGCAGGCAAAAGGAACTGGCGTCATTGAAATGTGACCGCAGTCTGGCACAGCCGCTTGAAACCTATGTCGTTTCGCCTATGTTTTCTCGCTTCAGCTGTGTCTTGTTGTAGGAATGGTAATGGGCAGCTTTGGTGAAGTGAGTTGCGAGGCTTTTTTCACTTTACATTTTCGCAGCACCTAAGTGTTTCTTTTCTTTTTTTTTTTTTGCTCTCTCTCAAGATACAGTTTAAGAGAGACCCGCATGAGTGACGCAAGTGACGCTGGACGATACACAAGGAGACCACTATCTTGTTCGCATACAGCGAACAGATCATGCGAGTTTTGTTTCCCTCGCTACAAAACGTGCTGGTACTTGGAATTCTTTTCGAACCACACATCTTGGAACATTCACTGTTTTCATACACGCACAAGAAGGAAGGCCATGTTTGCCTCTGCTTCCTTTTTAAATCGTGTGCAGTCGAAGCCACTCAGGCGACTTTTGTGTACGGGAAGTCGGCAATATTTAGTACTTTGGAAGCCTCTGATAAAGATGTAACTCAGGTTTAGTTTTAACCGTGGCTTTTGTGTAACTCATTATGCAGACCACAATTACTGGGCTTCTCTGATTATGTGTGTGTGTTTACCTTGCACGCTCTTCCATGTCAAAGTTGTCACTGTATTTGTACCGCCTTGTTGTTCGAGCCCTGTGCCGCTGCTGTCGGTGTGTTCACTCTGCCGCAATGCTGGGATGCAGATTGAACGCAAGATCGTGTTGCGAGGCGCGTTGGAAATATCCATACGGTAATAACAGACCGCGTGCTTTCTAGCTCGACTTTATGAGTTGACGAACCTTATGATTCCCCATCAATCAGGCATTTGTAATTGCTTCTGTGCTCTACCGTTTATGCACTGGTTCTTGCAATATGTGTGTAGAAACTTGCATGTCTTGAAATTGAATTTTTGTTTTTCCAGCTTATCTGCGTTTGTCTCGTTCTACAGACGATCAGCCTCCTAACGTCTTAAAAACGCTCTTATTCACTGATGCCAGCGGGGTGGCAACTTTGCTATGCTATTGCACTTTCGTTAGTTCATGCGCCGTGACGATAGAAATACTTCAGAATAACCACAACCATGCCTAGTTTTTGCCATGGGACATGTTTACCTCGCCATAAAGAAACCGCTTCCAATTTTCTTTAGCGGTAAAGTACGTCGTATTGTAGGTACACCTGTTTTGAAAACAGCTGACTTGGAATTTTGGAGACTCGATGATTTCTGTCTCTTTGGTAGGTCTTTTACATGACCTGACACTGCAATGGCGAAGAGAGTTGGTGCTACATCAATGTCGACGTGCTGTTTGCGAGTTTTGTCCAAAGACAACTTAGGTTTGGTTGAAAGTCTTTTCTTTTTAGCCTTCATTGGGAATCGCTAAGAAAGAAGCCGTTGTAGCGAGTCACTGCGAAAATGTGAAGAAACAAAAGTAAACATTGTTCCGCTTGAATGGCGCCGCTACACGTCCTTGCATTGCGATGCTTTTGTTGCTGGTCGTGATCGCTTGTCCCATCGTTTGCTGCACGGGTGCCTGACTGTATTTGATCTCTGTACAAGGACGCTCATTATTTATGAGTTGTACGCTACGCACCATTAATAAACCCTGCTCTCCTCTCATGTATATATGAACCGGAATTGATGTGTCAAGTGACAAAAATGTGTAAGAATCATCTTTACTCTTTCGTTCAAAACAAACTGCTGGTCAAATAAAGTTCACTTGTGGAATTTATACATCTAGCATTTGCTCAATTAAAATTCATTCAGCTCCCACCGACTACGGGAATCGGTGACATACGAGGCACTCGGCGACGAAACTGCCTATGACGAACTGTTCGGCATTTGTTAGGAGTAGGATCAAGTGGTTGCATGCCTCATGTGTCCTAAGCAGCCACATCGATGGCGAATGAATCGTAATGACGGAACGCCACACATTGTGTACAGCGTAACGTTAGTTTTAACGAACAAGCATGCACGCTGTGGCGTGCTGTCATGCATATCATGAACGTCGTTCTTCGAAGTATTCATACGTGATGGGCAAAGGTCCACAAAAGCATGCTGAGGGATACTGGAACATATTGCTACGGTACCCCTGACAAACAACACGCGAATAGAGTAAAGACGACGAGGAGGACGTTTTAGTGAGGATTGCTCGGGGTGCTGCTTCATCGCCAATGGCCTCAGCGTTCCTTTGTAAATACACCTGTACATATCTTCGCCTCTTGCGTCTTTCAACGTAACATCTTTGCTGGAGGGGCCTGGTACGTCTTCCCGACACGGAGCTTCGCAGTGGACGCTTCCTCGAGCATCTTTATCGGAGGCTACCATCATGGCCCCAGAAGACACCTCGTCCGCAGCGAATGCAGCGCCCGCCTGAACTCCTGCTGTTAATACGGCCTGCATTGCTGCCACCCCTCCTCGTGACCCTGGAATTTTCTCTGGCAGCAATGGCCAAGACGTCCAGAAGTGGCTCAACCTCTACGAGCGCATACGCACAACTAACAGGTGGTATTCTACGATCATGCTCGAGAACGTTATATTTTAGCTCGGCGGCACCCGTCGCGTCTGGTTCGAAGCGCGCGACATGGAGCTTACTCTTTGGGATGCCTTCAAGGACAACATTCAGGAGATGTTCGGCAACTCTCACGGTGACCAACTTGCCGCAAAACAGATGTTATCTGCCCGTGTACAGACGACAAGCGAGCCTTACGTGACGTATGTACATGCAGGACGCCTTGGCCCTCTGCCAAAAAGCTAACGCGCACATGACAGAACAGGATTGCCTATATTTTTAAAATAATTGCAGATTACGCCTTCAACCTACTTGTATTTCACAACGTGTCGACGGTTGATGCAGCGATCAAGGAATGCCGGTGCCTGGAGCTCGCAAAAAGCGAATGACTCAACAATTTGCTCGCTTGCCTAACACCGCGGCGACGTCTTCCTGTGCATATGTTCCCAGTTCGAACGATACAGCTTGCAATGTTACTAGGATTGTGCGGCGAGAAATTGAGGCCGCATGTCCGGCGACATTCGAGCTCAGCCCCTCCTCCGCACCGTCAGTCCCGATCTCTATGATGCAAGCAGTTGTCCGCCAGGAGTTCGCCAGCATTAGAATTCATTGAGTCTGCTCGGCGCATCACCCTCAACCCCGCCCATGTCGTGGTATTCCACTCCATTCAGCACCTTATTACCAGCCGCGTTTTCGCAATTGAACGGAGCCCTGCCACGGTGGTCTAGTGGCTATGGCACTCGGCTGCGAATCCGAGGGTCGCGGGATCGAATTCCGGCCGCGGCGGCTGCATTTCGATGGAGGCGAAATGATGAGGCCCGTGTGCTGTGCGATGTCAGTGCACATTAAACAACCCCAGGTGGTCAACATTTCCGGAGCCCTTCACTACGGCGTCTCTCATAATCGGACCTGGTTTTGGGACGTTAAACCCCACAAATCAATCAAACGGAATGGCGCACTGCTGACGACAAGCCAATTTGCTTCTACTTTCACGGGATTGGGCACATATTCCGATATTGCCGAAGTCGCTGCGATTCGATCACCTGCACCGAACATGTATGCTGGATACTCTCGACCACCCTGTCGGAAAAAAACAGATGCCGGGCATGCTGGAAAACACTATAGTGGATTAATGTAGTGGGTGGTGCTGGGTGATGCCGGGTGTTGGGTGTGTTGGGCAAGCTGGGTGTAGGCGGGCAAGCTGGGTGTAGGCGGGCAAGCTGGGTGTAGGTGGGCAAGCTGGGTGGCTGGCCAGCGGTAGAGGCAGAGCCACGGGCTTCTTAGATGGACATAATTAGGAATTCTACTTTTGCTCATGCAGGTACATTAGCAAACTTACATTGATGGCTGAAATAAACCACATAAATCAAGCACAAGGAAGACATTGTGGCCCACACATTTTGTTCTAAATATGCTAAAAGGCCAAGCAGGCATTTCAGTGCCTTTCTTACAAAAAGCAGCGGATAATTTGGCTAATAAAATTAATTTACTTTGCCTAGAGACATTTTTTTTTTGAGTCACCCGGACTTTCTTTGCTGTGCTGCTTCGGTGAAAAAGCTCCGTAAGTACCACCTTATGGCGGCAATGCGGATATCCTTTGGCGGACCTTCACCGTGAAGTATCACATATTTCTCCAGGCAACCTGCAAAATATTAAGAGCCACATCGAGCCAAAAAGGAACAGCACTTGAGAAGAACAATCACTGTACTGTCTGAAGTGATACTATCATTTTTTTCATATTAGTAAACTGACATCCCAACTAAACAGCATGTGTGCTGCAATCAGTATGTGTAGCAATACGCAGGCTGAATGTGTGCGGCATGATTCACTTACTTTTAACCATATCCACGTTTTCTGGTGTTGCTGGAAGTTTTTCAATGCCTATAGAAAGGCTGCGGCACGCCTGGCCCGTCAAGCTGCGATTGGCAGCTTCAGCAGCGGGCCAGAAGTACCGCGCTTCAAGGCAACATTTTCCATCGGTGTTGTCCTTCATGCCCAATTTTGACCTGCACGAAAATATTTATGAAAGTATTAACTCTTTTTGAACAATACGGCCACACAGATACAATTAAAGGTGAGTAGACAAGAATTATAATGCAAACCTTCGCTGCCCATAGGTACGTGTAAAACAATCAGCAGGAAAGTAAAACACAGAAATGCACACACAAAAGTAAATTTCAGGATGATTTTTATGTGTGCAAACCAGCTTCTCTGCCATCTGCCATTTATATAACAGGAATTCATTACTCTGCTACATCAGCAGCACTGCCCCAAATTAAAGGACTGCTGTCATCATGTGGCCCCAGGAGACAAATGTTGGCATCAAGCCTGATGCAAGGATTTCCATTGATAAAGGCTACATCTTCGTTACATTTACTACTCCACAGGGATGATAGTGATATTAACTAAATTTTTCACCTATGTAGACATGTGCAGAAAGAACTCCCAACCATTCACAAAAGATTACTTCTACATGTTTCATCAAACTAAAAGAAATGGAAATTAATGGTAGTTATCTCTCAATAACAGAAAGATCTGAGCTTTTCGCATGAAACTATAAGCTCGATAAGTTGTATGTAATGTCACCTGGCCATCAACTACTCTAAAAAGGCCCTCGAGCACTGCAAGGTCAGCTGCAGGCGCTGCCACTACTGCCACTGGCACCTGGTGATCTACAGTACGTGTGTGTGCTTTGGGACAGGGTACATCATTGTTTGTTCCTTCATAGCATGTTTGAAGCCACTGACATTGCTGCTTACAGGACCCTACCTATTCAACGCTTTGTAATCACAAGCACCGTAAGAGATCAGTCATCTCCATGAATCACAACAGTATTATCTGCAATAAAAACATTATAATATACAGAAATGTTCCTGACATTAAGCGAACCATGCTTTCATACAGTAACACTGAAGCTACCAAGAGTTATCAAGCCATCAAATACAGCTATCAATGAGCAACCAGGCAACATCGCACCGACACACAAATCTCACAACTGCACATCTGCACAGTGCACCTAGAAAAACATTTACTATGCTTTCTTTCAGCAATTAGTCAACACACACATACTAAAACAAGAGACCTGCACAGGAAGAATAGAAAAATATGCTATAGGTTGGGAAGCAACTACAAAGATGACAATATCAAAGCTCATATTCCAACAGTGTTAAGTACACACACCGTATAGACGGCTACCAGACAGCCCAAATTTTTCCCCATTAGTGAATACTTTCAAAGATGACAATATCAAAGCTCATATTCCAACAATGTTTAAGTACACACACCGTATAGACGGCTACCAGACAGCCCAAATTTTTCCCCATTAGTGAATACTTTCACATATGCCACATGGTATGAACTATGAACAAGCAGGCACATGTATCAGTTAACAAAAGATACTTCACTTCATGTGTAGAACCACCAGAAATTTAAACAATATTAGGCACTTCACTCTGTTGGCAGAATCAGAAATGTACTATGAGCTCCAATATAAGTGACACTTCTAAAGTAATTTAACAAACAGCTCACTCCAAGTAGTGCCTAATGCAGGCTACAAACAAAAAAAATGTTAGAAAAAGAGGGCCCAGTTACATCCGCGCCTAATTTAAATTGCGACATGTTTTGTCAACATTCCATGGCTGTAAATCCTGTCTTCACCGATAAACACATTAACGAATGCGGATAGTTATATACTTTAGCCCAATTTTCCCTTTACACACTTCTCACTGACCCCTGTGATTGAGGTCCTCCTGAGTCGAGGTATTCCAGTCCCGCGCACTGTTTCATCTATAACTTCAAATAGCACCTGCCTGCCTGTGGTCAAAAAGTGCTGTCACCCCTACTGAAAATATTGCCAGTATGTGGAATGGTGGAATCCACCATCCATCATCATGGTGGATTATGGTGATGGCACGGTGGCATGGTGGAAGCTGGGACATGGTGGATAGTGTACCATGATGTAAGCTGGGACATGATGGATAGTGTACCATGATGGATGCCGTAACATGATGGAACATAGTGAATGGGCATGATGGTAGGAACGCGGCACGAGACAGCATATGAATAATTTAAGATGTGTATCGATGACAAAATAGTGAACAATGCTGTAGATATTTTGAATACATACGTGTAGTACACAACAGTAGTTCTGGAGGTGCTGAGCACAGTTCAGGGGTTTGATGGTAGCCTTTAAAGCATGCACTTTTCCTAACGAGGGTTGAAGAATGCTAGTATACAGTGTGCAAGGGCATTATATCAACCTTAGGATCAAAATTATCTACCAACTTCTCACTAGTATGTTGAAATGCAGTCAAGTTTTATTCATTGCATATTGTGTTGGCAGCTGTCGGCTTTTTTCGCTTGCCTTGGCGGCCAGCCTCCGTAAAATAGCTGCGCAGGTGCTTCCGGACCGCAGCAAGCCTGCTTTCTGCCGGTGGTGCTGGTGGAGGTTGTGGATGGCTGCTGGTATACTTCTCCAGGCAGTCTATGAAACAGTGCAAAAATGCCATTGTTTAGGCTTTGAAATCAACATTCACATGTGAATGAACATAAGTACTTGCAGCAACACACCAACAATTTAATTCAGACAATGTGCATAGCTCACAACGTATTTAATATCTAGTTATTTCAGACAGATGCTGGCCTTGCTATACTGCACTAAACGTACAGTTTAAGAAGGCAACACTACATTTAAATTCACTTCATGTTGCCAATTTCTAAAGACGCTGTAACCATGCAGTTCTTTTGTGATAAAAAATACTGATGAGTCTGTGTAATTTTAGTTGATGTGAAGATAAAAGGTCATTTAAGACTAAAAATAGGTCCGAATTAAGCGAACAGTGATAGTGTCACAACGAGAATAAGCAGACCTCTTATTTGAAAAATGAACAAAAACTGTTCTCATTTTTCACAAAAGTGTACAAGCTGGAATTCTCGTCATCTTCTAACTGAATTATTTCACGATGAGGCCGTGATGCAAGTGTCATTTCTTCATCCAGGACATTTCTGCAAGGTACTACATATAAGTATATATATGTGTGTCTGCCTGGGGCCTGGCAATAATCTTCCAAAAACCACAACGTAGCCAGCGATTCGATCTAGCATGTGGAGTGCAGTAAAAATTCTCTTCATTCTTGACAGCTTCAACGTTTCTGACAGTGTGCACATCACACAAAAGCAAGAGAAAACTAACTAGTGAGTGCTTCACCTTCTGTGCATTAAACCATGGTCAGTATGAACACTATCTTAGATATTGTTAACGCAGCTCTGAAGGCACACAAGCAGCTTATGAACGCCAAGGGAAAGCAAAACAATTGTTCACGGCAGAGTGTAGCCAGGCAAGTGTTTTTACGTTTACCAACCCACCAAAATTTTCATTGTGCCCCCTCTTGACCCCTTTCCAGGTACACTTACCCACTGCATTATAACCCCCCCCCCCTTGAAAAATATAGCTGGCTGTACAAGTAGACTGCCACAACTACTGAGCAAATCAAATCTTGGCAGCTAAGAATGCAATCTCGGACGGCAACCAAACAGTTAAAAAATAGTGCACGAAGAAAAACAGAACTGCCGGGCCTGCTGGCGCAGAACTAACCAGAGCAAGTATTGACACAAGCGTCCAGTGTCAATGGAACACATGCAGCCTACACACACTGATTAAAAATTACCAAGTGCTGCATGTACTGCAAATGAACCCTGGCTCAACTACAATGCGCTCATATCAATGACAAATGTAAGCTCTGAAGGTGTGTAAGGGCCACTGTGTCATATGCGATGTTGCAATTAGGCACGAAGAACTGCTTTTCCTACCATTACTGAAGTTTCTGCTGGTAAGGGCCATGCTCTCTGTCCCACATTGTTTTGTAAGACATTTAGCCACTTCTGCCCTTTTGTGAAGTTCATGGATAATACTCATTATTGTAGCAGCCAAGTACATCTGAATTAGGGTGACTCATGATGCCACTATATATATATATGTATATATATATATATATATATATATATATATATATATATATATATTCAAAAGAAGAGATTCACACAATTAACAAAACAATATAGCTTTTCTCACGCTGCGACCGGTGGACCGGCCTTCATCATAGTAAAAAGGTGTTGCAGAACACCTTCCTTTTAAGGGTACAGGAAGGGGAGAGAGTGCGGCTACAAAGGCGTATATCTGTACAGGGAATGGCTATGAAGTCTTCCTGGATAGAACATGTGATCGGCTGCGGCGAGTAACGAAGCGACAGCGTAGCCTCTCAATTAACAGCAAAGTGGCACACTTACAACGCCGAGCGATTCTACTACCTTTAAGGCAGTATAATCCTTCGAACTTCCTCAGTTTTGTCCTTTTTAATAGCAGCTAACACATTTTTATACCTGCATAATGACTTTGGATCGCAGTTGTTTGCAGCCCTAAAATGGCAGTTAATGCACGAAGGCTTGCATACATCAGCGATAACCACAGCAATAGGCACGTTTCGCGAGTCATGTAGCTACACGTATAAAAAGCAAGACGATCATGTTCGTGGCGACAATTTTATGCACCCTTTCATGGAATGTTCACGCACGATAGCGCGGGCGGACCAGCACTCCGCAATTGTTACGACTAAGCTCTGCACAGACATCGTGCACACGCCAGTTTAACGCTACTGGCACCGCACTCTGCACCACGCTACTCGATTTCCTTTGCTGTAAAGAGTGCACACAACAATGATAGGGAACAAAGCGCAGCATTCACAGCCACCTACCTTAGTTAAGAAACATGCTGACTCTAGTTTGGGTCGTCCGACGGCGTTGAGACGCTGTGCCGAGCGGCGTCGTTCGTCCGTAGGTCGAGAAGCGATGTGCCGACCTTCGATGTGTGCGAACGAGAAGGCATTTCCTAGGAACACACATCACGGTACAGAGAGGGCATTCCCGCACTTCTCGCTGATCCGCGTGCACACTGAAAGACGGTGTCGCGACGACTCACGTCCCTCGGCGAATGGATGTCAACAAAGGATCTCCGAGGTGTCGACGCTGCCGGCTGCTGCTTTCTCAGTCTATCGCACACCGCACCTCACACTGGCTCAAGAAGGTCCACTGGAGCTAATGAGCACAACGCTAAACATACACCGAGATGCAGCGCAACCAGAAATCGTCCGTACGAAAACAAATATCGCCACCACGTTGTACACGACAGCCGCAGCGCGCCGCCATGTTCGGAAGAAAAAAAAGAAACAGCAATAGCGCGATGGTGGCGACACCACGGGTTGCGGTTTCGGTTTCAAAATTTCAGACCAATTCTCATGTTTTCAGTGTAAGGAAATACAGAAACAAATGCTCTATGGATAAAAACTGCAAAGACAATGTAGTATTTATTTATATACCATCCTGCAATTGGAATTTGCCGTAAGCTCTGCACAAAGCGTAACTTATGCGAGCTTGCATTTCGCGACGTTTTCCTCGGCCTCGGTCCAACGTGTTCCGCACCACTTCATGTTGCATGTGTAACGCCAGATTGCATGCGCAACAGTACACAGTTGCCCTGTAGCGCATATTCTGTGCATTATCAGCTGCAGCCAAAATGATGTTATTTAGCAATTAATACTGTTGAGCCGTATGTATGGTGGTCGTACAAATATTGATTGCAACACGCAAAAAACAAAAAGTAAAAAGAAGAGGAGGACAGCGTAGTAGGCATGGTACACAGTGCAGGAAAAAAACAACAAAAACGAGGGCAGATACAACGAAACACAGCAAGGTCTCTCTCCTCGTTTTTCGTTTTCTTTTTTTCCTGCGCGTGCACCATGCCGATTACCTGTATCACCAACTCGGAGACACAGGGCGGTGAGAGAATGACACACAAGGCGCTCAACAACCAGTGGTTTTATTATTGCTGGATATATAAAGAAATCCTTTGCATATAAGACCAACCAACACAGTATCCATGCACACAGGCTATGTTTTGTAGTTTTTCTGCGTTGCATCTTGCATGCGCACAGGCTATGTTTTGTAGTTTTTCTGCACAGATATTGCATTTTCTTGCGGCAATAAACCATTGGTTATAATTGTTACTTCAGCACCTTAATCGCACATCTTGTCCACTCGCCGTTCCTTGTCTAGCGCTGTTTGTTAGAACATGATAAGTACCATCCTGCACGTAATTAAGAGTAGCCGTCGTGCAGTACATCCCTGCAGCATTTGCCAGCATACTTTCAGTGACCAGTGATATGTGTATAAACGGGGCGCGCACTTCCCGGACAGCTGCCGCCGTCCTCCTATGCAGCACGAGTGCTGGCGCGTGTTCTCAACATAGAATGTTGCACATATGCGCTTACCATTATCCTTAGTAAGGGCACACGTTCGCGAAGAGGGAAAGCTCAGCTCGATCGGAATAATGGTGTTTCAGGTGCAATAGGCGTAGAATCTACAACGGCAGTGACGAACAGGCCGGTTCACGCAATTCAAAGAACCGAGTCCCGCATTTCCCAGGCACTCTAAACGTATTCGTTAATCGCGCACCAACTATAGACCCTAAACATTTTACTGCCAATGATTACTACCATCCCAGGTATGCTAACGCAGCCACCTTCTCCCACAACCACCACGCTCGCCATCACTGCAACACCATGCTTCCACCACGCCACCATTTTGCTGTACACAGCCACCAAGTGTGCCACCATGGCACCTTCATTCCTCCACATGCCACCATCTCGCTGTCCACAACCACTAAGCTTGCCATCATGGCACCTCCGTGACTCCACCACGCCACCGTCTTCCAGCAAGCAGTACAGCATGATACGTTCGCCATCACCACCGTCAGCCACCACTTCCACCAAATGCATCCACTATTCACCACCATGAGCCATCTTTGCCATCACGCTTTCCAGCATATCCGTCATTATTTCCACCATATCCACTAATATTTCCATCTTAACCACCACGAATTCCAGCAACCACCAAGAGAGAATTTTCAATAGGGACGAGGGATATCTCTGGCGCAGGTAAGCGCATTTGGTTGCATGCAACCACTCTGGCTCAGGTAAGCGCAACACGGCGTTCGTGTTATTCACTGCTCTCCTTGTGTCCGTGTCCTGCACGCCTCTTCTTTTGATTATGGACGCATTTGATAATTGCTTCATATCAGCTTTCATAATGGGGATGGTGCAATCGACCCGACCGCATCTTCGCCGTCTGCGCCTTTTGTGTTATCCCAGATCTCAAAAAAATGATAGCGAGCGACATGTCGTCAGAGCATGCTGACCAACTGTGTCGCGTTCTCTTTTCCTACCGCGATATTTTCGTCTTTAACCAGCGTCCTTTGGGCCAAACTACATCCCTGAAAAATCAGATACTCGCGACGCCTCTCTTATTCATATACGTCCGTGTCGGGTGTCTGCCGCCGAGCGTAAAGTCAGAAGCGTAAAGCAGAAGTTAAGGAGATGCTTGCCAGGAACATCACTGAACCGTCATGCAGTCCACGGGCCTCACCCGTTGTATTGGTGAAAAAGAAAGGTGGTACTTCGCGTTTTTGCGTGGACTATCGGCACCTCGACAAGGTGACAAAAAAGGACGTGTGACTGGATCCACGGCGCTCGTTACTTCTCATCTATTGTCCTTCGCTGCAGCTACTGGCAGATTGCTGTGGACGCCTTAGATAGTGAAAGAAATGCCTTTGTCACACCTCACGGTTTGTTTCAGTTCAAGGTGATACTATTCGGTCTTTGCAATGCGCCAGCTACATTTGAACGCATGATGCACTCCTTCAAGGATTCAAATGGTCCACACGACTATGCTTTTTGGACGACGTTATAGTATTCTCCTCGACCTTCGCGAGTCACCTCGAGCGCCTGTCAGCAGTCTTGGACGTCTTTCGCCGAGCTGGTCTGCAACTTAATTCCTCAAGGTGCCACTTTGGCCGTCGCCAGATCACCGTGCTTGGGCACCTCATAGGTCCTAGCGGCGTACAACCAGACCCAGGCAAAATCCGTGCTGTTACGAACTTACCTGTTCCCCAGTGTGCCAAAGATGTACGCAGCTTTGTGGGGCTATGTTCGTATTTCCGCCGCTCTGTGAAGAATTTTGCGATGATAGCCCGGCCACTTACTGAGCTCTTCAAGAAGGATGTTCCTTTTGTGTGGAGTAAACCAGAGGCTTCGGCGTTCGCTCAGCTCGTACGCCTACTTACAACGCCGCCCATGTTGGCCCATTCAGATCCTTCTGCGCCAACCGAAGTTCGTACCGACACCAGTGGCCCCCGTTCGGTGCAGTATTAGCGCAACAGCAGCGCGGCAGCGACCGCCTTATCACTTGCGGCAGCAGTCTCCTCTCGCCGTCAGAACACAACTGCTCCAGTACTGAGCGCGAGTGCTGGCGTTCGTTTAGGTAGTCGCGAAATTCCGCCCTTACTTATATGGCCGACCCTTTTCTGTCATCACAGACCATCACGCGCTCTGCTGGTTGTCCTCCCTGAAAGACCCTACAGGACGACTTGGCCGCTGGGTGCTACGCCAAACCCGTGGCATGTGGCAAGTTGCGCGTCCGCTCTATCAGATGTCGCCACCGTCGAAAGGATTGCAGAGAACCTGGTATCCGCGGTAAACGAAAGTCAGCTAACTCTAATAAAAAGAAAACTGCACATCAGTAGTAAAGAAAAACTTGTTCTTTAATAAAAATACTATCAGCCACGAACATCATCAATTACCATTTGACAGAAAAGCTTTACAAACATGATTCGGCACGTCGCCGCCAGCGCCGACGCTCGCTCGTTCGCTACAGACGATCGCGGAAGACGACTCGACGACCGCGAGCGCGCTGTAGAAATGCGAAGGCACGAACTACTGACAGCAATTAGGACTCACGTAGACTGCTTCGCGAAATCGTGTGATGCATCCGGCAGGAGCGGCGAGCACTTCTACACGGTTCCGGCAGACAAGTATTTATGCGCTTACTATGTTCAAAAGCCACGCAGCCGCGAGGGCAGGGGAGGGTGCCCTCGCCACAATTCATCCAGGTACAAACACACGCACCACGTAAATAAACGGGTAATTACACGGGAAAACAGTGCTGGGGCAATTAGTCACCAGAATGCAGAAATCGTCGATAGAAGTTATAGGGGTCTCTCTTAACCTTTATAAGGTTCCCATGGGTGCTAGCGGTGGCAGTCACTCGCAAGCACAAACGCAGCAGCCCTAACAATTAGAGCTGTGGCCCCTATCCCGCGGTTCGCGTTAGATCGCAACCACGGCGGGTTCAGGCCAGGGGGACAGAGACAAGCCTTTGAAATAAAGGTGTTTATTCACCTTATTTCGACGCCACCAACACAACAAGTATAAAATATGCAAGTGCCTCAGCGCGCAGGAGTAATATTCCTCACGGCTGGGCAAAACAACAATACTAGAAAAGCGCACGACGAAAAGGGGCTGATAGTGACTCAGCTCGCTTCGTGTGGCTTTGCGCTCTGACCAAGAATGAAGATCACTCACGGAAGGAAGGGCAGGCGCTTGGTGACGGCGGCGGGCGGCGAACTCGCGTACCAGGAGGGGATCCGGTCAATCCCGATGCCTCCGGACGAAAGACACAAGACCTGCAGAAAGCGGCGCGCTTTCGCGAGGTTGAGCGAGGAGGCATCTCCCCGAACTTGGGAGAAGGGAAATGAGTAGAAAGGAGGAAGCGGGGGCATACCGGTTTCTGCACTGCGACGAGAAAGGCAGCGGGGGAAGCGGCATGAGTGCCCTCTCCCACCGCGCCGCCCTTGCCCAAGCGTGCGCATGTGACACGCAACCGTTCTGCGACCGCTGGAATGCGCATGCATTCCCACAAAGTAGAGCGAGCAACCGACCCGAGCGCGCGAGCACCATGGCACCACGGTATTAGATGATTGGATTTAGCAATCTAATCGTTTACCGCGACTCCCAGGTGCCGCCACCGTCGCGAAAAAAAAACAAAGCAAAAGACATCTCCACTGGCTCTGTGGATATGCCACTCCCTTGGCTACGCGTCCAAGAATATTGTTACGTAAATAACACAAGGGAAGACTATTTACACGTATATTTACAGTAAGGCGTACAGCATTAGCCAAGATGGTGGACAGCCGCGCACCAGACAGTCCTGTCTTCTTTGTCTTCTTCTGCAGATGATATGTGCCATCCCATAGGTGGTATGTGCCATCCCACGCTAGCTTCGTAGCATTACCCCCGGTGGTAGGAGCGCCGTCTCGGTGCATTTTAAACTTAGTCGGTAGAAGGGGGGTGGTATGCTTTCAGCCTGCTGACGTGAACGATGTCAGTTGGGGAAGTCGCAGATGTCATTGGCGGCGAGACGGGGACGATCTCGTAGGTGACGTCCGTGACCTGACGTACAATACGGTAGGGACCGATGTACCGTGATAAGAGTTTCTCTGATAAGCCAGCACGTCGGAATGGATACCACAGAAGGACGAGGGAACCGGGTGGAAAATGAACATCGTGATGTCGGCGATCGTAGAGACGCTTCTGGTTGGCTTGGGACGTAGTCAGCCTCGAGCGAGCGATCTGACGTGCGTGGTCAGCTCGAGCGATTGCATCCCGTGCGTATTCGGTAGGCGGCCTTGCAGCATCCGGAAGGAGGGTGTCGAGTGGTAACGTCGGTTCGCGGCCGAAGAGCATATAGAAGGGTGAATAACCGGCGGTGTCGTGGCGCGATGAATTGTAGGCGAAGGTGACATAAGGTAGCGCCAGGTCCCAGTCACGATGATCAGATGAAACATACATTGCGAGCATGTCCGTGAGGGTACGATTTAAACGCTCAGTAAGCCCATTTGTTTGTGGGTGGTAGGAGGTGGTTAACTTGTGCTGCGTGGAGGATGAGCGCAAGAGGTCGTCGATCACTCGGGACAAAAATGCACGGCCGCGATCTGTGAGCAGTTGGCGAGGGGCGCCGTGGTGTAGGATGACGTCGTGCAGTAAGAAGTCAGCGATGTCAGTAGCAGTGCTCGTCTGAAGAGCTCGAGTGATGGCATACCGGGTGGCGTGGTCTACAGCTACAGCGACCCATTTGTTGCCGGAGTTGGACTCAGGAAAAGGTCCGAGGAGGTCCACGCCAACACGGAAGAATGGTTCGATCGGGACGGCGAGTGGTTGAAGCAGTCCAGCAGGCAGTGTGGCAGGTCGCTTCCGTCGTTGGCATTTGTCGCAGGAGGACACGTAGCGACGGACAGACCTGGCGAGGCCACGCCAGAAGAATCGGCGCCTCACACGGTCGTACGTGCGAGATACGCCAAGGTGGCCAGCAGTTGGTTCGTCGTGAAGCTCATGGAGGACCGCTGAGCGCAGGTGTTTAGGCACGACGAGAAGAAGCTCAGGGCCATCCGGCTGGACATTACGGCGGTAAAGTGTGCCATTCAAGAGGACGAACATGCGCAGGGAGGCATCGTGGGGCGCAGCTTCAAGGCGGTCAATGAGCGAGCGCAAGGAAGCGTCACGACGTTGTTCTTCACCAATGTGGAGAAACCGAGATGTAGACATGACGCAGGGGCTAGACTCGATATCTGATCCATCTGGAGGGTCAACAGGGTAGCGCGACAAGCAGTCGGCGTCTAGGTGGAGGCGGCCAGACTTATACGCGACTGAGTAGGAGTACTCCTGAAGGCGTAACGCCCAACGGCCAAGTCGTCCAGTAGGATCTTTCAGTGAAGAAAGCCAGCAGAGAGCGTGATGGTCGGTGACAACACGGAAAGGGCGGCCATACAGGTAAGGACGGAATTTCGAAACCGCCCAGACAAGGGCAAGGCATTCACGTTCCGTTATCGAGTAGTTGCGTTCAGATTTCGAAAGAAGACGACTTGCGTAGGCAATGACCCGTTCAACACCTCCTTGTTGCTGCGCCAAAACTGCACCGATGCCGTGCCCACTAGCATCCGTGCGCACTTCTGTGTAGGCAGTTGGGTCGAAATGAGCAAGGACGGGTGGGGTCGTCAGAGCGGCGATTAGCTGGCAGAATGCGTCCGCTTGTGGAGGACCCCAAGAAAACGGAACGTCTTGCTTGAGAAGGTCAGTGAGGGGGCGTGCGAGTGTCGCAAAGTTTTTGACGAAACGACGGAAGTATGAGCATAGTCCCACGAAACTGCGAACATCATGGGCAGAGCGTGGGACGGGGAAGTTCGTGACAGCGCTGACTTTAGCTGGGTCTGGTCGAACTCCGGAAGCGTCAACAAGGTGTCCAAGCACAGTGATTTGACGAAGGGCGAAGTGGCACTTCGAAGAGTTCAACTGAAGGCCCGCCCGCCGAAATATTTCCAAAATAGTTGACAGCCGCTCGAGATGTGTGGCGAAAGTCGGTGAAAAAATGATTACGTCGTCCAGGTAGCATAAACACGTGGACCATTTAAAACCTTGGAGGAGCGTGTCCATCATTCTTTCAAATGTTGCTGGCGCGTTGCAAAGGCCGAACGGCATCACCTTGAACTGGTAGAGGCCGTCAGGGGTAACGAAAGCGGTTTTTTCGCGGTCCATGTCATCTACTGCAATTTGCCAATAGCCAGATCGGAGGTCCAGAGATGAAAAGAATGTGGCACCATGGAGGCAGTCAAGAGCATCGTCAATGCGAGGGAGGGGGTACACGTCCTTCTTGGTGATTTTGTTGAGGTGGCGATAATCAATGCAAAAACGCCAGGAGCCGTCTTTCTTCTTGACTAATACGACAGGAGATGCCCACGGACTAGATGATGGTTCGATGATATCCTTCGCAAGCATCTTGGCCACTTCTTTCTGAATCACTTCCCGCTCAGATGCGGAGACACGGTAAGGGCGACGATGGATGGGCGAAGAGTCACCTGTGTTGATTCGATGGGTGACGATCTTAGTCTGGCCCAAGGGTCGATCATTGATGTCGAAAATGTCGGCATAGGAAGCCAAAACTCGACAGAGAGCGTCAGCCTGGTCGGGAAGAAGATCTGATCCAATCATTTTTGTAAAAATGCTTTTGTCAGAACCTGGTTGCCGTAGATCTTCAGCTGGAGCAGGCTTGGTTATGGTGACAACCTCGACATCACGGTCGGCTACAGGAGCGAGTAGGGCAAGGGACATCCTTTGGGGCAACACTTGGGGAACCAGGTCAAAATTTAGGAGCGGAAGGAACAGGCAGTTATCAGCGATTGTGGCTACAACATGTGGCACAGCAACACTTCGCGACAGTCGTACGTCGGGTATAGGAGTGACGATGTAGTCACCGTCAGGCACGGATGGCGTCGATGACAAACACACGTATGTGACGGCTCGCGGCGGTAGACGAACAAATGTTGTAGGGCTTAAGCGGCTGACGGGAACTTTTGGGGCATCTGGAAGAAGAGGAAGGTCGAGGTGAAGGATACCTGAGGAGCAGTCAATCAAGGCGGAGTGGGCGGAAAGAAAGTCGAGGCCCAATATTAGGTCATGTGGACAGCGAGCAATAACGGCAAAGAGAACGACGGTGTGACGACCGGCAATGGTTACACGCGCAGTGCACATTCCAACCACCTGAACAGCACCACCATCCGCAACACGTATTGTATGTGTCGTAGACGGTGTCATAACCTTGTGCAGACGGCGGCGTAAAGGAGCACTCATAATGGAAATGTGTGCACCAGTGTCAATGAGGGCGGTTACAGGAATATTGTCCACTTTTACTTCAAGAAGGCTATGGTGCGTCGGGAGCGTCAGTAGAGGATTTTCGGTCGACAAGGGCACTGCAGCTTCACCTCCATAAGCTGCACGATCTAGTTTTCCGGCTGCGGTCGTCCAGAAGAGGTCGGAGAGGAAAAGCGGCGAGGTTGTGGGGAGCGGGATTGGCGACGTTGCGGCGACGGGGAGCGGGAGTAGCGGCGAACAGAAGTGGCATCAGTATCAAAAGGCTCCTGGGGGCCGAGCGACGAGTAAGCAGACGTAGCAGCGGAACGCCTGGGACCGGCAGAGCGCGCATAGGGAGGAAAGGTCTGGTGAGGTGGATAGGTCCAACGGCGACGGCAGTAACGAGCGATGTGTCCAGCCTGATGACAAGAGAAGCAGATGGGCTGGTCGTCGGGCGTTCTCCATTCAGCTGGGTTACGGGAGGTCCAAGTAGAGGTAAAGGAGCGGCGAGCAGGTCCTGCGGAGTAAGGGCGTGTAGCAGGATGGGTCACAGGGCACGCTAGTGGTAAGCCAAGGTTCGCGAACTCCTGCCTGACCACAGCCTGAATGAGGGACACCGACGGCTGCGATGGGTCACTGGAGTGCATCGTGAAAACAGGCGGTGAAAGAGGTGAAACAGGTGCTGGAGAGGCTGCTTCAAGCTCGCGACGAACGATGCGTGTAACATTGTCAGAGGCAGGCGGCTGGCGCATTGCATCGCATGATGAAGTTGCGGCCGTGTTGGGAAGCCGCGTGAATTTCTGGGTTATACGGCGACTCTTGGCGTGTTCGAATCGCCGGCACTCCTTGATCATCGCTTCGACGGTGTCAACGTTTGCGTAAACAAGCAGGTTAAAGGCATCGTCTGCGATACCTTTCAGCACGTGAGAAACCTTCTCGGTCTCAGGCATGTGCTCGTCAACCAGGCGACAAAGGGCGAGAACATCCTGTATATACGCCACGTACGACTCGGTAGATGTTTGTGCACGAGTCGCAAGTTCGTTGCCGCGCCGCAAGCCGCCGACCTGTGCTGTCACCGAAAAGGTCTCGAATCTGCTCTTTAAACGAGTCCCAGCTCGTAATGTCAGCTTCGTGCGTCTCGAACCACACTCTTGGGGCGCCAGCGAGGTAGAACAGAACGTTGGCAAGCATAAGAGTCGGGTCCCACCTGTAGCTGGCGCTGACTCGTTCATAAAGGTTGAGCCATTTGTCGACGTCAACCCCATCCTGGCCAGAAAAGACGCCGGGATCACGAGCAGGAGGAAGGACCACGTAAGTGGACGTCATAGGTGCCGCGGATGGGGCGGGTCGGGAACGTGGTGTGCGTTCGTCGTCTGACATGGCCGGAACGCCGATGAGACGACCGTTGCGGAGCTCCGTGATAGATACAGCGTACCCAGCACCTCCACCACAAATATGTTACGTAAATAACACAAGGGAAGACTATTTACACGTATATTTACAGTAAGGCGTACAGCATTAGCCAAGATGGTGGACAGCCGCGCACCAGACAGTCCTGTCTTCTTTGTCTTCTTCTGCAGATGATATGTGCCATCCCATAGGTGGTATGTGCCATCCCACGCTAGCTTCGTAGCAATATTCTTATTCGGTGATCCAAGTCCCACCAGCTGCACAAGGACGCCGATTGCTTGTACCGTTACCCGGTCCACAGGCCCGACGATACCACCGGCGATGTGAGTAGCAGTTTTTCTGTGTCTGCCTTTACTAACATCGCAGACGAACAGCACTGCGATCTGTCCGAGCAATCATCGACCGTCCGCAAGCATCGACGAATGACGCTTCTGTACGCCGGTACGTCCTCAAGCACGTCCACGGCGTTCTATACCACCGTAACTTCCGCTCAAACGGGCCCGAACTACTTCTAGTGATCCCCAGACAGCTATGTCGCACTGTTCTCTTCGAACTTCACGACGCACCCACTGCAGCACACAGTGTATCGCGTACGTACGACCGCGTCCGCATTCGCTATTACTCAACCGCCCTAGCTCCATCAGTTCGACGGTATGTTCCTTCCTGCTATTCCTGCCAGCGCCGAAAACGTCCTCAAGTGCTATCTGCTGGCTATCTCTAGCTGATGGACATTCCCGTAAAGCCGTTCTTCCGCGTTGGGCTTGATCTCCTTGGCGCCTTCCCAATGTCATCCTCCGGGAACAAGTAGATACCCGTCGGAACACACTACGCCACCCGTTTGCCATCACCCGGGTGCTTCCGACCAGTTGTGCCACCGATTTCCTCCTGCATGACATCATCTTGCTTCACGGTGCTCCGCGAGCTCGCTCACTGTCGCCGTAACTTCCTCTCGAAAGTTACCGACGACATATTACGTTCCTGCTCCACCAAACATAAGCGGACCACCTCCCACCATCCTCAAACGAACATTTTGACTGAACGCTTCAACAGAACCGTCATAGACATGCTGTCAATGAAAGGGGAAATTAGCATCCGCCCGTTTTGTAGCCTTGTAGCCTTGTGCTGCAAAACGGGTGGATGCTAATTTCCCTTTTCATAAACGTTACCCCATCTTGCGGGTTTCCGCAGTGCTCATTTGCCATATGTTCATGCTGTCAATGTAGTACGTCTCGAAAGACCCCCGTGACTGGGATGTTGCTCTACCTTATGTCACGTTCGCATACAATATATTCTTCGCGTCACGCCACTATCGAATTTTCTACATTTCATTTCTTGTATGGCCGGGAACCGACCGTACCCCATGACACCACAGTTCTTCTGACGGCCACCTCAGCCATCGAGTACACGCGCGACGCCATTGCCCTGGCCGACCATACACGCCGGCTCGCCCGCACTGGCTGAAGGCCTCGCAAATAGTGTAGCGCCATCACTACGATGTACGCCACCGCGACGCACACTTCTCTGCTGGTGAGCTCGTACTCCTGTGATCACCTTCTCGTCATGTCAGACTGTATGAGAAGCTCCTTTCTAAGTACACAGGACGTTACCGTGTGCTCCGCCAAGTGACACTCGTAACCTACAAGATTTCCCCGCTCAATGCCTCCTCGCCCTCTCCCGTCGGGTCCAGCGGCTCAGTTCACGTAAGTTGGCTCAAGGCCTACCACACTGCTTCGGATCTATGAACGTGCACACGCCGGGACCGCGCTTTGACGCCGGGAGTAATGCTACGGAACGGTACCATTGACAACGAACATGCAAATAGAGTAAAGACGACGAGGAGGACGTCTTAGCGAGGCTTGCTCGGGCTGCTGCTTCATGGTCAAGCGCCTGAGCGTTCCTTTGCAAACACACCTGTATATAGCTTCGCCTCTTGCGTCTTTCACCGTAACAATATGAACTGTAGCGAAGAGTAACAAACGCGATAGTAAGGCACCCTTTCCAATGACATCTAGGTGGTCCGTATTTGCACGAGTAGCGCGCTCTACTGCATTGCCCGTTGACCAAATTACTGGTCGGCCATTACGTTAGCGTTTAATAAATGCCTTTATAATGGCCAGAGGTTCTCTTCCCCCAAACAAACTTCGTTCCGTTCGATGGCCCTGGAACTACGATCCTGTACATTGCCGTCTACCAATCCTCGGGACGACCCCGCCCAGCAAACGCCTCCTCCTGCACCTACCGCATGTCCTGGTGTTTCTCGTATCCGCGATCCACCTGTCTTCACTGGTGCTGATGGCACTGACGTGAGAACTGGCTCGCGATTTACGATCGTGTGAGCGTACCTAATAGATGGGACGAGGGAGCCAAGCTGAGCAAATTGGTCTACTACCTCGCGGGTGTGGAAAGCCCGTCGTCAATAACCACGCATGATATTTCGCGACCTGGTCCGATTTCAAGACCGCCATTATCAACGTGTTTGGCTGCCCTGCCGCTCATAAACTGCAAGCAGAACATAGCTTACGCGAACGATCTCAGCAGGCCCGTGAAGCTCTTACCTGCTCCGCATTTTACGACTGCCCGAGTTGTTCCTGCTCAACAAAGCACTCGTCGCCATCCTAAACAAACAGCTCGAGGGTATGCATTTGGGCTGGTTGGTAAACTTGATAATGCATTCCTCCTGCATAAGGTCTTTCAGAAAGAAGTCGAAAATGTACTTCTTTGAGCACATTTAGTTATTTCATTTACTGTATGGCTTCCATTTCTCCAGATTCCAGTTATATATGTACCCATTCATATGGCTATTCATGTTTAAAAAGTGTCTGTATTTATGGTGTTATACGGAACACGGATGTCTACACTGGTATTGCCCCTTTTTTGTGCCTTCAATGATACGCATGTTATTTAACACATTTTTGAAGCATTGTTGTATTCTTAATTTTTATAAGCTTTATCCTACTTCTCCGCAATCTCACTGTGATCATTTATTCTCTTTTTTCTAATGCAGTTGCGTTGTATGACGAATGTACAGTGTGGCGCTAGAGGCCTAGTCAGGTGACTCATAACGTCGCCTTTCGTATCCTGCATCACGACTATCATGTATTGTCTAACAAATAAAACATAAATAAAAATAAACCCTGTAAAAAAAGCGCCATAAGAGCGACGAAGAAAGGACGCAAACCACAGCGCCGACTAACAACCAAATGTGCTTTATTCTTCCAGTCCGCATATATATTATTAAGGTGAAAGATGTTTATTTTACAGAGCGGAGTGACGGATGGTCGCGGAAGGCTTAGCACTCAGCCCAGGATCGAGCCTCACTTCGTTGTCCTGTTTCATTCTTCACCCGAGGTGCGGTATTAATTCCCTCGTTGCAGACGATGCCCACCGGACGAGTCATTCAGTGCCGCGCGTGATATGGCTTCAACCTGGCTACATGAACGACGTCAGTTCTTCTGGAACGACTGCCAGTAGATGTGAGGCGGGAAACGACGTACGTAACGTCACTAAAACGCGACAAGACGACAAATGGACCTGTGTAGCGGGCCAGGAAATTTTGGTACAACCCACGCTTGCGGTACGGAATCCACAGCCATACCAGATCGCCTTTTCTGTACGATACATGTCGATGCCGCTTTTCGTAACGAGCCTTTGAGCGGTCCTGTGATGCGAAAGTACGGAGCGCATGATGCGCCGCGCCTCGTCTGCGCGACAGAGTGTCTCAGCAAGAGGTGGTTTTTCCTCCTGAGAAAACGGGAGAATGGTGTCGAGGGTACTACGTGGTCGGCGGACGTAGAGGAGGTAGAAGGGGCTGAAACCGGTGGTCTCATGCAGCGCAGTATTGTACGCGTAAGTCATAAAAAGTAAAATTGCGTCACAGTTTTTGTGCTTCTAGTCACCATACATAGCAACCATGTTAATCAGAGTTCTGTTGACGCCCTCAGTCAGTCCGTTCGTCTGTGGGTGGCATGATGAGGCGTGACGAAATTGGGAGGCTGACCGGCGAAGCAGCTCCTCAACGACGTCGGCTACGAACTGGCGGCCGCGATCGCTGATAATTGCGCGAGGGGGCCCATGCCGGAGGATTATGTAGCGTAAATAAGTCCGAAACGTGCTCGGCTGTGGCGGCAGAGATTGGTGCGGTGTCAGTGTAACGGGTCAGATGCTCCACAGAGATTATAATGCAGTGGTTCCCCTGGATGGATCTCGGAAAAGGACCTATCAAGTCAATGCCGACGACTTCAAAGGGAGAACACGGAGGTGGTATGGGATGGAGAAGGCCCGGCGGTGCACTATTTGGACGTTTGTACCGTTGACAATGGTCACAACTCGCAACGTATTTGGCCGTAGTTTGACGCATTCGTGGCCAGTAAAAACGTTCCAGTGCGCGGTGGTATGTCCTGGCAAATCCCATATGGCCGGATGTTGGGTCGTCGTACAAAGTTTGTAAGACGTTGGCTAGCAAAGCCTTGGGAACAACCAATAGAAGGCGGGCCCGGTCCCAGAAAAATTCCGCTTGTAAAGAATTCCATCCTGTACAACGAAAGGGCTCTGGCGGGGCTTCTTGACGGCAGATGAGAAAGAAGGAGCCAGACTCTGGTCTTTGCGCTGTTCAGCACGGAAGGCGGCCAGATCTGGAAACAGTGACTCTATAGCTGCTGGACAGTCGTCGAAATAGTCGGCGTCACGTTCCGTCATGGGAAGGGGAAGTCGCGACAGGCAATCAGCGTCTGCATGACGGCGGCCACTCTTAAAGCATACATCAAAGTCATACTCTTGCAAGCGTGAGGCCCAGCGTGCAAGACGGCCGGAAGGATCACGTAGACCCGTTAGCCAACAGAGTGAGTGGTGGTCTGTGACGATAGAACTTGTGCACGGCAAAGACGACCGCAAGACATTCTTGCTCGGTAACGGTGTAATTCCGTTCTGCCTTACTCAAACAACGGCTAGCATAGGCAATGGCATGTTCGGAGGCGCCGTGACGGTGAACTAAAACTGCACCGATGCCGATTCCACTAGCGTCACTGTGCACCTCAGTTGGGGCGGATGCGTCGAAATGGCGAAGAATAGGTCCCGAAGTCAGCATAAACTTCAGCTGAAAAAAGGACGATTCGCACTCTTTCGTCCACTGGAACGACACGTGTTTGTTGAGCAAATGAGTGAGAGGCTGAACCACATCAGCGGATTTTGGAGCAAAACGCCGGAAATATGAGCACAGGCCCAAGCATCTTCGAAGTTCTCGCAGTGAACGCGGTCGAGTGAACCTGCTTACCGCAGTGACTTTCTGTGGGTAAGGTCGAACACCGTGCTTGTCTACGAGATGGCCAAGAACTATCGTTTCACAATCACGAAGTGTCATTTTTTTAATTTCAGGGTAAGTGCCGCTTTTTCAAGGCACGTTAGCACAACATCAAGACGCCGATTATGTTCGTCGAACGTGCGGTCAAAAATTACAACATCATCAAGATAACAAAGACATATTTCCCATTTTAGGCCACGGAAAGGAGTGTCCATAAATCGCTCAAAGGTGGCAGGAGCATTGCATAAACCAAACGGCATAACATTAAACTCAAATAGAGCGTCTGGAGTTGTAAACGCTGTTTTTTCCTTGTCCGCCAAGTGCATGGCAATTTGCCAGTATCCAGATCCGAGGTCTACGGAAGAAAAATACGAAGCAGAGTGCAGGCAATCGATGACATCATCAATTCGGGGAAGCGGATATACATCTTTCTTCATCACAGAGTTCAATCGCCGGTAGTCCACACAAAACCTCCAAGAACCATCCTTCTTCTTTACCAGTATAACAGGCGCTGCCCAGGGGCTAGACGATTCCTCAATAACTTTCTTCGCCAACATTTCCTCTACCTGCTGAGCTTATATAATTTTACGCTCAGACAGAGATACTCTGTGTGGTCTCTGGCGGATAGGATGGGCTGAACCAGTATTACTCACGTGGCGAGTGCGTGAAGGTGGTACGGGAAATTCGTGGCCATTCTGTGCAAAGTCAAGGACGGATGCATGATTGGACAGGATTCGAACCAATGTTTGTCTCTTCTCCGATGAAAGCGACTTATTCACCATATCCATGCAGACGTCATCATTTGGGCAGGCCAGATCGGATCCATCCTTTTGGTCGTCGCTAATGACCGCGATGCTAATGTTATCGCTTGTGTCCTGTTTAAACACAGCCAGCCGCACTCCGCTAGGTAGGACAATCGGCTAGAAAGAGGAGTTTATCACCCACAGTAACGATCTGCCACTTTTCGTAGAAATCACATAACGCGGTACAAACACATACTTTTTCGCACAGGTCAGCTGGATCTGGTCAACTATCACGTCAACGTTATCAGATGCGACACCACAGACTTCAACAGGCACTCGAACTATGGACTGCGCCGGCAGAGTTATGCCGTCAATGACTGCAATAGTCTGTTGGCGGCGCGCAGGCTGCTCACAAAAAGCAGACAGTAACACTTCACCAGCACCGCAATCAACCGTGGCTCCACATTTTTTCAGAAAGTCGATCCCCAGGATCACGTTATGTGTAGAATTCACAAGAACTGCAAATTCTGCCTTGAAACAACTTTGCAACAACTTTGACCCAAATGCAACAGTTACAGTACACACTCCCTTTGGTCGCAACGATTCCCCACTCACTACACGAAACGTTGCGTAGCGTTCTCAACAGAACATCACTTTCCGACCGATTCGGGTCTTGAAATCGCTGCTCATCACGGAAACAGTTGCTACTGTGTCGACTAAAGCTGACGTGGGAATATCATCTATAAGAACATCGACCTTATTCGTTGACAGTGAAACTGGCGGAGGCATTCGTGTGTGCAGTGAAAAATGTCCGGCGACCTCACTTCCATCGGCCGCGGCGTCTAGTGTCCCGGAGGAGGAGAGGTGAGACGTCGACGGCTTGGAGATGGTGATCGATACCGGCGAGAAGTTGGTGGCGTCACACTCCGCGCAGAATCAGGCGAATCGTTGCGGAAGTTCCGATCGTAATCGCTGCCGTAGTAGCCGTTCCGTGGCCGCCAGCGATAGCTCCCACGCGTATGCGTACTTGGGCGACGCGAGTGTGCCGGTGGTCGTTCGTACTGCTGTAGAGGGGCACGACGGCGCTCCGAGCATAAGCGTGCTATATGTCCACGGACGCCACAGTAAAAGCACACAGGTGCTTCACGCGTCACACGCTGCTGAAGACGGGTCAGTGGGACCTTGCCACGCCGTAATGTCGGAGGGTGACCTCTTGACAGAATCGCTCCGCTGCTCATAATTGTAAGAATAATGACGCGGCTGCTCCGGCTCCCTCGAGTAGTCGAAGCCCGCAGCACTGATGGACACCGGCAGGGCGGCGCACGGTGTGAAAGCACCATGGACATGCGCGTTCGAATTAACGGCAGCGTCCCGTCGATCAAGTTCGTCGCGCACTATTTCCCGAATAGTTGACGCCAGATCGCTGGGCGAAGGACCCACGTCGATGCTCGCGACATGGTGACGTTGGGGAGTCGACCGAACTTTGCCGAAATACGCCGAGCCTTAAGAGCCTCGAATGTGCGGCAATGTCGGATGATGTCATTTGCCGAAGTTAAGTCGTCCTTGCCTATCAGGTAGTGGTAGATATCTTCGGCAATACCTTTGAGGAGGTAGCCGACCTTATCCTCATCTTGGGGTACTACGACTGCGATCCGCCGGAACTTCGACACACTGCAAGTGACGCCCCTCGTCGCGGCAACACGTCAGCTGCGTGCTGTGGAGCTCGTCGAAGAGGCAGCTGCGCAGGGGTGGTTCCTTGGCGCGCAGTTGATAAAAGCTGGACATCCTCACGGTGGACCACAGGCGGTAGCGGCAGCACCGTGACAACATCGCTCATACCTTGTCGCATCTGTTACAGGTTTGTTGTACTACGCTTTTGTTGAAGAACGTTGCTTTTGGTGCTGCTGCCGCTGCTGCCTTGCTCTCCGCCATATTGTGACAACTGTGTTTTTGTTTTTTGCTTTGACTGAAGCAATGCCTGACACCTGTTTTTCTTGTCAGCTTGCCCTTTCAGACGAATGTGGCGCTGTCAAGTGTTCTGAATGTACCAAACGCTATCATTTTGGCAAGTGTGCCGGAATTTTAGAAAAATCCTACAAGGGAAAACCCGAAAGTACAAAGAAAACTTGGCGTTGTCAGAGCTGTAGAAGTACCGGAAAATATAGTGAGAGTGGGGAGGATTCATCTGATGTGAATGTAGCAGCAATTCTTGTTTCAATAAACTCTAGACTCGAGAAACTTCCTCCACTCATGGAAAAGGTTGAGGGTATGGAACAATCGTTGATGTTCATGTCTCGCACGTTTGAGGAGCTGAAAAATACGATCAGTGCCCAGGAAAGTGAAATCAAGATACTAAAAAAGAAAGTTGCTGAATTAGAAAGTAAAGAGTGTAATAATCACTCGCTGCAAGCTCAGCTTCACAAGGAAGTATGTGACCTCGAGTACAAAAGTCGCCAACTAAACCTAGAAATTCAGGGAGTGCCTGCTGTGCAGGGCGAAAACCTTGTGTCAGTTCTAAACCAAGTCGCGGACAAGCTTGATGTCCCACGCCTTTCTGAACAGGACATAGTCTGTGCCCATAGGCTGCCTGCACGACAGAATAATATTCCAGGAATAATTGTTCGGTTTACTAGGCAGTCATTCAAGGATCTCTGGATGAGGAATAAAAGAAAGCTGAAGGATGCACAGCCACGCATATTCATCCAGGATAATCTAACCCGGCACAGCAGGCAACTTTTGAAAGCAACAAAGGATTGGGCACGAGAAAACAGCTTTAAGTTTGCATGGTACGCGCATGGGAAAGTGTTTCTCCGAAAATGTGAAGGAGCACGCGCAGTGCATGTGAAATCTTCAGATGACCTTATCAGTTTGCAACTAACCTAAACTGCCTGCCATGTTATATTCCACCAAGAATGCGCTACACGATGGCTATGAATGAATATTACTTGCCAGACGAGCTTGGTAGAGTAGTGTCTAATCTAGGCCCCAGTGCACTAACATGTATTCATTTAAATACTAGATCGGTAAAAAATAAAATGATCGGCCTCGAAGAATTCCTTGGTGAATTTTTATTTGAGTTCTCTTGCATCATTCTCACAGAAACATGGAGCACTTGCGAACATGACGTCTTTAAAATGGTGGGATATCAAACACATTATCTTAATAGAGAAGAGGGTCGTGGAGGCGGAGTTTCGATACTAACAGATCGGTATATGAAATGCCAGATACTTGATCGCTTTTCCGCTCGCACGCCTGACTATGAAATACTTTCCGTACTAAGTGGTCATACATTATTTAGCGTCTGTTACCGGCCACCAAACGGCAATTCTGCAAAATTTCTTGACTTTTACGACCAATTTCTAGCAGACATTTCGGATGCGAAGTACGAGTTAATATCTGCCGGGGATTTTAATATTGATATGAGCAATAGCAATACGACTACTACGAACTTTGAAAACATTATCCACTCGAACGGTTTCATCAATGTCGTTAATCAACCAACACGTATAACAACCGATTCCCAGTCTGTATTAGATCTATTCATTACAAACCGCTCACAATCATGCATGAAGTCGGGTGTCTTGTCGTGTGCTATTAGTGATCATTTGCCCATATTCTTGTGCTCAGGGAAATGGCGCATGCGTGCGTCTACGACCATTTTTTATCAATCATTTACAGAATCGGCCCTCGACTCCTTTCGTGAAACACTAAGTAGAAAGAACTGGGATGTAATTTACAGAGCCAGTAACGTTGAGCAAGCGTATGATTCATTCATTGCAGCATTCAAACAAACGTATGAAATGCACTTTCCTGTGAAAATGCGCAAGAAAAATAGGAAAATACGCAAACCATGGATAACGCCAGAGTTACGCAAAGAGATTAAAAAGAAAGACCAGTTATATTGGAAATTCATCGCTTCTCGTCGTCCAGAGGATCTGGCTGTGTTTAAACAATATAGAAATATATTAACTAAGAGGCTTCGATTAGCGAGAAAAGAGCACTATACATCTGTTTTAGAAACTCAAACGGGAAGGCGTGAGGTGTTTTGGAATAGGTTGAATGCCTTACTGAATCCAGACCGAGCACAGTGTGACACATTAAATTTGAAAGTCGGTGGTAAGGAGCTTTCTGGTGCTAAACTAGCTAACGCATTCAATCATTTTCAAACGAATATAGCCATTGACCAAATATCATCTGATGTACCTGTTGATTTAGAACAACAAACTGAAAAGTCCCTGTTCTTGCACCCTGTGACATCAAGTGAGGTATTAACTATAATTAAAAACTTGAATAATAGTAGTAGTAATGACATAGACGGTGTCCAGATAAGACCAGTGAAGTTTGTTGCAGATATCCTAGTGCCTATTCTTGTTCATATATACAATCTTAGTTTAAAGACCTCCGTGTTTCCCAGTAACATGCAAATTGCAAAAGTAGTAATGTTGTATAAGAAGGGTGATCATAATGAATTAGGAAATTACAGACCTATTTCTGTTTTGCCAATTTTCTCAAAAGTCCTCGAGAAGCTAATACATAAGAGAATCATAAATTTCATTGAAAAAAACAAACTGCTCACTGAATGCCAATTCGGTTTCCGTAAAAACAAATCCACAGAGCTGGCATTGCTTCAACAGAAAGAGTATATTTTAACCCAGTTCGAAAAGAAACTAATCACGGTTGGGGTGTTCATTGATTATACGAAAGCATTCGACTTGGTTAATCATGAAATTCTAATAAAGAAGCTAAGTTGTTATGGCATACGGGGTTGTGTACTTGAACTAATAAGGTCATACCTAAGCAACCGGCAACAAATAGTCGAAATCGATAAGGCACGCTCAAAGGCGCTAAGGGTACCCTGCGGAGTTCCGCAGGGGAGCATATTAGGTCCTCTGTTGTTCATTTTATATATTAATGACATTGTACGTATCAATTCTAGCGCAAAGTTCATTATATATGCCGACGACACCAGCATTTTCTTTTCTGGTAACAATATGCATGACCTCATAGGTATTTGTAATGACACATTACAAAAATTAGCAGAATGGTCATTAAGAAATGGCATGAAAATCAATGAAAGTAAAACAAAGGCAGTTATTTTCAGAGCAAAGAATAAAGAATTACCCCCCCATGCAGATATAGTTTTAAATGGTCGCAGCATTGAAATTGTCGATAATTTTAAGAGTTTAGGAGTGGTATTTTCTGCAAGTATGTCCTGGGATAGCCATGTCAATGCAGTAGTCAAAAAGTGTGCTGGCATAACAGGAATAGTTGGTCGCCTCAAATATCTTCTCTCCACGCGGGTGAAATTAACTATTTATAATTCGCTGTTCTGCTCTTATTTAAACTACTGTATACTTGTCTGGGGCACAACGACATTTTCTAACCTACAAAAAATACATAAAATGCAAAAAAAGTTCCTTCGGTTTACTTATAATGTGCCTTTTGGGACAGCAACTTCTGACCTGTTTATTGATGCTAACATTATCACCATTCATCAGCTGTATCGCTATAGACTAAGTGTTCGTTTTAAATTTGAAATTAAAGACAACTTAGAGTACTTAGGAGAGATTGCGTGCCTGGAAAAGAAAAAACAGAGTTATGCGACACGAAAAGGGGAGACATGGATGGTACCGGCCGCTCGTTTAAACTCCTCAACGCAGCGTTTGTGCCATACCTTGCCTTCCCTTCTCAATTATTACATATTAACAAATTTTGACCTTTTTTGCTGTTCATCAGGCAAGCTACGCCTGAAATTTGTAAACGGTATTGATTACTAATGTGTATATATTTCGTTTCTGATATTTTGATTATTTTTTATTATCTTGTTCCAGTGTTTCTCGAATGATGTAGAGTCTTCACAATGATGTATTTTTTTTTCTGATTTCTTTTTTTTTTCAAATTGTATATAAAACTGTCGGTGTGCTGCCGTGAGCCCTTGTAAATGGGGGCGGCGAGCTCGTCAAGCTGTCTGGAGACAGCTTTTTTTCGCCGCTCCTCTGTCTGTGAAATGGACATAAATAAAGATTGATTGATTGATTGATTGACATCAACGCGGTTCCCTCAAGAAACAGTGGACGTTGTTCCGCTGGCTGGTCGTGTCCCAGTGGTTATATAGACTCACCCGCCGGTAGTGTTTGAGCCATTCCTCGACGTCCTCTCCAGCATTCCCGGAGAAGGTGCGCGGTTCCCTGTAGTGTTGTCCAAGGGAGATGGACGAAGGCGGCGAGCTGTCACCATCGGGGTTCATGGTCACTGGTACAGGCGGAAGACCCGCGAGTCTGCGGCTTCGGCGGAGCTCCAGTGGCTTCTCTTCCGTCGTCCTTCTTCGGGGCGCGAATGCGTTGCCCGGCACTTCCACCAATCCTGTTACGGTGAAAGATGCTTATTTTACAGAGCGGGGTGACGGATGGTCGTAGAAGGCTTAGCACTCAGCCGAGGATTGAGCCTCACTTCGTTGTCCTCTTTCATTCTTCATCCGAGGTGTGGTATCAATATACTTAACCACAATCTCTAGGAAACAGCATAGAAAGAAAAGTAAAGAAATGAACAATCTGCGCAAAGGCAAGGAAATGCTTAATCCGGCAGAATTTTTTTCTCCTTCGGCTGGAGGGCAATCGAGGAGAGGCAGACGCATGCCTCGCGGCTGTTGTAGACATGATACGCTTCAGAAATTAGACGCGCGCGTTCGTCATGGTATTTTGGCAATAATATTGTATCATGAAAAGATGGCTGGCAGCCGCATTGAATACAGTGAAGAGACAGTTGACAATCTCTGGCTTGTTTAGGGACCTTATTCGCATGCTCGCACATTTGGTCATTGGCACAACGCCCCGTTTGTCCAACATAAACACGACCGCAGAAAAGAGGAATAATTTACACAGTGTCATCATGGCAGTCAACACACTCCTACTGATGCTTCTTGCTACAACTCTCTGTCTTTTTCTCCCGATTTACTTGCTGACACAGGCTACCAAACTTAGTTTTGGCAGAAAACATCAACCTAACGCCTGCCCTGCTGATCACTTTAAGATTATGTGCCACCGTGTGCACGTAAGGTATGACCGCTTCTCTTTGCTGCGGTTCCGTCGCTGATCGCACCAGCTGTTGAGCACTTATTTCTGAAACCAGACACGAGCCTTTCTGCGATGCTGGTCAAAAGTGTTTCTGGGAAACCTGCAAGCTTCAGACGTACCACCTGAGAGGAGAAACTAGCTTGAACTTGGTAGTTATAAGACCTCTCTGGCGCCGCCTTCATGCAAGCTCTTGTAATGCCGCGCTTGACAATCTTCGAGAGCGCAGAGGAGAATAAAGGATATTCAGTTGTTAGTCAGCACTGTGGTTTGTGTCCTTTCTTCGTCGCATCTTTTACCACTGTTTTCGCAGGAACGGCTCGACTTGTGTTACAAAACCAAAGCGACCATGTCGGAGTCTGGCAAGATCAGGAATGTTATGAAACGTATCGCCGTCGATGCCTTTCGTAACATTCCTGATCTTGCTCGCCGAAGACTCTCGCACTGTAGCCGAGGTCATAACGCTAGGCCGAGGCCACGAGGAGCCGCGCGCTGGCAGCCGTCGATGACTTCTCGCCCTCCATCATGCGACGCTGACCATGCTGGCTTGTCTGCCATTACTGACCACTCCACTATGCTCGCAGAAGTCAAGACATTCGTGCGCGACAAAATTGCACGCTAGTTCTCTCTGCTGGCAGCGTGTTCAACAGCCGTCATCTTGGTGTGAAGCAGCGCACACGAAACGACGTACAAAAACAAGAGAACCAGCAGGCAAGAGCCGTCAATCACACTTCTGCTTCCCTCCGCCGAGCCACTCAGCAGGAAATCGCAGAGCTAATGCCAGCATACCACCAGTGTGCTCCGGCGACTGCACCACACAGTTATGCTCCAGCTGTAGCCACTCCATTTCAGGAGATTCCTGCGGCTGACCTACTTAGTTACGCCGAAGGCATCGCTAGATGCCAATCCTTCGAAACGGGTGTACCACCTACATCCCAGTCAAAAAAATTCAGTGGGTCCAACTGGGAAATTTCCATTTGCCATCGACGGGTCTTGGACCAGTAGGATTTTCGCCACCCATTGCACGTGCTCCAGTCAGAATCAATGGCTGAGCCTTTAGGTTCAACAGGGGATCCAAGTGGTCATCCCTTTAAGTGTAACAGTTCCAACAGGACAGCCTGTTGGCCGACCAGTTAAATGTATGTGGTCCTACAGGACGTTCAATTGGCCACCAGTTGATCATATATGGTTCTGAACCAAATGCCAGTTAGTTCCAATGGTGTATGCCAACTAAAGCTGAATGGTGACCAACTGGTGACCCTGGTGGCTTCAAATGCCCAGCCCATTGAGACAAACTTGTAAGCAAGTGCTTCTCCAACTAGTACCTCTTGGCCGACCCATCGAAGCTAACTGGTAATCCAGGGACTCTGGTTGCTTGGCCCATTAATCCTAACTGGTATTTTAAACAGGGACCATTTCATTCCAGTTGCTAGACTAATTGAAGCTGGCTAGTGACCGTCTGGCTTGTCAGTTTGTTTCACATGGTCATCCATTCGAACGTAACTTGTACTCCATTTGTTCCGGACGTTTGACCCGTTTACAGAAACTGTTTTCCAGTCCATTCCACCTGGTAAGACAATTGAGGCTAATTGACAAGAAAATGGTTGAATGCAATTCAGCCCACTAGTGCGTTTTACAGCCCGAGTCAACCGTTACTGGCAGGTAAGAAAGTGGGCCCAGCTGACGTCTGTTGGTAGACCCAGAGATGCTGATTATCGGGTCATTTCAGATCTGAAAAATAAAGGAATGGTAAGCTTGCAAAAGGCTGGCTTATATAACAGTACATTTAAATACAAGTACATGGCATACTGGAAACAGCACCTAGACTCGGTGAGCACGTGTGTGAATGCAGTGTTACTGCATGCTCAAAAGGATGTATATAAAGGCGAAAATTTGACCGAGATATGTCTGGTTGGGACGAAATTAAAGGCGAAAAAAAGGGCACACCAACCAAATTATAATCATCAAACGTAAAAAACTTGAAAGATGGAAAAAGCCCGACCTTTCGTGTCCCACTCGGACCCTTCTTCAGTGGTGACTAGAGGGCACCAGAAAGCAGCAGTGCTTATAAGGCCTTTGTTCTTTCTTTTTTTTCTTGCTTTCTCTCTCTTCCTTCCTTTACCTTCTTTTTCCGGTTCTTCAAACAGAGGGGTCACCCTAGTGACGAAAAAAGTGCCGGAGTCCGCTAAACTACACAATCGGCATCGCACCTGCAGACCTGTTCACGTTACCAGGTTTCGCCGTAATGTGCCATGATTCCACAAAAAGCCGCCTGTGAAAAGTGGTTTCCAAGTAGAGCGGAGTTGTCAACGGCGATACGGTGGTCTTTCACCTCGCTGTGTTCAGCTAACGCACTCCTTCGTCTATCGAGCTTCCCGACATGGTTCCTGTGCTGTCATAGCCTCTCTGGAAAGTTCTTTGTCTCACCCACGTACGACGCGTCGCAATCTGAACAAGGAATGGAGGAAATAATATCTTGCGCTCTCTCCCTGGGCAGCCTGTCCTTCGAGCGCGGAAAGAAATGGCCAAGCGTGGAAATTGGCTTGTATGCTACCCTTATTCCCTGCTCCGACATCACTCGTGCGAGCGCTTTGCTGGTACCCTGAACAAAGAACGCACGCACGTGTGGGCTTGGAAGGCGGCGGGTCAGTGTTAGCAGCTGCGGCCAAAACGATGTTATTTAGCAATTAATATATTAATTGCTAAATAACATCATTTTGGCTGCAGCTGCTAATGCACAGAATATGCGCTACAGGGCAAATACATGTGTACTGTTGCGCACGCAATATGGCGTTACATATGCAACATGAAGTGGTGGGGAACACGTTGGACCGAGGCCGACGAAAAAGCGAAATGCAAGCTCGCATAACTTACGGCATCTCCAGAGCTTACGGCAAATTCCAATGGCAGGATCGTATGTAAAATAAATACTACATTGTGTTAGCAGTTTTTAGCTTTAGAGCATTTGTTTCTGTATTTCCTTACACTGAAAACATGACAGTTGGTCTGAAATTTTGCAACCGAAACCGCTAACCATGGTGTCGCCACCGTCGCGCTCTTGCTGTTTTTTGTTTCTTCCAAACATGCCGGCGCGCTGCGGTTGTCGTGTTCAACGTGGTGGCGATATTTGTTTTCGTACGGACGATTTCTGGTTGCGCTGCATCTCGGTGTATGTTTAGCGTTGTGCTCATTAGCTCCAGTGGACCTTCTTGAGCCAGTGTAAGGTGCGGTGCGCGATAGGCTGAGAAAGCAGCAGCCGGCAGCGTCGACACTGTCGAGACCTCGGAGGTCCTTTGTTGACATCCATTCGCCGAGGGACGTGAGTCGTCGCGACACCGTCTTTCAGTGTGCACGCGGATCAGCGAGAAGAAGTGCGGGAATGCCCTCTCTGTACCGTGATGTGTGTTCCTAGGAAATGCCTTCTCGTTCGCACACATCGAAGGTCGGCACGTCGCTTCTCGACCTACGGACGAACGACGCCGCTCGGCACAGCGTCTCAACGCCGTCGGACGACCCAAACTAGAGCCAGCATGTTTCTTAACTAAGGTAAGTGGCTGTGAATGCTGCGCTTTGTGCCTTATCATTGTTGTGTGCGCTCTTTACAGCAAAGGAAATCGAGTAGCGTGGTGCAGAGGGCGGTGCCAGTAGCGTTAAATTGGCGTGTGCACGATGTCTGTGCAGAGCTTCGTCGCAACAATTGCGAAGTGCTGGTCCGCCCGCGCTGTCGTACGTGAACATTCCATGAAAGGGCGCATAAAATTGTCGCCACGAACATGATCGTCGTGCTTTTTATACGTGTAACTACATGACTCGCGAAAGATGCCTATTGCTGTGGTTACCGCTAATGTATGCACGAATTTGTGCATATACTGCCATTTTAGGGCTGCAAACAACTGCGATCCAAACTCATTATGCAGTTATAAAAATGTGTTAGCTGCTATTAAAAAGGACAAAACTGAGGAAGTTCGAACACATGAGAGTAGTAATAGTTATTCTAAATTGTAACAGCTTATATGATATGTGAATCTGTAAAGATCTTTTTTAAGGCAGTTTTTATAGCTGGCCAGCTCGGGAGCCATGCGTCGCTTTGCGAAGATTGCGTTCGCTAGTTCACCTCTGTAATTCCTCACACTTGTCACTGATAGAAATGAAAGGTATTGACTATCTGCCAATGAAAGATTCTCTTAAATAAATTTTCCCTGAATTTCTTTGCTTCACGAAAGCAAGACGAATCGAATTGTAGAAACAAAAAGCTGAGCTAGTCAATATGAATTCATGACAAAATAAGGCAGGCGAACATGGATCACGAGAAGTAGAGAACACGAATGCTGACGAAAAAAAAAGATGGCACGACACTTAACTGCACATGCCTTTCCATTAAACTTTCCAGAACTTTGAAAAACTGCAATCTTCATATCGGCCTATCTGGAAGGATTTAAATGCATATTGATGGTCAGCGCGAAACACGAGGACATAAAGAAGGAAGGGACACAAACCTTCTTTATGTCCTCGTGTTTCGCGCTGACCATCAATATGCATAATCACTTCCAACTCGCCCACATGACCATCCTTCTAAAGCATGAAGATGTTTGAACATGGCTTCTGGATCATAAGTCAGTGGGTTCATTCAGAAACTATTTGGAAGCATTTGGATCACTCAAGGCAGGGCGAGGTGTAGACTGCAGCTTTTTCAAAGTGCTGGGATTTGTAATGTGAGGCTTCCGCAGATAATTTTTGTGTTGTCCTTTTCGTTAGTGTTTGTGTTGTCTAGCTCTCGTGCATCCATGCTTGCTCGCCTTGTTTTTTCATTATGAATTCATACGACTATCTCAGGCTTACTGTTGTTATAATTCCATTCGTCATCCTTTCATGAAGCAAACAACTTCAATACAGGGAGAATTTACTTCGGGGAAACTTTCATTGACATATATTGATTATATTTCATTCCAATCTGTGACAAATGTGAAGAATTACTGAGGTATGTGGCAGTGAATGCTATCTTCACTTAGCAATACATAGCTCTTGAGCTGGCTAGCTATAAGAAACTCCCTTCAAAAAAAGAAAAACTTCAGTCATATGTTATTGCTGTTTCCAGGTTCACATATGTCGCATGTTGCAATTAATTCCTATTACTACGCTCATGTGTTCGAACTTCATCTGTTTCTTCCTTTTTAATGGTAGCTAACATAATTATACCTGCATAATGAGTTTGAATTGCAGTTGTTCGCAGCATTGAAGCACACCAATTAGGATGCTGCTAACATGTGATCAATGCACAAAAACCTGCACATGTCAATGGGAAGTGTGTAAACGGAAAATTGGGCTAAAGTATGCAATTATCCGCATTCGTTAATGTGTTTATCGGTGAAGAGAGGTTTTACAGCCATGGAATGTTGACGAACACATCTCACAATTTAAATTAGGTGCGGATGTAACTGGGCCCTCTTTTTATAAATTTGTTTGTAGCCTGCATTAGGCACGACATGGAGTGAGCTGTTTGTTAAATTACTGTTGAAGTGTCACTTCTATTGGAACTGGTAGTACATTTCTGATTTTGTCAAGAGAGTTGACTGCCTAATAATGTGGTTCTACACACGAAGTGAAGTATCTTTTCTTAAGTGATACATGTGCCGGCTTGTTCATTGTTCATATCGTGTGGCATATGTGAAAGCATTTACTAACGGGGAAATTTCGGGCTGTCTGGTAGCCGTCTATACGGTGTATTTATTTAAACACTGTTGGAATATGAGCATTGACACTGTCTTGTTTGTAGTTGCTTCCCAACCTATAGCATGCTTTTTCCATTCTTCCTGTGTACGTCTCTTGTTTTAGTATGCGTGTTGACTAATTGCTGGAAGAAAGCATACTAAATGTTTTTCTAGGTGCACTGTGCAGATGGGCAGTTCTCAGATTTGTGTGTGGGTGTGATGTCGTCTGGTTGCTCATTGATAGATGTAGTTGACTTGATAACTCTTGGTAGCTTCAGTATGTAAGGTGGACAAGTGTTACTGTATGAAAGCATGGTTCGCTTAATGTCAGGAACATTTCCGTATATTCCTATCAAAATTTTATTGCAGGGAATACTGTTGTGATTCACGAGATGACTGATCTCTTACAGTGCTTGTGATCACAAAGCATTGAGTAGGTAGGGTCCTGTAAGCAGCAATGTTAGTGGCTTCAAACATGCTACGAAGGAACAAACGATGATGTACCCTGTCCCAAGCCAGACACGGACTGTAGTTCACCAGGTGCCAGTGGCAGTGGTTGCAGCACCTGCAGCTGACCTTGCAGTGCCGGAGGACTTTTTTAGAGTAGTTGATGGCCACGTGACACTACATACAACTTATCGAGCTTGTAGTTTCATGCGAAAAGCTCAGATTTTTCTGTTATTGAGAGATAAGTACCATTAATTTCCGTTTCATTTAGTCTGGTGACACATGTAGAAATCATCTTTCATGAATTGTTGGGAGTTCTTAGTGCGCATAGGTGAAAATTTAGTTAATATTACTGTCATATTGTTACGCACAAACAAGGCTATATACAGTTGTATTTACAGGCTCCACCACAACCGTGCAAAGCAAGAACAGCCAGCGTTCGGTTGTCACCTCGTCGTCTTCTTTCGACCAACAATGAAAGACACTCGCGTATGTGCCGTAGCATGACCCCCGCGGTAGAAGCTCCGCCCCAGAGCGGCTAAAAAGTGTCGTCAGAAACATGGTTCTAGGGTTTCAGCCGCGAGACATGGACGACGTCTCTTAATAAATTGGGATCGGCCGTGGTGGTCGAGACGGGAGCAATTTCGTAGGTGACTGGAGTCACTTCTCGCAACACGCGCTACGGCCCAGCATAGCGGGAAAGGAGCTTTTCGGACAATCCCACACGGTGGCATGGGGTCCAGAGGAGCACAAGATCACCAGGCGAAAAATATAGCTCTCGATGTCGAGCATCGTAGCGACGCGGTTGACTGCTTGTGACGCCATAAGCCGAACACGGGCAAGCTGGCGAGCGTGATCTGCGCGTGCAATGGCTTTATGGGCATATTCAGTGGTAGCAGTGGTCGTTGGAGGGAGCATGGTATATAGGGGTAACGCCGGCTCTTGTCCGTACAACAGGTAGAAAGGCGAAAATCCAGCAGTATCATGGCGAGAGGAGTTGTATGCAAACGTTATGTAAGGAAGCACCACGTCCCAATCGAGATGATCGTCGGAAACGTATATAGCTAGCATGTCTGTAATGGTGCTATTTAGGCGCTCGGTGAGTCTGTTGGTCTGTGCGTGGTACGAAGTGGTCAGTTTATGTTGAGTTGAGCAAGAACGGAGCATGTCGGCGATTACCTGGGACAAAATGTTACGGCCACGGTCAGCAAGTAGCTTTCTCGGAGCACCGTGAAAGAGGATCACGTCACGCAGCAGGAAATCCGCAACATCAGTGGCACAGCTGGTCGGTAGTGCGCGAGTGATCGCATAGCGGGTGGCGTAATCTGTCGCCACTGCGAGCCACTTGTTGCCGGAGGCTGATGTTGGGAAAGGGCCTAGAAGGTCGATTCCGACGCGAAAGAAAGGTTCTGCGGGGATGTCAATCGACTGAAGGTGACCGGCAGCTGGAAGGGGGGGGGGGGGGGCGTTTGCGACGTTGACACGACTCGCAGTAAGCCACGTAACGGTGGACAGAGCTTGCAAGTCCTGGCCAAAAGAAACGGCGGCGGACACGGTCGTACGTGCGGGATACACCGAGGTGTCCGGCAGTGGGTGCGTCATGAACTTCCTCGAGTATGCTCCGGCGCAGGTGTCTCGATACGACTATGAGTAGGTCAGGTCCTTCGGCCCGAAAAGTACGTCTGTAGAGGACGCCATTCTTGACGAGAAATTTTCTGACGGAGGGATCATTGGGCGATGCTTGTATGTGTTCGATGATCGCTCGCAAGGAAGGGTCACGATTTTGTTCGTCGCCAAGGTTAGCGAGGTCGGACACTGAGAAGATACAGTGGACTGTCTTCTCATCGTCGTCGTGAGGGTTGTCGACGGGATAGCGAGGCAAGCTATCTGCATCGCGATGCAAGCGGCCAGATTTGTACGCGACTGAATATGAATACTCTTGCAAACGCAGGGCCCAGCGTCCGAGCCATCCTGAAGGATCTTTGAGAGTAGAAACCAACAGAGTGCATGGTGGTCGGTAAATACGGAAAATGGGCGGCCATACAAATAGGGACGGATCTTCGCAACCGCCCACACAAGGGCCAAACACTCCCGCTCTGTGATAGAGTAGTTTCTCCCGGCGGTCGACAGGAGGCGGCTAGCGTAGGCAATGACCCGATCGTGGCCATGCTGACGTTGGGCTAATACTGCGCCGAGTCCGTAGCCAATGGCATCGGAGCGGACTTCTGTAGGGGCAGACGGGTCAAAGTGGGCGAGGATCGGCGGCGTCGTAAGCAGGCTGATGAAGCGAGCGAATGCGGACGCTGCTTGCTGGCCCCAAGAAAACGAGACATCTTGTCTCAAAAGTTCTGTTTGTGGCTTAGCTATGACCGCAAAATCCTTTACAAAACGGCTAAAGTACGAACACAGCCCGAGAAAGCTGCGTACATCCTGGTGGACTGTGGGACAGGGAAGTTCTTGACGGCGGATATTTTTCCCGGGTCTGGTTGCACGCCGTTGGCGTCGACTAAATGGCCAAGGACCGTGATTTGGCGGCGACCAAAACGACACTTGGACGAGTTGAGCTGGAGCCCGGCTTGACGAGAAAGGTCCAGAATGGTTGAGAGACGATGAATGTGCGTTTAGAATGATGGTGAAAAAACGATAACATCGTCTAAGTAGCACAAACATGTCGACCATTTGAAACCTCGCAGGAGGGAGTCCATCATGCGTTCAGAGATGGCAGGGGCGTTACAAAGGCCGAAAGGCAAAACCTTGAATTGATAAAGGCCGTCAGGTGTTATAAAGGCTGTCTTTTCACGGTCCATATCGTCGACAGCAATCTATCAATACCCGGAACGTAGATCAATTGATGAAAAGTAGCGAGCTCCGTGTAAGCAGTCAAGGGCGTCATCTGTGCGTGGCAACGGGTACATGTGTTTTTTTTTTAATTCGGTTAAGGTGCCGATAGTCGACGCAGAATCGGCAAGAGCCGTCTTTTTTTCGTACCAAAACGACAGGCGATGCCCACGGACTCGACGATGGCTCGACGATGTCCTTTGCGAGCATCTTATCAACTTTTTCGTCAATTATTTGACGTTCAGCTGCGGATACACGATAGGCACGTCGGTGGATAGGAAGAGCATCGCTGGTATTGATGCGATGCGTCACTTGCGTAGCTTGGCCTAAAGGACGACAGCCGATGTCAAAAATGTCGCTGTATGCAAGCAAAATGCGACGTAGATCCTCACTTTGCTGAGGGGTTAGGTATGGGGCAATCATCGATGTAATGTCCTGATCAGAGGGACAGGCATAGGGTTGCTGCGCAAGTGAATGTGGCAAAGCGGTCACTGTGAACGCCTGCACTTCGCCTGCATCGAGTGGGCTGAGCAGGGCGAGGGAGATACCATGGGGCAGAATTTGCGGCGTCAAATTGAAATTGACTACAGGTAGGCAGGCACAGTTCGCAACAACAGAGAGAACTGTATGAGGTAGTGTGATGCCTCTGTCGAGTAGGACATTGGTTACTGGAGTCAAAAGGTAGTCCCCATCAGGTACTGGAGCCGAAAACAGGAGATCGACGTAAGTGTTTGAGGCGGCAAGCGGACGTCGGCGGCGGCAGTAAGGGGATTGGGTCGTTGGTCGATTGGGTCCACTAGGGGAAGATCGAGACGTAGAGTACTGGCGGAACAGTCTATGAGAGCTGAGTGAGCGGAGAGGAAGTCGTGGCCAAGGATGACGTCATGCGGGCATTGGGCTAAGACAGTGAAGAGAACAACGGCATGGCGATCAGCGACGCTAACACGGGCACTACACATTCCAATAACAACTGCGGTTCCACCATCAGCGACCAGGACAGCCTTAGTGGTTGCTGGCGTCAGAATTTTTCTTAATCTTCGACGTAACTGAGCACCCATGATTGATAGGTGCGCTCCAGTGTCGATAAGTACGGTCACATGGACGCCGTCAACGTGCACGTCAAGTAGGTTCTGTGTGGTCGGAATCGTCAACAGAGGATTTTGAGCCATGTCCAAGAATGCAGCGCCACCTCCAGGAGCTGTACTGCCTAGTTTTCTGGCTGGGAGCGGCGAAAAATGGTCGGGGAAGATGGTCGTCGAGGTTGAGGCGAGCGAGATTGGCGGCGTTGGGGCGAAGGTGAGTGGGTATAGCAAGGCTGAGCAGGGAATTCTTCAGGGACGACGTGTTGTGATGGGTAGGGGTGACGACGGCGTGTTGGTGCAAGATAAGGGTCAAAAGAATTCCAGGATGGAGTCCAGCGGCTTCGGCAGTAGCGGGAAATGTGTCCGACGCGGTGACAGTGAAAGCACATAGGCTTGTCTTCAGCAGTTCGCCATTCAGCTGCGTTCCTAAACCGAGGAGGGGCGAAGGTTGATACGGGACGGGATGGGGTCGCAAAGTTGGGGCGGAAATCGGAGCGTGGTGGCAAAGACACCGCATGAATGCCCATGTTGTTAATCTCCTCGCGAACGACGGCTTCTACTAGCGAAACCGGAACTACAGGTTCCGAGAAGGTCTTGACTTCGGCAGTACTAGGACAGGCGGCCTCTATCTCACGCCGTACAATGCGTGTAACGTTGTCATAGCGGACGCGTGAGAAAAACCCTCACATGACGACTTCGCTGCGGTGCTGGGCAAGCGGAACTGATGGACGATTCGTCGTCTTTTGGCCTGTTCCGAACCACGGCACTCTTTCAAGCGGTCTTCAACAGTGGTGACATTGGTGAAGACCAGCAGACTGAATGCATCGTCAGCGATGCCTTTCAGAATGTGAGCTACCTTATCTGCGTCCGACATGTTGACGTCGGCCTTGTGACATAGAGCTAAGATGTCCAGAATATAGACGACGTAAGGTTCAGTTGATGTTTGGGCCAGCGTGGACAGTTCCTTCTTAGCAGCCAGCTGCCGACCGTATGGGTTCCCAAACACGTCGCGCAGTTTCTGCTTGAAACTGTCCCAGCTTGTGATGTCGGATTCGTGAGTTTCGAACCATGCTCGCGGTGGTCCGTCAAGGAAGAACAGTACATTTCTGAGCTGGAGAGTGGGATCCCACCTGTTAGTGGTGTTCACCCTTTCGCCCCGTTTAGGCACCTCATGGTGGGAGGCAAAGAATGGGTAGGAAGGGGGGGAAGGGGGCTCGCTCGCCTGCTGTGCTGCATCCACTCTTTCTCGCTGGCAGGGTAACCGCGGAGGTTTCTTTGCAGACGTTTGTGTCTGTATTCCCACAGCAAGTATGCGCTGCTTATTCCAGACCGGTCGTGTACAGCCCTGCAAGCTGGGGCTTCGCTCTTTTACCTCCGTCCGATTCATGTCATATATAATAAAACTGGAACGATTAAACAACTGTGCTGTATGCAGTGGCAGGCTTCAAGCAAAGAACGTTCACCAAATAATTTCTGTGCTACGGCCCGCCACCATTTGTTTATGCGCTCCGAAAGTACACCTTATCGAACATCGTTTTCAACGATTATGTCAATTTGAACCACAAGCCATTTGCTACACCTTCAGTTCGTTTACCTGTGCTATGTAGTTATGTGTTTGTCAATATTAGAAATGTCTTCGTATATTAAAAGACAGCGATATAAAAAAACTTTTTCATGCGAGATTTGTTTGTTACATTTGGCGGCCGCAGTAGTGGTTATATTGCTCTGTTGCTGACCCAAAATACGTGGGTTTCATGCTCACCGCCGTGATCGCTGCTCAATTGAAACGGAATGCCAGAGGCCCGCTTAGTGCGTGAATTCAGTTTGCGTTAAAGCACATCGTTAGTTCTAAATTTTCCATGAGCTCAACTACGGCATGCCCCACAATCTCATCGGGGTTTAGGCGCGTGAAAACTTAGCGATTGCTATTGTTTGCAACAGTTGCAGGAGAATTTCATCGCGTTAAAATTCACTTGTTTTGCAAATGCCTTACTTTACATATACTCGAATCTGTACAGATCTCTGCGCCATTGATAACGGTGAGGTTGCTCTATGGCACTACGGTACTTGTATGGCGTCCTCGTCCTTTCTTCTGCGCTGTAACGTTAGCACCAGGCAGTGACCCCTCCCGGGCATTCAGATCGCTGGAATACAGTGAATTTTTTTTTCGCAAGTCGCAAATTGTAATCTCGATATACGCAATCATATATAATTCAGCCCTGTATTATTTGGTTCAAGTTAAAAATATATGATGCTAATCTTTAGCCAACTGTCTCGTTTGTGTGTATCTAGACTTAATATTCACTTGGCAACTGCAGGTACGCAAATGTAGTAGCCAGAAAGCAAGATAGAGGAAGAACGTTTAAGATGAGCCTATAAATCGGTAATCAAATGTTATTTAATTACTTGGTAACCTATGTGATCACAGTTTGCCGAGATACATTTGCATCACATTTTACAGAATGATCTTCAGCTTATTTTCGATTGGTGTAAAACTTGGTTAATGACCCTCAATTCATCTAAACGCAAGATAATCTCTTTTACCCGGAAACACTCAGTTTCTAATTTTCCTTATCACATAAATCACAACACGATTTCTCCTGCCACTACATACAAGTACTTAGGAATTCATCTCACGTCAAGTATTTCCTGGAATCTTCACGTCACAACTATATGCGTTAACGCTTCAAAGTCACTTGGGTACTTAATTACGTCGAACCCTGCGAAATTCTCCCCCCAACATCGGCAAGCTAGCGTTTCAGACATTTGTTCGCCCGCACCTTGAATACGCCTCTCCAATATGGTCACCCCATCACAACAACTTAATCAGTTTATTAGAATCAGTACAAAATAGGGCCGCTAGGTTTATCTCTCATAACTATACTTACAAATCCAGCATTTCACGAATAAAACAAGATATTTCACTTCCACCACTCAGTGCTCGTCGGGATTTGGCGCTCATATCATTGTTGCACAAGTATGTTTATGCTGGTAAAGAGTCTTCCTTGCGGCTTGAAGTTTCACCTTGCATATCTCGCAGATTACATAATCACCTCAGTTTCACTCGCATGTACGGAAGCACTCACGCGTTCAATTCGTCGGCGCTTCCTCGTGCCATCAGATTGTGGAATGCACTTCCGGATTCCATTGTGTCTGAAAAAAATCCTGACAAATTTCGTCAGCTCATCATTTCGCATTACTCGGAGTAAACTTGTCAAAATGTACTTATTTCCTCTGGTTATGTATGTTTTATTAGTTCATATTTATGAGTTCTTCTTTTCGCTCATTTCTTGTACTCTTATGTGTTTTCTTACTTTGAATCGCATGCGCGTTTTACAAAATGTATCGGTTTCTTGTTCCTTCTGATCTGCTTTGATTGTATATGCGTTGAACTACTCTTTTGCTCCTTTTTTTCATTGCTAGCCAATAGTTAATATGTTTGTGAAGCTATGTGCGTACTTTTATCGATTTCATTCTGTATAACATGTATTCACTATGTGTGATCATATATTTTTTTGTAATGCCCCCCTTACTCAATGCCTCCAACGAGGCCTGTAAGGAATCTTTAAATAAATAAAAAATATGCAATTTATCTTGATACAGCACTGTATATTTTTGCGTTTGCCGCCGTCCGTTATATAATGTTAGAGCATCGATGAGCCGTGAGATCGCACAAAAGTCAGTTTAAAAAGTAATGGACAATTGAAGGCATGATAGGAGTAGTATTGTGTTTTCCTGCTTTTTTTTTATAACTCAATAACGATATTCGACTACATGTCATAGCAACATATTGAGGAAATGTCTGCACAGGAATAATGGGCCGGCAAATGACTGATTTTTAAACGTAAAAAAAAGATATGAAATGTAGAGGTGTGGTGAAATGCGCTGTTTCCTTGTTTACGTCCGAAAAGCAAGCGGTCAGGGAATATATAGTCGAACGAAGCTCGGTCCCGTAATGAAAAACCCACTGTTTGAAAAAAAAAAGTGTGCAGCGTGGATGGTATGCTTCACTAATACGCAATCATTTCTAAACTGCTTTCATGACCAAGCCTGATTAAGCAACTGGAGCACCCTTAATTTATTTTCCCCTTGCGCGCTCGCTGACGCTTGGATGTGTGGAGCTGTCGAGCAATTGTTGTTGTTGTGGCGTTTTCCAGACTAACCTGGCGTTTCTTTTTTCTCTTCTATCGTGGTGCCAGACAACATAAGGTCGACAGAATGCCAGTGTGTGCCAGTTTTCATTGTTCCGCTAACAACTACAGGAAAAGCAAACTCTTGCCGGAGGAAACATGCGACGTGCATAACCAGGCGCGGAGAGTTCGCGTCTGCGTATTGAGCTGTATCGTTTTGCTCTTGATGAGGAGGAGCAGTATTCGTGGATTCCATAAACCTTGTACCACGGAGCAAGAATTCTTGAGGAGGGGAAACAGCGCTGGCTCGGGCGGCCCGATAAAGTCACGCCGTAGGGCACCGCGCCGACGCGCCCTCTGTCGTGCGTGTCGGCTCGCGGTGAAAGAAAAACGCGCGTCGCCCTCTCCGCGGAAGCTTGCCGGTTTAATGTTTCAACGCGAACCGGCGCCGATTCATCGCAGTGAATGCGTTTCTTGTGCGTCCTTGGTGTCTGCAAATTATCTGAACGGAAAGAAAGTGTCTCATACACAACAGTTACCTGTACAGTGCCTCTTGTGGAAGGCGAAATGTATAATTCTTTTACTGTAAAAGGCGAGCTCTGTTGGTTAGGACGGCACCAGAACTACCGGTACAACGTAGTTTCTTTTTCTTTCAACTACACATACGCCATCGTTAGATTCTTTATTGTTCAAGGCAATGGACTCGTGCCAAACGGTCTTAAGAGGACGCACCATCTCATTTTTTTCATCGTGGCGAACAGCGAGCATATTTGTGTCCTAATTGACAACTGCACGTTCTTTCTCCGCACTTCACGACATGTCCAGTGGGCTGTGTGCTTTCTTTCTTTCTTTCTTTCTTTTTCTTTTGGTGCGAACAGAAAATAAGTAGCGGAACCAGCTGTTTATGCGGAATTTCATTTTTTTAGGGGCGGGGGGGGGGGGGTGTATTACCCATGGCATAACCAGTAGCGGGGGGCTGTGGATACCAAGTCATTGCTTATCTGAGGAATTTTTGGGGGGATGTGAGGATACAACGGGTGCCATCAGGGGAGTGTTAAGAGGGGGGAGAGGCGGGGGGTATAAATCTCTGGCTGAGACAGCGTGGAAATATTGACGGCACGGCATCTAGTTACAATACAGGCCGTTTCGGTTTGTCGAAGCATTCGCTACCAAGCTCCTTTAACATCGACACGTATGTGACTATCCGAGAAATGCTTCCCGCAAACAGAGTCACGTGGCATGAGCCCTTCGTCTTTCCTTGGTACTGCACGAGCGTACACCTCCAATTTCACCGAGCCACTGGGAATTTTGAAAGTAATCAGTTTCGCCTTGCAGGATGAGCCAATGTTAATGTTTGGCACAACACATGATGGCAATACTGAGCTATTGATGGCAATACTGAGCCGCCCCCGCAGCACGCTGCGGCATCCCGTCAGAAATATATAGAGTCAGCAGATCACAAAGAATACGCGGGAGCTTTCACAGCCTTCCTTCCCAAGGCAATTTACCCATGCGTGCTCACAACACGCCAGCGAGTGACTTCCAGCGGTATGCGTCGTCTGCTCTGTAGTGAGTGCAAGCAGCTCGTTCTAAACGCTCCGCGGCACGTAAGTGGGCCAGCATTTATTGCGAACTGCAACTAAAATGTCCGCGACTCCTGTTTATTGACGTTATAGACTGAAAATTGAGAAAATTTGCAATATATGAGACGGTAACGCGATTATTGTGCGTCGCGCCCATAGGATGACATGTAAACGATGGCAACAGGCTGGAAGCGTCATCTGTCGTGATGCGCAGAAAGCTCAACTTCCTCCTCTCCCAAGCGTTACACTAACGGGCCGCCGCCGCGCGCTGCCCTGGCATGGCAGTTTCCCCTCCTCAAATACTTCTTTCTCCGTGCCTTGTACCCTCTGGAAGCTCCAGGGGATATCAGAGCCCTTCATTTCTGGCGAACGTAGCAAAACTAACTGGGCATTGATACTCACCATCGGCTATGGCCACAAGAAGTGTGCCCGACAAGTCCCGCAACGATCAGTCAGCTCGGCGAATTAATAAAAACGCCAAACACGTATCCTTTTACTACTGCACAGTATTTCTGCAACAGATCACATGCAACTTAGCTTGGCCCATTAGAGGGTAAATTTTACAACGACAGCGCGTTCAGTAGACGAGAGAAAAAACAAACAACAACAAAAAAAATTGACGGCAGATCCACGAGGTGAATGATGTGAAGATTGGGCGAAGCTCCTGGAACTAATCATCGGTTAAACCGTGAAATTTCTTCCGTTAATTCGCCCGATAAAAATGACGTGAAACGATTGATTAAATGTTTTATCAAACTTTTATTGCTGGTTTCCGTTGTCCTTTCATTATGACCGCTTTGTGGTCGGTGAAATGTAAGCTAAGTGGTTCTTGCACTGGTTGCAGATGAAAACCATTGCTTTACCTGGCGTCTTTCGTTAAGCAGCTGGCGTCTTTTCGTTTCGCTTTAGAAACATCTGGCGTCTTTCGTTAAGCAGCTGGCGTCTTTTCGTTTTGCTTTAGAAACATCTGGCGTCTTTTCGTTTTGCTTTTAGAAAACATCTGGCGTTTTTCGTTGGTTTATTTCATCAATCAACGGCGTTTTGAACAAAATTTTTATTGTTTAATCACGCACAGGAGAAATCTCACCAGGCACTACCTTGGAGGTAAACAATGGCTGCTACTGGGAATGAGAGACAGCAGAAGTCGGCTTTTAACACTTCTACTAACGTTTCCTACTGGAACATGCCAATGGCTGCTAATGGGGAATGAGAGACAGAAGAATTCGGCTTTTAGTTAACGCGCACGCTGCGAATTTTTTTTTATTGTTCAACAACGCACAGGAGAAATCTCCCATCGGCACCACCTTGGAGGTCAAAGCGTAAGACTGGTTACGCACTACGACTACGACTACGACTACGACGAGGGACGAACGGGTGCCGCTTTAAGGAGCTTCGCCCCTAAAAAGCTCACACCCGATCGTGGCTGATCACGGGCGTCAGCACGGGCGCGCACTGCGTGAGATTGGGCGCCGCTATCTGCGTCGCAGGTGGCACAAACTCCAACAATCTTCACTGTTCAGTACGATAACAAAACGGACCGCGCCGCACAGCCGCTCCTCTCATAATCCCTGCAATGCGTAGCCTGCGTACTCCGTCTAGCCATTCACCAGAGCCGACGGCCTCAGCACGTCTCGTTCCCGCCTCTCCCGTTCCTTCCTGGTGACAGAAACGCTAGTCCATGCCTGTCAATTGGATTGAGTGAACAAAAAAGAAAGAAGAAGAGAAAAGAAACGGACAAAAAATCACGAGAAACCGCCCGAAACCAGCCACCGCGCGCCCACGCACGACCGTAGGTACAAGCGGTAGCCGATGCGAAGTCGTCAACAAAGCCTAAGACCCCCCTCCCCCTCATTTCTTGCAAAAATACAACTCGGGAAAAAATTTCATTGTACCCCTGAAGGGTGCTCTTGCTCGGCCAGAAAGTGTGGGAACATGCGGGCGGTTTGCAAACCGAAATACTTTGCAGTAAATATGTGACACCAAGACTTTCGCAGCGTCCTGTGTTAAATGACCATCAAAGACCGAAACCTTGTCAGAAGAACTTCTCACAGACTCATTCCCCAAATACGTTGCCTGAATCAGTGCCTCCACTGCCTGAATTCATGTGAACTTGAGCGCGCGAAAACTAAAGAAACGACAAAAGGCGCAGCTGCCCGCATACTGGCAATGCAAACACGACCGTTCGGCCAACCGTACCCAAGCTAGCCGAAGCCAGTGGGTTGACATGTCGGAGACGGCGCCGCGCGCTCTCAATAGGGCAGGGGGCGGGAGAGTAAGGTGCTTTTAAAAGCACCTGCTGAGCACAAGATCATGGTTTCTGTAGCCGCAGAAGCGACGGCTGGAATCCTATGACAGGAACATTAAACTACGTTGCGGCGTTTCTTTAATCCTTGCAATAAACTTCAAGAACCAGTCGATTAATGCTTCTTTTCAACTGGCTTTCATGCAGTACAGCCACCAGGGATTCCAAATACTTATAGTTCCACATTACTCGTCAGTCACGTGAAGTAAGCACGACTGAACCCCTTTTTAACGCTGTGGGGATGGGATAAACTTTGGAAACTCGCGTTTCATTCGCTTACCAAAATTACCATATGGAAGGGTTTGAATGTGTACGACTCATAGGTCACGATATGAATAACTTTACATGCTTCTCAGTTACGTCACTATTAACGGTAGTAAGGTCACGTGTGTACACACGCGCATTACTCGTGCAAAGATAAAACAGGAGGAGAAAATAACACCCTTGTGGAATTAGGGGGAAATGGCGGAAATAAGTTTTAGTTGATGTTTCTGTATAATCGAAAAGATGGAAAGTTGAAACTTAAAATTTTATTAGAGCCGTTGTTGAACAATAAAAAAAAATTCGCAGCGTGCGCGTTAACTAAAAGCCGAATTCTTCTGTCTCTCATTCCCCATTAGCAGCCATTGGCATGTTCCAGTAGGAAACGTTAGTAGAAGTGTTAAAAGCCGACTTCTGCTGTCTCTCATTCCCAGTAGCAGCCATTGTTTACCTCCAAGGTAGTGCCTGGTGAGATTTCTCCTGTGCGTGATTAAACAATAAAAATTTTGTTCAAAACGCCGTTGATTGATGAAATAAACCAACGAAAAACGCCAGATGTTTTCTAAAAGCAAAACGAAAAGACGCCAGATGTTTCTAAAGCAAAACGAAAAGACGCCAGCTGCTTAACGAAAGACGCCAGATGTTTCTAAAGCGAAACGAAAAGACGCCAGCTGCTTAACGAAAGACGCCAGGTAAAGCAATGGTTTTCATCTGCAACCAGTGCAAGAACCACTTAGCTTACATTTCACCGACCACAAAGCGGTCATAATGAAAGGACAACGGAAACCAGCAATAAAAGTTTGATAAACATTTAATCAATCGTTTCACGTCATTTTTATCGGGCGAATAACGGAAGAAATTTCACGGTTTTAACCGATGATTAGTTCCAGGAGCTTCGCCCAATCTTCACATCATTCACCTCGTGGATCTGCCCGTCAATTTTTTTTGTGTTGTTTGTTTTTTCTCTGTCTACTGAACGCGCTGTCGTTGTAAAATTTACCCTCTAATGGGCCAAGCTAAGTTGCATGTGATCTGTTGCAGAAATACTGTGCAGTAGTAAAAGGATACGTGTTTGGCGTTTTTATTAATTCGCCGAGCTGACTGATCGTTGCGGGACTTGTCGGGCACACTTCTTGTGGCCATAGCCGATGGTGAGTATCAATGCCCAGTTAGTTTTGCTACGTTCGCCAGAAATGAAGGGCTCTGATATCCCCTGGAGCTTCCAGAGGGTACAGGCACGGAGAAAGAAGTATTTGAGGAGGGGAAACTGCCATGCCAGGGCAGCGCGCGGCGGCGGCCCGTTAGTGTAACGCTTGGGAGAGGAGGAAGTTGAGCTTTCTGCGCATCACGACAGATGACGCTTCCAGCCTGTTGCCATCGTTTACATGTCATCCTATGGGCGCGACGCACAATAATCGCGTTACCGTCTCATATATTGCAAATTTTCTCAATTTTCAGTCTATAACGTCAATAAACAGGAGTCGCGGACATTTTAGTTGCAGTTCGCAATAAATGCTGGCCCACTTACGTGCCGCGGAGCGTTTAGAACGAGCTGCTTGCACTCACTACAGAGCAGACGACGCATACCGCTGGAAGTCACTCGCTGGCGTGTTGTGAGCACGCATGGGTAAATTGCCTTGGAAGGAAGGCTGTGAAAGCTCCCGCGTATTCTTTGTGATCTGCTGACTCTATATTTCTGACGGGATGCCGCAGCGTGCTGCGGGGGCGGCTCAGTATTGCCATCAATAGCTCAGTATTGCCATCATGTGTTGTGCCAAACATTAACATTGGCTCATCCTGCAAGGCGAAACTGATTACTTTCAAAATTCCCAGTGGCTCGGTGAAATTGGAGGTGTACGCTCGTGCAGTACCAAGGAAAGACGAAGGGCTCATGCCACGTGACTGTTTGCGGGAAGCATTTCTCGGATAGTCACATACGTGTCGATGTTAAAGGAGCTTGGTAGCGAATGCTTCGACAAACCGAAACGGCCTGTATTGTAACTAGATGCCGTGCCGTCAATATTTCCACGCTGTCTCAGCCAGAGATTTATACCCCCCGCCTCTCCCCCCTCTTAACACTCCCCTGATGGCACCCGTTGTATCCTCACATCCCCCCAAAAATTCCTCAGATAAGCAATGACTTGGTATCCACAGCCCCCGCTACTGGTTATGCCATGGGTAATACACCCCCCCCCCCCGCCCACGAAAAACGCCAGATGTTTTCTAAAAGCAAAACGAAAAGACGCCAGCTGCTTAACGAAAGACGCCAGATGTTTTCTAAAGCGAAACGAAAAGACGCCAGCTGCTTAACGAAAGACGCCAGGTAAAGCAATGGTTTTCATCTGCAACCAGTGCAAGAACCACTTAGCTTACATTTCACCGACCACAAAGCGGTCATAATGAAAGGACAACGGAAACCAGCAATAAAAGTTTGATAAAACATTTAATCAGCCGTTTCACGTCATTTTTATCGGGCGAATTAGCGGAAGAAATTTCACGGTTTAACCGATGATTACTTCCAGGAGCTTCGCCCAATCTTCACATCATTCACCTCGTGGATCTGCCGTCAATTTTTTTTGTTGTTGTTTGTTTTTTCTCTCGTCTACTGAACGCGCTGTCGTTGTAAAATTTACCCTCTAATGGGCCAAGCTAAGTTGCATGTGATCTGTTGCAGAAATACTGTGCAGTAGTAAAAGGATACGTGTTTGGCGTTTTTATTAATTCGCCGAGCTGACTGATCGTTGCGGGACTTGTCGGGCACACTTCTTGTGGCCATAGCCGATGGTGAGTATCAATGTCCAGTTAGTTTTGCTACGTTCGCCAGAAATGAAGGGCTCTGATATCCCCTGGAGCTTCCAGAGGGTACAAGGTTTATGGAATCCACGAATACTGCTCCTCCTCATCAAGAGCAAAACGATACAGCTCAATACGCAGACGCGAACTCTCCGCGCCTGGTTATGCACGTCGCATGTTTCCTCCGGCAAGAGTTTGCTTTTCCTGTAGTTGTTAGCGGAACAATGAAAACTGGCACACACTGGCATTCTGTCGACCTTATGTTGTCTGGCACCACGATAGAAGAGAAAAAAGAAACGCCAGGTTAGTCTGGAAAACGCCACAACAACAACAATTGCTCGACAGCTCCACACATCCAAGCGTCAGCGAGCGCGCAAGGGGAAAATAAATTAAGGGTGCTCCAGTTGCTTAATCAGGCTTGGTCATGAAAGCAGTTTAGAAATGATTGCGTATTAGTGAAGCATACCATCCACGCTGCACACTTTTTTTTTTCAAACAGTGGGTTTTTCATTACGGGACCGAGCTTCGTTCGACTATATATTCCCTGACCGCTTGCTTTTCGGACGTAAACAAGGAAACAGCGCATTTCACCACACCTCTACATTTCATATCTTTTTTTTACGTTTAAAAATCAGTCATTTGCCGGCCCATTATTCCTGTGCAGACATTTCCTCAATATGTTGCTATGACATGTAGTCGAATATCGTTATTGAGTTATAAAAAAAAGCAGGAAAACACAATACTACTCCTATCATGCCTTCAATTGTCCATTACTTTTTAAACTGACTTTTGTGCGATCTCACGGCTCATCGATGCTCTAACATTATATAATGGACGGCGGCAAACGCAAAAATATACAGTGCTGTATCAAGATAAATTGCATATTTTTTATTTATTTAAAGATTCCTTACAGGCCTCGTTGGAGGCATTGAGTAAGGGGGGCATTACAAAAAAATATATGATCACACATAGTGAATACATGTTATACAGAATGAAATGGATAAAAGTACGCACATAGCTTCACAAACATATTAACTATTGGCTAGCAATGAAAAAAAGGAGCAAAAGAGTAGTTCAACGCATATACAATTAAAGCAGATCAGAAGGAACAAGAAACCGATACATTTTGTAAAACGCGCATGCGATTCAAAGTAAGAAAACACATAAGAGTACAAGAAATGAGCGAAAAGAATAACTCATAAATATGAACTAATAAAACATACATAACCAGAGGAAAAAAAAGTACATTTTGACAAGTTTACGCCGAGTAATGCGAAATGATGAGCTGACGAAATTTGTCAGGATTTTTTTCAGACACAATGGAATCCGGAAGTGCATTCCACAATCTGATGGCACGACGAAGCGCCGACGAATTTAACGCGTGAGTGCTTCCGTACATGCGAGTGAAACTGAGGTGATTATGTAATCTGCGAGATGTGCAAGGTGAAACTTCAAGCCGCAAGGAAGACTCTTTACCAGCATAAACATACTTGTGCAACAATGATATGAGCGCCAAATCCCGACGAGCACTGAGTGGTGGAAGTGAAATATCTTGTTTTATTCGTGAAATGCTGGATTTGTAAGTATAGTTATGAGAGATAAACCTAGCGGCCCTATTTTGTACTGATTCTAATAAACTGATTAAGTTGTTGTGATGGGGTGACCATATTGGAGAGGCGTATTCAAGGTGCGGGCGAACAAATGTCTGAAACGCTAGCTTGCCGATGTTGGGGGGAGAATTTCGCAGGGTTCGACGTAATTAAGTACCCCAGTGACTTTGAAGCGTTAGCGCATATAGTTGTGACGTGAAGATTCCAGGAAATACTTGACGTGAGATGAATTCCTAAGTACTTGTATGTAGTGGCAGGAGAAATCGTGTTGTGATTTATGTGATAAGGAAAATTAGAAACTGAGTGTTTCCGGGTAAAAGAGATTATCTTGCGTTTAGATGAATTGAGGGTCATTAACCAAGTTTTACACCAATCGAAAATAAGCTGAAGATCATTCTGTAAAATGTGATGCAAATGTATCTCGGCAAACTGTGATCACATAGGTTACCAAGTAATTAAATAACATTTGATTACCGATTTATAGGCTCATCTTAAACGTTCTTCCTCTATCTTGCTTTCTGGCTACTACATTTGCGTACCTGCAGTTGCCAAGTGAATATTAAGTCTAGATACACACAAACGAGACAGTTGGCTAAAGATTAGCATCATATATTTTTAACTTGAACCAAATAATACAGGGCTGAATTATATATGATTGCGTATATCGAGATTACAATTTGCGACTTGCGAAAAAAAAATTCACTGTATTCCAGCGATCTGAATGCCCGGGAGGGGTCACTGCCTGGTGCTAACGTTACAGCGCAGAAGAAAGGACGAGGACGCCATACAAGTACCGTAGTGCCATAGAGCAACCTCACCGTTATCAATGGCGCAGAGATCTGTACAGATTCGAGTATATGTAAAGTAAGGCATTTGCAAAACAAGTGAATTTTAACGCGATGAAATTCTCCTGCAACTGTTGCAAACAATAGCAATCGCTAAGTTTTCACGCGCCTAAACCCCGATGAGATTGTGGGGCATGCCGTAGTTGAGCTCTTGGAAAATTTAGAACAAACGATGTGCTTTAACGTAAACTGAATTCACGCACTAAGCGGGCCTCTGGCATTCCGTTTCAATTGAGCAGCGATCACAGGCGGTGAGCATGAAACCCACGTATTTTGGGTCAGCGACAGAGCAATATAACCACTACTGCGGCCGCCAAATGTAACAAACAAATCTCGCATGAAAAAGTTTTTTTATATCGCTGTCTTTTAATATACGAAGACATTTCTAATATTGACAAACACATAACTACATAGCACAGGTAAACGAACTGAAGGTGTAGCAAATGGCTTGTGGTTCAAATTGACATAATCGTTGAAAACGATGTTCGATAAGGTGTACTTTCGGAGCGCATAAACAAATGGTGGCGGGCCGTAGCACAGAAATTATTTGGTGAACGTTCTTTGCTTGAAGCCTGCCACTGCATACAGCACAGTTGTTTAATCGTTCCAGTTTTACTATATATGACATGAATCGGACGGAGGTAAAAGAGCGAAGCCCCAGCTTGCAGGGCTGTACACGACCGGTCTGGAATAAGCAACGCATACTTGCTGTGGGAATACAGACACAAACGTCTGCAAAGAAACCTCCGCGGTTACCCTGCCAGCGAGAAAGAGTGGATGCAGCACAGCAGGCGAGCGAGCCCCCTTCCCCCCCTTCCTACCCATTCTTTGCCTCCCACCATGATGTGCCTAAACGGGGCGAAAGGGGTGAACGGCGAAAAGCCTTCGGCTACAGAACTCGACAAGCAAGCTGCGGGAGGGAGAAAGCGAGAAAAGGGGGGGGGGGTTCAAAGTCATGCGGCACGTGGTGGAAGTTTTGGGAACTAAACCCGCGTGGACCGGAATCCTGGCCTCGGCCCGCTTGCCCAGCACCGCAGCGAAGTCGTCATGTGAGGGTTTTTCTCACGCGTCCGCTATGACAACGTTACACGCATTGTACGGCGTGAGATAGAGGCCGCCTGTCCTAGTACTGCCGAAGTCAAGAACTTCTCGGAACCTGTAGTTCCGGTTTCGCTAGTAGAAGCCTTCGTTCGCGAGCAGATTAACAACATGGGCATTCATGCGGTGTCTTTGCCACCACGCTCTGATTTCCGCCCCAACTTTGCGACCCCATCCCGTCCCGTATCAACCTTCGCCCCTCCTCGGTTTAGGAACGCAGCTGAATGGCGAACTGCTGAAGACAAGCCTATGTGCTTTCACTGTCACCGCGTCGGACACATTTCCCGCTACTGCCGAAGCCGCTGGACTCCATCCTGGATTTCTTTTGCCCCTTATCTTGCACCAACACGCCGTCGTCACCCCTACCCATCACAACACGTCGTCCCTGAAGAATTCCCTGCTCAGCCTCGCTATACCCACTCACCTTCGCCCCAACGCCGCCAATCTCGCTCGCCTCAACCTCGACGACCATCTTCCCCGACCATTTTTCGCCGCTCCCAGCCAGAAAACTAGGCAGTACAGCTCCTGGAGGTGGCGCTGCATTCTTGGACATGGCTCAAAATCCTCTGTTGACGATTCCGACCACACAGAACCTACTTGACGTGCACGTTGACGGCGTCCATGTGACCGCACTTATCGACACTGGAGCGCACCTATCAATCATGGGTGCTCAGTTACGTCGAAGATTAAGAAAAATTCTGACGCCAGCAACCACTAAGGCTGTCCTGGTCGCTGATGGTGGAACCGCAGTTGTTATTGGAATGTGTAGTGCCCGTGTTAGCGTCGCTGATCGCCATGCCGTTGTTCTCTTCACTGTCTTAGCCCAATGCCCGCATGACAGTCATGGCCAAGGATGACGCATGACGTCATCCTTGGCCACGACTTCCTCTCCGCTCACTCAGCTCTCATAGACTGTTCGCATAGTACTCTACGTCTCGATCTTCCCCTAGTGGACCCAATCGACCAACGACCCAATCCCCTTACTGCCGCCGCCGACGTCCGCTTGCCGCCTCAAACACTTCGTCGATCTCATGTTTTCGGCTCCAGTACCTGATGGGGACTACCTTTTGACTCCAGTAACCAATGTCCTGCTCGACAGAGGCATCACACTACCTCATACAGTTCTCTCTGTTGTTGCCAACTGTGGCTGCCTACCTGTAGTCAATTTCAATTTGACGCCGCAAATTCTGCCCCATGGTATCTCCCTCGCCCTGCTCAGCCCACTCGATGCAGGCGAAGTGCAGGCGTTCACAGTGACCGCTTTGCCACATTCACTTGCGCAGCAACCCTATGCCTGTCCCTCTGATCAGGACATTACATCGATGATTGCCCCATACCTAACCCCTCAGCAAAGTGAGGATCTGCGTCACATTTTGCTTGCATACAGCGATATTTTTGACATCGGCTGTCGTCCTTTAGGCCAAGCTACGCAAGTGACGCATCGCATCAATACCGGCGATGCTCTTCCTATCCACCGACGTGCCTATCGTGTATCCGCAGCTGAACGTCAAATAATTCAAAGCGAAGTTGATAAGATGCTCGCAAAGAACATCGTCGAGCCATCGTCGAGTCCGTGGGCATCGCCTGTCGTTTTGGTACGAAAGAAAGACAGTTCTTGCCGATTCTGCGTCGACTATCGGCACCTTAACCGAATTAAACAAAAAAACACATGTACCCGTTGCCACGCACAGATGACGCCCTTGAATGCTTACACGGAGCTCGCTACATTTTCATCAATTGATCTACGTTCCGGGTATTGATAGATTGCTGTCGACGATATGGACCGTGAAAAGACAGCCTTTATAACACCTGACGGCCTTTATCAATTCAAGGTTTTGCCTTTCGGCCTTTGTAACGCCCCTGCCATCTCTGAACGCATGATGGACTCCCTCCTGCGAGGTTTCAAATGGTCGACATGTTTGTGCTACTTAGACGATGTTATCGTTTTTTCACCATCATTCTAAACGCACATTCATCGTCTCTCAACCATTCTGGACCTTTCTCGTCAAGCCGGGCTCCAGCTCAACTCGTCCAAGTGTCGTTTTGGTCGCCGCCAAATCACGGTCCTTGGCCATTTAGTCGACGCCAACGGCGTGCAACCAGACCCGGGAAAAATATCCGCCGTCAAGAACTTCCCTGTCCCACAGTCCACCAGGATGTACGCAGCTTTCTCGGGCTGTGTTCGTACTTTAGCCGTTTTGTAAAGGATTTTGCGGTCATAGCTAAGCCACAAACAGAACTTTTGAGACAAGATGTCTCGTTTTCTTGGGGCCAGCAAGCAGCGTCCGCATTCTCTCGCCTCATCAGCCTGCTTACGACCCCGCCGATCCTCGCCCACTTTGACCCGTCTGCCCCTACAGAAGTCCGCTCCGATGCCATTGGCTACGGACTCGGCGCAGTATTAGCCCAACGTCAGCATGGCCACGATCGGGTCATTGCCTACGCTAGCCGCCTCCTGTCGACCGCCGGGAGAAACTACTCTATCACAGAGCGCGAGTGTTTGGCCCTTGTGTGGGCGGTTGCGAAGTTCCGTCCCTATTTGTATGGCCGCCCATTTTCCGTATTTACCGACCACCATGCTCTCTGTTGGTTTCTACTCTCAAAGATCCTTCAGGATGGCTCGGACGCTGGGCCCTGCGTTTGCAAGAGTATTCATATTCAGTCGCGTACAAATCTGGCCGCTTGCATCGCGATGCAGATAGCTTGTCTCGCTATCCCGTCGACAACCCTCACGAAGACGATGAGAAGACAGTCCACTGTATCTTCTCAGTGTCCAACCTCGCTAACCTTGGCGACGAACAAAATCGTGAGCCTTCCTTGCGAGCGATCATCGAACACATACAAGCATCGCCCAATGATCCCTCCGTCAGAAAATTTCTCGTCAACAATGGCGTCCTCTACAGACGTAGTTTCCGGCCCGAAAGACCTGACCTACTCATAGTCGTATCGAGACACCTGCGCCGGAGCATACTCGAGGAAGTTCATGACGCACCCACTGCCGGACACCTCGGTGTATCCCGCACGTACGACCGTGTCCGCCGCCGTTTCTTTTGGCCAGGACTTGCAAGCTCTGTCCACCGTTACGTGGCTTACTGCGAGTCGTGTCAACGTCGCAAACGGCCCCCCCCCCCCTCCCAGCTGCCGGTCACCTTCAGTCGATTGACATCCCCGCAGAACCTTTCTTTCGCGTCGGACTCGACCTTCTAGGCCCTTTCCCAACATCAGCCTCCGGCAACAAGTGGCTCGCAGTGGCGACAGATTACGCCACGCGCTATGCGATCACTCGCGCACTACCGACCAGCTGTGCGACTGATGTTGCGGATTTCCTGCTGCGTGACGTGATCCTCTTTCACGGTGCTCCGAGAAAGCCACTTGCTGACCGTGGCCGTAATATTTTGTCCCAGGTAATCGCCGACATGCTCCGTTCTTGCTCAACTCAACATAAACTGACCACTTCGTACCACGCACAGACCAACAGCCTCACCGAGCGCCTAAATAGCACCATTACAGACATGCTAGCTATATACGTTTCCGACGATCATCTCGATTGGGACGTGGTGCTTCGTTACATAACGTTTGCATACAACTCCTCTCGCCATGATACTGCTGGATTTTTGCCTTTCTACGTGTAGTACGGACGAGAGCCGGCGTTACCCCTATATACCATGCTCCCTCCAACGACCACTGCTACCACTGAATATGCCCATAAAGCCATTGCACGCGCAGATCACGCTCGCCAGCTTGCCCGTGTTCGGCTTATGGCGTCACAAGCAGTCAACCGCGTCGCTACGATGCTCGACATCGAGAGCTATATTTTTCGCCTGGTGATCTTGTGCTCCTCTGGACCCCATGCCACCGTGTGGGATTGTCCGAAAAGCTCCTTTCCCGCTATGCTGGGCCGTAGCGCGTGTTGCGAGAAGTGACTCCAGTCACCTACGAAATTGCTCCCGTCTCGACCACCACGGCCGATCCCAATTTATTAAGAGACGTCGTCCATGTCTCGCGGCTGAAACCCTAGAACCATGTTTCTGACGACACTTTTTAGCCGCTCTGGGGCGGAGCTTCTACCGCGGGGGTCATGCTACGGCACATACGCGAGTGTCTTTCATTGTTGGTCGAAAGAAGACGACGAGGTGACAACCGAACGCTGGCTGTTCTTGCTTTGCACGGTTGTGGTTGAGCCTGTAAATACAACTGTATATAGCGTTGTTTGTGCGTAACAATATGACAGTAATATTAACTAAATTTTCACCTATGCGCACTAAGAACTCCCAACAATTCATGAAAGATGATTTCTACATGTGTCACCAGACTAAATGAAACGGAAATTAATGGTACTTATCTCTCAATAACAGAAAAATCTGAGCTTTTCGCATGAAACTACAAGCTCGATAAGTTGTATGTAGTGTCACGTGGCCATCAACTACTCTAAAAAAGTCCTCCGGCACTGCAAGGTCAGCTGCAGGTGCTGCAACCACTGCCACTGGCACCTGGTGAACTACAGTCCGTGTCTGGCTTGGGACAGGGTACATCATCGTTTGTTCCTTCGTAGCATGTTTGAAGCCACTAACATTGCTGCTTACAGGACCCTACCTACTCAATGCTTTGTGATCACAAGCACTGTAAGAGATCAGTCATCTCGTGAATCACAACAGTATTCCCTGCAATAAAATTTTGATAGGAATATACGGAAATGTTCCTGACATTAAGCGAACCATGCTTTCATACAGTAACACTTGTCCACCTTACATACTGAAGCTACCAAGAGTTATCAAGTCAACTACATCTATCAATGAGCAACCAGACGACATCACACCCACACACAAATCTGAGAACTGCCCATCTGCACAGTGCACCTAGAAAAACATTTAGTATGCTTTCTTCCAGCAATTAGTCAACACGCATACTAAAACAAGAGACGTACACAGGAAGAATGGAAAAAGCATGCTATAGGTTGGGAAGCAACTACAAACAAGACAGTGTCAATGCTCATATTCCAACAGTGTTTAAATAAATACACCGTATAGACGGCTACCAGACAGCCCGAAATTTCCACGTTAGTAAATGCTTTCACATATGCCACACGATATGAACAATGAACAAGCCGGCACATGTATCACTTAAGAAAAGATACTTCACTTCGTGTGTAGAACCACCAGATATTTGATACATTATTAGGCAGTCAACTCTCTTGACAAAATCAGAAATGTACTACCAGTTCCAATAGAAGTGACACTTCAACAGTAATTTAACAAACAGCTCACTCCATGTCGTGCCTAATGCAGGCTACAAACAAATTTATAAAAAGAGGGCCCAGTTACATCCGCACCTAATTTAAATTGTGAGATGTGTTCGTCAACATTCCATGGCTGTAAACCTCTCTTCACCGATAAACACATTAACGAATGCGGATAATTGCATACTTTAGCCCAATTTTCCGTTTACACACTTCCCATTGACATGTGCAGGTTTTTGTGCATTGATCACATGTTAGCAGCATCCTAATTGGTGTGCTTCAATGCTGCGAACAACTGCAATTCAAACTCATTATGCAGGTATAATTATGTTAGCTACCATTAAAAAGGAAGAAACAGATGAAGTTCGAACACATGAGCGTAGTAATAGGAATTAATTGCAACATGCGACATATGTGAACCTGGAAACAGCAATAACATATGACTGAAGTTTTTCTTTTTTTGAAGGGAGTTTCTTATAGCTAGCCAGCTCAAGAGCTATGTATTGCTAAGTGAAGATAACATTCACTGCCACATACCTCAGTAATTCTTCACATTTGTCACAGATTGGAATGAAATATAATCAATATATGTCAATGAAAGTTTCCCCGAAGTAAATTCTCCCTGTATTAAAGTTGTTTGCTTCATGAAAGGATGACGAATGGAATTATAACAACAGTAAGCCTGAGATAGTCGTATGAATTCATAATGAAAAAACAAGGCGAGCAAGCATGGATGCACGAGAGCTAGACAACACAAACACTAACGAAAAGGACAACACAAAAATTATCTGCGGATGCCTCACATTACAAATCCCAGCACTTTGAAAAAGCTGCAGTCTACACCTCGCCCTGCCTTGAGTGATCCAAATGCTTCCAAATAGTTTCTGAATGAACCCACTGACTTATGATCCAGAAGCCATGTTCAAACATCTTCATGCTTTAGAAGGATGGTCATGTGGGCGAGTTGGAAGTGATTATGCATATTGATGGTCAGCGCGAAACACGAGGACATAAAGAAGGTTTGTGTCCCTTCCTTCTTTATGTCCTCGTGTTTCGCGCTGACCATCAATATGCATTTAAAACCTTTCAGATAGGCCGATATGCAGATTGCAGTTTTTCAAAGTTCTGGAAAGTTTAATGGAAAGGCATGTGCAGTTAAGTGTCGTGCCATCTTCTTTTTTTTTTCGTCAGCATTCGTGTTCTCTACTTCTCGTCATCCATGTTCGCCTGCCTTATTTTGTCATGAATTCATATTGACTAGGTCAGCTTTTTGTTTCTACAATTCGATTCGTCTTGCTTTCGTGAAGCAAAGAAATTCAGGGAAAATTTATTTAAGAGAATCTTTCATTGACAGATAGTCAATACCTTTCATTTCTATCAGTGACAAGTGTGAGGAATTACAGAGGTGAACTAGCGAACGCAATCTTCGCAAAGCGACGCATGGCTCCCGAGCTGGCCAGCTATAAAAACTGCCTTAAAAAAGATCTTTACAGATTCACATATCATATAAGCTGTTACAATTTAGAATAACTCTTACTACTCTCATGTGTTCGAACTTCCTCACTTTTGTCCTTTTTAATAGCACCTAACACATTTTCATAACTGCATAATGAGTTTGGATCGCAATTGTTTGCAGCCCTAAAATGGCAGTATATGCACAAATTCGTGCATACATTAGCGGTAACCACAGCAATAGGCATGTTTCGCGAGTCATGTAGTTACACGTATAAAAAGCACGACGATCATGTTCGTGGCGACAATTTTATGCGCCCTTTCATGGAATGTTCACGTACGACAGCGCGGGCGGACCAGCACTTCGCAATTGTTGCGACGAAGCTCTGCACAGACATCGTGCACACGCCAATTTAACGCTACTGGCACCGCCCTCTGCACCACGCTACTCGATTTCCTTTGCTGTAAAGAGCGCACACAACAATGATAAGGCACAAAGCGCAGCATTAACAGCCGCTTACCTTAGTTAAGAAACATGCTGACTCTAGTTTGGGTCGTCTGACGGCGTTGAGACGCTGTGCCGAGCGGCGTCGTTCGTCCGTAGGTCGAGAAGCGATGTGCCGACCTTCGATGTGTGCGAACGAGAAGGCATTTCCTAGGAACACACATCACGGTACAGAGAGGGCATTCCCGCACTTCTCGCTGATCCGCGTGCACACTGAAAGACGGTGTCGCGACGACTCACGTCCCTCGGCGAATGGATGTCAACAAAGGACCTCCGAGAGGTTAAAGGAGCACGCGTATTCTTTGGGGGTCGTCAACAACGCCGCGCACCTACCAGCGCACACTAGGAGATATGGATGCACTGTGCTTCTATACAACACCAAGGTCACTGGGAGGGCTAAGGGTCGTCTGGATAGGGAAATCCTTGAGGCTTATCAGATTAACGAGCACGGTGATCGCTGTATTAGCGCTCCGTCTGTGCACCTGAAGGACAAAGAGCTGATGCTCTTTGACATATGTTCGAACTGACTAGTGCCCCTTTCCACCCTACTTCCTTCATGTGTTATTTTGCTTGTGTAGTTTCCGCACGTGCTAGTGATCAACAAAGATCACGCACCTTTTGCTCCTAAGTAGCGACGCATGCGTGGCTCCCGGCTAGCTTCACACTTTGTTGCGTCATTCGCTTCCTTTTTCGGCTTCTGGGTGCGGTTGGACGGCGTTTGAGACATCTGCACATGCGCAGTTCAGGTTTTCTCGTGGGTGGCTGTTCTTCGTATGAATAAACTTAGTTGCAAGTGAGCGTCTTTCCTGTCCACACTTTTCCTTCATAAATTTTCAACGCTCTATTCCGCAAGTATGACAAGATATATGGGCGACGGAGCGATGAGCGCGTCGGTATAGACGCCCGCAACACATCGTATCTTCGTGTATTAAGTACAAAAAAAAATAAACCATTTTGAACAGCCCTGCCTAGTTCTGTAACAGAATTGAAGAAAATTGCCGATAACACTAGACCTTCGCGAGTAACAGATGCATCACAGCAGCGCAACGCCCGGACGACACCGAGGGTGCCTGGAAAGGCAGATGTCGTAGCTGTCGTCGTTCGCTATGAACCGCCAGCCCATCACAAAGCGTTCATTTTTGCTGACACAATTAAGATTTCTAGTCATATATATCGTGCGTTAGCGCATGCGATTAGTTTTCTCGAAACTCCGACGTGAATGAAGCGCGTTAGCAGAAACGAAGCAAGCCGCTTAGTCGATCGGAACGGCCCTTGGCGGTGCTTGTTTACTTTCGCACAGTGGCTGCTTCCGACCCCTCGAGTGCTTTCGAAATGGGCGCTGCATTAGAGACTGGCTCCCTTTATTCATTAAACTACTCAATGAGGATTTATTTAGTGCCAGAAACGAGCCATAATCCATATTTTCTATGAGCTTCCTGCGTTACCGGCAAGCCGCTGTCCGAAACCCATATTTACTAGGATTCACACGTCGGGAATAATGTACGACGCAATCAAGCACGAATTCTCTTTTTAGGAACATTTGGCGTCACCCCAGTTGTTTGATGTGTTACAGTGGGTCTCACACTGGGTTGACAAGGAGAGCATGAAGAAAGGGATGAGTTGCGAAGCACTCATCCCTTTCTTCATGCTCTCCTTGTCAACCCAGGGTTTTCGCAGTGAAGTGGCGCCAGCTATGGTTTTATACGGAATTTAGCCTCCGTCGCAGCCCCATTTGACAGGCTACTCTCTAGTGGTGTGCACTTTGTATGGTCTCAAGAATGCGAATCGGCATATACACGACTCAAGGACGCGCTTACGTCTGAACCGGCGCTTTGCCATTTTCATAAGGCCGCACCGACTCTCTTGCACACGGATGCTAGCGGCCACGGTGTCGGTGCTGTCCTACTTTAACGCGACAACTCTTCCCGTGAGAGTCGCACGCCAGCCGTGTACTCACCGCTTCCGGAAGGGACTACACCATCACGGAACAGGAGCGTCTCGCCGTTGTCTGGTTTACACAGAAGTTTCGCCCTTATCTGTATGACCGTCATTTCACAATAGTGACAGACCACTACGCTTTGTGCTGGCTTTCCACACTGAAGGATTTGGCTGTACACCTGGGTTTGCGGCTGCAAGAGCATGACTTCGACATCATTTACAAATCGGGCAAGACGCACCGAGATGCCGACGCTCTGTCTCGCTGCCGACTTCCAAGGGCTCCGCTCGACGCTTCGATGGAAGTATGGATGGATGGATGCTATCAGCGTCCCCTTTGTAACGGAGCGGTGGCATGTGCGCCACCAGGCTCCTAACAACATTTAATAATTTGCCTTTTTTACAGCGAAAGCTGTATATGGCTAGGAGAAAAGACAAACCGCTCGGCATCTGTGTCACGAACGGTCTCCATTGGCTGTGGTATCAGTTACGTCGTTCTGAGCGTCGTACCCAAGCTCGAGTGCCACTGGCTGGGCCGTGAGTGACGTCGTCCATCCCTTCGCAGCCGTGGCGCCTAGCACGCGCGCATCAGTTTCGACGGAGAGCTTCCACGTGGGTAAGCCACGGATCCTACGAACTCCCGAACAGCGGACTACTTTAGAAGAGCGCCGACAGAGGAAACGTGAGAGAGCTCGCATTCGCCTGGCCGATGCTGCAGTCCGGGCACAAGAACAGGCCCGCGAGGCCGAGTGCCGGCAGCAACTGCGTACCGACGATCCGGCAGCCTTCCAAGCCGCGCTAAATCACGAACGGGAATGCAAGCGCCGGTGGCGGGCGCACCCTGCAAACCACGCCGCCGAGTTAGCTCGCGATGTCAAACGCTTGCAACAACGGCTCGCCGAAGAAGCGGCGTTGCGGGCAGAACAGCGTCGACGTGATCATTAGCGACATTTAGCATGTCCGGTAAACCGGTATACGCAAAAGTGTAGCGGATACCGGATAGCATGTAGCGTTGTTTTTCGCAGATGAAGTGGCGCCAGCTATGGGGGATAAACAGAACAAGCAAACTCGCGTTATATGTCCTCCGAGATTATGGAAGCCACTCGCTAAGCCTACAGCTTCGATAATTTCAGTCTGGCTCTCAGAAACGGCGTTGAATCATCACAGATACTTTACTGTCGAAGCTGCATGATACAAAGCTAAGGCAAATACAACCGTCAATTAGTTAAGGGCTACAGAGCGCGCGACGACCACTTGAAAGATTCGAAGCGGAGGGCGGTCAGTCCGCCATGTTTGCCAATGCGCTGTTTACGCCCGGTATTCCGCTCTACGCAAAGCGCTTGCGTACTAGCGGTTTACCGGACACGCTAAATGTCCCTATTGTGGTAGCGCGTTCGCCGGAGCGAACGCCCGCTTTCGGCGAGAGTTTCTCCAGCGGCACTTTGGCTTCGGGGCCGCACAGTTCAGCTTCGCTGGTTAACCATTTGTACGGAGTGCTTGGGCGGTGATTTTTTTCCCTCTCTCTTTAGGTTGCCATCAAGCCTTTTAAACCACTTCAATTAAATCGATCATACTATAGCAAAAACGTCAATTCGGCAACCGCTTCACGCGCCACCTCTTCGAACGACCCTGGTACCGCTTCGTCGCTAGCCTCCATACACCAAGTGCCTTCGGACGAAGACTAGCCGTTCGCACCTCGTCAGACGGCAGACCCGTACTGTCGACATTTCATAGAACATCTCTATGTGGCTTCTCCTCCACCTAACTTGCGCCTCCACCGGCAACTCGCGCACTTTAAGCTGGACGATGGAGTGCTGTATCGCCGCGTTTCCGATGCTGACGGACAACGTTGGGTACCAGTTCTCCCACGATCCCTTCGCCTTGTTGTCCTTAACGCCTTCCACGATGACTTGACAGCTGGTCATCTTGGGTTTCATAAAACCTATGGCCGAATTCGGAGGCGATTCTATTGGCCTGGCCCTTCTTCAAGCGTTGCGATGTGCGTCGGTTCCTGCTTTGCCTGCCAGCGTCGGAGACTCCCAACGTCTGCTCCTGCTGGCCCATTGTAACCGCTTCATTTCCCACAACACCATTCGAGGTAGTCGGTATAGACCTCTCCGGGCCCATACCGAGGTGGATCGTGACTGCCGTCGACCACCTGACGCGCTACGCCGAGACAGCTTCGGTATTTAGTGACTCAGCTTCAGAGGCTGCTAACTTCGTCTTACAATTCATCATTCTACGTCATGGTGCTCCTCGTGTACTTCTGAGTGACCGTGGAAAGGCATTCATTCCGCAAGTCCTAAACGAATTTCACCGAGCCTCCGGCACCACCCGCAAGACATCTTCAAGCTACCAACCTCAGACTAACGGCTTGTCCAAGCGCTTTCATCCCACTTTTGCAGACACGGTCGCCGTCTACATTCAACCAGACCATAGAAATTGGGATGTCCTTTTGACATTCGCCACCTTCGCCTATAACACGGCCGCGCAGCGAACAACTCGCTACTCGCCGTTTTAGGTCGTTCATGGACGCTCCCCCATTTTCCACCTGCACGTCTCATTCTTCGGCTCTAAAGCTAGTTCATCTCCTCGTGCGAAGAGCACGTTTCACGACTCGCCCAGTGTCGCAAGCGCGCGCGCTTCAACACAGAAGCCAGACAACACGAACGAAAAGCTGTTTACGATGAATGCCACCGCGTCGTTTCTTTCCGACCTGGTGATGATGTACTTCTCCTGGCTTGTCTTCGTACTCCTGGTCGCTGCACTAAATTTCAACCACGGTTCATCGGACCGTACACAGACATCGAACAGGCTTCACCTGTCAACTATCGCAACACTCCCCTTGACGCTCCTACAGACGGCCGTTGCCGAAACACGGAGGTTGTGCGCGTGTCCCCCATGAAACTCTTCACTCGGCCTTCATCAATGTATTGAATCGCACCCACAATGGCCGCTTCCACGTGGGAGGAAATAGTTCGGCCGTTTATTGAGCACGTCTTCATCATCTGTATTTTACCATCATCACAATGCGTTTTGCGTATCTTCTTCATCGCTGGTGTGTTATCATCATCATCGGGTTTGTGCCCATCGGGTTGGCATCATTGGGTGACCTGCCGAGCTACTGAGGGGAATAAACGTCGTCCAAACCGAGACCTCACAAAGGGAAGAAGTGCATACCAGAAGGGCTCACTCTCGGCTGCGTAATCACACATGGAAAGAAACAAACTGCCACGTGCTTTTTTCCGAAACAATAGCCCTAAACGGCATGTTCGGTTGCATCTTTACATCGGAGAAAATATCTAGTTCTATCACTTTCGATTTTTCTACACTGGGGCTAAGCTTCTCTAGATTTAATGTTTTCAGGATCATTTCAGGATCGTATCCATCGTATTCAATTTCGTGTTTCAGGATCGTATCGTTTTGCGGGGAAGCACGTACGCTTGTCACTTCAATACAGCATATCCAAAATCAGTAGATACGCATCATCACTTATACTTTCATACGATACGATACCTCTGTGTTACTTCAATCTTACAATATCTTGCGTGTAGCTTGTTTGTTCCAGTACAACATAGTCGTCGTATTCTATAAGCACCCTTATAACACCCTTATGCTTCCCTTCATGTCACATGCTTTATTGCAGATTAAAAAAGTGATGACATTTGCAGCTTAAAAACAATTCTTTATTGCCCATCGTACATAGTAATTACGGTAAGAAAAATATCTGAGATCACTGCAAGTTCACTTTGGAACAAGTTGCCTAGCGCTATCACATCTCGTGTTTCCCTTGCAGTCTTCAAAAATGATGTTGGGCATCTCTACCTGCATTAAGTGTACTTATGTCATGGCTGTTGTCAAACCTGCGGTTTTTCATGGTCTACTGATCTGAATGTATACGTTTTATCTAATATGTACTGATTTTGCCAATTATGCAGTTCTCTTGCTGCGTTATCTGTCAGCCTCAATGCTTGTATAATTAACCGAGGGTCCCACTACAGTTCTTTTAATTTGGCGCGCTCGCCTGTATATTTGTTGTATCTCTTTTGAAAGCAACAAACTGAAACTGATAGAAAAAATGAAACCGTTTTACTCGCGCTTTTACTGCCTTGCTTTTCGAAGACACAGGCTTAAAATTTTTGCCCAGAACTTCCAAAGCCTTTTCTAAGAAAGAAGAATCGCTAATAGTAACAAAAAACCTTCTTCTCCTGCAGTGAGAACCTGAACATTGTCTTCTACACAAAAATTTAACAAAGACCCAATAGCCAACTTACACTCTTTGCACAAGGTTTCTTCTGAAACAACACCTAGACACACTGCGACACACCTAAGGCGTTCTTTTCCCAAGCCAGCCTGGAAACAGTTCTGGCAATTGCTATCCTCTCCTCTGGACGAACGGAAGGTTCTGTTGAGAACTAAGGTCCTCGTCGCAGAACATGCAGAAACTTCACTGGCAACACCACCTCGCTCAGATTTAGGACATGTCCCTCAGACGCAGTCTGCTTCCTCTTAACCTGTAGTAGTGGTCGGGTGTGGTTCCAAAGAACATCTGTCGCATGGCCCGAGACTCTGTGCCACATTAACGCACTATTTGAACTCCACTTTTGTGGCGTGGTCGGGTAAGTTGTACGCGCAGAAAACGGCGTTTTTTGTATTGGTTGACGCGTTGCGCCGGTGTCAAGCTCTACTTTTCTTGGGGAGGTGGACAGAGAAGTTAGAGGCAGATGAAAATGACGTGCGTGAAAGGACCTGAGAGCGAAGGAAAATATTTAAAAAATGGCGATTAGAAGGAAAATGCAGGAGTTGAATAGGGAATTGTACAGAGAATCACATATCTCAAGTTGATACGGACAACAAGTACGACCAGCGAAGGCGCCGGCTCCGACATAAAAAGGGACACTGTTTTGATGTCAGTTATTGGTTACTTACGTGTTAAGCATCTCTTGGTGTTATTCGCCCTTTAATATACGAAGAAGAGCAAGATCGCGCGGATATTCATTTATTCCATTTTCCAGTGCGCGGAATTTACGAATTAGATATGATTCGCGGTGTTCACATTCTCTGGGAAAGCGTAAGTTTCCTTGTAGCAGCGTTACCTTTACTGAATTGAAACAGTGACCTTCTGTTATAATATGTCAGAGGGGGGGATGTTTCGTTGTACCTTCACATGCGATCGGTGGTTGTTGAACCTGATTTGGAACGGTGTATCAGTTTGCCGATGTATGTCCCACATTACACGGGTAGAATACGTTTGGTGCATCGGAGTTCGCCGAAAACTGAATGTGTGAAATTCCAGTGTGTGCTTTTGGATATGGTGCTTTCTTGCATGTGTTTACATACCATGCATCTGCTTTTTCAGCAGGGTCGCCAACCTAGTTGTGTTGTTCTGTTGGTTTTTGAGCGTGCAACATAGCCCCTGATGTTTTTTGGGCGTCTATACACCACTCTTGGGGGAATAGAGCAGACCTTATTCAGGCGGTTGCTTCGCTCAAGGATCTTAATTCTAGGCAAGACGTAGATGCAATATTCAGTGATTTCTCTAAGGCATTCGACCGCGTTCTGCACTCACTACTCATAAAAATCATGAATCGTTCGGCGTTAACTCGAAAATAGTCCATTCGATTAAAGGAATCGTACCCGGTACGTTTGCTTTAATAATGCTGAGTCTGACCGCGCCGGCGTGTTTTCTGGCGTTCCCCAGGGTTTCGTACTAGGACCAACACTCTTCCACATCTACGTCAACGACATTTATAGAGCTGTGGAACCAGGCATTATAATGAGGCTCTTCGCAGACGACTGCGTCATATACGCTCTTACCAACAAACCAGAAGAGCAGGAGGAACTGAACCAATCCTTACAGAACGTTGGAAGATGGCGTGAAAAACATGGCATGCAAATAATACAGACTAAACCATGTGTATTACAGTTACACACTGAAAGGAAGACTCTTTCCGGGGCAAACATCAAACACGTTAATACAGTGAAGTAGTTGGGAGTCGCAATAACGCAATCTTTAAAGTAGAATGCCCATATCGATCATATTTCTGCACGCGCATTCAAACAACTAGGTTTTTAAGGCAAAAACTCTGGCACTTCTCCCCAGGTTATTCTAACAGCATACAAAACACTAATTAGACCTATGCTAGAATATAGAGCAAGAACTTTGAACACGCACCCAAAAGAACATGACTGATGCAATAGAAAAAATTCAAGATAGGGCTCTAAGATTTGTTTATCCAAAGTATGGCAGGCAGGATAGTGTTTTCGTACTGCGTTTTCAAGCGCGTGTCACAACTCTCGCTAGCTGTCGACGGCTAACCTGTCTGATGTTTTTTCCTTCTCTCGAACAATTCAGTAAACATATTTAGGGCGAATACATAAAAGCCCCGAACCGTCACTCTAACAGAACCAACAACGAGAAGTGCAGAGGCCCATTCTTGTCCCATTGCAACATGTTTAAGCACTCTCTTTTCCCCTCAGTTATAGCAGAGTCCTTCAATGCTTTTCTGGTCACGAAACTCTGCCCGCAGTTTCATACAGGGACAGAAGCCGCCGCTAGGGTCGCCACGGTCAACGCGGGGGCATCCGCGCGCGGCTGAACTGCGCAGGTTCGCGGCAATATCTTTTTCTTGCACCAAACCGCTATAATTGAACTACCACTAATACCTCACCTGCCATACAATGCGATTGATGCATATGCGTCTGAAATACTTACTTTCGCGTATTTTTTTCAAAAATGACAAGGCTGCAATGGATCCGGTCGTACCGACGCAGCAATGTTTTTATATGTCGTGCCAGTACGGTACCTCACCTCAGGCAGTGGAGAAAGAGAGTACTTGTTCAGGCACAGGTTGTTTACTTAGACCTGTGGAACTTCGCAAGCCTCACAAACCCCACCAACTCGCAAACTTAAGTCTCACAGCGAGAGTTCAGCCTTCACAGCGAGAGTTCGTACTATTTACAATCAGAACGCCTACGCGGCGGGAGTTTAACACGACCGCATTACGAAAAAGAAAAAGTTTGCATTCCTGTTTACAGTTTATAATACCTCTATTCACTCCGCTGCACCTTACCTCACAGAGCTTCGGCAACACTTGAAATCTGGAATGACGAAGCTTTCGCAAGGAAACGTCCGTGTGCCTCGCAAATACCCACCGATCTCTAAGGTTTGCAACCACATTCTTTTCATTTTATACGAGTAAATTTGACGACTTCATGTTACATGGACATCGTACGAGCTAAAGTGAGCCGCACTTTGTATGCTCAGCTACGCTAGGGCGCTCGGGTATCTACCATGTTTGCGCTGGCGGCACTTTCACAAATCACAACGTGCGTTACTTAAACTACTTGGATGGGGTAGGTTTGCGCGGCGTGATGCAACAATTTTCTTGATAAAGAATGCAAGGGGAGACTTGATTAAGTGAAACGAAACCATGTTTTGCTAATTTAGAGAAAACAATCACACGTGTTCACAAGAGGTCTCCTGCACTTTCGATTTATTCTGAACGCGAAAAATCAGACATGGGGCAAAATACCCGAAAGCGTTTCAAGCTGAGGAAACACTAACGCCCATTGAGTCCATACTTCACTATGATGCTTATTTCACTGCAGATGTTTGAGAACATCACGTTTCAGAACATCCTCGCTGACCGGGATCGCGGTTTCGGCTTGCTCATGTACGCCGGCAATCCTTCGAACAGCCGAGGAACGGCGCCGGCCCCCAACCATGCCTTTTCGCGTTGCAGCGGTGGCGTCAAACTGTTGCTCGCACACTCTAAAGTGCTCCGATTCGAAGGTAAATCCTCCAGCTTCCTGTTGTGGTATCGCACGCTTCCACTTATCTCTGTCATCGCCGTCCCTTGGTAAACCAAACTACAACACCTTTTCACTCGTGCCTCTATAGCCGGAGCGACAACCCGGAACACAACAAATTTTGGGCATCGTCTCTCACGTACACCATCTGCGCCTTCGTATACAAAAGCTGTCAGTAGCACAAATTGAGAAAAACGAGGAAAACTGAACGCAGATGCTGCCGGATTCCTCAGGCCCCCATCTCTCCCTAAGCAGCGAAGCTCTCCGCAATGCCCCCCGCGAGCTCGTAGCGCCGCCGCGCGGCCGCTGCGGCTACATAGCAAGCTGGCCCCATAGCGTTACGGAGGAGTTTCGTGACCAGAAGAGCATTGAAGGACTCTGGTTATAGAAATATGGAACGACCTGTCGGATGACGTCGTCAGTGCACAATCACTATATTCATTTTTCTCGCTAATGGAATGGCATTTTGAGACATCTCAATGGGTTCACTGGTTTTGGTGCGAGTAAAGGCAAAAACAACGCCCCGCTCCGTCTTGGCCACGAGTGGCGTTGCCTAACACTCCCAGTATAATACGTACATAAATACCCAACAAAGTGGACGGGGGGCACGACCGCCTTGATAGCTCAGTTGGTAGAGCATCGGACGCGTCATCCGAAGGTCGTGGGTTCGGTTCCCACCGAATGCAGGTTTGTGTTTTCGTGCGCTTTAATTCCTTTCTACTTTGTCCACAATTACAATACCACAAGTAAATTACCCTATGCTTTCCTAAGCTTCATTGTCTGTTTGCTCATTAAGTTGTTTCTAACAAATAAAGAACGAGCCCTTGACCCCTTCCCTTTCGTTATACTGCACATGGTTACACATGTAGAACAGCAATTTTCTAGGTGCCTTTTATTTATTTATTTATAAAATACTGCAGGCACATTCAGGGCTCAAGCAGGAGTGGATACATACAGAGGTAATAATAATAAGCATTGAAACAACGAGAAAAAAATGTACATGCATACATATATACATACTCTTAAACGCCATATACACTTAAAAATATATAAACATACACTTAAACGCCATATATATACAAAATAGGAGAAAAACAAAAAGTAAAACGACTGATATGTAGAACAACTACAACAGTGTGCTCTGTGCCTATAAGCAATAAGGCTGCTATATTCATAGGGCATAACCTTTTCATTATCCTTTCCTTATTTGTTTTGAACATGTGTGCTAGGTTTTGTTTTTCTTTTTTTTTGCACAGTGCATTCACTGCTTTTTGTTGTCACCAATATGGTTGCTTTGTACTACAGATTTTCGCTCTTTTTTATTTTTTAATATGAAGTCCTCTGTATTTTGTATGCCCTCTTCTGTATAGGCCTGAAAAGGCCCACAGTATTCAATAAATAAATAAACAAATAAAGTGTTTTTAAGAAATTTGTTAACATTTCAGGCGTGACTTGTGAATGTGAGAATAAGGTAGCGCCGTTCTTGTTAACTTTCTTCTGATTCTGTAGGAGTTGGTGGCGGTTGAGGTCAGCTGCTTTTGTATGCTTGCTTGAAAAAGTTTATGCAGGTAAATATACATGGGGGAGTTTGAGGTGACCCGCGGAGGGCCAACCCTCACAAAAACTAGGTGGGCTCCTCATTAGGGGAGCCCAGTGGTAACTGCCGCGGCTCGGGCTCTGTCGATCGGGGACTTGTGGTTCGCGTGGTCAGCGCAGCCGAGCACGGCTGCCTGCCAGTCCTTCCAGGCAGCGTTTCGTTTTGGCGGAAGGTTTTGGGTTGATTGCATGGCCACACCATGTGAAAGATGTCCGAGGAGTTCTCCACACATTGCGGGCATTTTCCTGTACAAGCAGAATCAAAATGTATTGCAAGTGCCGGGCACAGCAGTGTTTTGTTGTAGAGGAGGAGAAGTGGGCATTCGCCTTGCCTTTGTGAGGTCCCTACAGGGCTTAGGATAAATTGCATGGTCCAATTCATACAACTCAGCGATTCCTCGAAAAGTGAGGACGAGATTGGGGTCGGGATCCATTTCGGAATGGTCTGGAGGCGTTACGCGGTGAGTGAGCGCGCGGGCAGCGGCGTCTGCCGTTTCGTTACCTTCGAGGCCGATGTGAGCAGGAGCCCATACTCTCATTCGGGACAGGGGGGCTCGAGGTAGTGGCTATTTGAAGGATGCCGTACGCCAAGAAAGGAATGTATCCCTGTTAAATATTTCTGCATGCCCGTCTCGAGCCGGTGATTATGACGCGGGAGTGCTGGCATGCGGCGGCTAGCGCGATGACGACTTCTTCCTCATGTGTTACGTTCTGCGCTTTAAATGTTAGCCCATCGACTGCGAAGTTCTGGTGTACGACTGCGGCCGTGTACCACCCTCCAGGTTGAGGGCCGGAGGCGTCCACGTAGAAGATTCCGTGTTTGCTCCCATAGTGGCGGCAGGTGCCTCCGCCCGCGCAAGGCGCCTGCCACTGTGGTCGCCACGTGTCATGTTGGCCGGAAGAGGGCGCACGTGCAGGGCGGATGTCAAGACTACTGGAATGTGTACGCGTTCTTCCGTCGTTGTTGAGTTGGAAGATGCGTAGTCGGGCTAATAGGCGGCGTCCCGACGTCGTATTTGGAAGTCTTGTATACTGATTGGTCATGCGTGCCTCCCGGAGCTCCGCGAAAGTGTCTACCATCCCCAGGCCCATGAGGCGCTGGTAAAGTGTGTTTATTGGGAGATCGAGGGCACGCTTGTACATCTTCCTGAGAATAACCTCGACCGCGTTCGTGTCAAATTGCGCAAGTGAAACTTACGCATTTGTAACCAGCGGAGTGGAGAACTCGACTGGCTACGAATGCTTGCGCCAGTCACAAGGCGTTTTTGCACCTAACTCCCCGCATTTGTTGGAAACCCGGCGGACCATCCGGACCACCTGGTCCCCCACCTTACGCAGTGTGGCTATTGTCATATCAACTCGCTTGCGTGTGTGGATAGAGAACCCAAGCACGCAAATCTGATCATGTTCAGGTATCGGACCGCTGGCCAAGGATAGTTGCATTTTGGTGGTGCACTTAGCTAACGGGCGAATGTGCACGAATTCGGATTTGGACGGGGAAGATTGAAGGCTGCAGTGGCTTGCATAGGCATCCAGGATCTCCGCCGCTTGTTGCAGGTTTGCTTCCAACCGATCCGTATTTGACAAAAGTGGTTATGTCGTCGGCGTACAGCGCAGGCTGAACGCCTCGGAGCTTCGCCAACTGAGCAGAAATTTTCATCAGAGCCAAATTGAAAAGCAATAGCGAGAGGATCGTGCCCTGTAGAGAATCGCTCCCAAATGATGCGGACCGCGTTGTTCGTCTTGTATTTGCACGAAAGATTGTCGGTCCAGGAGAAATTGTTTGACATACTGAAAGGTGAAAGGTGACGTAGGGCAGTATTGCCTTGTCGTTGAGGGGTTATTCGACAGGGTTGAGATTTTCTCGGTCGAGTTGAAGAGGAACGTCCTGCGGGGAAAGGTGCGGGCGAAAACCGCAAATTGCGTCTGCGAATATGTATTTTCGTCTTCCAGAAACTCGGACAGCCCGTCCCGCACCATGGCCTTCATCAGCTTTCCCGCACAATATGTTCCGGACATGGGGCCGAGATTCTCTGTGTTAGTGTATCTGCCGGCTTTGGAATAAAAGTGACCAGGGTGGTCTTCGATTTGGTTGGGAGAGGTGCATCACCAAGCCAGATCAAGTTGACGAGAGCGAGGAGGATCTCATAGGCCGGGTCGGGAAGATTGGCAAGTATATGTTCAGTATGTATAGCGGTGCATCTTGTTTCTTGAGTGGAAGGAGTGTCACTTTCACATATGAATATTCAGTTTGAAGCTCTATTACAGTAGCCGTATAATTTTTGTGCACACAGAGGCAGGGAGAGGGGTCCTGCTGGAAGGTGATGTAGTTTGGAAGGGTTGCGCTGCTCCATGGCTGCTGGAGGGCAAGCACCGCTGGAAGCAAATTGAGAGTTGAAAGGAAACGTCGAAGGTTCGCCCATTTAGCGCGGGACCACACGCCTCGACAGTTACACTGGAGAATTTGGACAGAGGTGGCCGAATTGGTCTTTGGTAAATGCCTAATCTTAAAGCTACTCTGCATGGTCAGTTAGTCTGAGGCGGGATTCCAGTGACGCTACTCAGGAGCCAGCACTCGCGGGGACGGGGAGGTTCTCCATACGGGACAGTGAGTAGGTGTCGTAATCTTCGGCCTGTGGGGTTCGTATATAAGTTTTGTAGTGGCCGGATACATCTTTGTAGGGACTGGCGGGCCTGCGCGAAGGGCGCAAGGTGCGCGCATATTGTTGGCCAATCATCGCTGGGATTTTCTATTGCAATTCGTACGTGACACTGACTCTTCTCAATATCTGGTTTTCAGTGGAAGTGAATCTATGGCCCCCAAACGGCTGTCGAAGCGCGATTCAAATGCGGCCTGCGCGCTTGTTGCTGTAGTCGACGCAACGAGCTCACTTTCCATTACCTCCACCGCGGCGATTAAAGGAGAAGGAGGAATATGCTGGATTTTGGATTGCAATGCGGCAATTTTCTTAAACAACATCTCGCTTTTGGCCCTGAGTGCCGCTACCTCATTCGCTCGGCGCTACGCGCCCTGGGACTGAGAGGGGGGATGGGCGGGAGGAAGAAGCGGCCCCGCCTGAAACTCTGACCTGATGTCCGTTTTCGAGAGCAGTCACCCAGGCGCCCCGGTCCTGCCGCGCGTCTCCGCCGTTCGTTTATTTCGTCGTCAATGATGGGGGGGGGGGGGGGGGGGCGAGTATTGCTGCCTGGTGAGTATGCTACGCAGACGTTCTGTGTTGTCTTTGACATGCTTTGTTTCTGAGCAGAATGTCCTAAATCAATTTGCCTGGGAGTATGGTACGCTGGTTTTGCAGCACCGCGGATTGATGCTTTTGAAGTGGTGGTACTGTTGCGTGTCTGTGGGCTTCCTGTACGCCTTCTTTATCAGCTTACCCTTCTTCACCCTAACGTTCACATCGAGGAGGTTGATTTCAGTTCTCGAATAGGTATGCTTCTATGTGCCTCGTTGAATGAGTCAATAAAATTAAGTAGTTGTCGAATTCGAAGCTGTTTAATTCGAGGACAACTCGAGCAAGAGTTTCAGTGACAACTGGGGGCGGAGAAGAAGCTGATTTATTTTCCGTGTAGGACATTACAAGTGCTCTAATACCAACAATGTGTGGTATGTTTGTGTATAGCGACGTGAGATCTAATGTGACAAGGAACGCGCCATCCGTTACTTAAATTTTTTCAATTTCTCGCAGCCAGTGATTTGTGTCAAGAAGGTAGGGTCATTGCGTAGGTGGTATATTCGTAATTAAGAAATCAATGTAACGAGATATTGTTTCGGTAATTGTTACGGTTCCTGCTATGGTAGGGCTTCTAGGGGGACCTTTTTTGTCAATCTTTGGTAGCCTGTAGAACCGCCCACGTGTGGCATGGCGGGTATAAGCAATCTACAGAGTTTGGCATCTATTGCACCTGCTTTTGCGAGGTCTTGGAGGGCCGTAGTGATTAATTTTTTTTGTGTTGTTTTGTTGGATTCGAGTCAAGGCGCGTACAAAATCTCTAGCCCAGCAACTGCTGCACGTCTGCATTGATGTTGCCTTCTTTGTTAAGGATGACTAGGCCACCTCCTTTATCGGATGGGTTAATAACAATATTGTTACAGGAACTACGAGTGACGAGGCACTGCGATTAGCAGCTACATACAGGCTATATATAGAGCAGCCGTAGCAAAGCAGACCCCTCCCGCTAAGAGTCCCAGCCAAGTGCGAGCTTCGTCTACTCTTCGTCGATGGTGGCCACGCGCATTTGCCGAGCTTCTGAGATGTAGCATGCATGTAGCATGATCCCCCGGCGGCAGAAGCGATGTCTCGGAGCTCCTAAATATCATCAAAGGGAGGTTTATACGTCTTCAACGGGGTGACCTGCACGATATCACGTCTATGCGAAGTAGGGGAAGCAGTTTGAGCGATGGGGGCGCTTTCGTAAGTCACGGGAGTGACCGCACGAATCACTCGGTAAGGGCCTGTGTACCCCGACAACAGTTTTTCTGACAGGCCCACGTGACGTGTCGGAGGCCACAGAAGGACCAAAGAACCAGGCGGTCGTACAAACGCTGTTCGAAAGGCGGTCACGGGCAATTTCTCTTGCGTGGGCCGCTCGGCCGATAGCATCAAGGGCATATTGACAGGTGGGCGCCGTGACAGCAGGTATCGACGCATCGAGGGGAAGTGCTGGTTCTCGGCCGTATAGAAGAAAAAACGGGGAATAGCCGGTGGTGTCGTGACGCGAGGAATTATAAGCAAATGTAACGTACGGCAGGGCGAGGTCCCAGTCAGTGTAGTCTGTTTATCTGCGCATGCTCGGAATGGTAGCGCCACCTGTCATACTGTTACACGTGCCGTTCTACGCGATAGACAACTGCTAAGACATTCTATCTCCTCTCTGTTTAAGATAATCGACGGTTGACTCACGCATGCACTTCCACTAATACTAATATGCCAGGCCTCAACCAATAAACGCGTATCTTCGTTCCTATGCCTGTACAGGATCTCGGTTTTGTCTAACTCGGGCATGCAGCTACAGACCTGGCAGTGCAAGGATAGATTGGACGGCGTCCCACCTGATAGCGACCTTCTGTGTTCAATTAATCTTTGATTAATACAACGCGCGGTTTGTCCTACATAAAAACGTCCGCAGCTAAAAGGAATCTTATACACCACACCCATGCGACAGTCGGTGAAATTGTTCTTGGCTAAGTGCTTAACCGGACAGATATCTGTTCGCTTCTTACCTTCCATCTGCTCATTTTTTCTATGCACGGCAGCACAAACCCTTCCTAACTTATTGGGAGCCGTAAACACGTAGGACAAACCGCGCGTTGTATTAATCAAAGATTAATTGAACACAGAAGGTCGCTATCAGGTGGTACGCCGTCCAATCTATCCTTGCACTGCCAGGTCTGTAGCTGCATGCCCGAGTTAGACAAAACCGAGATCCTGTACAGGCATAGGAACGAAGATACGCGTTTATTGGTTGAGGCCTGGCATATTAGTATTAGTGGAAGTGCATGCGTGAGTCAACCGTCGATTATCTTAAACAGAGAGGAGATAGAATGTCTTAGCAGTTGTCTATCGCGTAGAACGGCACGTGTAACAGTATGACAGGTGGCGCTACCATTCCGAGCATGCGCAGATAAGCTGTGTGTCTTCTTTCTTTTTCGCCTCTGTGCTGTGCTTCAGTTGTTAGTCGGCGTTCGTGGTGTTCATTGCTCTTCTTGTGTCCGTGTCCTGCACGCCTCTTCTTTTGATTATGGAATGTTACCAACTCGCTCAACTTTCTGTCCTTTTGAGGAAACATATTTCGCAAGCATATCGGTCAGAATGCGATTCAGACGCTCTGTGAGGCCGCTTGTTTGGGGGTGGTACGACGTGGATAACTCATGCCGCGTCCCACAGGACTGCAGGGTGTCTGAGACGACCTTGGACAGGAATGTTCAGCCACGGTCCGTGAGCAGCTGTCGTGGAGCCCTATGCAATAAAATTGCATCTTGGAGGAGAAAAGCTGCGCCATCCATGGCAGAGCTTGTTCGGAGCGCGCGGGTAATAGCGTAGCGCGTAGCGTAATCTGTGGCCACTGCGATCCATCTGTTCCCCGAGGTAGATAGTGCAAAAGGGCCAAGTAAATCCACGCCAATGCGAAGAATGGCTCCGCGGGAATGTCTGGAGGTACCCGGATGGGAGCGTCCATGGCGTCTTGCGGCGCTGAGATTTCTCGCACGCTGCTACGTATCGACGAACGGAGCGAGCAAGTCCAGGTCAAAAGAAGCGTCGGCGGATCCGGTCGCAGGTGCGTGTCACACCGAGGTGTCTGGCGGTGGGAAGGTCATGGAGTTCGTGGAGGACTGCAGAGCAAAGGTGTGCAGCAAGGATGGGCTAACGTTGTGGCGAGCAGTAAGGATGGGCGAATCGCGAGCAGCAAGGATGGGCGAACGTTGTGGCGGTAGAGAACACCATCCTGAAGGACGAATAAGCGAAGAGAAGGGTCGGAAGCAGGCGACTCCAGGCAATCAACGATGGCACGCAAGGCAGGATCACGGCGCTGCTCGTCAGCGACATGGAACAGTTGGGAGACAGAAAGAACGCAGGTGTCAGCGTTAGTGTCAGACATAGCGGTCGGTTCTTCGACAGGGTATCGAGAGATGCAGTCCGTATCCTGGTGTTGGCGTCCCGACTTGCACGTCACTGTGTAGGTATAGTCTTGTAATCGAAGTGCCCAGCGACCGAGCCTGCCCATAGGATCCTTCAGCGATGAAAGCCAACAGAGGGCATGGTGGTCTGTGATTACAGAAAATGGCTTGTCATATAGGTAGGTAGGTAAGCAACTTTATTGATTCCCGAGAGAATCATGCGAGGGGGGGAACGGAAAAAGGGGAGCAGGACGGCGATGAGCCATCTGGCCACTCTAGATGGCCGGGCACTTTTGTGCGTCGGCGACCCTTCTTGCCCAGCCCACTGCCCGAAGCTGTAGCTCCGGTTGCGAGCTGCGCAGAGCAGCCTCCCATCGCTCCTGATGTTGTGACCCTTGCCACGGGGGCTTGGGCTTGTTAGGGCAATTTAGAAAAATGTGACTGAAGTCGGCTCTGGTGCTAAGACACAATTTGCAGTGCGGAGAGGTTTCACCATGCGTGATAACGGAAAGGAGGAAAGGGGTCGTGACTGTGGCAGTTTGAAGTTTGCGCCACAGAATCTGGTCCCTCCTCAAATATGGGCGGAACATAGAAACTGCGCAGAGAGGCATTCGCGCTGTGTAATCTAAAAGTTTCGCTCTGCACTTCTTAGGAGCCGGCTTGGGTAGGCTATAACGCGGTCGTGCCCGTGTTGACGTTGAGCTAAGACGGCGTCGATTCCGTGACCATTCGCATCGGTTTGGACATCTGTAGGGGTGGATGGGTCAAAGTGGGCCAATACAGGCGGAGTGGTTAGGAGCGCTATAAGGTGGGAGAACGCCGTAGCTTGCGTAGATCCCCATGTAAAAGGGACTATTTCTTGAGGAGTGCAGTAAGTGGTTGGGCGATTGCTGCAAAATTTTTCACGAAGCGTCTGAAATAGGAACAGAGCCCCCAAAAACTCCGCACATCTTTTACAGACTGAGAAACAGGAAAAGCCGTTACTGCACGAATTTTCTCTGGGTCTGGTCGCACACCGGTAGCATCAACAGGGTGGCCCAGTACTATAATCTGTCGGCGTCCGAAGTGACACTTCGATGAGTTTAAGTGGAGCCAAGCTCTGCGGAATATTTCAAGAACTGCACTGTCCTGGTGCTATGTTTGCGCATTTATCGCCATGAATGCATTTCAAGAACTGCAGCTAAGTGCTCAAGATGCGTGTCAAATGTTGGCGAAGTACAAGGACGTCGTCGAGGTAACAAAGGCATGTGGACCATTTGAAACCTTGGAGCAGGGAGTCCATCATTCGTTCAAACGTGGCGGGAGCATCGCACAAAAGCGGTATAAACTTATATTGGTACAGCCCATTTGGAGTGACGAACGCGGTCTTTTCTTGGTCTTGCTCAGCGACGGAAATCTGCCAATAACCGAATGGAAGGTCTATTGATGAGAAGTACTGGGCACCGTGAAGATAGTCAAGAGCGTCATCGATCCGTGGTAATGGGTAAACGTCCTTTTTAGTGATCCGGTTTAAATGGCGGTAATCAACGCAGAAACGCCACGTACCGTCTTTCTTTCAACAAGTACGACGGGCGACGCCCAAGTGCTCGATGAGGGCTCAACAATGCCTTTGGCAAGCATCTTGTTTACCTCCTGCTGCATCACTTGACGCTCTGCTGTGGACACCCGATACGGTCGGCAGCGAATGGGGACAGCTAATAGATTATTGAAGTTGAGTATCAGGGACCGCGATCCCACCCCAAAACGTCTTATATGGACTCCAGGACATCAGGGTCTACGGGGTAACGAGGCTGCACATGCAGCGGCCCACGCGCTTACCTCCCGGGAGACTCCCCGTCGCCCTGATAGGCCTGAACGTCCCACACCTTTAACACGGTTCCGAGAAATCAGAGACTACTACAGTGAACAACGCCGCTTATATCCCGCACCAGTGAAGGGACTCTCGAAAACGGAGGAGCGCGTCCTGCGGCGCCTACAGACAAACACGCTGCTCTGTCCAGCCGTACTCAAACATTACGACCCGAAAATAAGTGGGCAGTGCCAGTACTGTGGTGAAGTGGCCGACACTTACCATATGGTCTGGGCCTGCCAACTGAACTCAAAATTAACTCCCATCCCCAACCCAACAAAACAGGACTGGGAGGCGACCCTGCTCAATAGCTCAGAACTAGAGGCACAGCGAACTCTGGTCCAGCGGGCTCGGGCGGCGGCTTCGACTAATGACGCCCAGGACTAGGGATGTCGACCAGCCCGGTTGGGATAAGGGCTATCTAGAATCCACATATACAATAAAGGTCTTTTCCTCCTCCTCCCTCCACCAGTGTTTTTGCGGTGCTTAACAAGTGATGTCTGAGCCAGTGGTCGATTATCAGTGTCGAATATTTCGCGGTAGCACACCAAAAGGCTGTATGGGGGAGCTGTTTCTTCAGGTGTGAGGTCCGGCGCTACCATGGGGCGAAACGTTTTATCGGGGCAGATGGCGTCCTTTAGGCGCGCGGAGGATCTGTGCAAACGTCGGCAGCAAAGGTAGTTATATGGTCGTCTGTTAATAAACGGACTGTGGCCACAGATATACCTTGTGCTAGAACTTGCTTTGCCACTCCAAAATTGAGAAGAGTGAGCCACAAGCGTCCACCGGCCAGGGTTATAACTGAGTGCGGCACAGTGATGTTGCGCGCCAGGAGGACATCCATAAGAGGTGTGATGACGTAGTCTCCATCAGGCAAGGGCAAGTTGAGGCCAGGTCACGGAGGAAGAAACATTTAGGAGGCGCAACTGCGCTCCTTGAGGCGACCAGATAACGTCACATTGCCGGAGAGCCACTTCATGCTGGCGGCGTCTGGCGGCAAAAATGCGAAATGCCCCCGTTTTTGTTTCCGAAGGAACCGGGCGCGCGCGCGCGCGCTCCTGTTCCGCCGCAGTGATGGAGCGTGGACGCGGAGCACGTTCGGCCGCACTAGTTTCTCGCTCCGTCATCGCGGGCTATGGCTGTTCCTACTGATAGCAGTTACGCCAACTTTTTTAGACGCGGAGGAAGAAGCTCCGTGGCCCGCGAGAATTTAGTACGACGCTTTTAATATTTCAGCACCGTTGAAGAAGAAAAAAAAAGTAATCCGTCGCTTTCAATGATCGCTACAGTAACATAATCTGTTCCTTTTGTTTGTACGTGGTGCTGTTTCGTTTCACAGCCACGTGATGATATTTAATGACTAGTTATGCGCTGCTGGCTTGCACCGAACGCATACATGCCTCACAAACGCTGCTCACAAACGCTCCTCACAAACGCTGCTAGAGGGAACGCGCGTGGGCGTGCTCGCCCGGCCGGTAGCCCTTCCTTTTCTATTTTTTTTAGCAGCTGCGGGTTCGCGCCGCCAGACGCCGCCAATCGAAGTGCCTCCGTCGGCGCATGTTTTCTTTGTATTTTTTGTGACGTTATCTGGACGCACGCCAACGCCCGTTCTAGCGAGAGTTTCACCTCCTAAACATTTCTTCCTCCGTGGGCCAGGTCAACAAACGTGAGGGCTTTAGGGGGTAGGTGAACAAAGGCTGTAGAACAGAGGGCGTTGGGGAATTCTGGGCGAGTATCCGGAAGAGAAGGAAGTTCGAGGCAAAGATTAGCGGCAGAACAGTTGATCAGGGCATAATGCGTTGAAAGTCCATACCCGAGATTAGGTCGCGAGAGCAGCTGCCGAGAACTGTAAAGAGTGCTGGAACATGATGGCCGGCAATGCCTACTCGAGCAGTACACATTCCAGCGACGGCAACAGTGCCGCTATCGGCGACACGCACGGCCCTAGTAGTGGGAGGCGTGAGAACTTTTCTGAGTCGACGGCAAAGGTTCGCGCTCATTATGGACATCTGGGGTCCAGTACCAATTAATGCTGTCAAAGGAATGTCGTCTACGTGCACTTCAACTGAGTTCTTGTTCGTAATTAGCGTCAACGGAGGATGTGGACACAATGAAAATGATGCAGCACTACCTCCAGGCGCTGCGTGGTGTAGTTTTCCGTCCTGGGGGCTCCAAAGGTGGTCGGCGAGGAATGGCGGCGTGGTTAGGGCGACGGGGAACGACGGCGCTGAGGTGATGGCGAACGAGCATCCGAGCGGGTGTCAGGTGCGTCAGAGGTGGTGCAGACACGACGGGGTGAAAGGCGGCGTGGGTCCACATATCTGTGAGGGGAGCAAATCGAGCTCCATTTGGGCGGCTTCCAGGATGTGCGGCACTAGCGTGATACTTGACCAGCTCGGTGGCAGCGCAAGCAACTCGGTTTGTCGTCTGGGCTTCTCCATTCATCCGGGTTGCAGGATCTTGGTGGAAAGTAGGTGTCGGTGCGGGATGTCGCCATCGGGACTGGTGGTCGGAAGTCAGGTCGGGAGACAGAGTAGGCGGATGGGAAACTTAGGCTGGCAATTCCTTGTCACACTACCGCTTGAATGACCGAAATGGAGGGAGCTGCTTCGTCAAGGGTGCCGTCTAGTGGGCGCGGGTGATATGGAGCTGGAGCTGCCGCTTCAGTTTCGCGGCGAACAATACGCGTCACGCTGTCATGAAAAGGGGGGGGGGGGGGGCGGAAGCGTGGTCTGGCCAAGAGGATGTAGCAGTCGTGTTAGGCAGACGGGAAAACTGTTGCACGACGTGGAAACTTTTGGCCATCTCTAAATGGCGCATTCTTTAACAATGGCATCGATAGTATAGACATTGTTGTAGACGAGCAAATTAAACGCACTGTCCGCGATCCCTTTGAGGCTGTGGCCCACCTTGTCCCCCTCGGCCATTGTCTCATCTGCTTTCCGGCAAAGCGCAAGGACTCCCTGGATGTACGCAACATAGGATTCCGTTGACGATTGGACACGGGCGGCAAGCTCTTTACGCGCAACCAATTTCTGACCTGACGGATTTCGAAAGAGGTCGCGAAGCTTTGCCTTCACCGCATCCCAGCTGGAGATCTCGGTTTTGTTTTTGTGAAGCCAGACACGTGGTGTCCCTCCCAAGTAGAAGATGATGTTTGCGAGCATTACGGTAGGGTCCCGACCGCGGCTTTGGCTGACACGCTCATACATGTTCAGCCAGTCGTCGACGGCAACGTCTTCTTGGGCGGAGAATGTTCCGGGATCCCGCAGATTGGAAACGCTGACATGTTGTCGTGGACGCCGCAGGTGTAGATGGCGATGAGGTGTTCTGCTCGGGAGCGATGGCTGAAAATTGGACGATGCAGCCGCTACAGAGCTCCGTCGCGAGGACGGGGAACGTTCCACCTCCACCACAATGTTACAGGAATGACGAGTGACGAGCCAGTGCGATTTGCAGCTATATACAAGCTACAGCAGCCGTTGCAAAGCGGACCGCTCCCGCTCAGAGTCCGAGCCAAGTGCGAGCTTCCTCTACTACATACATGCTACAGCTGAGGAGCTCGGCCAATGCGCGTGGCCACCATCGACGACAGAGAGGAAGCTCGCACTTGGCTCGGACTCTGAGCGGGAGCGGTCCGCTTTGCAACGGCTGCTGTGTATATAGCCTGTGTATAGCTGCTAATCGCAGTGCCTCGTCACTCGTCGTTCCTGTAACAATATCCTCAAGACTTGCCGCGGTTTAAAAGTGCTTCATGCTCTTTTCTGGATAACTTAGCGGTACCTAGTTTGTGAGTCTTATAAGCCTAAGTAATGTCATTTTGCATCATTTCAATATGCATGTACAGCTGTTTGTCCCTCTTGGCATCTGCTGCCCACTTTCCGCCGGTGGTGTGATGGAATGCATTGTTTTCTGCGGTTGGTGGGAAAAAAAAACTCCACAGGACGCACATTTCAAAGAATATTATGCCTATCCCTAATAGGATAAATTCTGGTTGCTTTCTGCTCTCCAGGCAAGACGTGAGGCCGCGAGAGAGCACCGAGCGCTTATCTTCCGTAAGGTCAATGTTGAACAGGTTGTTGGTCATGCTTTCTCCCTAATCGGTTCCATTTTTTCATTTCAATATATGCGCAGGTTTGTTAAACTTCGCTCTCCAGCGGGGTGAAATGGACGGGTGTAGTCTCTATGTACCTTTGGAAGTATTTTGTCAACAGTATGATGCTGGTCACGGGTTAGTTTTTTTTTTTAGATTTCGCATTGGTTATGTTATCCGAGCGACTTTTTTCGAAGGTAGGAAGTTCACTGGCCTTAGACGCGGAAATGACAACCATATCCCTAGCCCGACGTTCCTCAACCCTCATCGACACAAGGGTTCTTTCGTAGTGTTCAGTTATTGAAGTTCATTGAAGTTGATTTCGATACAGTCCTTGTCAATTCACAACATTGATTAGACCCATAACCATTGGGTAGTAGGGCGTCTAGTGGGAGAAAGTACATAAGCACAAACACAATTTGTATAAGAAATTACAACATTACGTAAAACTCGAAAGAAAGGAAAGAGACATAATTATACGTTTCATTAAGATTTAAGTTTGACTTCGTACTAAATGCATGAAGCACATAGAGAAATGTAATTTTGACAACACTGCATTCACTGTGGTTACATCATTACATATGCCTGAAAGCGCATACAGAAATGCAATTTTTATAACACTGTTTTCACTACATCATGGCTGCAGGCGAAACGTCAAAGTATGGTTAAGGTTTTGTGCATCGTTGTTTATGATTGTTCAACAAAGAGAAAATGTTTTGTAAGTTCGTTTGAGATAGCCCTTGTATATTTTATCTGAAGTAGTACTTTATTCCACACTTTGGTTCCTACGAACTGCAGTAAGCGTTCTCCATAGACGTTGTAAGCCGGTGGAAGATCAAACTGCACAACGTCATGCATCTAGTAACGCGGGAGGAGGAAGATAGATACATCGAGAGGTACACTGTATGCAATGACATTACTGACGGTGACTGCCGTTTTATTTTGCCGAGCCTGTGAAACGAAAGATCACTGTGTAGATTATAGACTGCATTATCTAGTATTCCAAGTACTCCCTTTTGTAATATTCTGATAGGCTCAAGGCAAGTTTTAAAAGACCATCCCCATGAGTCTATGGAGTATCGTAACTGACGATGAGCAAAGGAGAAATAAAGCACTCTGATAATAATTCTACTAAATCAATTTCTAGCAGTACGTAGCATACTACAACCTGATGCCATCTTAGTACATACAGAATTTATTTGTTCTTTCCAGTGTAATTGGCTGTCGAATACCACACCTAGAGAATAACTTAAAAGCTTTGCCGCGGAACCCATAGTGCTTTAATTTCATAAGTAAAATATTATGGTCAACAGTATCAAACGCTTTTTTCAGGTCAATAAAGCCAACTGCTACTAGAAGGTTGTTGGGTAACGCTATGGTAATCCTCTGTGATAACGATAATAGAGCAGTGGATGTGGAGTGGTATTTTTCACGGTATTTTTCAAGGAACAGGCGCATTCGTTTTCCAAGTATCTTTTCGAATATGCTATTTATGACGCTTGACACGGATATAGGCCGATAGCTCGGATGATCAGAAAGATCACCCTCTTTATATACCGGCACAACTATATGGTTTTTAAAGAGGATTGGTATGCATGATTGACGCAGCGCTAAAGACGAAGACGTAAGAAAACACAGAGTGCACAGGACGAGCGCTGTATGTTTATGTACGCAAGGAATGGTTAAACACATGACACGAGATGGAACCCAATATATCGATATTACCTTTTACTGAACGAGCTGTTATGCGATCTCGACCACTGGCTTTATTAGTGCTTATATTGGCGACAGTATCATGAATTTCATTCAGCCAATTTTGTGAAGAGCAAACGTATTGTATAAGGAAGGTGAAAAACATTTCATTTCGCTATACGAGGAAACTTTGCTGCTAAAGTTGAACCAATTTCTGTAAAGAATAAATTAAATTTATCAAGTATGGTATCATCAAAGACATCAGGTAATGCACGCTGTGATGGTATTACCGACCACTTCTTTCAAAATGTGCCATGTTTTTTCTTAGAATCGCCTTGCGCTTAGAAAATAAGACGAGAGTAATACGCCTTCCTTTGTTGCCTCATAAGAAATACCGTTTTGTTCCTTAGCCATTTAAATTAGACCAAATAATATTTATTTTCTTTGCGATGTCTGCACTTTTGGTACCAGAAGTCTTTCTTCTTCAAAAATGCAAGGATCTCGGTTGTCATCCAGGGAGTTAGCGGGGTGTTATAGGAGCGTGCAGATACGCTTGTACGACTATTTTCAATGGCACGGCGGAGTGCAATTGTTATCGTATCCAGTTCCATATCGATGTCATCGTCATACAATGTTTCGAATTCTATGGAAAGAATGTTATCTCGTAGTAGCTTGTGATGTATTTTGTTCGTATTGTTTGAAAGTTGCGCATTCTTTGTAGTTTTCCTTATAGAAACGGACGTAGAAAGGTGATCTATTGGTTCCTCATACACACCACCGTTCACATCCAAAGATACGTTAGTTAAAATGTGGTCAATCGCTGTTGCAGACGTACTGGTTACTCTCGTAGGGGTGTTTATGCGATTAAAACTGTATTAATTAACCAATTCTGTGTATTGAAGGTAACTAGTTATTTGTGTCGATATTCATATCCCCTACGATGACGGCACTGCTTTGGTCCTCCTTCACTTCGTTAAGTCTAATCAGGCGGAATTGACAATGCTTTTTCAGGTTTTCATTTCAGTTGTGAAAGATTGTCACGGCGGAGGTCGGCGATAAACCGCAGACCTCTCGGCATGACACAGGATTGTAGGTACGCTTTGAGCGCCTGAACATGAAGGTCATGTCGTACGCGTTTATCTAAAAGTTTTTCCCATTTTTAAGAAATTTAATGGGAACTCTTCACTGAGTGTCCCTGTATTACGTCAATCTGCGTGAACACGAGGAGCAGAGCCACAGCACTTGCCGCGATCATAGCTGCTACTGACGGGAGTCGGGCAGGCGTAATTCTCTGGTTCTTAGAGTTCGGACTCAGGGCGGCGGCCAACCGATACTTGCGAGCTGGTTCCTCAGCCAGCGGTTGAGGTTCTTGAGAGGCCTCGACATCTGCTGCCTTCGGGAACCCAAGAACAGATGCCGAGGTGTGACCGAAGGCTCGCTTGGTAGTAGTCCACTGTACCATGGTGTACTGCGTCGCAAGCGGTCTAGAAGGCTCTCGCAGTGTCCACTCGGATCTTTGGCCGGGCACTACTCAATCGGTAGGACACAATGTCACTGTCGTGGGATCGATGGCTAATTACCCGCGCGTACTTGCCTCTATGCGTCCTCCGCAAGCACTGCACCGCGCTGCCCGTTCGATATTGGTGGCTTCTGCAGCGTCATAATCAAGTTATAGATGTGCCATGTCAACAGGGAAATACCACCAAAGCTCGGGTGCACGCCGCCTGCCGCCACCACCATGCACGAGGTCAAGTTTTAGAGTCCGTGGTACAGGAAGAACGCATGGCAGAAGTTCACTAGCCGGCAGCCGAGCCAGTGGCTCTCCCTGCTGAAGCGATTAGCCGCCTGAAGTTTCGCCCGAACAGCCTTTGGTGGGGCCCACGGGGCAGCAGTAAGGTGGCAAAGATGGTGCGGATATCCGGCCTCGTGAGCCGTATGCGCCGTATTTATGGAATTTAGCGGAGGCACATCGTTATTCCCGACATGTAGCACTACAGCGGAAACACCCCGAGGCACAAAATCGACGTAGCATAACACGTTCTTGGCCTATTGTGTAGGACATATATGACACAAAAGGTTGGGCGAAGAAATACGTTCACACACACAGGGACAAGCACAATCGACGTGTTATTTTAAGTCAGTGCCGGCGCTTTTGGTCATCGCACCTCTCCGTGTCTACTTGAGATACGTGGTGCTCTGTAGAACCTCTTCCTTCTTTTTTCACTGAATTTTCAACTCCTGTATTTTCTTTTTAATCGTCTTTTGAAATACTTTTCTTCTACCTCATCCACGTACCTTCTCCCCTTTTTATTGATAACATCGTCCCTATAACAAAACATTAGGCCCCTACCACATGTACTCGGAAAGATACGTGTGGATTGTTTACTGTCTATCTCCTTCATTTTTCTTTCTTCTTTTCTCTCGTGGCTTGTCCTTCCGTCTCTGCCCCTCCCTCCCCAACATTGAGCAACCACTTATTTATTTATTTATTTATTTATTTATTTATTTATTTATTTATTTATTAAAGGTACTTTCAGGGCCCGAGGGCATTACAGAAAGGAGTGGTGAAAAATAATAATAAGTGCAGTTAAGAGAGGAAAGAAAAGAAAGAAAATTACAGGGCGTCTTGTACAGCGAGCTTGAAATCTTGAAGGTTCGTTATACAGGCGATGGAGGTGGGAAGGTAGCTCCAGGCGGCGCTTGTTCTTAGTACAAATGAGTCCTTGCACAATCTGCTGCGACAGGATGGTCATCATCATCATCATCATAATCAGCCTGTTTAGGTCCACTGCAGGACGAAGGCCTCTCCCAACAATTTCCACTCCAGCCTATCCTGAGCGAGTTGGTTCCACTTTATGCCCGCAAACTTTTTAATTTCATCGCTCCATCTAACCTTTTGCCTGCCTCTGTTGCGTTTTCCCTCTCTTGGTATTCATTCCGTTGCTCTTACAGTGCATCTGTTATCTTTCCTCCTCATGACATGTCCTGCCCAGGTCCACTTCTTTCTTTTAATTGATATAATAATATCGGCTACTCCTGTCTGTTCTCTGATCCATTCTGCTCGTTTTTTATCTCTTAGCGTTACCCCTATCATTTTTCTTTCCATTGCACGTTGCGCACTCCTTAGTTTCATCTCTAGTTTTTTCGTTATCCTCCACGTTTCTGCACCGTCCGTTAGTACTGCGAGAATGCAGTGATTGAATAATTTTCGCTTTAGTGAGAGCGGTAAGTTTCCAGTCATGATTTCGTAATTCCTTCCGAATGCGCTCCAGCCCATCCTTATTCTACGGAGAATTTCTTTTTCATGGTTAGTAGTTCCTGTTATTAACTGTCCCAGGTACACGTATTCGCTTACACATTGTAAGGGTTCATTGTCGATTTTGAATTCCTGTTCCTTAGCTAGGCTATTGAGCATAACTTTGGTCTTTTGCCTATTCATTTTTAACCCAATTTTAATACTTTCCCTCTTTAGGTCATCAATCATGTTTTGTAGTTCGTCTCCATCATTGCTAAAGAGTACAATGTCGTCTGCAAATCTTAAATTGCTGAGATATTCTCCATCTATTCGAATTCCCTTGTCTTCCCAGTCTAGAAGTTTAAAGATTTCCTCTAAACATGCAGTGAATAAGCATCGGGGATATCGTATCTCCCTGTCTCACACCTCTCCGGATCGGGATTTCTCTGCTTCTCTCATGTAGGAGTAGTGTGGCTGTGGAATCTTTGTATATGTTGTTTATGGTTTTCACGTATACGCCAGGTACCCCTTGTCGTCGTAGAGCTTCTAGAACTGCTTGTATTTCTATGGAGTCAAATGCTTTCTCGTAGTGGATAAACGCCATATAAAGAGGCTTAACGAAAGGGAAGAGGTCAAGGGCTCGTTCTTTCTTTGTTAGAAACAACTTAATGAGCATACAGACAATGAAGCCTAGGAAAGCATAAGGGAAGTTACTTGTGGTATTGTAATTGTGGAGAAAGTAGAAAGGAAATAAAATGGATGAAAAGACACACCTGCCTTCGGTGGGAACCGAACCCACGACCTTCGGATGTCGCGTGCGATGCTCTACCAACTGAGCTACGAAGGCGGTCTTCCCCCCTTTATACCAACATATAAAGAGGTTTGTTATATTCGGCGTACTTCTCAATTACTATGTTGATAGCGTGGCTGTGGTCCATTGTCGAGTAACCTTTCCTAAAACCAGCTTGTTCTCTTGGTTGGTTAAAGTCGAGGGTTTCTCTTATCCTCGTAGAAATTACTTTTGTAAATAACTTGTATATTACTGGGAGTAGGCTATTGGTCTGTAATTATTTAACTCCTTTATGGATAAGGATTATATTAGCATATTTCCAACTGTGCGGTACACTACATGTCTTGACACATTTCGTGAAGAGCGATGAAGAGCATTTCGTGAACAGGGCCTTAAAGCGATGATGCCGACCTTAAAGCGATGATCCACCTGAGCCGACCTTAAAGCGAGAACCACTTCCGACGCGACGCGTGTGGTTAGGTAGCGGACGGATATCCGACGAACGCTTTGCTGCGGTACGCCGAAGAACATCTTTTTTTTCTTTAGTGCTCTCGTGGAGCTCGTCATAGTAACACTACCGATTGCTTCTGTCTTCCGCCGCCGTTTCCTCAAAATTGCCTTCGTATGCGTATTCGAAGAAAACGTGTTGGCGCCCCTCTGCTCCTTCCCATCTTTCCCATCTCAGTTGCCCCAACCATTTAGTAAAACGCCTCCGCCCTTTCTTGTATTACTATATAAACGAACAGGAGAAGAAGAAATGCTGCCTTGATAAAGGTAAAGCCCTGACCGAAACGTCGACCAATTAATAGAATATCATTGAAGTACTACGTCTGATACTAATAAGTTTGTGTGTGTTTTCCTGCAGTATTTGTATTGGTGAGTACAGGAAGGTACAATGTCGTAACTGTGATTACATTGTCAAAGGACAGCTGGAATTCCGCTAAGTATTTCTGAAAATGCTGAATTTTGGTCACTTTCTTCATCGCCCAAGATAATGTATCTCGAAAGAAAATGAGAACACATAGCAGTAATAAGAGAGAGGTACCTTAGTATTACGCAAAAAAAGTTGCGCCGTAGCAGCGGCTCAGCGTAAATTGCGTAGTTCTGCCGTAACGGCGGCTCAGCGGCTCAGCGTGCATGACATAGTTTCAGTTTTTAGCGCGAATTGCGAAGTGCTTCCAGGATACCAGTTTATTCTTTCCCGAGAAATTATCGTTGAAAATTACGCGGCCTAGATGATCCTGCACCACGGAAAAAGTAAGAGATATTTCGTGCAAAACCAACATATTTAACATTCTTTTTTATCAAGAACCATAACCAGCTGTAATTCGTTTCCAGCCCGTGTAGTCGAATACCCGACGCGCTCATCTTGCCTGCATATAACGCATGTCGCCGATGTGCACGAACATTCCTTACAATATTGTTGCACTCACCTGCATATATATATATATTCCTTCAGGGCCGTGGTCTCACTAATTATATTATTCAAATTTCCCTATTTAAGGTGTTTGGTGCATATGAAGTTTGCACCGGCAGTACTGTAATAAATGGATAACAATAAATTACTTTCCACATACAAGTGTCTCAGTTACGACATCCGTGCACGCCATATGATGAGTGCCGCCCGGCAAAGGACCGGGAAGATACAGCAACTCGCATCCGGATGAATCTTAGAAAGTTGCGAGTTCAGAGCTAGACCTAGCTCGCTGCTTCGAAGCTTTTCCGCTGCCTTCATTGGTTGTGCTCCGACACCCACCGCAATTCGCCATTTGTTTCAACTTGTATTCCACGCACTTGTTTTCTAAAGCTGCTTTGATATGGAATGAATCGTACGAACTGAATACTCGCATAATCAGAGCTAGAACAGACGGCTGCCAAGGAGCATTAAGTTATTCGGTGTTCTCGCCCTATTCTTTGTGCGATTTCACTTCGAGCAAAATGCGTACGCGCGAGATACATCGGCGTAAGGAGAAGTGACCTCGTCAAAGCGCTCTTAACGTCTAGAGCAGCGTCATTCGTGACAGCCAGGCGTGACCCGCTCGCGTGTCCAATCAAACGAAGGTTCGAATGAACAGCGCTATAGGCCCCCGCTCTGTCACCATGGCGGCGCAGCAGCAGCAGCAGCAGCAGAAAATGGGGCAGCTCACAAATCAGCGTGGCGCCCGAAGAGGCAGCCGTATGGCAGCCGGCCGGCGCCGACGCAGCTCCGGGCCAACGGCCGCTGGCTTCGAAAGGCCAAGCGGGGGCCACGGCTGCTCCGCGTCCTTCCGGGTGCCTTTCAAGCCCGTCCTTGACAGCTTTTTCTCGACTCTTCCGCTGCAGTTTGCTGCCTAGGATCGACTTCCCATGACACAACCATAGCGGTTCGAGCCTCTGGCTTTAATACCGAAGCACTGCAGTCAGCCAGAAGAATACGCAGCTCGAAAAAGCTTCGAACATGTTTACAGAATGCTCAAAATGAGAACAACGCGTTTAGCGGAGCACCAGAACGCGCCAGAATCAGTTAAGTCTTTGCCGTGCCAAAAGGGCTTTAGTGACCATAATATTATCTAAGTAACGTTAGGCTTACCGATACCATTCCCATGAATTTCAAAAAACAATATCCGCGACTACAACAAAGCTAACTATAACGAAATGAACACCAAGCTTGAAAAATTATTCAAGCTAGTTTTATTTCTCTATTTTTACAATCGGTCTGTAAATGAGAACTGGGAGCTTTACAAAGAAAAACATCCTCGCTGATCAACCAGTATGTTCATATTATGACAATTTCCAACGATAAGTGGTTGCTACCCTTCTTAAATACTGCAATGCCAAACGCGTTGGCACATGTTCTGCTTGGGAAAAATGCAGGTTGCGCTTGACCGATTACTTTAACGCAATGTGCAATGCGAAAGACACAATGACTTCCACAATGATTTGCCGTCTCTTTTGCAAAATAATCCGACGAAATTCTGACGCCCCATATCACCTGACTGCGGTACCAACCAGCTATCATTGCTGGATAAAAATAACCTTCCTCTTTCAGATCTCCAGTGTTCTTTCAATGCTTTTTTTCTCGTCAGTGTTTAGTCGGCAGGATCATTCTGACGTGCAATATGTCCCTGATTACAACTTCCAGTACATGAAAACTATAGAAATTACGGTGGAAGGTATCGCATGTCAAATTAAGCAGCTTAAGGCATCTTCATCAGCCAGCATTGATAATATCAACTCTAAAATACTAAAGAATACCCTTCCATTTCTAGCACTGTCTTGTACCGCATACTTCGACAGTCGCTACCGCTGTGAAACTGCCACATGACAGGAAAAATGCTAAAGTAATTCCTATATTTAAATCTGGAAATAAGAACTTACCTCGGAATTACCGACAAATATCGCTCACATGTATCAGTTGCGAAATACTCGAGCATATAATCGCCTCATACGTCTATAATCACCTCGAGACTAACAAATTCTTGTTTTCTAATCAGCATGTATTCAGAAAGGGTATGTTACGCGAAACACAGCTATTGCACTTCACTACTGACGTTCATTCCAGCATAAATAATGGCCAACAAGTTGACTGCATATTTCTTGATTTTGCCAAAGTTTTCGATCGTGTCGCCCGTTGCGGCCTTACTTCAAAATTATCCGCCCTGATTACACTCTCTCACTTTATCATGGATAGGTAATTTTCTCTCAAATCGCACGCAGTTTACGACGGTTAATGATTCTTCTTCTGACTCCTGTCTCGTCTGGCGTGCCACAAGATAGCGTTCTTGGCCCACTACTTTTCTTATCTATATAAATGACATTCCGACTAACATATCCTCAAATATCAGAATCTTCGCCGAAGACTGCATGCTATACAGGCCTAAACTGTCCCGCTGATCACTCCATTCTTCAAGACGACCGCAACACTATCTCTAAATGGTTTGCAACAGTTCGCTGATGACCCTTAATAGTAATAAATGTAAAGTCCCCTCGTTTGGGCATAAACATGATGTTTCAAAGTTTTCTTACCACTTAAAAAGCGACACGCTGTCCCAGGCATTTTCGGCGTTTATCTTCCATCAGGACTTTTCTGGAGCAAATTAATGCCGTCTGTTCAAAAGCCTCCAAGACATTACGGTACTTACGACAAAATCTCCGTCATTGTCCTTCTAACGTCCGCAAACTGTCCCATTTAACTTTCGTCCACCCACAACTTGAATATGCTGCGTCTATTTCGTCTCTGTAAAGGATTGAGGACTATCCGTCACGTGTCTGTGTGTATGGCTAACGGAAAGGAGCGACAAATGGAGCGAGGGAAGGTTCGTGACGTTTACGGGACAAGACGCTACTGACATGCAAGTACACAACAAACAAAACACGTACAAAACTAGAGCAGCAAACTATTCCTAGCGGCAAACCATTCGAACTGAACAAGAAGGCGGCCTCACAAGTTAGTTCAGCAGCGACAGCGGCTCCAGGAGGCGGCGAACTTCGGAAGCTGCGACGAACCTTGTATGCGAGCCAAGGCACACAGTTGGCATGCGTCGTGCGTGCGGTCACGACGGAAGCTCAAAGCCTGCCTTAGGCTTCGCACCGTTAACACGGCTTCGCGCAGTCTTCGGAGACGGCGACGATCAGGAACCCGTTGTCCCTCTCGACCACGTACGCCGTCACAGCAGGAGCCATACCCGAAATTGGCAGCACTAGGTAGGCACCTCGGGTCCAGGACCTCGCCAGGAACCGAGGGCAACAACTGCCGGGGACAGCGGGCCAGTTCATCGTGCTCTTCCTCTGCGTTGCCTGGCCGCTCTGTCGTGCGCGCTCCACACGCACTTCTCGTTCTTGGCTTCTGCTTCTCTCTTGTTTCCCTATTTTGTTCTTATTCTGCCACTGCGGCACGCGCCACGTGTCCCTGGCTCGCCTTCTTCACGTCTCTTTTTTTCTTCGTAGCGGTACCGGCATGAATGTCTTCACAATGCACAAAAAATATTCCCACACACACAAATTTCCCAATAAATCCAGTCCATTCACTACATTTATGGCCCGCTTCAAGACAAACACATTTTACAAGAACAAGTACTTAGAGTACGCACTCACGACATTTGTGTGAACAACAATCAGTTGCAACTGGCAATTCTCTTTTGCGCAAATGTCGCGTAAAAAAACACGTGACCGCATTTTCAAATGTGAAAAATAAAAGACAAATCTGGGGGTCCAGTGTGGCCGAGGTACTTGAGATTTATGTGGTCGGTACCCTTAATGTTCTCGTCCACGTAGACATATTCTGGGAAGTAGCAAGACCAGCAGAGAACAGTGTACAAAGTCACGGCTGTCTGTCACGTGAGGGCAAATTTGAAGTTTGCTTGTCTGGGCCCTACGTTTTCTTAGTCGGCAGTTTCTCTTCCTGCGTCGCCGAGCAACAACAGGCATTTCCTGGTCTTCAACCCTCTGGACAGCAACCGACGACACCTGCTTGTGCCAATCCCTATGGGGTGAAGTTCTGTGTTCAATTTCCTGGTTGGTGGTTTGATAATTACTCCCAGGCCCTATGGCTGTCCCAGTTGGGCAATATGGCGGGCTATCAAAGTGCACCTTGGCTTCTGGCAAGTTCCTCGTAGATTGGTCCAATAAACAAATGGTGCGGGTTCTACAAGTCATCTTGCAGTCTGAGAGCAGTGAACGCTTTACAACTGTGTTGCATCCAGTATATCGTAGTATGCGTACTGGCTTTCTTTCCAGATAGCCTTTCACTATCGGCATCTCATCAAACCCGAGATCGTAAGCTGCACTACTCTTCATGCTGTCGCCAGTTGTGTTACTTTAGGTCCCATTGCACATGTCATGACAATGGTTATGATGTAGCTTATCAGGCGCAGGTTCCATGGATGTGGCATGCTCCGCTTTCTTGGATTCCGAAAAGGGGCATGACACTTCTCCACTTGAAGGGCAACTGTGCGACCTGTGACCTGTCTTGTTACAAATCCAGCATAATGGGGAGTTCGCTACTCGTGATTTCGTCCAGCACTCTGAAGCTTGGTGCCCAGGCTAGTTGCACAGGAAGCAAAGCCATTTGTCTTTAGGTTCCTTCGCGGTACCCTCTTTGGCACTCGCAGTCAGTTTCTCTTTTCCTTATCTCCCACTTGTGAGGTTCACGATTCCCTGGGCTTCCAAATACTGGTTTGCCGTGGTTGCCAATGTATCCAAGTTGTGGCAACCTCGTTCCTTCAGGAAAACAGCCAGCCGCTCGTCGCAGTGCCTTAGGAACTGCTCGGACACCATCTTGTCTTGTAGTGTGTCATACGTTCTCGGAGTCTTCGCCCCCTCTTGCCAATGGTCGAAGTATCCACAGAGACGTCCCGCGAACTGTCGACCTGTTTCAGCATACTCGGGCCGGATATCCCGAAACTTCGATAGGTATTCCTCCTCTGTATATCGGAACCGCTGGAGTAGCGTCCGCTTGAGCTTTGTGTAGTCAGTACAGTCTTCGACCGACATCTGTCCTACCACAATCAAGGCTTCTCAAGTGAGACATAGGCCAGGTTACAAGGCCCACTTGTCAGTTGGCCAGTCTTGGCTCGTTGCGACGCTCTCGAACCTCTGGATGTACGCATCCAGTTCGTCCCTACCCTCATTATAGAGCGGATTCATCTTGTGTGGGCTGCGGAAACTCTGAGCAGCACCTACACTGTCGTACGTACAATTTATGCTCGAACGCTGCGCCTCTGCAACTCGATGTCGCTCCTCGAAGGGCTCTTTCAGCCGCACGCGCCGCGTGTCCCTGGCTCGCCTTCTTCACGTCTCCTTTCTTTTCTTCGTAGCCGTGCCGGCATGAATGTCTTCAAAATGCACAAAAAATGTTCCCACACACACAAATTTCCCAATAAATCCAGTCCGTTCACTATACTCTCCTTCTTCACATTATCAAATTAACATGCTTGAAGCAGTTAAGAATAGAGCCGGCCGTTACAATTCAAGAAATTGCGACCGTCATTCTAGTGTAACTCTGTTTAAAATCCATTATTCCCTGCAACCATTTTCCACTTCTTTCCAATAAATATCCTTGCTATGCCTCTAAGAACTACGTCTGCAGTAACAAGGTCGTTAAACCTTCAACGCCCCCTTTACACGTCACGCAGGCTACACCATAGAGTTTCCTACTAAAATACTAGAGGGAAAACTGGCGCTAGTGTCTATGGGAATGTAAAACAAGGCGGTTGAGCTAGCATCGAAATGATGGGTATGACACGGATTTGCCTAGACTTCGTTCTTCTGGCTTGATATCGCTTTGCGACTTCAAAAAATAGGTCGTTGACGACAAAATATTGCACTAATACGGAAGATTTTGGAATAAATATGTGCGTGACCAGGTACCAGTTGCTTTTGCGCGGTTAGAAAAATACTGACGGTTCAGAAATTTAGCAATATTTGCTATATGGAAATGTTGCCTCCTCTGCCTGTGCCAACATTTAGCAGCGTCCATACAGGTTTAAGGTTGAGATGTAGTTGTGTTCGAACTTAAAATAAAAATTTTTGCTGTTGTAATTGACGTGCTGCCATTTTCAAGTATGTAAAAGGTAGATGTGTCGCCTGAATATAATAAACGGGCTTTCGCTCGCTTCTTTTAGTGCAGGGCAAGTGCTCCTACTCTATTTTTATAAACTATATGCATGGGTCAAGCCGCCGCGCCAGGCCGTAGCAAGAGCGCAGTATCGCCCATCGCTTGATGGTGGGTTTTGTGAAAAAGCGTGATGTTAAATCAACATCCGTGCCGTTAAACTCCATTGCAAACTGCGCCTGAGCTTTGATCTGAGCTGACTTTTTGAGCGTCGTCAGCAGGCGCGTCTGCATATCGCCCACTGGGCGTCTACTACGCGCGATAACTGCGCCTGCTTGGCGCGTTCGATCCTTGCAGTCGACCTCACTAAGGCATTCGACAGAATTCGACACGATACTGTCTTAAAGCAACTCGAGGTACTACAGGTAGGCCCCAAAACTTATAACTACGTTCGTGCCTTTCTTTCTGGGCGCACTGCCTCTTTGCACATTGATAACCTAAGATAACCATTGATAACTCGTCAAGGCGCTGTCATCTCCCCCGTTCTGTTTAATATTGCTCTCATCCCTTTAGCCCCCAAACTCAATCTCATACCACACCTAAAGCATACCCTCTACGCGGATGATAGTACCACATGGACGACTCATGGCTCGGACGACGAAATTGTGCCATATAAGAAACGCTTCAAGTACCAACCAGGCGTTCATATTTGCACTTCTACCTTTAATCTTAATCTCACTCAATCGAGGATCACACATGCAGGTGTTACTTCTATCAGCGTGTATGCTGGAGAGAGGGCTTTCTGGCCGCGCATGTGTAATTCTGGTGTTCATTCTTGGCGCATGCACACGTGGTCTTGTGTAACATTCCTATTTATTCAGTAGCTCTGCTCATGAATAAAGCAGTGTGAGTTTGCGCTTGTCCCTGCACCCTCCCTTGTGAATGTCTTTCTTCGCGCAACCTTTTCGTTTCAAGTATGCCGTACACACTAGGCCAGGAACGTGTTTTACTAAAGGATGCAATGGTTCGGGCTAGGTCTGAGAAATTAGTAGTCGGGGAAATGCCGGCAAAGCGGGAACTCTAGGACAAGAAAACGTATGCGCGAGGCAACGAAGTAGCTGAAATAGAGTATTCCGGCAATCTAGCTCGTGACCAGCATGCAATTAAAGAAGCATTCGTAGATTATTACAGTAGACTGCTCTAAGCACACCCAAGCACCCAAGCTTCAGAAAAGATTTCTTGCCAGAGATACCACAACTGCACAGTGAGCAAACGGCTTCATTAGAAAGAGAAATTGATGTTAAGGAAGTAGGACAAGGCTATTGATGACCTGCACCCCGGCAAGTCGCCTGGTCCCGATGGGCTAACAGCTGCATTTTACAAAGCATTCAAACCGCAGTTCGCTTTGATTCTACAGCGAGTTTTGTTGAAGCGTTTCGCATAGGGCGCTTGCCGCCTGCGTTCGCGCACGCACACACGGTGCTCATTCCAAAGTCTACTGATGAGGCATTACTTCGATCTGTCAAAGGTTATAGGCCTATAACGTTAACAAATGTGAATTATAAAATATTTTTGAGTGTTCTGGCAAGTAGGTTACAGAGTGTTATTACAGATATCGGCTCTGGTCGACTCACAGCCGATTCACTGCCCATCAGTGAGCCGCCTCGGGTGCCATCAATACCAGATCTGGACGCCACGAACTACCTAGTCTGGCAACCAAGGTCGGCAACAGCGAACAGCGACGCTGGGAGCGCGCACCGCGGGATATAAATGCCAGTCTGGTGCCTCCCACTTCGGGCTCGACACCGCATCGAAAATGCCACGCTCACAGCCCATGTTTTTGCAGGTCAGTTACCTCAGCCATGCTACTACCATAAAAAGTATCAATTATTGCCTTATCGTGGTGTCGTGCCCACCAGAGCTTACCGATGTATTGAAACGACTGTCATCTTGCCTGTCTAGTGCATGTTGTACTTTGTTCGACCTTTTGTTATTGCTTGCTGGCGATGTTGAATTAAACCCTGGACCTATGTCGGAGTCTGAGGCTGACACATTTGCGCAGGCTCTGGAAAGTGTACGTGAACTCAAAGATGGATAAGCTGCTTTAGTAACTCAGCATAATTCAGTCCTCGACGAAATGAAGCAACTTAGGCTAAAGGTCGACGCGTTGGAGAAGGATTATGCCACCCGGCTTACGGCCGGCGACGGCGCAATACCTGCTTTTAGCGATATGTCTGAGAAACTGAAGTTTGCTGAACATGAAATTAAGCGCTTAAACGCAAAGGTGGTGTCACTTGAGCAGGCAGGAGCTTCGGCAGCTGCCACTGCTCCGGCCGCACCTGCAGACACACTGCGCGAAGTGACAGATCAGCTGATGTCGATAACTTCGCGATGTGATGAAGCGGAAAACAGGATGCGTCGATCCAACCTCCTGTTCTTCGGTTTGGAAGACCATGCTAATGAGGATTGGGCAGCTTCTGAACAGAAAATTATTAAGTTCTGTTTTGAAAAGTTACAGCTTACACTAACAGGTACACAGTTCGAACGGGTTCACAGGTTGGGTAGACATGAAGAAAAGTGTCGGCCGATCATTGTCAAACTGACCTTTTTTAAAGATAAGGAGCAAATCTTGTCGCAAGCACGTAACCTGAAGGGAACAGCGTTTTCAGTACGCGAGGATTTTTCGTTAGCAACGCGACAGACTCGCAGAAAGCTAATAGAATTCGCAAAATCTCAAAATAAGCCATTTAAGCTTCTAGTAGACAAGCTGCGCATCGAAAACGTAAGCTACGGCTACGATCCCATCACCAAGTCCGTTGTACGCTCACGCAGGTAGCTAGAAGTAAACACACGAACATCTAGCCAGCAAAAGCGGCATCAGCCTTGCACTCTTCTATCACTAACAGTATCATTCACTAATATTAGAAGTATCCTTTCCAAACGTGACATGGTCTCAGCTTACATCGATGATAGCCTTTCTGATATTCTTGTCTTCGCCGAGACGTGGCTGAACGCTGACATCAATGACAGCGAAATTTTTTCTTGTACCAACAGATACATCTATCGATGTGATCGTGTTGACAGATCTTCTGGCCATTAAAAGATCTATCACGTCATACGCCATCACTACAAATTCTAAGATTGAAATTGTCTGGGTAGGTTGCACAATTCATTCCAGAAAAGTGTTGCTCGGCAGCTGTTATCGTGCTCCCGATTGTCATCATTCCTTCTTAGATGAGTTGCGCAGCAGCATTAGTGCTGCCATCGAAGTTTGCCAGGCTCGCACTGTATATTTCTTCGGCGAGTTTAATCTACCCTTTATTGACTGGGAGCAGTTGTCGTCTTCTTGTAAACACTCAGCTGACTTTATTAACTTAACTTTAGACTTTGATTTTGCTCAGGTTATTACTCACCCAACACGCGGTTCGAATACGCTAGACCTCCTTCTGACAACTGCACCTGAAACAATTAGCCACATAGACTATTTGAATGGATTTAGTGATCACAAATTACTACAAATAGCTCTTGCTATCCGCCCGCCTTTTGCAGGCACAGAATCTAAGAAAATTAGGGATTACAATAAAGCCAACTACCATGCCATTAACGCGGAACTTACTTCCTTTTCTGATAACGTGTTACTACCTTCTTTTTACAGTCGCTCAGTAGAAGAAAACTGGGTTCTTTTCAAAAATAAGATTTCGGCACTGATAGAAAAACACGTGCCTTTGATAACGATTACTAACGATAAAACGAATACGTGGTTCAACAAGTCTCTGCGCAGACTCAGAAACAGAAAGAAGCGGCTCTATAGGTCAGCGAAAAATTCACGTTCGCCGTCTTCTTGGGATAGGTATGAAGAATGTCTAGAAACATATTGCCACGAAATAGCAACTGCCAAAGATAAATACTATTTCCAGGACTTACCATCACTCCTTAAATCTAATCCGAAGAAGTTCTGGAAAGTAATAAGTCCTGACTGCGACGATTACTTCATTTCGTTGCATGATGAAAATAACACTCCTCTTGCCGACGCTGATTGTCCATATATTTTTAACTCATTCTTTTCATCTGTCTTTACTAGTGAAAACGACCATCTTCCCGAAATTCTCGAACGGGACTACTCATACATGGCACCCATCGATATTACAATTGAAGGCATCTCTAAAATCATAGAAAATCTGAAAATGTCTTCGTCTTCTGGTATTCACGATATAAGTTCTAAAATTTTAAAGAACACTATATCTGTCTCTAGTAGAATTCTATTCCACATTTTTCGGCAGTCACTAACTACAGGATCGTTGCCTACCGACTGGAAGATAGCGAAGTAGTGCCAGTCCATAAAAGTGGAAGTAAAAGTTCACCTGGTAATTATCGACCCATTTCCTTAACATGCATCTCTTGTAAGATGCTTGAGCATATCTTAGCTTCTAACATTTACACTCATTTAGAATCTAACAAATTCTTCTTTTCTAACCAGCATGGGTTTCGAAAGGGTCTTTCTTGTGAGACTCAACTTTTGGAATTTACTACCGACCTACATTCTAACATGAACAATAATCTACAGACAGACTGCATATTCCTTGACTTTGCAAAGGCCTTCGATCGTGTTGCTCACTGCCGCTTGATTTTAAAACTATCATCGCTAAAACTAGATTCGCTTACGCTAACATGGCTCCGTAACTTCCTAACGAACCGGCAGCAATTCACTATCGCAAACAATTCCGCTTCATCACTTTGTTACGTTTCCTCTGGTGTTCCGCAAGGAAGCGTTCTCGGCCCCTTACTTTTCCTCATCTTCATTAATGACCTGCCGAACAAATTATCATCTTGTATGCGCATATTCGCCGATGACAGCATTATTTACCGTCCCATCCGCAGCAGTAGTGATCATCTTGCGCTTCAACAAGACCTTGAGCGTATTGGTGAGGGGTGCAATTCCTGGCAGATTACATTAAACGTTTCCAAGTGCAAACTAATCACTTTTAGTCGAAAACATCATAACTTTAGTGGCCTATACAAAATTGGTAACAGCATTGTGGAACGCGCTCAGCATTATAAGTACCTAGGCATAAACCTAACTCCCCATCTTCCTGGTCCACATATATCACTTCAATCTGTGCTAACGCATCAAAATCATTAGGTTTTCTACGCCGAAATTTATACAGTTCTCCTTCCGATGTACGTAAACTCGCGTATCTTGCTTTAATCCGTCCGCAACTAGAGTACGCCTCCTCCATTTGGTCACCGCATCAACAATACCTAATTAATATGTTAGAATCTATCCAGAACCGAGCCAGTCGATTCATTACGCGTAATTACAGCTACCCATCAAGCATAACACAGATTAAACAAGGCCTTGCACTCGAGCCACTCAAAATTCGTCGTGACATTTCCCTTTTATCACTATTCCACAAACTCATCCACACCAGCATGATGCCATCTGTTCACCTTAATCTAGCTCATCGAACTTCACGCTGATTACATAACAACCATAGCTTATCACGCATGTACGGTGAAACTGACGCTATCAACCTTTCGGCTCTTCCACGAGCGATTCGTTTGTGGAATGACCTTCCAGATGGTCTCGCATCACAGCGAGATCACGCAAAGTTTTTAAGCAACCTCAAAAAATATTTATGCACCGACATTTGATGTATGGCGTTGAAATGCTGTAACCGGTACGTTTTTTTCCCTGTTTTTATTTTATTCTCTGTGTTCAGTTATTTGCGAAAAACTCTTTCGGCAGTTATCATATCTTGTTAAACTGTTGGTGTTTGTTAAAAAGAGAAAGGAATTAGCCGGCGCGAAAGAAGAGGAAGTACGACCGGGAGCGCGTGGCACGTGTATGCTTAGATTTTTCTGTTGGAATAAAGGCATCGCGGGCGTCTCGCTGCTCGGCGCTCTAAAGGCGTATAGTCTTCCGCCGCCATTCGAAGCCTGGTTTCTATTCATCGAAGTCCTCTGACTTTACAGTGTTTAAATTGTTACTTTATATTATATTTTGTGTAACGCCTTTAGACACTACATTTTGCTGTTTTTAGTATATTTTGCATTTCTATGTTCGTGTGTTCAGTTACATTTGTAATAATCAGTATTTCACCTATGTATATTTATATCTATGTATATTTATCTATTGTATCTCTCTTTGTACATGCTGTATTGCCCCCCTTACACAATGCCCCACGAGGGCGCTGTAAGGTACTCATAAATAAATAAATATAGTCGGGCCACATCAAACATGTGGCATTAAAGGAAGCAGTATATTTAAAAAATATACACGTGGTAAGGAGTTGTGGTATATCAGTGACGAAGTGCGATAACGGCCCGTACTGTTTCGCGCGCGCTGTGCTTATCAGTATCTCCCTCGCCACCCGAAGCGTTCATAAGCCGCTGCGACGGCCTAGAGGCGAGCCACTCTGTAATTTGACTTTGCGTTGTCCACCGGCAGCCAGGCGGCTGTCCGGTTACTTTGGTATGCAATAAAGGCATGCTGTTTGACCGGCTGGATTCCTTTAAGGCTGCGTGCATGACCCACAACATAAACTGGCGACGAGGGTGGGATAGAAGATGGATTCTGGCTGAGGACGTCAGGGCGTCCGCGGCAGCAAGGACCCCGGAGCTAACGAGCATGCACGCGAGGAAGAGCCCGGTCTAGGCGACGACGTGGGGGAGTGCATGCAAGTACGCCCACCATGGCTGTGCAGCTCGGGCAAGTAGAACCTTCCGAAGCCTCTTCCGGTGATTGGCCAAGTTACGAAGAGCGCATTCACGCATTCTTGCAAGCTAACCAAGGTGACGAGAAGCGTAACGTGGACGTCTTCATAAGCGTGATAGGGCCGAAGACGTATGCCTTATTGAAGTCGCTAACTGCTCCCGCGGCACATCCGATAAATCTTTAGAAGAACTGCTAACTCAATTGCGCGGTCACCTGTCGCCGAAGCCTGCGGTTATCGGAGAGAGAGCTAAGTTTCATCGCCGCTCACAGCATGAACAGGAAACAATTGCGCACTTTGTTGCTGACCTGAGGACGTTAGCGCAAAGTTGCGAGTTTAGCGCCTTTTTGGACGAAGCCTTAAGGGACCGGTTCGTTTGCGGTCTGCGGCGAGTCGATATTCAACGTCACTTTTTCACTGAAGACGAGAAATTAACTTTTCAGCAGGCAGTCGACCGTGCTGTAGCGTTAGAAACGGCGCTGAAAAATGCATCGGCTACGCATGCAACGACGGAAGGAGGGTTTGAGGTGCACAAGTTACGCCCGCCTAACAGAAAGGCCGTGCCGTGTTTTCGCTGTGGGTCAACAAACCATGGGGCGAGCGCTTGTCGTCATGCTAGTGCGATATGCTTTCATTGTAGCAAAAAGGGGCACCTTCAGCGTGCATGCCGCGGCCCCCAAGCAATAAAAGGGCAGTCAAAACCGAGGCTACAATTTCAAACCTTAGTCATACCAAGTCAGGGTGAATTACAGAGTGTCAAGACGGAGCAAGTAACTAAGGAGCCAATTATGCTCGATGTAACAGTTGAAGAAAGGCCCTTACGCATGGAGCTCGATACTGGGGCTGCCGTATCGGTGATACCTGAGTCGTTGTTTCGTTCACTGTTTCCGAGTGTTGCTCTACGCAGATCCAGCCTAGGCTTGCGAACATACACTGGCGAGCCCGTAAAGCCAACCGGCGTCGCCTTCGTCACAGTGCAGCACATCGGTCAATGCCAACGTGTGCCTCTCTACGTCATAGCGGTCCGCCACTTCTTGGTCGCAACTGGCGGCAGCAGTTAAAGCTTGATTGGACGCAAGTACAAGGCCTACAGAACCTGCAGCACGCCCAAACGCCCAGCACGAAGCCTGCCGAACTGCAAAGCATCCTGAACCGTTATGCAGACGTGTTCGGACGAGCTGGGCGTCATTCAAGGTGAAAATGCTAATCTTTAAGGATGACAAGAAACCACGTTTCTTTAAAGCACGGAGCGTTCCGTTCGCTTTGAGAGCAGCGGTGGAAGAAGAATTGTCTAAGCTAGAAGCGTTGGGAATAATTTCACCAGTTGCTAGCAGCGAATACGCTACGCCAATTGTGCCAATCATTAAGCGAGATGGGTCAGTTCGGATTTGCGGGGACTACAAAGTCACCGTAAACCCAATTTTGGACATAGAAAGATATCCGCTTCCCAAAGCTCACGACTTATTTTCAGTGCTTGCTGGAGGAGAAAAATTCTCCAAAATTGACTTAAGCCGAGCATACCAGCCAGTTGAAATGGATGAAGAGTCCCGACAATACCTCACGTTGAACACACAAAAGGGTCTTTTTGCAGTTAACCGGTTAGTGTTCGGTATTGCATCTGCACCAGCGATCTTTCAGCGCATTATGGATAATGTGCTAAAAGGGCTCCCATCAGTCACTTGTTACCTTGATGATATTTTAATCACTGGGCATACACAAGAAGGAGCACCTACGTAACGTGGAAGCTGTTTTAAAAAGACTGTCGGAACGAGGGATTCGGGTGCAGCCAGCAAAATTCGATTTTTTTTCAAGATAAGCTGCAGTACCTAGGACATGTGATCACCAAAGATGGCGTCCAACCAACAAATGAAAAGTTACGCGCTATCGTGAATGCCCCGATTCCAACTAACAAGCAACAGCTTCAGGCCGTACTGGGCCTTATCAACTATTACGGGAAGTTCGTTCAAAATCATTCCTCGATCTTGTTTCCTCTGAACAAAGTTCTTCGAGAAGATGCAGCCTCCCCCGCAGGGGCGTCTGCGTGAGCAGGCGTTTGGTGTGTGGCGACACCACGGACCCGAGCCAACGGGGGGGTTTCGACCCTCTCCCACGCCTCGCCGTGCGTGGCTGAGCCGTGTCCGGGGAAAAGGGGATCCTGGGGGCTGAGCCGATTCCGGGTGATTGGACCTTTAAGGCCCCCTGGAGGAGGCAACACACCCCTTTGGCCCCGGCTTCACGTAGACGGCACCTCCGGATTGACCCGCCCGGAGGAAATCGGCAGTTGCCTTTTCCTGTCTCTATCTTCTCACATCTTTGTCTTTTCTCCTACTTTAATCTTTCCTGTCTTCTACTCTCTTCTGTTTACTTCTGTTTTTCCTGGCGGCTAGGGTTAACCTTGTGTGGATAGCCTACCTAGGTTACTTCATATTAGGTTATAGTAGTAACGTACAACTGGCGTCTGTAAGTCCTCATAAGCACTGCAGCGTCCCCTTGTTGGGCTCCATGGTGTGTGGTTGGCATTATTACCGAAACACAATCTATTTCATGGCTAGTTCCTTCCCCAGCCCCTCTGATCGCCCTCGTAAAAGAGGGCGCACCGATGTATTCAGGTTTCTTGGCCACCAGAAAGAAAATTTTCCTCGCTACCACGTGATCCATTCCGAAAATGCTGCCAAACCGGTCAGAGCGATCTTACCTTTTCTCGTCTCACGGTCTCTTATTGAAATCCTAGGACCAGGATACAAAGCATGAAAGCTTGCCAGTGGCGATTTACTTCTAGAACTTCAAGACAAAAAACAATTCGACAAGCTTCATAATCTAACCTCTTTTGGTGATGTAGATGTTACAGTCACCCCTCACCGTACTATGAACACCATACATGGTGTCATATCAGATGATGACCTCATAGAGCTTCCAGAAGCAGAAATCCTAGAGGGATTGAAGGAACAGAATGTGACCAATGTTAAACGAATTCTGATGAGACGTGATGGGAAGGAGATCAAAACAAAGCACCTTATACTTACCTTTCAGTCCAGCATTTTACCAGAAACAATTGAGGCGGGATATATCAGAATATGTGTGAGACCCTACATACCAAATCCTTTGCGATGTTTTAAGTGCCAGAGATTCGGGCACTGTTCTCAGAATTGCCGAGGTCAGTTAACATGTGCAAAATGCAGTGCCCATGACCACCCTGCGGAAACATGCCAGAACAAGCAACAGTGTGCCAACTGCGAGGGTGAGCACCCTGCGTATTCGCGTTCCTGCCCGTCCTGGAAAAGAGAGAAAGAAATCGTGGCCATTAAAGTAAAAGAGAATGTATCGTTTAGGGAGGCACGACGGCGGGTGTCCTACCTGCCTCTGAGTAGCTACGCCGATGTGACGCGTCAGGGAGCAGCGTCACAGCGGCCGTCGGCTGCTGCCCAGCACACACGCAGTGAGCTGGCAGTAAAGCCATCTGCTCCTAAGGTGGCTGCAGCTAGCGCTGCACCACCTTCTCAAAAACAGAACCCACCGGCTTCCAGCCAGGTGGGAGCAAAGGCTTCACCTCCAGAGGTGAGGCCTGCTCGGGGAATCCACCGCTCGCTGGAGCGGGTGTCCAGAGTCCCGCAAGAGGCGATGGACACAACCCCGAGCAAAGAGGCTCAGCACACACCAAGGGAGCGGCGCGACTCCGTCGACCGCTCTAGGAAAGAGAGAATTCCCATTACGGGGCCCCAAAAGGGCCTAACGTAATTGGTCTTTATTGAACACACAGCACTAACTTCTTCTTCACTATGGATACACAGGTATTACACTGGAATGTCAGGGGGCTTCTCCGTAATCTTGATATTCAAGAACTCCTGCATAAACATAACCCAAAAGTGCTGTGTGTTCAAGAAACACATCTTAGGCCGACACAAACAAACTTCCTTCGACACTACACAATATTTCGTAAGGACCGCAAAGATGCCACCGCTTTGTGCGGTGGTGTTGCTGTTATTGTTGATAAGACTGCTGCGTGCCAGGAGTTGAAACTCCGAACGACACTTGAGGCAGTGGCTGCCCGAGTTATCCTCCTCAACAAAGTTGTCACAATCTGCTCTCTCTACATACCTCCACACTACAACTTACACAAACATGAATTTCATTCCCTCATAGACGAACTGCCAGAACCATATATAGTCGTAGGAGATTTCAACGCGGTGTCTGCGTGGGCGACAAGGTGTCTGCGTGGGCGACACGCGCGACTGCTCGTTAGCCAATCACGTGTGGAGGCGTGTGATACGTGAGTGTCTTGAATAAATGGCCGCTGGTCGGCTGAGTTCTCCAGTTGGCTTCATAAGGGGCAGACGTCTCTCCTGCCCGTGTCGGCCGGCCGGCTGCTCCTCGAGCGTCCGCGGGCCCAACCGTCCGCCGCCGCCGACATCCGGGGCACGAACAGTCTGGCCCTACCTGTAGACATGTCGCAGTACACAGACCGTGTCGGACCAACCACCCATTGCAGCTCCAAGGCGCTGATTGGGGAATTCAGTAGGTGTTTCAACTCGTGGTCTCTACGTTGAGCCGTCTTTAGTACGGTGAAGTCAAGGCCGTTCGGTAGGCGTGCACTTGGCTGGGTGGAAGAGGATCTGCCGCTGCATTGTCCTTCGCGCTGACATGGCGTATATCCGTCATTAGTTGTGCCATGTATGATATTTGGCGGACCTCTCGTACCACGTGCGCGCCCGTACTTGACTTCATCGCACGCAATGCGCAAGTAATCTGTGAGTAAAAAACTTGGACCATCTCCCTGAAGGGAACCCTGATGGGATGAGAAGCAGCAGCATTGCGCACGGGTGGCGTCACGGGTTGAACGGCGCTAACGCGGGTGCTGGAAGAACACTTTGAAGCGAAACTCGGTGTAGCATTTACTGGTGTAAACGTTTGTTTGAAACGCAGAAACGGAAGGCGAGCGGGCGTTGGAGCCGGCAGCTGCGGGCGCTCCAGCGGGTGAGGGATAGAGTGACGTACGCGCGCGCCTGCGAGGGAAGCGTGCGAGGGGAGTGTGACGTCAACGCCCAGCTGCGGCGTGACCTACTTGGCACCGCTCCAACACCAGCGCCGAGGGAAGCGCGTCGCCTCGCGCTTGTGCGGAGGATGATGATTATGATTGTGGCTCGGAGGGACAGCGTTACACAGGCTAGTCAAAGAGCTGCTTCGCATCTAAAAAAAAATTGTTGCCCTTCTGCATAATGACACAAATGTCGTATAGCAGCATGTATGGCCAGGAGCTCCCTAGCTCCCTATCGAATGCGGAACAAAGGAAACTGGCCGCCACATTGCGCTTGACTTTTGCTGCAATACGGCTCCAATAGCTGCGCCGGAGGCGTCCACCATTACGCACTGAGGAACGCCGCGCTGCGGATATGCAAGCAGAGTGGCATTTGTGAGGAACGCTTCTACGAGTGCTGTTGTGAGGAACGCTTCTAGGGCTTGGCCGTTCCACTGAATGGCGATAGCGTTAGTTCCTGATACTGCTAGCAGGCTGTGCAGCGGGAGAAGGTTTTGGGCGCATTTCAGAAGAAACCTGCGATGGACATTTACGGGTCCGAGGAACTCTCGGAACTGGGAGATTGTTTTTGGCTGTTGGAACCGTCTTACTGCTTGGACATTGTGCTGACGTGATTGCACTCCCGCGTTTGAAAAGCATAGCTGACTCTAGTGCTTTTAGGGCTTGCGGCAGAAGTCGAGGCCTGGACAACAGCATCTATGAATCTGAAAAGTTCGGCCTGCATTCCTCAAGCCGGAAGGCATCCGTAGAATATCGAACATGCCAAATGGCTTTGTTATTGCAGTCTTGGGAATATCGTCTGTTTCACCTGGTATCTGGTGATATGCTCGAACCAGATCTATTTTTGAGATGATGCTAGCACCATGCAGGCAAGAGGTGAGGTCTTGGACGTGTGGCACTGGGTAAGGGTCCGGTACGTCTGAACGGTTCAGTGAACGATAATCCCCCAAGGACGCCCATCACCGCCTGTTGATTTGTGGACTATGTGAAGAGTTGACGCATATGGGCTGGACGAATGGCGTACTATGCCGAGCTCCGTCATATGGGCGAAAGCCTGCCGGGCTACCTGTAGCTTCTCGGGTGAACAACGCCGTGGCCGCGCGTGGACCGGTGGTCCTGTGATTTCTATAGGATGCTGATAATCATGCTTCGCTTCGGCGAATGCCTGTTGCTCTCGCATGAGCTATGGCGTTGAAGCGCAATTATCCGGACGGACGGAGTAAGGTCGTGCTGAGGGGACAGCAACACGGCTTGCCCTGTACCGCTGTACCGCTGTACCGCTGCACGTAGTGTTAGTAATATTTCGCTGTTAGTAATTTATGCATCACAGGTAACCAATCAGGTGGCTCTGGAAGTTCACTCAATACACTTCTCACGTACAGCAGATATTCATGTAGGTATACCTTAGCCGGTTTTGCGTCCTCGTGTTCATTTCTTATATCCATTCGAGTTTTCCATACAATGTGCATAGTTATCAGCATTATCAGGTCACATGGCACGCCCTCGGTTTCTTCACATGGCAAGTAGCGTATTCCAAAAGGCGTCACCTGAAAGTCTTTCTTTATCGTCCTTTGAAGGACGTCCCACAAGAACACAGAATCAGAGCAGTCCAGAAAGATGTGTTCAATTGTTTCAGCCTTCTTACATATCATACAATTAACGCCCCATGGAAAATAAACCCTTTGTCTTTCAGCCATGGTTTAACCAGGAGCGTGCCAGTGTGTAACATAAAAAAGAATGTCTTAGTTGACGATCTGATAGGCATTCTATTCACTCTTTTAAGCACGTCCCTTTCTCGTCCTAATACATATATTGCACGTATAAAGGTACAGGGCACATAATATCAACTAAATCCTTATACAGTTGTTTCTTTGTTACCAAGGACAAATAATCAAAAGAAAAATGCACTACAAGGAACTGAAAGGAATACACAACTTCTTTTAAAAAACCCTTCACTGCTCTCCGCTGCGATCCGTATGCCGATACAATGTAGCCTGGTAACTCATCGCGCAGTCGTACTTGTATCACAGCGCGTACGAAACCATCACTTTGATCTCTCAGATAAAAGAAACGCAAAACAATCTGTTTGAGGAACAAATGCGACAAACCAAGTCCCCCTTCCTTTACCTTACGGAAATGATTAAGTCTGCTAGTACGTTCCCAAGTGGATCTCCATATAAATACGGCAAAGATTCGATGCAACTCTTGTACACACACTCGCGACATAGATAATACTTGCAGCATATAAAAAACTTTCGCAACAAGAAACACATTGAAAACCGCAGCGCGCGCAAATATGGAAAGGTCAACCCACCCCATTTAGTCGTTTTGGTCCTAATCTCTTCAGTTTCGGCGGCCCATTGCTCGGTGGCTTCCTGATAATATTGCAGAGGAACGCCAAGATACTTGGACGGCATATTTGTAAATCTGATCCCTCGCATTTGTGCTGGTTTTGCACTCCACTCACAGTGCCAGAAACCTAGACACTTGTGCCAACTAATTGCACTTCCGGTGAGTCTACAAAAGGTTCGTGCATCCCCATAGCCTCCACTATAATCTTTTCATTTTCACAAAATATCGCGATATCATCAGCGAACTCTAGGACTTTTACTTCATTTGACAAAAACTGATACCCTGTTATTTTTGTATTATTCAACACTTCCAAACACAAGGGTTCTGAGTAGATTGCAAACAAGAGAGCTGAGCAAGGGCAACCTTGACGCACGCTAGATTTCACAGCTACGTCCGGGGTAAGTTTTTTGTTAATTACTAGTTTTGTAGAGTAATTCTTGTATGCCATTTTTACTCCATTTGTTATTACAGTCCCTACACTAACGTGATCCAGTATAGCAAATAGTATTTCGTGGCTTACTCCGTCAAATCCTTTTTCTAAGTCTAATTGTATCATTGCTATTCGTCCATAGGACGCATCACAACACTCCAAAATTGTTCTTGCCGTATGAATATTAGTAACGATACTCCTTCCTTTTATTCCACAAGTTTGGTGTGAACCAACAACGCTCGTAATCACTGTTTGAAGTCTTTTTGCCAAAACCTTCATAAATACCTTGTAGTCTACATTCGTGAGGATTATAGGCCTATAGTTTTCCACCGATTGCAACTTCTCAGCATCATCATTCTTCGGGATGAGTATAACGTGGCTTGCTCTAAACGATGGAGGCAATTGTTTTACATCGTATGCTTCTATTAAAACGCGGTGTAATATCCCTGACATTTCCGTCTTGAAAGTTTTATAAAAACCGGCCCCTATGCCATCAGGTCCAGGAGACTTGCCCGTCTGAAGGTCATCAATTGCTTGCGCAACTTCTATCGTTATTGGCGTCTCAAGACTTTCCCTAACGTCATCATCGAGCTTTGGCATCAGTGATAAAAACTCTCTTATATATTCATCTTGCACTTCCATTTCTATCCCCAGTAATGTTCGATATCTTTTAAGGAATGCGTTTTCGATAAAATCCTGCTCCGAAGATAGCACACCTTCATAGCGTATTTCTTTAATCTCATTTCTCATTGCATAACGCTTTTCTTCTGCAAGCGCACGTTTTGTGGGCTCTTCGCCCATCATGAAGCGTTCCGCACGTCGTCTTATCACTGCACCCATATATCGTTCTTCGGCGATGCGTTCCATCTGTCTTTTAACATCTTTGATTTCTTTACTGAATAATCCGGGTATTGTGCTGTCGGCATTTAGTAAGTAATCGAGCGTACACTGTAATTCTTTCTCATTTTGTTTTTCCTTCTATCGTACGATTCCTGCTCTCTCGATCGCATACATTTTAACATCATTTTTAAATTGCTCCCAAATGACTATGATGCTCGTGTTCTCATTGGAGAGAGCGTCCTTAGCTTTCTGGCTCACAACTTTCACGAAGGTCTCATCTTTTAAGAGTTTTTCGTTTAACTTCCATAATTCCCAGTTAAACTTCATATTTTTCTTTTTTCTGCCAATTTCGACCATGACTAGACTGTGGTCGCTGTAGCTGACATGCTTCACAGCATAATTCGCGCATAAAGGTACGATATTTTCAGACACATAAATGCGGTCCAGTCTAGCATGGCTTTGTTGCTGAAAATGCGTAAACTGCACATAGTTGCTACGGAGAACATCACCAACGTCTACTAATGCGCACTCTTCAGCTATTTCACTAAGCCGCAGGGCACTTCAACCACGTACTGGTACACGCTTAACACTATCCTCAGGCATGCAGACACAATTGAAATCGCCAAGCAAAATAACAACTCTGTCGCATTTTAAGAAGGTGGCTACATAATAAAAAAAACACTTTCTATGGGACGTAATGTTTGGCGCATACACACAAACAATTCGCCATTTTTCTCCAAATACTGACAGGTCACAGAGTACTAGTCCTCCGTCGTCCGAAGTCACGACCATTTCTACAATTATACTACTAGAACGCTTTAAAAATAGAATGCACCCTCCAGACCTCCCGACGGCATGGCACACACATACGTCATAATTAGCATTAAACATATTTACCATGCGGTCCGCTTGCTCCTCACTCTCAATCTTCGATTCTTGCAGGGCTAATATATCTATTTCATCTTCGATGAGTATTATCTTTACCTGCGCTTGCCTTTTTTGCGCTGTTAAGCCTCGTATATTCAAAGTGGCTATCTTTAGTGCAATTGCCGAATTCGAAGAACCAGAGAGTGATGAGACAAGCCCCCCACATCGCGAATCGTTCATATTGCCGGGTAATAGACTCACATCTAGCCGCTCTTCTTGAAGTGGCCTAGCCATCTGTGGCCAGGCAAAGGCGTCTCCTCTTGCAGCGCACATCATTAAGTTTTAAACTTTGCACATCTGCCCCCAGGCCAGTCGGGAAGTCTCAGGAATCCACGTACCCGCTAAGGCGGATCTGCTGGCGTTGTCTTCTTCGCTGCTCGTGGTGTCGCCCTCCTATCAGGCGGCACCTTTGGTTGTATCTTGAGGGTCGGACGTCTGGTGAATTGCGCCTTTGGGAGTGGTTCGCCAGCAGAAGCTTCCGGCTTGCCGTTTCCTTCGGATACTTCAAGCTGTCTCTTTCCGACCGCTGGAGTAGCACTTTCTTCGCATTCCATGTCAAGGTCTTCCTTAGCTGGTCCACCCGCACAGGCCTCTGTGGTAGCCTGGAGAATGTTTTCATTCTTGGCATCTTTCTCCCTTGCATCAAGTGCCTTTGTGCTGGCTGCGAGTACAGCTTCGCCGTCGCCTTTTCCCTGGCTGTCGCCGGAAGCTTCCGTCTGTTGCTTTCCACCAGTTTTCGCCGAGTACCCGCCTTCCTTGGCGGTCGCCTCCGCGTCAGCCTGGTCCATGTAGTGTTCGTCCATGGCTTCATTTCCTGCGGGGCCCGTCACGTTAGCGTAACTGCGCACGCACTGGGTCTCGTCGTGACCGAAGCGACGGCAGAGCCCGCAGCGTGGTACTCGACACTCGCGCCGTATGTGTCCGGTGCCGCGGCACCGGAGGCAGAGCGGTGGTCTGCCTGGGACGTGCACGAGTGCGTGGTCTTCTCCAACGCGAAGTTGATGCGGCAAGTCTTCCACGGTGTATCCCGCCTTCAAGCGCAAAGACACTAGACGCGTGCGAGACCCTTTGTCCGCACAGCCTTGCACACGCCATTTCTCCCGGGAAATTTCGATCACAGTACCGAAGGGGAAGAGGGCGGTTCTCACAACTTCATCCGGGGTTGTGTGCAAAAGCCAGTATAGCTTCATCCTGACATCTTGATTACAGGGGTCTATCCCGACACACTTGTGATCTTTAACGATTAAGGCTTTGGTGGACAGCATCTTCTTTTTTCCGTTTTCGACCTTGAACGTAATCGCCCATACGTGATTCATTTGATAGGCACCTAGGGCCATCACTTCCGGCATAAGCTGCAGGCGGCTTAAAGCATCGCGGAAATGCTCAACTCGATAAGGTCGCGCCTTCACGTCAGCGTGTAAAAAAACGGTTGTTGTTACGGTCGTACCTGTAGGCAGTTGTGGCAAAATAAGTTGGTATTCCTGCGTCGGCGTATCCATGAACCTGGTACCGCGACCCAGCTGGGCCGCTAAATCCGCCCCTTTCGAGGAGCACGACATTCCGCGTCCGCTCACTACGGTGGCCGGAAGTGGAATCCCTGAGCTACGAAGGCGGTCGTCCCCCGTCCATTTTATTGTGTATTTATGTACGTATTATCCTGGGAGTGTTAGGCAGCGCCACTCACGGCCAAGGCGGCGCGCGTGGAACACACTTTCTTGCCAGGAGGCGTCACGTAGAACGTGAACTTAGATGAGATGGCTGCTGCCCAATAAGCCCACGCATGCTACCTAAGGCACCAAGTCTGCCGCAACGAGGCCCAAGTTATGAAATAACGTAAGGGAAGGGGTCAAGGGCTCGTTATTTATTTGTTAGAAACAACTTAATGAGCAAACAGACAATGAAGCCTAGGAAAGCATAGGGGAAGTTCAAAAGGACAGAAAGTTGAGCGAGTTGGTAACATTCCATAATCAAAAGAAGAGGCGTGCAGGACACGGACACAAGAAGAGAAGTGAACACCACGAACGCCGTTTTAGGGGCGTTCGTGGTGTTCACTTCTCTTCTTGTGACATAGGGGAAGTTACTTGTGGTATTGTAATTGGGGACGCCTCCTGGCAAGAAAGTGTGTTCCACGCACGCCGCCTTGGCCATGAGTGGCGCTGCCTAACACTCCAAGGATAATACGTACATAAATACACAATAAAGTGGACGGGGGGACGACCGCCTTCGTAGCTCAGTTGGTAGAGCATCGGACGCGACATCCGAAGGTCGTGGGTTCGGTTCCCACCGAAGGCAAGGTTTGTCTTTTCGTCCACTTTAATTCCTTTCTACTTTCTCCCCAATTACAATACCACAAGTAACTTCCCCTATGCTTTCCTAGGCTTCATTGTCTGTTTGCTCATTAAGTTGTTTCTAACAAATAAAGAACGAGCCCTTGACCTCTTCCCTTTCGTTAGGTCATGACATTGCGTTTTGAGCAGAACCGTTGGAAGTAAGCAGGGAAGCAACATGAAAATTCCTCGATCGCCTAGTTAGAAGTTGATGAAACTGCAAGTCGCCCATCGCTGCTCAAGTGATCCATCCACGCTCTCTCGGAGCAAATTAATTGCCACCAGGATGGTAATGCAGTTCAGGTGTGATGAAACGGTCGTTTTAGGGGCGAAGCTCCTTAGGGTGTGGGTCGTTCCCTCCTCCGTATGTATATAGCCACCTCTAGTTTAGTTTATGAATGGCTCAATAGATGGCGTTGTGTGTCCAGGCTGTTCTGGAAAATTTCGGTTGGAAGAAGGCGGAGGAAATGTTCCCAAACGAACAGCCACAGGATTAGATGGGGTTAGCATTACTGTAATAAATGAGCTCGGAAGAAACAGCAAAGGAGCCCTATTAAAAGCAATTGAAAAAAGCTTAAAGGACAGGTGAATACCGGACAGCAGGCGTCAAAGTAGGATGAAGTTCATTTATAAGGGCAACGGAGAGAAAAATAACATTCGCTCATATAGACCGCTGACCATTACATCAATACTCTACAGATTGGCGATGCAGGCAATTAAATTGAAAATGCAGATATGGAGAGAGCTTACTGGCACTTTTGGCGAACTCCAAAATGGATTTCGAGTCGACAGGAGATAAGATGATAACCTTCTTGCGCTTACGCAGTGTATCGAAATAGGCGGAAAAGAGAACAGACCTTTACATTTGGCACTTTTGGATAATAAAGGTGCGTACGACAATGTGAATCAGAATATTTTATGGGACATAATGAAAGAGGTTGATATAGGGAATGACTGTATAGAGCTCTTAAAGGGACCGACAACCAATCTTTGTGGTACCTGCTTTATCAGTGCAACTGAAACCTTATCCGGTCAGAGTGCCTAATCACCCAGTAGTAACGCCGCAAACGCCGCGAAACATATAAAATCCGAATTTTTTATCAGCGGCGAATATGGAGTCTTTACAGGCCACAGAGTTGCAAACAGTGGGAGGTGAGGCCGATAGCGATTATAAGGCCGCAATGGGCAAACGAAACTAGTGAAGCCCTAAGTATAAAGAAATCAATGTTGCTATGACTTGTTATTTCACTCGCGAATTCACGCTGTACACTCCGGTACCGGTTTCGCAGACACGAGAGAAAAACGGCGCGGACATGCGTCGCAGCCTTCAGCGACCGTTCGACGGTTGCGCCGCGAAGGCAGCGCCGCTTCTCATGCAGTGTCAACTTATTTGTTTCGTACCTCGTGGGCAGCACAGAAGAAGAGAGTGGGAATGCTTAATAATATGCGTGCTCTAACTTTGAGCACTAATTATGGTGCGTATAAAAGCATCTGACTACGCACACCAAACCGAAGACTCCATATAGCAGTACGAAGTCTCCACGGCTACGCTGCGCGACATACCCGTTTTTTGTGATTTTCAAAGTCAATTTAAAAATACAAATTCTACTCAAACCCCATTAAGTATGCTTGAATCTGTCACCATAATTCATGTTTTTTTCATTTCCGCCAGAATATAATCGCAGGTTCTGGTCAGTTGTCGGTCCCTTTAAAGGAAATATACAGTGGAAATACAGCTTGTGTGGAATGGGAAGGTATGGCGAGTAATGGTAGAATGGAGGCCGTCGATATAGGTAAGGGGTTGAGGCAGGGATGCCCGTTGTCCCCACTATTATTCATGCTTTACATGAGGAGAATGGAGAAAGCATTGGAGATGAGCAATACTGGTTTTAAGCTGTCGTACAGACAGGCAGGTATAGTGATAGAACACAAGCTCCCCGGGTTGTTTTATGCAGACGATATTGTGCTATTCGCAGACAGTTAAACAGATTTGCAGGGTCTGGTTAGTATATGTGGTCGGGAAAGTGAAGATTTAGGGCTAAAATTTAGTGTGACAAAATGCGGCTGGATGATATTCAATCACAGCAACGATCAGACCATATCAATACAGGGCGAGGAGATACCCAGAGTACGAGAGTACAAATACCTCAGGATATGGATAAATGATGGGAATAGATACATGGAAGTACAAGAAAAAGCTATGATAGTTAAAGGAAAGAGGAACTCCGCAATAATGAAACATAGAGCGCTGTTGGGCTACAACAGGTACGAGGTAATTCGACGTTTGTGGAAAGGTGTAATGGTGCCAGAGCTTACATTCGGAAACTCAGTGGTGTGCATGAGGTCAAAGTTACAATCATGGCTGGACGTGAATCAGAGGACGGTCGGACGTCTCGCACTGGGCGCCCATGGGAACACCACAAATGAGGCTGTTAAGGGGGATATGGGATGGTCTGACTTTGAGGGAAGGGAGGCTCAGAGTAAAATTAGGTACGAACAGAGATTAAGGAATATGAAAGAAAGTAGATGGGCAGCGAAAGTATTCAGGTATTTGTATAGGAAGAACGTTGATTCACAACGGAGGAAGAGAACTAGGAAGCTTAGCAGTAAGTATACATCCAGTAACGAAACGGATGGGACGAAAAAGAGCGTTAAGAGCATGGTCAGAGCGGCGGAGAACTCGGAATGGATTGCAAGAATGGAGAAGAAACCGGCATTGAAAAACTACCGAAAAGGGAAAGACGAAATCAAGAGAGAAAAATTTTACGATAATTCGAAGGGAAGCGCTTTACCGTTTCAGGCAAGGTCCGGTTGCCTGAGAACCCGAAGTTACAGAGCGAAATTCAATAAAGAAGGGGACACATGTACGTGCTGTGGAAAAGCTAGGGAAACGACAGATCATATTTTGATTGAATGTACAGATGTCCACCCAGGTGTAGCTGTGGACACTACCCTACAGGAGGCCATGGCTTTCAGGAGTAGCAGGGGAAAGCTGAACATGCCGGCGACAGAGATAAGTAAAAGGCGCTTAGAGCATTGGTGGCGCAAAAGTATGGAGCAAACAAAAGCGCAAGTTAGTTCAGGTAAGATTGTTTCATGACAGAGGAACGATAATAGATAAAATAAATACACGAGGAGAAAAATTAGGTTGAAAATATGTGTGATTCGGGAAAAGAAATGTTTGTAGAGGAAACAGAAATAAAGCTATCGCTTGGTGGCGTAGAATAAGGTTGGGCTGGAGCGCATTCGGAAGGCATTATGAAATCATGACTGGAAACTTACCGCTCTCACTAAAACGAAAAGTATTCAATCACTGCATTCTCCCAGTACTAACGTACGGCGCAGAAACGTGGAGGATAACGAAAAGACTAGAGATAAAACTAAGGAGCACGCAACGTGCAATGGAAAGAAAAATGTTGGGGGAACGCTAAGAGATAAAAAACGAGCGGAATGGATCAGAGAACAGACAGGAATAGCCGATATTATTATATCAATTAAAAGAAAGAAGTGGACCTGGGCAGGACATGTCATGAGGAGGAAAGATAACAGATGGACAGTAAGAGCAACGGAATGGATACCAAGAGAGGGAAAACGTAACAGAGGCAGGCAAAAGATTAGATGGAGCGATGAAATTAAAAAGTTTGCAGGCATAAAGTGGAACCAACTCGCTCAGGATAGGGTGGATTGGAAATCGTTGGGAGAGGCCTTCGTCCTGCAGTGGACCTAAACAGGCTGATGATGATGATGATGATGGTGGCCCGGCTACCGCCCCGTTATAAAGGGGACGCTCCTAATATCCATCCATCCATCCATCGAGCTACCTCTAGTTTATGAACTGCAGCGTAAACTTGACTCCCCGAGTGTGAGGTACATTTAAAACTCGATTTAACGAACTAATTTGGCCCCCAAATCAGTTAATAACAAAAATCACTAGGATTGTAGTCCCCTTTCCTCCGACCGAGGACGAGGCCGAGAAGGCACATCGTCAGAAACTCAAGCAACGGCACGAAGAGATGCACGACGCTTTGGAGAGGGGATCGTTCGTCTCGTTGGAAGAGTTTCTCGCCACCTTCGACGTTTTCCACGTTTCTCTCCACCTTCGATGATTTCCCCTCTGGAGCTTCGCCCACTCATCATCATTCACCCCGTGGATATGCTGCGATTCTTTCACGTTCCTTTCATATAAACTCCTCCCTCTTGCGAACATTTTTGTAAGAGCGTAGCAAAGCAGACGCCCGCGAGGCCGGGCCGGCCGGCCGGAGCAGGCAAGGTCTGCCGACTGCAGCGCCGCCGCTGCGTTCCATGTGGAGAGGACCCCTCTCCGGCCGGCTGTCGCGCCACTCAAAATATTCTAGTACATTCTAGCTCCGCGGCCGCTCCACGAACTCGAAAAACATTCTCGTGCGCCTCGATGGCCATTTCCGGCACACCAAAGTTATCCGCGACGACAATGTGGTTTTAGGGGCGAAGCTCCTTAAAGGCAAACTCCGGCGATTTTCTGACCATGTCAAAGTAGTGGCATTTTTAGCTTCTAGAGACCCCCCTGTCACCCGTATGACAGCCTAATTGCCCCTAGAATTAGAAAATTATTTAAGTAACAAGAAAACGTGAAAACGAAACCTAAAACTCCTCCGAGCAGCCAAGCGTGCCCCTTCGAGTGACGTCACAAGTGTCTAGTCAGTGGGAGGGTGCGCAAGGCATGGCGGTCTCGACAGCGCGAAGCTCGAAAGCGCTGAAGAGCAGACGCTCAGCGCGTCCAACTGTCGCGCCGGATAGCACTGATCCACCGCTCGCGAAGTGCATCGTCGCGAGGAAAGTTGTGATAACTAACTCTCCTTAGTTGCTGCGCGTTGTAAGAGCGGTTTCTGCAACCAACAACGCAACACCACTTGCCACCTGACATCACTTTATTTATTTACATATACTGCTGTCTCGATGACGAGACATAGCAGGAGCAGGTTACATGATTTTAGTACAAACAACAACAACAACAACAAAAGGAAAAAAAAGGAAAAAAGGATGCTAAGACTGTGCAAACACATAGAAATATTCAATGCCTACATATGTGCTCAAAAAGGTCACTAATCACGTCATGGTACAGATGCTGGTGCAAACAAAGAAAGAGAAGAGCACTAATATCATACAAAACAGATTAAAAGATGATATGGTTAGGTAGTTGCTCAACGTACTCTTCACAAGTTAATGCACAAAGCGAGCCATCCAAGTTGTTCCAGAGTTCAAGTGTGTGCGGAAAAAACGAAAATTTAAAGCAGTCAATGTGTGCCCTGAAAGGAATAATGTTGAGTCTGCTGGTGTGTCTAGTAGTACGAGCATTAGTGGGTATAAAAGAGAAGGGCACCTCAACACCGGATGACGTATGGGTGATCTTGTGCAGCAAAATTATCCGTTCCGTTCACGTGTGCGTCTATGCTCTAAAGCCTGCAATGATAACATTTGTGCATGTGATGAAGGTGAGAAGCTATGATCATAACGACCGTAGATGAATCTGATTGCTTTTTTCTGAATTGATTCTAGATGCTCTATGTCACACGTGAGGTGAGGGGACCATACAGCTGAAGCGTATTCTAGTATCGGACGTACTAGTGATTTGTAAGCAGTAAGCTTACATTCCTTGGTTGCATGTTTTAAAGATCGCTTGAGGTAGCCAAGCTTTCGGAGTGCTTTTGCAGAGATATGGTTAATATGGGCATGCCATTTGAGGTTTTGTGAAAAAATAACACTCAAGTATTTGAATTCACTTACATGGGACAAGAAACTACCATTAGCACCATAAGAATAATTCAGCGGCTGCTTTTTGTTACCGAAAGTCATGGCGACCGTTTTGGTAAAATTATTTTCATTTGCCACGCATTGCTCCATTCGCAGAACATTGAGAAAACATGGTTTAGTTCTTGCTGATCATTAGTGTTATCAACAGTGCGGTAAAGGACACAGTCATCGGCATATAGGCGCAACTTGACGGCAGTGTGTTTAATCACATTTACTACATCATTAATGTCGATGGCAAATAACAAAGGTCCAAGCACTGATCCCTGAGGCACACCTGATGTGACTGTCACTGATGAAGACTGCGCGATGTTGAAAGCTACGAACTGGGACCTCAAGTGCAAATAGTCAGCTATCCAGTCCAATAATTTAGACCCATTTAGTATCGCTCGCAGTCTAAACAGAAGTTCTTTATGGCAGACCATGTCAAATGCTTTTGAGTAGTCGATGAAGATAGCGTCCAGTTGATCGTGGTTATTGAGAGCAGAAGCTATGTCGTGCGTAAACTGAATGAGTTGCGTGACAGTGGAAAAACCAGAGCGAAAGCCATGCTGGCTCTGTGAAATAAGATTTTGGCAATTTAAATATTCAACAATGTGCTTATGAATAATATGTTCAAGAAGCTTACAACAAGTGGAGATAAGAGATATTGGTCTATAATTTGCTATAAGTTGTTTATCACCGGATTTAAATACTGGGACCACTCTGGCAACTTTCCAAGCTTTGGGCACGGTTGACGTGTCAAGGGATTTATTGAAAATTAGTGTCAGGTAGTGGGCATTCCATTCAGAGTACCTCTTCAAGAACATGTTAGGTATGGCATCAGGCCCCGCGCTCTTAGAAGTGTCAATTTTTAGCAACAGGTTATGAACCCCTGCATAGGTTACCACGAGGTCGGGCAGCACATGTGCCGAGCTACGAGTGAAAGAAGGACAAGAACCATTATCTTGGCTAAAGACAGAGTGAAAGTAGTTGTTAAAGCCTTCAGAAATGGCAACAGGATCAGTGCAAGTTTTATCGTTGATAATGAATGCTGCTGAGTCATGAGAAGAGGGAAGTATTGATTTCCAGAATTTCGATGGGTTATCCTTCATGAATGTTGTTAACGTCGTGTTGTAATAAAATTGCTTAGATTCTGCCATTTTTGCCTTTAGCTCATACTTGAGTGAAAGAAGCAGTGGATCGAGACGGTTACGCCTGCGCATGCGCTTAATGCGTCGTATGAAGTGGATTATGTCACGTGTGTACGAAGGATGTTTTGGGTTATGTTTTACACATTTTTGAGGCACGAACTATAGCACACAGGTGCGCACCAAATTGTAAAACTGTTCTAACAGTACATCAACACCACATGACTCGCTCCTTGCAACAAAACCTTCAAAAGAAGACCCAAGAAAATAAATAATCGCACGCTTGTTAGCGCGCGTGAAATCAGTAACAATGTTGAAACTCGGCTTACAAGGCACGCAAGCCACATTAAGTTGCAACAAGACATCCTTGTGATCAGATAAACCGTCTACTATATCATATTCAAAATCATATTGTAGCAGTTCTTGGTTGATAAAAACAAGATCGAGAACAGAATTAATCCTGGTTGGATGTTTAACCACTTGTGTTAAGTCAAAAGAAACAGCCATATTAATCAGGGAGTCACATACTGCCTTCTCACGACCTGTTGAAGTTAATAAGTCCCAATCAATACAAGGGGCGTTGAAATCGCCCATAATGATCGTTCTATAATTATTAATTCGGTTACGGGCTATATATTCTGTAACATGGGAAAATACGTCATCAGACGTAGGTGGTCGTTAGACAGCTCCTACTACTGCCACAAGACCAGAAAACTTTATCCTGCACCAAACAGACTCAGTCTTTGGAAGCTCTGGTAGAACTAAAAATTGAATACCTTTTCTAATGAAAAGGGCGACACCACCACCTTTGTTCAATTGCCTGTCATTTCGTATGACAGCATAAGCAGGGGGCAGGAATTCGGAATCAGATGTAGGGTTGTTTAGCCACGTTTCTGTGACGCAAATAACGGAGGGGTGGTGACACTCCACTAGCCAATTAAAATCTTCTATCTTGTTAAGCAAACTACGAGCATTTATGTTCAGAAAAGTTAGTTTCTCCTCACTACCGAGTCACTCTGTTTCCCCAGAAACGGCGGCACGAGGACCTGGAACAATTGTTTTGCTAACCTTGTCCCACGTGTAGCGAACACTGTCGACAATCAGGGAATCGTACTGCAATCTACATTTAGATGCTTCTTTACGGATATTAACCGACTGATCCCACAGGTTTTTGCGGACTTAACTGAACTTGAAGTCATGGCGCAAATCGTTACACAGGACCGAAGAAGACACGTAAGACACAGACAAGCGCACACTCGCAAATAAATTTTATTCCTCCGAACGCTTAGTTAAGTACCCTCAAGCATGCGCAACACCACAGAGGCAAAATAACAATCCCTGAACACACTGCCTGATCAAAACCTATCAACTAAGAACCGATACTCATTCTGATACAGAGTTACAGAAGGAACGCTGACACACATATCGCCAGCATTCTGTATGTACCGAGCCTCAGCCAATTCCCGTGCCACCTTATCCTTGCTCTTCCGCAAAATGCATGTGTTGCGCAGCAGTGGTTTACACGTACAAGCCCTGCAATGATATGGCAAATGAGATCCGGTACCATTCCCTATCGACAGGGCGTGCTCTGCCAGCCGATCATTAATATACCGTCCAGTTTGGCCGATATACACCCGGCCGCAACTCAACGGAATTTTACAAACAACACCAGTTGAACATTTCTTAATATAATGCGTTTTCTTCGTGTGTTTCTTCCCACACTCAGGACTCTTAACAGACGACACTCGAGCACAAATACGAGACAGCTTTTTCGGGGCCGAAAACACTACCGGTACGTTATATCTAGCAGCCACATTTTTCAACGAATGAGATACCTTGTGTACGTAGGGAATGACGACAGGACGTTTATTCACATTATTCGGTGGCGAAGCACCACTAACATCACGCCGAGCTTTTTTCACTAAAGCCTCGCAAACAGAACCTAAAAGTACTGACGGGAAACCCGCAGAAACAAGTCTAGAGACTTGCAGGTCAAAGCTTTCTTTAACTGCATGTGAGCAGGACCTGTCTAAAGCCATCTGCAAGCTAGAAGTTGCTGTCGCTCACACGCAGTTACAGGTCCTGCTCACATGCAGTTAAAGAAAGCTTTGACCTGCAAGTCTCTAGACTTGTTTCTGCGGGTTTCCCGTCAGTACTTTTAGGTTCTGTTTGCGAGGCTTTAGTGAAAAAAGCTCGGCGTGATGTTAGTGGTGCTTCGCCACCGAATAATGTGAATAAACGTCCTGTCGTCATTCCCTACGTACACAAGGTATCTCATTCGTTGAAAAATGTGGCTGCTAGATATAACGTACCGGTAGTGTTTTCGGCCCCGAAAAAGCTGTCTCGTATTTGTGCTCGAGTGTCGTCTGTTAAGAGTCCTGAGTGTGGGAAGAAACACACGAAGAAAACGCATTATATTAAGAAATGTTCAACTGGTGTTGTTTATAAAATTCCGTTGAGTTGCGGCCGGGTGTATATCGGCCAGACTGGACGGACGGTGTACTAATGATCGCCTGGCAGAGCACGCCCTGTCGATAGGGAATGGTACCGTATCTCATTTGCCATATCATTGCAGGGCTTGTACGTGTAAACCACTGCTGCGCAACACATGCATTTTGCGGAAGAGCAAGGATAAGGTGGCACGGGAATTGGCTGAGGCTATGTACATACAGAATGCTGGCGATATGTGTGTCAGCGTTCCTTCTGTAACTCTGTATCAGAATGAGTATCGGTTCTTAGTTGATAGGTTTTGATCAGGCAGTGTGTTCAGAGATTGTTATTTTGCCTCTGTAGTGTTGCGCATGCTTGAGGGTACTTAACTAAGCGTTCGGAGGAATAAAATTTAGTTGCGAGCGCGCGCTTGTCTGTGTCTTACGTGTCTTCTTCGGTCCTGTCTAACCATTTGCGCCATGACTTCAAGTTCAGCTATGCACCAACTATCCCGACAGCAAACGTTATTTTGCGGACTTGCCGTACACGTGCAGAAAAATCTTCATTAATGTATATGTTGGTTCCTTTCAACTTTCTGGCATTCCCAAGAATGTCAAGCTTAGTTCGGAAGTCCAGCAACTTAAAAATTACAGGGCGCTTCTTTCCGAGCCTGTGGCGGCGTTCAATGCCGTCGCATTGAATTCCAATCTTGGTAGACAGTAACTTCGTCACAGAGGCCAATAGTGCGTCAGAAGATTCGTCAGTTGGTTTACTCAAGCCATAAATGATCAAGTTATTCCTGCGGGATCGGTTTTCAAGATCGTCATTTCTGCGATCAAGTTCATCGATTATCCCTTTGAGGCTTACAACCGTTACCTCTAGGTCATGAACGCGCTGAAGGGCATCATTTACAGTTGAAGACATCGTTTCTATGTTTTCTAGTCGCTTTTCAAAAGAAGTCATTCTTAAATTGAGTGCAGAGAGCTCATCACCGATTCGCTTTTGTCCGGTTATCAGTTCTGCGAGCATACTTTCAACCCTTCTATCAGGGCCGGGGTTTGACTCAACATCACCAGAGAGTTGCAGCAGGATTCGCAGAGAATGTAGGACACAGGAAAGAATATACACAAAGTACTGAGGGTCTGGCAGCAGCAACAAAAAGCGGTCATCGGACCGATAGCATTTAGGAGGATATATCGGGCCTAACTGCAAACAGAAGCACACGTGCTTGAAAGAACCGTTTGCCATGCCGCTGCCAGACCCACTGAAGAGGATTGTCCGGAGCGTCGGCTTTATAACGTTCCGCGTCGATGTCGATGTCGTCCCGGTGCTGTGCCACACGCAGACCAGCGAAGCAAAACCAGGGGCGGTCGAGAACGCGGACGCATTGCCACCTGCCGGGCAGAAGGCTTTACTGAAGGAAGGGCAACCAAAATCAGAGTGGTTGGGAAGGAAGCTTGCAGGTGGGACGGCGCACAGCAGATACCGGCCAGCGATGCTTGCGGCTATCTGCAAACAGAAGCACACGTGCTTGAAAGAACGAAAGAACCGTTTGCCATGCCGCTCCCAGACCCACTGAAGAGGATTGTCCGGAGCGTCGGCTTTATAACGTTCCGCGTAGATGTCGATGTCGTCCCGGTGCTGTGCCACACGCAGACCAGCGAAGCAAAACCAGGGGTGGTCGAGAACGTGGACGCATTGCCACCTGCCGGGCAGAAGGCTTTACTGAAGGGAGGGGAACCAAAATCAGAGTGGTTGGGAAGGAAGCTTGCAGATCCACACGGCAGCAGCTTGTAAAGGCCGGTCGCTACTAGCAGCAAAAACGCGCGCGGCACGCCGCGAGCGGCGGGATTCGTGAAAAGCGGTAGCAACGCGCGGCAGATGCTCGAATGGGTCGAGACCGTTGGTCGAGACCCATTCTTTCGCGGCCGCCGCGAAACAAGCACCAATCAAAAGCGAGCCGCGGAGGCGTGCCGACGGTTGGATGGATGGATATTAGGAGCATCCCCTTTATAAAGGGGCGGTACCCGGGCCACCCAGCTCTAGCTTTATTTCTTTTTCCTCTACAAAAACATTTCCCGAATCACACATATTTTCCCAACTAATTTTTCTCCTCGTCTACCTATTTTATCTATTATCGTTCCGCTGTGATGTAACAATCTTACCCGAACTACCCTGCGCTTCTGTTTGCTCCATACTTTTGCGCCACCAATACTCTAAGCGCCTTTTACTTATCTCTATCGCCGACATGTTCAGCTTTCCTGTGTTAGTCCTGAAACTCATGGCCTCCTGTAGGGTAGTGTCCACAGCTACACCTGGGTGGACATCTGTGCATTCAATCAAAATGTGATATCTGTCGTTCCCCTAGCTTTTGCACAGCACGTATGCACAGGTGTCCCCTTCTTTATTGAATTTCGCTCTATAACTTCGGGTTCTCAGGCAACCGGACCTTGCTTCACACAGTAAAGCGCTTCCCTTTGAATTATCGTAAATTTTTTCTCTCTTGATTTCGTCTTTCCCTTTTCTGTAGTTGTTCAATGCCGGCTTCTTCTCCATTCCTGCTATCCAATCGCACTTCTCCGCCGCTCTTGCTATCCAATCCGACTTCGCCGCTCTCTTTTTTTTTTTTTTACACGGTGGATGGATGGATGCTATAAGCTTCCCCTTTGTAACGGGGCTGTGACATGTGCGCCACCAGGCTTGTAAGAAGATTTAAGAACTTTTTTTTTCTGTCTTTAAATTTTCCTCATGCCTTTTAAATTTACTTCAATCAAATCGATCATACCATAGCAAAAACGGAAATTCATAGCCCATTTCCCTGCCCCTTATGGCAGAAAGTCCATATTTTTCCCTATAATTATTTTTGTCCGTTCTCTTAGTTTTCTGCCACCAGTATTCTAACCGCCTCTTACTTATTTCAATCGCGGCGATGGTCAGCTTCCCGTTGTTCACCCTAAAACCCAAGGCTTCATGTAGGGTGATGCCCAAACGTACACCTGGGTGGATATTTCCGCATTCAATCAGAACATGCTCCGTCGTTTCCCTATCTTCCTCACAGCATGTACATTTTTCTTCTTCTTTACTGAATTTCGCTTTATAAATACGCGTTCTAAGGCAGCCCGATCTCGCTTCAAACAATAAAGCGCTTCCTCTTGAATTATCATAAAATGCCTCCCTCTTTATTTCGTTTTTGCCCTCTCGGTAGTTATTCAGAGTCGGTTTCTTTTCCATCGCTGCCCTCCAGTAAATCTTCTCCGCCTCTCTGACATTTCCCTTAACGCTCTTTGTTGTCAGTTCTCTTAGAGCCGTATATT